>OZ014522.1:504705614-505905614 GCA_963966055.1 Lathyrus aphaca | reverse complement strand
ATGAAGGTAGGAATTCAACGAAGCTTCGCCGGTTCATCCCCACAAGGCAATCCCCAGTAGGGCAAATCTATCTTTATAGATACTTCGGGTTACATCTCCCCTTGAATTTATGTCCATCTCTTTTATCCTCAGTCGGGATACTCAGGAATTTATTCCTTCAATAAAGGAACGACGAACAAAGACAGGAGGTTATAAATACTATACTATCAAACAAGACGGGAACCTGTTCCTCATATTCTTCAGCAACGAATCGGGATTTATTTTCCCTAGCCAGCAGTTGTTATGCAAAGATATCCAGACGCTCAGGCTGCATGTTTCATACATACATCATTTATAACATACCATAGCATATCCATAAATGCATAATACATTTACTTAGGTACATCATGCCATGCATGCATACATATTGCATAAACTAACCTTTTCTTTGCAGGATGGTTATATGCAGATACAACAATCCACAACAGGTCAGAAATGATCTATACATTACTCAAGATGTCCTCGGAGAGTAGGCAAACGGTCTGTACAAAGATCCATTCCCTAATCCAGGATATTTTCAGGAGATTTAATCCTGACACTCTTTTGTCCTCGGAGAGTAGGAAAACGGTCTGTACAAAGATCCATTCCCTAATCCAGGATATTTTCAGGAGATTTAATCCTGACACTCTTTTGTCCTCGGAGAGTAGGCAAACGGTCTGTACAAAGATACATTCCCTAGTCCAGGATATTTCCAGAAGATTTCATCTATCTGGTCTTGAATAGTAGGCAAACGGTATGTACAAAGATCCATTCCCTAGTTCAAGATATTTTCAGAAGATTTAATCTATTTGCTCTTGAATAATAGGCAAACGGTCTGTACAAAGATCCATTCCTTAGTTCAAGATATTTTTCAGAAGAATTAATCCTGACATTCTTTTGTCCTTGGAGAGTAGGCAAACGGTCTGTACAAAGACCCATTCCCTAATCCAAGATATTGCCAGAAGAGATAATCGTCACGAAGATTTATTTCTATTGGTATATTCAACAAATCAAATCATGTTGCATAAACGATTCAGAGACGGCCTATACGAAGACCTAGTACTGATATCCAGTATCAACATCAAGATATTATCACCTCCTGATATTATGGATGGCATCTATAAGCCCATCACCAGTTCTTCCAAGTGGCATCTTCAAGCCCACTCAAGCATATACAATTAATCATCAGCTTTACTTTACGCACCGGCGAGTGCAAATTTTTGGGCTTTTATGTTCAATCCCCTTCAACCTTCCAGGTCACGAATGGCACAGATACCAATCTAACCCCTCAGGTTTCAGAAAATTGAACAGGGGAAGCTGTTGCACCCCAAAATTTGCCCTCCACAAGACAAGACATTGTGTACTAAGAGGTCCACAAGGTTCACAAGGTTCACAAGACATCTCATGAGGTTCACAAGGTTCACAATTAGTCAGAAAGTTTGACAATTCCCTCAGACAATGCATCATCCTAAGCAATGCATCTTAAACTAGGGTTTTGACTTTCATCAGGCTAAATGGACTTCTAAGACTTCAAGTGAGCTTCATAGAATCCTATATATGTTCAATAATCCCCATGTCAAGTTTCAAGACTTTCCCAAAAGATTTGCTCAGTCAGATGATCAGAAAGGTTAAAATCAGTCAAAGCAGTTAAAAGGTCAAACTGAGGTCAACTGTGGTCAAACCAAAGTCAAACTTCATGATTTTTTGCCAACATCAAGTATATGAAGTAAAATTCATCATTTGATCAAGGGTTGATCATGATTCATCAAGGAGA
Organism: Lathyrus aphaca; assembly: GCA_963966055.1. Lineage (NCBI taxonomy): Eukaryota > Viridiplantae > Streptophyta > Magnoliopsida > Fabales > Fabaceae > Lathyrus > Lathyrus aphaca. The sequence goes on along the minus strand of OZ014522.1, from coordinate 505,903,822 downwards.
TTTCAGATCATCAAGAATCAGGAGTTTCTAAATTAGGGTTTTCACAGGAAAAGTCAACTGGACTTTGACCAGCCATAACTTTCACATGCTTCATCAAAAAATTTCCATCCAAAGCTCATTTTGAAGGAAATTGAATTCTCTATAACTTTGTGTCTCACAAGCCAAGCCCAAAAATGCTTCATTTGGAAGGTATGAGCTAAGACATTATAGGTCCTTTTAAAAGTCAACAAAAAGTCAACAACTTCCAAAGAGCATAACTTGAGAATGGTAAACGATATGGACATGAGACCAAAGAGGTTGGTTAGAGGACTCTTTAAGATTTCCAAAATGTCCAAGAACACCTTAATAGCATTAAAAATTAAGGATTTGTGCCCTTGCAAAGTTGGGAAATTTTTGGGAAGTTTATGAAGCAGATAAGGCCTTAAAACCAATTTTTGCTAAATGAGCCCACCAAATTGCCATCCAAACTTTACAATATCATCAAGCACGACCCAACCCACACATTTTCTGATTTTTTATATTTTATTTAATATTTATTTGAATTTTATTCATTAAAATACAAATTAAATTAAAATAAAATATGAAAGTCATATATTTGGAAAAGATTTGGATTCTAGAAGGTCTTAATATCTATTTAAGCTTGATTGATACCAATATAATTCAGATCATACAAATATAGCAATGTTAGATTAAAAAAAATTCAAGTTTTAATGTCACATCTTTTTCAATCTCACAAGGTCCAAAAATCCATAAGTTTTGTGAAAGTCTAGACCTAATTTCATTGTGTGATATATAAACAACATTAAGCAATCACAAACACACGAATTGGCAGCCTCAAGGATAAGTTTCAAAAGTTCAAAATTCATTAAAAAATTGAAATTCGGATTCTAATATTTTGTAGTTTTTCAGGTGAATTAAGGGCACCAATCTCATCCCTTAACATCACTGATCATGTAGCAATAGTCATATGCATCTCAAACCCCAAGAATTGATCAAACCGAATCAAAGTTCTTGAACTTTTATGAATTTATCGTTTTCATATATTTGTGCGAAATAAATTGTATTTGATGGTTGTTTCATGTTTGTAACAAGCTAATGATTGTTTCTGGAAATTTTAATTTGAGTTTTGGTACAGGATTAGAGATTCACCATTGTTAGGGTTTGAGGTAGCCGATTAGGGTTTCTCAATGGAACTAATATAAATGAATTTTAAGAACGTCAATGTGTTGCACCCCAAAATTTGCCCTCACAATACAAGACTTTGTGTGCTAAGAAGGTTAAGAAGATTCACAAGGTCCACAAGACCTTTCATGAGGTTCATGAAGTTTACAAGACACTTTATGAGGTTCACAAGGTTCACAAGACTTTTCATGAAGTTTATAAGACACTTTACAAGGTTCACAATACTTACAAGACCTTTCATGAGGTTCATGAAGTCTACAAGACACTTTATGAGGTTCACAAGGTTCACAAGACCTCCCATGAGGTTCACAAGGTTCACAAGACATCTTATGAGGTTCACAAGGTTCACAAATAGTCAGAAGATTTGACAATTCCCTCAAACAAGGCATTCTCCTAAGCAGTGCATCCAAAACTAGGGTTTTGACTTTAATCAGGCTAAATGGATTTCCAAGACTTCAAGTGAGCTTCATAACATCTTATATGTGTTTAAGAACCCCCATGACAAGTTTCAAGACTTTTCTCAAAGGTTTGCTCAGTCAGATGATCAGATAAGTCAAAATCAGTCAAAGTAGTTAAAAAGTCAAACTGAGGTCAACTGTGGTCAAACCAAAGTCAAACTTCATGATTTTTTGCCAACATCAATTATATGAAGTAAAATTCATCATTTAATGAAGGGTTGATCATGATTCATCAAGGAGATTTCAGATCATCAAGAATCAGGAGTTTCTAAATTAGGGTTTTCTCAGGAAAAGTCAACTGAACTTTGACCAGCCATAACTTTCACATGCTTCATCACCAATTTTCCATCCAAAGCTCATTTTGAAGGAAATTGAATTCTCTACAACTTTGTGTCTCACAAGCCAAGCCCAAAAATGCTTCATTTGGAAGGTATGAGCTAAGACATTATAGGTCCTTTTGAAAGTCAACAAAAAGTCAACAACTTCAAAAGGGCATAACTTGAGAATGGTAAATGATATGGACATGAAACCAGTGGGGTTGGTTAGAGGACTCTTCAAGCTTTACAAAATGTCCAAGAACACCCTCATAGCATTAAAATTGAAGGATGTGTGCTCTTGCAAAGTTGGGAAATGTTTGGTTGGTTTATGAAGAAAATGGAGGTTTAAAACCAATTTTTTCTAAATGGGCTTGCCATATGATGATCCAATCCATACCAATACTTCATGCACGACCCAACTCTCAATTATTCAGATTTTTTATCATTTTATTTTATTTATTTTGATTTTATTCATTTAAAATCATTTTAAATTAAAATAAAATAGAAAAATCAAATATTTAAATGAGATTGTGCTTCTAGAAAGTCATAAAGATTGCTTGGATCAAATTGATACAAAAATTATGGTGATTGGCTTGAAATAGAAAGGTTGAATTCACAAATATTTGAAGTTTAAGACTTAATCTTTTTCAATCTTTTTCAATCAAATTTTCCACACAATGATCCATTCTTTTGACCTAAATCCATTGTACTATAAGTATACAACACAAACCTAATGCAAAGGGACGAAAATTCTGCCTCAAAGAGTAAGTTGCAACTTTCAAAATTCATCACAAAATTCAAATTCGGATTCCAAGCTACAACCACTTTCAAGACAATTTGAAGGTTGCTATCTGTTCCTGGATGTTCATAGAATGATTTTGGATCATAAACAACATCTTAAACACCTTATATTGCATAACCCGAATTCATAATGTTCATCATATTTTGATTTTTCGATTTTGCATATTGACTGGATTTTAATGACTTTTGATCATTGTTTTGTGTTTGTATGAAGCTGTTGATTGATTCTGGATGGTTTAATTGGAGTTTCATTGCAGGTTTGAGAAATCACCATAGCTAGGGTTTCGGCCATGAGATTAGGGCTTTGCTTTAAACCTAATATAAACAAATTCTAAGAACATAGAACAATCAAGTGAACTCTGGGGATCATGAAACATCCATTAATTTTGAGAAATTTTACAGTTTTGATGATGTTTCATTTTCGTAGGTTCTTGTATTTGAAAATTCGCAGGAAATTCCATAGATGAATTCGCAGCAAAATTTGTAGGTATTGAGGAAGAAGATGAAGTTTTCGCGCGGCTGGAAATTCAAATATTTGATATTATATTTTATGTATTTGTTTCTATTTTGTTTCACAAGTGCAGCAGTGGCCTGGTGGTGAGAGACGCGCGTGTGTTGGCTGCAGTGGTTTTTTCTTATTTTTATCTTTTAATTGTTGTACTTAATATATTATGTATTATAGCCATTATACTATCAGAAGCGCCCTCCCGGCTGGATGGAAAGTATGCCTGTGTATTGTTTAAAGGTCCTGGGTTCGATCCCCCCAGGCCTTTTGTTTCGTTTCCTTTTTTTATGATTTTCCAGGATTAAGCAACAAAACCAAATGAACTCCCTTCCTTAGCACCTGTGCGCACGCTGGCCCAGTGGTTGGTCTTGTTGGCTGGAGTTATGAAAGCAAAGGGGCTGGGTTCAACTCCCAGCCCAGGTAAGTTCTTTTTCTCTTTTCTCCATTATTTGTTTTTTTTTGTTTGTTTAATATATTTGTTGTTAATTTTAATTAAAAACTATAACCCTAATTTAATCCTAAAATATTTTCATAAACCAAGATTAACCCTAAAAATATTTTTCTAAAACCCTAATTGTTTTCATATTAATGTTAATTATGTTTCTCTATTTTCTTTATTTATATTATTATTATATATAGTCTTATTTAAATAATGTAAATAATTTTTAAATCATGTTTAAAACAATAAATTTCTTAATTTAATTTTGTAAATATAATAGTATGATTATGATTAATTCTATTTTATCTAATAATGTGCCTATTTTTTTTTAATTTGTTCATAATTTAAATCTTGTATATAAATATGCCTAAAATTAAAATTCTTAATTTAATTTTGTTAATATGATAATATTCTATAAATTGTTTATAATTTAATTTTGTATGTGAATAATTTTTATTATATGTTTAAAAATAGTTAAAAATTGTTAATTTAATTTTGTAATTATAATTTTTCATAATATATTTATAATTAACTTAATTTTTATAATTTGTAAATAATTTAAAAACTTTATAATAATTAGTATAATTGTTTATATTTTCTTATTAATCTTAAATAATTGTTTATATAAAAATATGATCTTTTAATTATTATGCTAATGTTTTTGTTTATATTATCTATTATGTTTATTTTCTTATGATATTTATTTATTACTAACCCCATTTATCTTTGTATTATTTATTATTATTATTTCTACTAACCCAATTATTATTATTATTTATTATTTTGCTTATTTATTTAATTTGCTTTAATTGTTATTATCATGTAATTGTTCCTTTGATGTAATATTTAGTAGTAATGTTTAAATATTTATTTTATGCTATGGTTAGTAAAATAGGGAGTGTAACATGTTTGTATGTTTAAAATTAATTTAGCTCATTAAATTTAAAGATAAATATTAAAATTGTACACTCACACACGTAAGTCGATCTTTGATCGCCATCTCACTTCCATAAGGATACCTCTCATGTTGCCTAATCAAAAGGTCAAGTAGGGTGTATAAAGCAAAGTCCCTCCAATTCACATCATCTAGTCCCTTAACAGATAAAAAGATCAAGTCCCTTTCGAATTTTGCCTTCGTAATGATCTTGTCCCTTTTGAATAAAGATGATAAGTCCCTTTGAATTGCTTATACACCCCACAGTTGCCTAAATAAACAGATGTCCCTTCACTTGTCCCTCACATCCAAGGTAATGACTACCTATTCCTTAATAATAGGGATAGTCTTACCATTTAAAGGATTCAAGAACAGAAAAGACTTAAACTTAGGGTAGGTTCCTCTTAGATACTTGCTCACTCTTCAAAACATTTTAAACACTTCACACAATTCAAACAATTTTCAAAACAAAGGTTTTTTACGCATCCGTACATGGATCATTATCAAACTCTTAAGAAAATTTCTATTCACACACTTCACATTTCAAAAACATTTTAAAGTGAGCTAAGTAACTAAGAGCCCATGGATAACCATGGATGTAAAGGGTGCTAACACCTTCCCTTTACATAACCTACCCCCCGGACCCAAAAATCTTTTAAAAGGTCTTTCCTGTTCTTTTATGCCTTTCCTTTGGATAAAATAAAAGTTGGTGGCGACTCTTGCTATCCGCAACATTTAACTAAAGTCAGTTCTCCCACCGTGTTACACAATGAATCGTGGATGATGTAAGGGTCATGTGTATGTGATCAATCTGTTGAAATTTTACGTATTAAACAAGATCCAAGTTTCGTAGGTTCTTGAAGGTACAAAAAACGCAGGGAAATTCGCAGGTATAATCGCATGAAAATTCGCAGGTATGATGAAGAAGATGAAGACCATTGGCGCGAAATCAGATTTCAAATTTTGAGTTGTTTTTATAATACACGTTAGTTATACTGTTATCAAATAATGTGTGTGGTTCAGTTGGTAAGTGCATGCGCTTATGGAGACAAAGGCAGGGGTTCGAATCCCAGCTTCACCATTTTTTTTGCTTTATTTCACTTGTATTTCCAGGTTTAATGTATAAGGACTTGTACTCATCTCTTGTTCACAAACGCGCGCGCAGCCTGGTGGTAGCCTTATGCGTCCAAGGGAAGCAGAGCCTAGGGCGTGGCTTCAATCCCTGCCCCAGGTAAGTTTTTGATTCCATTTGTTTTAATTATGTTGTTTTGGTTCTCTTATAAAAAAATATTTTTAAAATAATCACATGTAAATATATATTAACTTCATACTTTTTTCTAAAAAAGATCTCTAATTTATTTTCTAAAATTTTAATCTTAGTTTATATTTAATTGAAAATATGTATATATTATTATTATATATTTATTTTTTGTAAATAATCAAATTAATATTGTAATTTAAATTATAAACCCTAATTCTATTTTCTAAGATTTCTAACCCTAATTTCTAAAACCCTAACTTTATTTTTTAAATCTCTAACCCTAGTTCTTATTAAATTTAAATATTAAAATTAACTAAATTTTGTTTCTAATATCTAATTAAATAATTAATAATGTTTTCTTTGTAAAAATTTATTCTATAATTTATTATTATTATTCTCATTATATTTTCTTTCAAAAATTAGTAAAAATGTTTATTTAATTTAAAAATATTTAATTAACTTGTATATATTTTTGTATTCATGCTAACTTCTTTTTCTTATAACTGTTTTATTACTAATCATTTTTATTATTTATTTATATATTTATATCGTTTCTATATTTATATAAATGCGAAAGCCTTGTAATAGTTGTAGGTTTTTATTTTTGTCTTTATTTTATTATCTATAAATGTTTATATTGCCATGGTTAGTAATTATAGGGAGTGATAATATGTTTGCGCTTTAAAATTAATTTAGATCACTAATCATAAGATAAATATTTGAACATATACACGCACACACGTAAGTCGATCTTTGATCGCCATCTCACTTCCTAAGGTTATCCCTCATGTTGCCTAAATAAAAAGGTCAAGTAAGGTGTCTAAAAAGCAAAGTCCCTTCATTAATATCATCAAGTCCCTTTAAGATTTTAAGATCAAGTCCCTTCGATGTTGCCTACGTAAATGATCTTGTCCCTTTCGAATAAAAGATGATAAGTCCCTTCGTATTGCTAAGACACCTTACAGTTGCCTAAACACAGATGACCCTTCACATGTCCCTTATAACATCCAAGGTAATGACTACCTATTCCTTAATAATAGGGATAGTCTTACCATTGAAAGAACATTTAAGAATAGAAAATATTTAATTTAGGGTAGGTTCCTCTTAAGTACTTGCTCACTTTTCATCAAATTATTTCATTACACTTCACATTTTCAAACAAATTTTCAAAACAAAGGCTTTATATATATCCATACAAGGATCATTATAAAGTACTTAAGAAAATTTTTAATCACACACTACACTTCTCAAAACAGTTTAAAGTGAGCTAAGTAACTAAGAGCCCATGGATAACCATGGATATAAAGGGTGCTAATACCTTCCCTTTACATAACCTACCCCCCGAACTCAAAAATCTTTTAAGGTCTTTCCTGTTCTTTTATGCCCTTTCCTTTGGATAAAATAAAAGTCGGTGGCGACTCTTGCTATCCGCAACATTTAACTAAAGTCAGTTCTCCCACCGTGTTACAGGTTCCAATTTGAAGATTACAAGTTCGTGAAAGAGCTATTGATCACTGAAAGTATCCAAGACTGACAGGTCCAGACGGAGCCAAGCCTCCTCAACTACGACAATATTCAGTTTCTTTACTGCTTTTCCATTTGTAGTCTCTTTTATATGCTAAACATTTGTCTACATGTATGAAATTTGTTTGCTGTTGAATGTTAGTAATAATAAAACTCACATGTTTTTCTTGAAGTAATTCATTCGCATTCACTTATAAATTTTCATGTGTACATCTCAATACCAATCGTCGTGCTTAATTTCTATGAAGGAGAATGACGAAACAAAAACGCAAAATCTCTAATTGTGTGCTCTAGAGTAAGGCCCTGTTGACGATGTACAGGCTTTGTTTCAAATCCCTAAACACTGGAGATATAAGGAAGATAGACCCTTGGTAACCCCTTTGAGCCTTGAAGTAGGAGTTTCTTTTCACATAAAAAACCCTCACATGTAACCCAGGGGCAGGGTAGATGTCAGCTAGTCGGACCAAGCGTTCAGGCTTTCATAAAGGAGTGTATTTGAAGATCCATTACATTCTACTATGCTAATCAAGAGGTCCAAAGACCCGAAACCACAATGGTTATCCAAGTCAAAAGGTCCAAAGATTGAAAACCACAATGGTTATCTTTCGTCGACCCAAAGAATGAGGTAGTCACAACCCTCGCGAAGCAATCAAGACAAACAGTGTCACACGACTTGTTCAAAATGCAAAAAAAAAAAGAGAAAGCCCGCTAAGTCGAAACTTGAAAGCAAGCGACTTAGGCAAAAGTTAGGGCATCCCGCTGGACTTTACAATCAAAGATTCACAAGAACCAGTCCAGGCAAAAGTTAGGGACAAGCAAAATAACGCAAAAGCGAAAGATGGAAAGGATTACACAAGAAAGATCCTCAAATGAGAACAAAGTCGTGTGGCATAGACACGAAAGATAGGGGGATGACTGACTCTCAACAATAACCTGATTGGTGCTTGAACCGATAGCAGCAATGGTTCCTCAACCGACACGAAACCCTTATGAAAGGTGAATGCTTGTGAAAATTAGTTGAACATAGGAATGGAGAACATCACGAAGAGTGGGTGGGCACAAATAAACTTCGATCCTATATCCATTGTTTCTATAACTGTGAACCAGGCCACGATACAACCCTCAAAATTCCTAACTGAAACAGGGTTAATTTGAGAGCGTACTACTACGAGACCGCGTTCCTGACTCCTATGAGTTATGCTAAAAGACATTTGTCGGTATTGCATGTACATGCTTTCATTTAAAAGTAATGTCGTATCTTAACCAGTGATTCGCTCACAAAGGTTTGCGACACCCTTTTCAATAAAGACTTCAAGATTAGCATGTGTGTTGCATTAGAATTTTCATTCTAAGAATAAACATTTTTTTCTTGCATACATTTGCTTGGCATCATAAATGGTTCACATGCGGAAATTCAGTCCAGAAGCTCAAGCTTGCCAAGTTGAGAAGTTTAAAACTTCTGAAAGACGGTCACGTCAAGGTACACTTTTCCACAAAAGCTTCACTGAATAAAGGACTTTCCCAACTAGTCATGGTAAGAGCTAGCCAATCCGGGGCAGTTATGTCGAGCTATCTCTTCAAAATTCAACCAACTGGGGCAATCACCTCGAGATTCAAATCTCTCAAAGAGCGAAGATTAGTCAGTCAAGTGTAAAACTATTCAAATACTCATACTGGGGCAGGCCACCCTAATAGCACGAGAATTCATTCTTTCCCGAAGACAGACAATCAGAAGCATCTACCCGGAGTTCAGCTACCCGGAGTTCAGAGTACCAGTACAGCTACACTCTCAAAACGTTTCTATGGCACCCTCTTGTCATAATTCTTACAGATTGAGTCTACTACCCATCTAGCTATCGCTCGTCAAGCCAATTATCTCATTCATCGTTTCTTACAGCTCCAAGCTCATCTGCATGGGAAAGGGTTACCTCTCCAACAAGGTTATTACGCTGATTCATGCAGTCGTTACGATATCTAAGAGTTTAAGGACACCAAGTCTTTTGTAAAATCCTCTTGAGGTAAAATCCATACAGAAGCAAATGATCCCCAACACGAGACAACTTGAATTCTTTTCTTCCCCAGCGGGACGTATCTCGGTTTTGGTCATCCCCAACAAAAGAATGGAAGTTATCCCTAGTAAAGTCACCAAGTTTTTCCTTCAGCTGGTTTCCTTGATCTCGGTTCCTCGACAGATCTAAGGTAACTCCTATTCCCCTATCAGATTTCAGATAAATCATTCTCTTCCCCAGCAGATCCATAAGAGTGGATAATCCCCAATGGTCGAGGTATCCTCTGGCACGGTCCTCAAATCTAAAGTCCAATTTATTTTTGGCAAAGGTGATAATTCAGGATAGATGAATTATTCACGCTCTTTTCCAACAGAGATGTTATCCCCACATGGCTTCTTGAGATCGAATCTGCGATCATTGTGTTTCCCCACAGAGTCAACAGGGACTTATTATTTCCGCATCAGGAACTCCCTTTGCGCTTATACCACTTCATTGACAATACTCAAGACATAACATCCCCAGTGTCATGGGGCATCATGTCATTCCACATCTATTTACTATTATTAATAACACTCCTCCTTGGATGTTCATTGAGGATATGCCTCATTAAAACCTTACTATAAAAAACTCAGTGGGAAAAAATCTAGTGAAAGAAAAAGAGTAAAATATCCTTTAAATGAGAACTGCCTCGTTAAAAACATTACCATGAAAACCCGGTGAGAAAAAACCATGGTGAAGAGAAAAAGAGTGTAAAACATGTTTATTCTCCCCCTCGTGCATACATTTATATATGATACGATATTCTTTGTAGTAGTTGCTTAAATTTTCTTCTTGGAATTGGAATTGGAATAATGTATTGTATTAGAGAAATTGGAATATACATTACACATCTAAAAGTTCACTTAGATGAGAAGTTGAGAAGAATTAGAATAAATTAGGGAGGACTAAGATATAAAATCTTATTAACTTGATGCGAATAAATATTTCAATATGCTTGATTACATTTTTCCAAAGCATAATTTAGAAGTTATACTCTCATAAGTATCAATCATACAACTAACTTTAGACGCCTAAAGAATGGGTTTTCAAGTCCATTTTTCTCATATGAACATATGCTACAAGATGTTCAATATCAATTTTAATAATATATATGATACTTATCAAGGAATTTATGAAAAATCCAAAAAAACAAGATCTTAGTCTAATTAGTTAGGAAAATAATTTCACAAACTTCTGGCTATGAATGTCATAAAAACTCAATTTCTCAAAGTTTCCTTTAAAAACACACATATTTTATTGGATTGAAGAAACTTCTGGTTCTTCAAAATTAGTTCTCACATCATAATACATCTAAGATGATCCAATTGATTTTGGCAACAACACACTTAAGTGTGATTTGTAAACATTTGATTTACCATAATTCACATGATTCTATTCTTCTAATTTGCTTCAGTCTTTAGTATATATAAAATATTTATATATAAAATATATCTTTTTTTGTGGAATATTGGAACAAACCCTAGTACGAATAGCATGTCGTCGAAGCCTGCTCACATGTTATTGTTTAATTGGGCGTTTGTTATGGATCCAATTGTTTAAGTTAGCTTGTACCCTAAGTTAGCTTGTAATGGGTAATTGTTAAAAAGCTCATTATGTTAGTATGTTAGTTTTATTATAAATAGCATACTAGTCTCTCATATTTTGTATAAGGGAAAATAGGAAGATAAAAACCCTAATTCAAAAGTAAGAGAGGTTATTTGTTATTCTTGTATACTTGTAATCTTGTTTTAAGAGAAAGGAAAGAATATCAGTTTATAACCAATCTTTGTTGTTATCTTTGGTAACCTTAAACCCTAACCCTTGTGGGTTTCTTGATCATAAAGAAACCTATTATACTTTGTTTCTAAGGTATCCAATTCACAACAAATTGGTGTAGTGAGTGTGGAGAAGATGCCTTCAACAAAGTATGATATTGAAAAGTTCACTGGAGTGAACGATTTCGGTCTGTGGCGCTTGAAGATGAAAACCCTACTTGTTCAACAAGGTTGTTTGGAAGCATTGAAGGGAGAGATGACCTTGAATGTTACGTTGACGACAGCTGAAAAGACGGACATGATTAAGAAAGCACACAACGCAATATTGTTAAGCCTTGGTGATAAGGTTCTTCGACATGTATCAAAGGAGACGACTGCGTCAGGGTTATGGTTGAAACTTGAAGGTTTGTACATGACCAAATCGTTGGTGAATTGACTCTACCTAAAGCAAGCCTTGTATTCATTCAAGATGAGTGAGGACAAAGTGTTGGTTGAGCAGTTGGATATGTTCAACAAGCTGATTCTTGATCTTGAAAATATTGATGTGAAGATCAATGTTGAAGATCAAGTGTTGTTGTTGTTATGCGCTTTGCCTAGAACACATGCTCACTTCAAAGAAACCCTCTTGTATGGAAGAGAGTACCTGACCTTTGAAGATGTTCAATATGCCTTGTGCTCTAAGGACTTGAACAAACAAAAGGAGCATAAACCTTTGACGGTTGGTGAAGGTTTAGCTATTAAGGCGAAATTCTTGCGAAAGGATGAAAAGTTCGACAAGAAGAAGGGAAAAAGTCAGCATAAATCTTATAGTGGTGAATCATCTGGTGTTTGATGCTATCATTGTAAGAAGGAGGGTCACATTCGAAAGGTGTGCCTTGAACGCCTGAAAGATCATGGAGGTAATGATAATGGCAATGCTTCCATTGTTCAAGATGATTTCGACTCATCTGATGTTCTTGTGGTTTCGAGCGGCGACTTAAGAAAATAGTGGATTATGGATTCAGGTTGCACTTGGAACATGACTCCAAATAAAGACTTGTTCGAGGAATTATGTGATAAAGATAGTGGATTAATGCTGTTGGGAAACAACAAAGCTTGCAAGATTGCAGGTATTGGATCTGTGAGATTCAAGATCTATGATGAGTCAATAAGATTATTGACTGAAGTTAGGTATGTACCTAATTTGAAGAGAAATTTGATTTCACTTGGTGAATTCGACAAGAAGGGATATGTATTTCAAGGAGAGAAAAGTATCCTAAAAGTCATGAAGGGGTTGAAGGAAGTCTTGAGAGGCGTGAAGAAACAAGGCATGTATACCCTTGAGGCTGAAGTTGTAAGTGGTTCAACAAATGTTGCATCCACGAAACTGTTGTCGAAGAAAAAATTATGGCACATGAGATTGGGCCATATCAATGAGAGAGGCCTGGTCGAACTGGGGAAATAAAACCTGCTAGGTGGTGGCAAAACCAAGAAGTTGGAGTTTTGTGAACCTTGTGTATTTGGTAAATATTGTAGGGTGAATTTTAACAAAGTTAAACAAAGAAAAAATGGATCCCTTGATTACATTCATGCTTATCTTTGGGGGCCTGCAAGGAAATCTTCACATTCAGGTGCAAGATATTTTCTATCCATAGTTGATGACTATTCCAGAAATTTATGGGTATTCATTCAGAAGACGGAGGATGACACGTTGTAGAATTTCAAGAGTTTGAAGGTTCTGGTCAAAACTCAAACTGGCAGAAAGGTCAAGAGGTTGAGAACTAATAATGGCCTTGAATTCTGTAATGAAGCTTTTGACAGTTACTATGTCGAGTCTGGGATTGCAAGGCATAAAACTATAGCAGGTACTCCTCAACAAAATGGTCTAGCTGAGATATTCAATCGAACAATCCACGAAAGGGTTAGATGCATATTGGTTAGTGCTGGATTGAAGAAGGTGTTTTGGGCTGAGGCTGTTTTGACAACAACATATATGATAAACAAATGTCATTCGACTGTGTTAGATATGAAGACACCTAGAGAAGTTTGGTTAGGGCATCCACCAGATCTTGACAAACTGAAAGTATTTGGTTGTGTTACGTATGCTCATATTAGGCAAGACAAGGTCGAACCTAGAGCTCTGAAATGCATGTTCATGGGATATCCTGAAGGAGTCAAAGCTTATAGGTTATGGTGCCTAGATCCAGGTCATAGGAGGTGTATCACCAGTCGAGATGTAGTTTTCAATGAAGCTGAGATGGCTTTCAAGAAAACTAACGATGTTGTTGTAGAGCTGGAATAAGGAGAGATTCCTGTTGAGGTGGAGGATAGTGATGTTAAATTGCATGACCCAGATGAAGTCGAAGAAGAAACATAAATTGTTGTCGAAGATGAAGAGACTAATAATGACTACCTGCTGGTAAGAGACAGGTCGAGAAGAGTCATCAAGCTACCTCAGAGACTTGGGTATGCAGATCTTATAACTTATGCCTTAATCTCTGCAAGTGAGGTTCTAGACGAAGAACCTAGAGACTATAAGGAAGTTATGAGGATTCGAAATAAGACTAAATGGATGAAGGCCATGGATGATGAGATGAAATCTCTTCATTATAACAATACTTGGGAATTGATCAAGAAACCTGCTGGAGCCAGGTTAGTCAGCTGTAAATGGATTTTCAAAGTTAAAGAAGGAATCAAAAAAGTGACGTCAAAAAGATACAAAGCAAGGTTGGTTGCAAGGGGGTTCACTCAGAAAGAAGGTGTCAACTTCAATGATGTGTTCTCTCCTGTTGTGAAGTACATGTCCATTTGAATGTTACTTGCCATGGTGGCACAGTTCGACCTTGAACTGGAACAGATGGATGTGAATATTGTGTTCTCGTATGGAGATCTTGATGAAATAATCCCGATGAGGCAACCTGAAGGGTATGTCGAAGAGGGGAAAGAAGAGTATATGTGAAAACTAAATAGATCTCTATATGGGCTGAAACAATCTCCTCGACAGTGGAATATGAGATTCAACAAGTTAATGGCATGCATAAGTTTCATCAGAAGTCAGTTCGATCACTGTGTATACGTCAGATTTCGACCTGGTAATTCATTTTTTATTTGGTTGCTTTATGTGGATGATATTCTAATAGCAAGCAACAATATCGAATATGTAATGAGGGTGAAGACTAAACTCAATAAGGAGTTAGATATGAAGGATCTGGGAGCTGCATCTAGGATTCTTGGGATTGACATCCAGAGAGATACAAAGCAATTGAGATTATGCTTATCTCAAGAGGCATACTTGAAGAAGATTCTTGATAAGTTTGGTATGTCAAATTCAAAGCCTGTTATGACTCCAACAAACCCTCAATTCAAGTTGAGTATAACTCAGTGTCCCAGTACTGATGTCGAAAGAGCTTATATGAATAACATTCCATATGCTAATATAGTAGGTTCTTTGATGTATGTTATGGTATGTACTAGACCCAACATAGCATATGCAATAAGTCTTGTAAGCAGGTACATGTCGAATCTTGGAAAGGCTCACTGGCAAGCATTGAAGTGGATTCTAAGGTACATAAATGGGTCTCTGAATAGAGTCCTAATTTATGGTGGAGCCTTAGGTGAAGATAGTAAAACATCAATCGAAGGATGTGTCGACTCTGATTATGCAAGTTGTATGGATTCCAAAAAATCTATGTCTAGATATGTTTTCACTATGTTTGGCACAACAATTATATGGAAAGCAACACTTCATAAGGTTGTTGCATTATCAACCACTGAAGCAGAATATATCACCCTAATTGAAGCTGTAAAGGAGGCATTGTAGCTTGAAGGTTTTGAAAAGGAGCTGAAACTTCAAGGTCGAAGTAGCACTGTTAAATGTGATAGTCAAAGTACAATACACATGTCTAAGAACTCAACCAATGATGAGTGAACCAAGCACATTGATGTGAGGTTGCATTTCATCAGAGGGGTAGTTGAGCATGGATAAGTCCAAGTGTTGAAGGTTTCGACATATCATAATGTTAATCTTATGATCACCAAGTCGTTGCTCAGTTGCAAGCTTTTCCACTGTATGCAGTTGATAAAGCTGCATGAAGAAAGCTAGTTTGTTTCTTGTTGTTATATGGTGTGTTCCAAGGTGGAGATTTGTGAAATATTGGAACAAACCCTAGTACGAATAACACCTTATCGAAGTATGCTCACATGTTATTGTTTAATTAGGCCTTGTGTTATGGATCCAATTGTTTAAGTTAGCATGTACCCTAAGTTAGCTTGTAATGGGTAATTGTTAAAAAGCTCATTAGGTTAGTATGTTATTTTTATTATAAATAGCATGCTAGTCTCTCATATTTTTTATAAGGGAAAATAGGAAGATAAAACCCTAATTCAAAATTGAGAGAGGTTATTTGTTATTCTTGTATACTTGTAATATTGTTTTAAGAGAAAGGAACGAATATCAGTTTATAACCAATCTTTGTTGTTATCTTTGGTAACCCTAAACCCTAACCCTTGTGGGTTTCTTGATCACAAAGAAACCTATTATACTTTGTTTCTAAGGTATCCAATTCACAATATTTTTCAATCTTAATAAATTTACAATTATTAATATTATTCATGCAATCCTTCTATGCTTGTCATTTTTTCTAAGATCTGTGAAAATTATCATTGATACTTTTCTGATCAATGAAGATAGAATAATCATTTTCTTATCAATCATCAAGGGATTACTATTCTTTGATGAATGAATAAAAGTAATTCACTCTTTGAACAATCCTCTAGGGATCCTTTATAATTTTTTTTTTCAAGAGGTAGATCATAGATCTTCAAACAATGATAAAGATAAATAATTTCCGTGTAATCCTTCGGGGATGCATTAGAAGTTCTTCAAGAACTATATAAACTATTATTTTTCTATCATTCAGGGATCTTGATTAGTTCTTCAGGAACTATATAATAAATTATTATTTTGGTATCCTTCAGGGTTGCTTGATAAGTTCTTCAGGGACTATATAATAAATTATTATTTTTCCATCCTTCTAGGATATTTGTTAAGTTCTTCAGGAACTATATAACAAACACAGTATTTTATAGTCTTTCAGATATTCATCTAATCCTTTTGTGATGCCTGAAAATCATCGTTGATTTTTTTCTTCTAAACAATATATCAATACATAATAGGAATAACTAAAAAATATATATTACTAAACAAAATAATAATAATGTTACCTTCTAAATCTTGGAGTTTCATATAGTTAGACCTTCATTATCAAATTATTTGTATCACTTCTAGACAATTGGTTAACATTCACATGGTAGAGTTTCGTACTAATAACGTGTTATGAAATTAACCAAAATGATATAGAGATCAAAGATAGAAAAAGAATAGAGAAAGTAACATTATATTATATTCTGCAAAAGTACACTTTACATTGCAATGTGGATCTTATTTATAGTACATGACCAATGAATAACCATTAACTTAAGGAATACACAAAGGTTAGGAAATTAACTCATAGGAGTTAAGGAATATAGAAAGTTGGGTAAATAAACATCCACATCTATTTACTATTATTCATAACACTCTCCCATGGATGTTCATTGAGGATATGCCTCATTAAAACCTTACTAGAAAAAAATCAGTGGGAAAAAATCTAGTGAAGGAAAAAGAGTACAATATCCTTTGAATGAGAACTGACTCGTTAAAAATCTTACCATGAAAACCCGGTGGGACAAAACCATGGTGAAGGTAAAAAGAGTGCAAAACATGTTTATTTCTCCCCCTCATGCATACATTTATATGTGAGACAATATTCTTTGTAGTAGTTGCTTAAATTTTCTTCATGGAAGTGACTTCATGTAGTGCTAATAGTTATGAAGGATTTAGTGAAGTTCTTGCCATTAGTTGTTTCTTAGATCTCCATGAAATGGTTGTACCTCTACAAGTAAACAAGTGACATATTTGTGATTTCCCATTATAATGATCTTATAAGCAACCTAAACCTCTACGGTAGCAAAGTATTTGTCTGAATTTATTTCAATTTCTTTGTGTTGTGAAGAACTATATCTTTCTAATAGATTGATAGAAATTGATTATTAGGGTTTTGTATAATTAGCAAGATAAATCAGTGCTTGAATGATACTGAGATATGGTACTTCAGGACCAATTAGATTTTATCCTCTTTCTGAGGTCTAATAGAATTTCCACACATTCAATTATCTAATATCATTGGGGTACATGACATATGAGTGTAAACACCCCAAATTTGCCCTCACCCATTCACAACATGGCTTGTGATCTCTTCATATGCATAAAATTCAATCATAGCCTCTCATATTACATTTTTGCTTCACTGCATTGATTCAAAGTCATCTGCATCTAGGGTTTGTGATCTGAGCAGTCCCTGAGCCATTTGAGCCACTCCAAAGGTCATCAATCACTTCAAAGGGATCCATGTGTGTTCAAGCATCATTTTATCTCCTCACAAATTCAAAGAAAGTCAAAGAATCACAAGAACTGAGAATGGCATGGAAGCAGAGCCACGTTTAACTGCACAGATGACCTAGAATTAGGGTTTTGGTTTCAAAGGCCATAACTCCAAATTGTTTGGTAATTCTTGTTTCTATTGGTCTCTATATGTTATGAGGATCATGCATATCAATTTTCATGAAGAAATTCCATGGGGAAGGCATCCAATCAAAAGTTGACTTCTTGAGCAAGTCAGTGCAAAATCAGGGCATCTGAGGCCCCCAATGACCCAACCAAAGGGTGTTCTTCATCATTTTGAATGTGTATGATCTTTATTTGATCATATAAGATGTTAGAAGTTCACAAAATTGAAGGATTTCAAGCCATTTGCAAAGTTGCCTTTTTGGGAAATTGACTTGTAATGGAAAATTGCCATTTTGGGAAAGTTTTTCAAACCTTTCTTTTTGATTCAAAAATGATTCAAATGAGAAAACTTTGGTCATGAAAGTTATAGAATGGATCATTCCCTTTTCAAAAAGTACAAGAACTCATGCTAATTCATTTTGGATCAAAAGTTATGGCTTGTCAAAGTTGGGAAAAATCACATAATTTCAAGTTTTGTACCAAAGAGGCAAAGTTGCAAAACCTCTTGCCAAGGAAAATTGGGACTTCAAATGGATTTCTAACCTTTGCACAAACATAAACCAATGCCCAAAAATCAGAATGCACCAAGAGTTTGTCCATTTTCATGACTTGTGCTTCAAGTAATCACAAAAGGGCCAAAAAGTCATAAAATTGCAAAACCTATCACAAACCCTAATCCACTTGCTGCATTGCTTCTAATCCATTTCCATGGCTCTCCCTAATCTTAGCTGAGCCAAACCATGCCCCTATCACAGCCTCACACTTGCCCATACCTCAAGTACACCTAACTTGGACTTTATGCAAAAACACCCATACCAATCCCACAGTGGCACACCAACTTCTCTGACCCATCCAAATGTGATAAGTGGACCAAAAGAGACTCAACACAACAGACACACAAGCCTGAAACATCCTCCAAGCCATAGCTCCAAGTTTTCACCTCTTATGCACTTTCCTTCGAAACTCATTACACAAGACACAAACACCAAAACAAACTTCACAGTATCTTTCAGCATGTTCCACTGATCATCCCTGACCCTTCACCTTGCCCTGAAACCCCCTGAAATCAAAATACGATTTCTTCCCCTCTCTGAACAGAACCTCTTCAAACTCACAAATCAATCACTCTAAACACCAACCAAGCTTCAAAGCTTCATCAAGAGGATCATTGGGGCCATTTTGAAGCAAAGAGGCAAGCAGAAAGTTCCTGAATTGAAAGCTCAACCTCAGGTAACATGATGAACAAATTTTCCAGAACCTTGATTTCTTGTTAGAATATTGTTCTATGTGTTGCCCTGATCATGGGGATCTATTTATTTTTTAAAATGAGCCAGAAACAAGCATATTGTGATGTTCTGAAATTTTTGCCCTAAGATTTGTTTTCTTCGATTCTCACTGTGTAGTTGATGTAAATGGTTTTTGGCCTTGGATTCTTGTTACCCATTGTTGGGGGATTGATTCTGGAGTTTTGGGGGTCTTGGGGATGCGTTTGGGGTGATTCTGGTGAGAGAGGCAGCCGGAGAAGACGACCGGAGCTTATCTCCGGTCGCCTGAGATTAATTAGGGTTAAGTGTGATTAATTAGGAGTTTTGAATATGGACCCTTAGATGTGCTTTCCCGCGCGTGAATGAGTGGCCTGGATTTGTCATTTAAGCCCTAATCTCCAATTAATTAATTAAATCCTGTTTAATTAAATTGTAAAACAAAATTAGCCAGATTTGAATCTGGGCCTTTGGATCTGGCGCGCAGTCAACCAGTCCAAACCCAGATCAAATCCTGGCCCTTCCCTCTGCATACTTCCATTTATTTTATTTTTTATTTCATTTAATTTGATTTATCTTTTACATTTTATTTAAAATAGCAAAAATCATTTCAAAATTATGAAAAATTTTGTCAAAGATTTCATTAATTTTTAAAACACAAAAATATTTTTATTTTCATTTTTGCATTAAAAATTATTTTTAAATCATTTAAATGTTTATTTTTAATTAGTTAATGAAAATTAATTAATTAAAAATACATTTAAGTATTTAAAAATCACCAAACAATTCACATTGCATTTAGATACATTTAGAAACATTGTCCAACTCTCAAACCAAATTTCTTTTTTGTTCTTGATACTTTTTGATCATTTTCCTTGGAATAAATTTCATTTTAAGGCAATATTTTGGTTCAATCTTTAAAAATTTCATTCTGCCTAACCATTGAGATTTGGATGATGATTCTTCTTGCATTCCACTCTTCATAGCATGTAGTTTAGGGGATAAAATTGGTTTGATTTGATCTTGCATTTTCAATTTGTTTAGCATTTTTCTTGATGAGATATCCCAAAACCCTAGCAATCTTAGGAAATTCATAACTTTCACTAGGTTAAGAGTTGGATCCTCTCCTTTGGGCAGTGAGCTTGTATGGGTTTAGGGTATCTTTGATTTCACTTTCAATTTTTTATCATGTCATTTGCTTCTGGTATTGAATTTTGCTTTGTGTGTTGATCATAAACCCTAATTTGTGTTTTCTTTTGCATCCATCTTTCATTTGCTAGCATTCATTGACTTGCCATGACATTTTGTGCATTCACTTGATTCATAATACATCTTAGGACATATTAGAATCATGTTTGATCATTGCATCTTTCATTTTCCATGTTATATGTTCATTTCATGTCATAAACATTCATGAATCTTTATGGTTCAAAGCATGCCTCATTTGCATTCTTAGGTTTGTTTGATCACTCTCATGTCTTGCCTCATGTTTGTATCACCTCTTAGCATCATTAACATCATGTAAATGCTTATGACTTTGGTTTGCATCTTAACATTTCATTTCATTTGCATTGCATTTCATTTCCTTTTGCTAACTTTTCAGGTGGTAAGTTGTCTTGAGAAGTGAATTTGCCTTCACTTCTCACAATCTTTTTTCATCTCTCTTATGCATCATTGCTGCATTTTATCTTGTCTTTGAGTGAGCATTGCTCATTCATGCTCTTCCTCACTTTCTTTCTTCAAGCAACTTGTCTTCTTAGGTGAAGCAAGTTGTCTTGCTTCTCTCTGCTTCTTGCTCCTTTCATCTGCTTCTTTCCTGGTGGTTTCTCTCTGAAGATCTCTTGCAAGCCTCATTAACCCTAGGAATACCCAAGCATGATCACAATTAGGGTTTGATTAGTCCCCCATTAGTTTTACCTTTGTGTCATCTTTGAGTCTCCTCTTCCCATCTCATGATCAAGGACTAAACCCTAAAGGTTTTAAGACTTTGTGATTAAGCTTATGCCTGCATCCTTCTATTAGGATGGAGTGTATGACTTTAATCCTAAGTGTTAAACCCTTAATGTGTTTACATCCTTTAATCAATTCATCTAATAATCACTAAGACATCAAGCTTGTAACTTGGGCCTTGCATTAGGGTTTTAATTCTCCCTTAATTGGTTAAGAAGGACTAACCCTAGTGTTAATGGACAAGTCCCCCTCAAGTTGTCTTACAAACCATAAAATTCATTTCTTAATCTCATCATTAACTAAAATCCATTTTGATAAAGGCTTTGTTTTGTCATGAGGTTAATCCCTAATCATGGATTAAGTTGAGGTATCTTCTTCAGCTTAAATGTCCTCATCTATTATCCTTCTATTAGGATGGTGTAATGGGTCCATTAAATCCCTGATTATGGCTTAATCTCATTACTTAACACTAAACAAAAACACCAAAAACATCTAAATAATCACAAGTAGGTTAATGATCTTAACCCTACACCATGGTGATTAAGTGTGAGATGCTGACTTCACACTTAAGGTATTCTCATTACCCCTAATCAGAGGGAGGATGTGATAAGTTTACTAACCCCTGGTTTAGTCTTAAGTTCATTTTCCTATGGCAAACTTCAAAAAGCAATAAAACACTGAAAACTCAAAAACAAACAATAATCGTCTCCTCTGGGATTCTTTTCTCATCTCATTCACTCACAAACGAGAACTTGTTTCTTCCGTCTAATGCAAGACAGTTAGCACCTGAGCCAGACAGGTCATACACTTGAGCATAGACAAGCAAGCAGTTCACAAGTCAATTTATCTTTCAGTCTCTTTGAGTCGAACTACGGTGTTCTGATTTCCTCATTGCACGAGAGGATACGTAGGCATAATTTAACAGTTATCGAACAAAAGTCTCTGTATATTCCCCCTCTTTCCAGCATCTTTCTTTAAGCCTCACAGTCATGAGCATTTCATTCCTGTTCTCACACTGACACTTCTTCATCTCACTCCACTTATCCTTTGCACTGACACTTGCATTCTTTCCAGCTTTGATACACAAATTGCACTGACACTACCCCTTTTAAACACAAATCTTTTAAGCGTGGATCCCGTCGAGTACGACGGACAATCTGGGTGCTAATACCTTCCCAGGTTGTAACCAACCCCCTTTCTCAGTCTCTCTGGTTCGCAACCGTCTTATCCATATCTTTCTAGGTCTATGCAGCATTACCTTTCCTTCGGGATAAAAATGCCTAGCTGGCGACTCTTGTCATCTGAGTTCACCCTCATGTGTTCTCTTCCTCTTTCACCGACCGTTCGAGTCTGTACCCCTTTTGACCAGGTGTCATTTGGTGGGAGCGACAATGAGATCTGTCAATATACAAATATTTGAACACATTTGTCTTTTCTATTGTCGAAATGCTCAATTTATGAATCTAGACATAACTTTTTCTTTTCTATGTCCTTTATCTCAAACGGTTTCTATAAGAGGTTTATAACTTTTGGAATCTCTTCAGAAGTTCCAGTAATTTTATGTGCTACAAGGATAATTAAATATCAAAAATTGAATTTTATTCACTACAAGTGGATATGTTTCATCAAAATAATTTCTAGGTCTTTGAAAATTATTGAACAACAAATCAAGCTTTATATCATTCTTATTTTACTTTTTCATAAAAATTCAATTATATCTCATTAGTTTCGCACCTTGAGGTGGTTGGACTACAGGTCCAAAATTGAGTCACTTATAAAGTGAGTTTAATTCTTCTTCAACTGAATATATTCATTTTGGCCAATTCCCAATTTGTCTATAATCTTTGATAGACTTTGGTTCATGGTCCTCGGTATCATTTATCATCTTTAGCGCTATATTTTATCTAAAGACTATGTCAATATTGACTTTATTTTAATTTTAGTTCCATCGCGTTTCATTCATGACATAATTTATCGAGATCTCTTTATTTTCATGAGTTTCAGGTACCTGCTCAATCTCTTCTAGAGATGAAATGTTTATCATGTCTGATGCTTCTTTTATATTTTCTATACCCTCACTTAGGCCATCTTTATTCTTAGCTCCCTTTCTTGTTTTGAGGATTTTTACCTTTGGAACTGATTGGTCTGCCACGCTTCAGGCGTGGTTGAGACTCATTGGATTATCCAACAGGGATATCAATTTTTATTGGAACATTTACAGCTGGTATATATGATTTAGTCACACCTTTGGGATCAGTGAATGCATTTGGTAATTGATTTGCTAAGTTTTGCAGTTGAATTATCTTTTGAACTTCTAGTTCACATTGTTTTATTCGAGGATCAAGATAAGATAATGATAATTCATTCCAACTGATATATTCATTCCAACTGATCTCTTTTTCCAACTTTTTATCCTCTCCTCCTAATGTTGGAAAATTTGATTCGTCAAAATGACAATCAAGAAAACGCGTAGTGAATAAATCTCTTGTTGTTGGTTCATGGTACTTTACAATAGATGGAGATTCATATCCAACATATATTCCCATTATCCTTTGAGGACCCATCTTATTGAGCTATGGTAGATAAATTGGAACGTACACCGCACATCCAAAAATTCTTAGATGGGAAATATTAGGTTATTTACCAAAAACTAATTGTAAAAGGGAGGAGGTGTGATAAAGCGTTGGCCTGATGCAAATTAATGTTGCAGCATGCAAAATTTCATGTCCCCAAGCAGAAATAGGGAGTTTGTATCTCATAATAAGTGGTCTAGCAACTAATTCTATACGTTTAATAAATGATTTTGCAAGTCTGAAATTCTGGTATGACAGACTCTGATGTCGAATATGATGTTGAGACATCTTATCTGTTACTTATAAACATGGTAAGGCATACACAACAATGCTTAAAAGTTCTTATATATCATATTCAAACATGCTTCAGGATATTTTAACATCTGATAGGACAATGAGTTCAGGTACTGCATAAAACATAAAACATAAAAGTTGTAAAGAACACAACAGAATTGTTAACCCAGTTCAATCAAACACATTTACTATGGGGGCTACCAAGCCAGGAAGGAAATCCACTATGTAGTATCAATTCAAAGACTTATTAGCAAACACCTACAGTTTAAAATCTTCTCACTTAATCACTACCTGTGTAACTTCTACTTAGGAACTCCTAAATATGAGAAACTCATCCTCACTTCCAATCACCTCAGTGATGTCTCACAATTCTCAACAGTCAGTTGCTGATATTGACGACTTTATACCTACACAACAATTCACAAATAGAAGCTACACTTCCATTACAAAAGCTTAACCTTGCTTAGCAGCTTCAGTTAAGTACACCACTTCTCTTGCTTAACAGCTTCGATAATCAACAACAAAACAACCACAATAGAGTTCCTTGTTGCGCACGGATGCCACAAGAACACAACCCTAATGATGCTTACATTTTCGTTGGTTGTTTGGTTCTAAACTAGGTTACAAGGTTTCTTTTATAACATATTCCCAACTGGATTTGGGCCTAAAAATCACAGCATAAATGCTGCTACAAAAATGCAGAAAAATCTGCTACAAAATATACAAAAAGATCTTCAAATATAAAAACTCCTAAAATATCTCTAAATATAGAAACTCTATATTTTTCAATATTTGTCTTCAATGTAAATTTGAGTCTTCAAGATCTTTTACATCAGCGCCATTGGATTGATTAAAATCTTCAATAATATTTTGTTTATGTTGAAACCTAATAGAATATTCAATCCACCTTCAATAGTTCATGATGTCGAATGAAATGTCTTGAAATCTTCTTCGACATGTTGTTCCAGATGTTGAAACATTTCAACACAACATGTTTCGGCACACATAAAAGTATTCTTTGCTTAATATATTCTTTGTTTTGCAAATATCTTGTACATACACACTGCTACTATATTTGTTTTACAAAATTAATGTCAATTTACATAACTTACAATCCCCCCCTTTGGAGAATTTTGGCTAAAACAAATATTACAAAATAAACCATCAAAAATATCCAGCAGCAAAAACAAAAGTGGAAACAACAACCTTTTCTTGATCATGTTAGGACATGTTGCTTGACACCTTCCACTGTGGCCTAGCTCTTCTTTTAATGGAAATAAAAGTGGACAAGAATTAGAAAGTCCTCCTGAACTCTGAGAAATACCTCCTGAACTCTGAGCAGAAAGTCTAAAACTCTTGAAAGAGCAGACCCACTACTACCCCTATCCATTCAGGTCCCCAAAAACACCCCTCTTTAGAGAGACCAATGGTTTCATAAGAGAACAAGGTATTCATTCTCTTATGGAACTCAGTACACAAGTCATAATTGTGTTCACAACTCAGGACACAAGTCACAAAGACAAGCTATAACATCCATGTTGACATCTCTAGCTACTCCATATGCCACACACACTGAACACATCCAATACAGATATTAGAACATAAACTTCAGCCTCATCACACACTAGACACAACACCAAGCTTTTTGTCCCCCTTTTTAGCCAAAAATTGGAAAACAACCATCATAAACACAGTGCCAAACCCATGCATTACTCTCCCAGAAACACACAAACCTCATCAGAAGGAAGAGGAATAAAAAATACACACTGGATGAAAGAGATAAATTACTCTCTATAAATAGCACAATCAAACCTTGAGGGTAACGATTATGCCTAGGAACAGATTCACTCCTGGTCAACAACTCATTATTTTAGCACGAAAGCATCTCCACCCAATAAAGTGAAACAACCAGAAAGAGCTTTGAACAAGCACTTGTTTCACACCTGTACCGTCCACACAGAAAACCTGGTTATCCACAACACACATGGTCTGACAACCCATTACAACATTGTCCACGCCCCCTAAAGAATCCAACACAACCTGCAAAAAGCAATTTTATACTATATAGCCTTCTTGACTCCTAGGACACTCATCATCTGGATCACAAGGACATGCACACCATAACCACTAAGTAATAAAAATTAATCAGGAAAACATACTTAGTAGCGCATGTCACAGCATGATGTGTAACATCACAGAACCTGGTTAAGGTACTACTCCCCCTTAACTTCACAAAATCAGCTGCATAGAATTGTAACAAACTCCCCCTAACTAGAATACTCCATGCTTCTTAGCACTATAATGAAAGGAAAACATAAGACACATCTTCATGTCTTCAAGAGCTCACCCTCTGTTCAATTCCCAATTAAACACATTCACTACTTTTACCAAAGCATACCTGATCCCTTCTATGTTTGTAGTGACCACAAACTACACAAGCTGAACATCTTCTAGCACACAGGTTCTTGACACTGAGCCTTCACATACCAAAGTCCATATAATCCAGAAAAAACACATCCAAACTAATTATGACATTAGAATGAATGTCCACAAACAGACTTCCAAGCAATCAATACCTGATCTACTTCAGTCTCTTCTACATGTTTCTTCCAATACATATCATTTACGTTATCATTCTCCCATATGATTAGGTAGTCTAAGAATAGAAACCATGTAGACAAACACCCCAAATAATGTACTAACACCTAGTTAGAACATTTTCCACACACTAAGACCTTATCACCATGATCCTAGATGTGCTCCACCAACTGGACTTACTATAGCATAGTAATCCAAGAACTGAAAATCTTCAACTGCATTGTACCACCAGCTTGAATCAGAAATCCAGAAAGAGAGATCAACTCTCACCCACCTTCAAGAAGAACAAATCTCCTTGAGTCTTCAACTATTACTCTTCTGCCCAAGCGCAATTTGTTCCAAGACAATCCTCAAGAACAACCAGCTGCCACACTCTGATCATCTCAATTCTTCGAATCCAATATAGAGATCAACTAATTGCCACAGTCTAATCACCTCCTTTATGAATCCTCATATGAAAAAGCCAATTGCCACACTTGTCTTATTCACGATTATCATAAATCTTCCAAAGATATCTTGATCAATAAAGTTGATCTTCACCAAGTTGTCAAGATAATAGGCCTTATGAAGCATTCAGTCCCTGTAGATCATTATATCTTAAATTGATGTGCCACTTCAGCAATTAGATTCTGATGTTGAACTAGATGTTTGAACATTGTTAGTCCACATCCAACTGTTAAATTCAGCTCCTTCTTCTGCCACCTGAAAGAACCTTCTTCCTTTACAGAACAAGAGTTCCATGCTCTCATAGACTTGATTCATCAACCAAGTTTGAGTAAACAACCTTCATTCGGTTGGTTTTGCATAAAATCCTACCAATATCACATATTGATTAGAAACTTCCACTGTTTTCTCCAAAGTCTTCAAACCTGCCACTGTCTGAATCTTCAGAAGGAATAGTTCAGAACTACACATTGCAGCTATACCAAGGATGACATTTCTCCCTGAGTAAATTAATCTTCACAAAGTCCTGATGATATTGTCAATAATAACTTCATGATTAAAAAACACCTTCCTTGTCAAGGGAAGAACAAAAATCTAGCTGCACCCACCATACAATAATCTGCATCCTTGCACCAATAGACCATAAATAACACTTCTTAACTTCTCATTTCCTGAACAACCAAATATCCTTTTGAAAAAAGAGCATTAGTTACTCAGAACACTTTATGAACCATAAGATTCTGACTGCAGATATGCATACTTCCAGATAAATAATAAGTCTCTCGTCAAAGTATTCATTTTTATGCATCATACAAACAATAAAAAACACCAAGTCTCCCGTCAAGGTATTTACTATAGGTCATATAGGATTACCTCCTCACACAAGGTAGGACATGAGTCTGAATTCTTCTTCTTCTTCTGCATGCATCTGATACTTTCTGAGATGATGTTCTAACATTCTTTCAGACATCAGTATCAGTCACAACTTCACAGATTACTATGGTTCTGAAGACACCCATCATAGTAATCCATACTGTAACACGGTGGGAGAACTGACTTTCTATAAATGTTGCAGATAGCAAGAGTCGCCACCGACTTTTATTTTATCCATAAGGAAAGGACATAAAAGAACATGAAAGACCTATTTTAAAAGACTTGAGTTCGGGGGGTAGGTTATATAAAGGGAAGGTGCTAGCACCCTTTATATCCATGGTTATCCATGGGCTCTTAGTTACTTAGCCCACTTAAATTGTTTTTGAAATGTGTAGTATGTGATTAGAAAAATTTCTTTAAGTACTTTGTAATGACCCTCGTATGGGTGTATACAAAGCCTAGTTTAGAAATTGTGAGGTGTAAAAGTAATTTTGAAGGTGTGAGCAAGTAACTATGAGATACCTACCCTAGATTAAGTCTTTCATGTTCTCGTATGTTCTTTCAATGGTAAGACTATCCCTATTATTAAGTAATAGGTAGTCATTACCTTGGATGTGTAAGGGACAAGCGTAGGGTCATTGTATGGTCAATGAAGGCAACAAGTAAGGGTGTCTTTAGCAATTCGTAGGGACTATCATCGTTTATTCGAAGGGACAAGATCATTATTCCGTAGGCAACCTCGAAGGGACTTGATCTTTTAAATTGTAGGGACTTGATGATTTTATGAAGGGGCTTTGCTTAAGACACCCCTATATTCGAGGGACTTGACCATATTATTTTAAGGCAACCAAGAGGAATACCCTAGGAAGTGCAAGATGGCGATCAAAGATCGACTTACGTGTGTGAGTGTTTTGTTTCAAATATTTATCTTATTTAAATTAATTATCTAAGTTATTTTTAATCACATTTAGGTTATACACACCCTAAAATTACTAACCATACAATAAAATATTTACAAAATAAAATAAAGATAGAAAACCTATAAGTATTACATGGCTTTAGCAGATACATAATAATCAAATAAAAATTGTAATAATAGATATAATAAAAATAATAAATAAACAATAATAATGATAATAATAAGAAATAAAGAAATCAAGATTAAAATTTAAAAGAGAAATCATTTTAGGTTAGACAAATATTATAAATTTTTTAGAGATTAATTAAGAAAATATAACAATTTAATAATAATATTAAGAAAAATATTAAATTATTTATAGAATAATAGAAATAAAGGTTAATATATTAATTAGGGTTTAGAAAAATAAATTAAATTTTTAGGGTTAATAGAAAAATTAGGGTTAGTATCTTAATTAAGAAAATTTGGGTTAAGAATTTAGGTTTAAAGAATTAATTAAAACTTAAATAAATTATTTACAAATTATATATAATAAAGATTAATACTATAATAAAAATTATTAAAAGGAATAATTAATATTTATTTTACAAAAAATATTTTATAGTATAGTATACTTAACTTAAAATTAGGATTATTTAATTAGTTAATTAGTTAATAAGATAATTAAATAATATAATAATATAACAATTAAATTAAAGAAAATATAAAGAAAAAGAAAATAAAACAGAGTTTTAAAAAAATGGGGGAGGCCTGGATTTGAACCCAGGACCTCCCCATTACCAGTTTGATGGGGAACCATTGGGCTGCGCACGTCAGTTGGTTAAGGAATGACCTAAGCATATTATATAAGAAACCTGCAAAAAAGATTGAATTAATAAAAAAAATTGTCCACGGACAGATTCGATCCCTCGCCCTCAATGTCATACGCCTCGCTTCTTGCCACTGGACCACATGCGTTATGGTGATGTTAAACTGAAACGACATATTAATAAAATAAATCCAAATTTAAAATTCAGATTTCGCGCCCTCCTTCATCTTCTTCGCTGGTCCGTCCAGTTAGGTTATAATGACAGTCGTTCGTCACTATAACTTGTAGTGACGGTTCTTTTGCGTCACTACAGGTCCTGCATATCAAAAACAACACAATACGCAAAATAAATTCATTCTAATGGTACAAGTCAATCAAAGGAGGTCCTATGAGTCCAATTAGGTCATCAATTTCATGTGAAATCGTGTCTAGCCATGGTTCCTAAAATGGAAGCTCGAAACCCTAACTATGGCATATCATCAATCCTGCATCAAAACTCAAAACCAAATGTCCAGAAACAATCTATGAAGCATTATAAACAATATTCAATCATCAAAAACATGTTAAAGTGCATATATATGTGAAATCGAAAACTTGGTTTTCAAGGACATATGAAGAATCGATTTCAATGATTTATGAGGTTTTGAGTGATGATAAAGATTGCTATGAATTAAGTGAACATCAAGGAATGTATTGAAACCTTTGGAATACCTTGAAACAATCTCAATGGCCAAAATCGAAAATTGATTTTTCTTGACAAATTTGCAATGTGAAAGGTGTTCTTTTGTCTCTGATTTTCATCCCTTGTGCGTGCAATAGGTTTGTGAACTTATAGTGAATAGAATTAGGTCAAGAAAGTGATGGATTGTTGGGCTTTTTGGATGCCTTGATGGTGAAGTAAGTCATGATCTTAAATGTAAAAAAAAAAATCAAATATTTTCATACTCTTAAGGCTTTGCACGAATTTGGAGAGTATCCAATCAAGTTAAATGGTGTTTATGATCTTCTAGAATCAAAATCATGTCCAAATATTTGATTTTTATATTTGATTTTGATTTAATTTGCATTTTAATGAATAAAATTCAAATAAATACTAAATAAAATATAAAAAATCAGATAATGCTTAGTTTGGGTCGTGTTTGAGGATATCATGAAGATTGGGTGGCAATTTGGTAGGCCCATTTGGCAAATTTTGGTTTTAACGCTTCATTTGCTTCACATACCTCCCAAATATTTCCCAACTTTGCAAAGACACAAATCCCCCAATTTTAAGGCTATGAAGGTGTTCTTGGACATTTTGGAAAGCTTAGAGAGTCCTATAACCAACCTCTTTGGTCTCATGTCCATATCCTTTACCATTTTCAAATTATGCCCTTTGGAAGATGTTGACTTTTTGTTGACTTTTAAAATGACCTATAATGTTTTAGCTCATACCTTCCAAATGAAGCATTTTTGGGCTTGGCTTGTGAGACACAAAGTTGTAGATAATTCAATTTCCTTCAAAATGAGCTTTGGATGGAAATTTTTGATGAAGCATGTGAAAGTTATGGCTGGTCAAAGTTCAGTTGACTTTTCTTGTGAAAACCCTAATTTAGAAACTCCTGATTCTTGATGATCTGAAATCTCCTTGATGAATCATGATCAACCCTTGATAAAATGATGAATTTTACTTCATAAACTTGATGTTGGCAAAAAATCATGAAGTTTGACTTTGGTTTGACCACAGTTGACCTCGGTTTGACTTTTTAACCACTTTGACTGATTTTTGCATATCTGATCATCTGACTGAGCAAACCTTTTGGGAAAGCCTTGAAACTTGACATAGGGATTCTTTAAGACATATAGGATGCTATGAAGCTCACTTGAGGCCTTGGAAGTCCATTTATCTTGATGAAATCCAAAACCCTAGTTTAGGGTGCATTGCTTAGGAGGATGCTTTGTCTGAGGGAATTGTCAAACTTTTTGACTAATTGTGAACATTGTGAACCTCTTGAGATGCCTTGTGAACCTTGTGAACCTTGTGAAGCTCTGTGTACACCTTGATACACAATGTCTTGACTATGGGAGGGCAAATTTTGGGGTGCAACAGCTGCCCCTGTTCAATTTTCTGAAACCTGAGGAATTAGATTGGCCTGTATGCCATTCGTGACTTGGAAGGTTGAAGGGGATTGAACACAAAAGCCCAAAATTTGCACTCGCCAGTGCGTAAAGTAACACTGTTGATTGGTTGTATATGCTGTAATGGGCTTAAAGATGCCACTCAGAGGAACTGGAGATGGGCTTATAGATGCCATCCATAATATCGGAAGGTGCTAATATCTTTATGTTGTCACTGGATATCAGTACTAGGTCTTCGTATAGGCCGTCTCTGAATCATTCATGTAACAAGGTTTGAGTTGAATGTTAGCACTAGATCTTCGTATAGATCGTCTCTGCATTATCTATGGGGGAAACGAATATCCTTCATTAGGTGTCAGTACTTAGATCTTCGTGTAGATCGGCTCTGAACCATCTTTAGGAACATACTTTAATTTAAGCATAAGAATCAAATCTTCGTGGCGATCTTTTCTGAATTGCTTTTGGTAATATCTTGGGCTAAGTACAAGATCTTCGTATCGATCATTTATGTACCATCCCACAGATAAACTGTTGCATAGACCATTAGAAATAAATCTTCGTAGCGATTATCTCTTCTGGAAATATCCCGGATTAGGTAATAGATCTTCGTATAGACCATTTACATACATTCCCAAGGATAAAAGAATATCAGGATTAAATCTTCGTGGCGATTATCCCTGACCTTCTTCTGAAAGAATCTTTTGGATTAAATGCTAGATCTTCGTATAGATCATTTACACACCATCCCAAAGATAGTTGACCATCAGAATTAAATCTTCGTAACGATTATCTCCTCTGGAAATATCTTGGATTAAGCACTAGATATTCGTATATATCATTTACGTACCCTTCCAAGGACAATTTGTTGAATTGATCATCAGAAATAAATCTTCGTAGCGATTATCTCTGAATTAAGTATCAGCACTAGATCTTCGTATAGATCGTCTCTGAACTGTTTTAAGGAGTTGATAGTGTTTATCTGCCAGCAACTATCCTGAAAAGGAGAGGTTAGTTTATGCAAGATTATTTTGATGTATGCATGTATAGCATGATGATCTTAAGTAAAAATGTCATATGTATTATGGATGTGTATCTCGTGATATGATGTAAATGATGTATGTATGAATCATGTAGCCTGAAGTGTCTGGGTATCTCTGTATAACAACTGCTGGCTGGGGAAAATAAATCCCGATTCGTTCCTGAGGAATATGAGGTCTTCGTTCCCGTCTTGCTTAATAATATGGTACTCAGAACCTCCTGTCTTTGTTCGTCGTGCTTTTTATTGAAGGAATAAGTTCCTGAATATCCTGACTGAGGATAAAAGAGATGGACATAGATCCGGGAGACTTAATTCTTCGGAGGATATGAAATTGCTTGAAGACTTTGTCGAGTGGGAAGTATAAGATATTACTTGAAGAGTTTTGTATGGATATCCATAAAGATTACCCTGTGGGGATGGACCGGCGAAGCTTCGTTGAATTCCTACCTGTAACACGGTGGGAGAACTGACTTTCTATAAATGTTACGGATAGCAAGAGTCGCCATCGACTTTTATTTTATCCAAAAGGAAAGGACATAAAAGAACAAGAAAAACCTATTTTAAAAGACTTGAGTTCGGGGGGTAGGTTATACAAAGGGAAGGTGTTAGCACCCTTTATATCCTTGGTTATCCATGGGCTCTTAGTTACTTAGCTCACTTTGTTTGTTTGCAAGAGTGTAGTGTGTGATTAGAAACATTTCTTTAAGTACTTGGTAATGACCCTCGTATGGGTGTATACAAAGCCTAGTTTAGAAATTGTGAGGTGTAAAAGTAAGTTTGAAAAGTGTGAGCAAGTAACTATGAGGTACCTACCCTAGATTAAGTCTTTCGTGTTCTCGTATGTTCTTTCAATGGTAAGACTATCCCTATTATTAAGGAATAGGTAGTCATTACCTTGGATGTTAAGGGACAAACGTAGGGTATTCGTATGGTCATAGAAGGCAACAGGTAAGGGTGTCTTTAGCAATTCGTAGGGACTATCATCATTTATTCGAAGGGACAAGATCATTATTCTGTAGGCAACCTCGAAGGGACTTGATCTTTTAAACTGTATGGACTTGATGATTTTTATGAAGGGACTTCGCTTAAGACATCCCTATATTCGAGGGACTTGACCATATTTAAGGCAACCAAGAGGGATAACTTAGGAAGTGCAAGATGGTGATCAAAGATCGACTTACGTGTGTGAGTGTTTATATTCAGGTATTTATCTTGTTTAATTAATTTTCTAAGTTACTTTAATCACATATAGGTTATACACACCCTAAGATTACTAACCATACAGTAAAATAATTACAAAAATAAAGTAAAGACGGAAAATAAACATACACATATTACATGGTGTCATACCCTAATTTTTGACCCTAAGATTTTTCGCATCTCATCTGCATCTTGCATACAAACAAGATTACGTACTGGTGCGTGTACCCTTCTCAGTTGCAGGTCTATGCTTCGCAGAGGATCACCATGTTTTTACTTGTCATTATTTGTTTATATTCACTAACTTCTAACCAAAATATCAAAAAAAATATGGTGCAGTCTGTTTCTTCTTCTTCTCTGTGTTGCAGGATTTCAAAGACATGGCTGTGATTTTCAATTCAGATGTGGTTGTTCAATTATGATTCGATTCAGATGGATGTTTGACCTAATCATTGGTCAAACTATCAGAAGATTTGTTTCAATTTCAAGTTATGTGTGTCAGTGGTCTATTCCTCAGACAATGCGTTTTCAAAGTTCAAGTTGTGTGGTGTGTGAAAGTCATCGGTTATCAGACAGTATTCTGTGAGAAGTTTGGCTTGAATCTTCAAGTTTATCAGTTCATCAATTGTTCGTCTGTGGATTTATTTTCCTCAATGTGGATTCGAATAATCAAGGCAATTTTTCAGACAATGGTTGTGGCTTGAGTTGCGAATTGTTTAGTGGTTTCAATGATGGCTGTATTCATTTTAATCAGTGGCTTGTGAGAAAAATATTAAGATTTGGTTCTGGGCTAAAAAAAAATCATCACATTATATCCCTTATTTTTTTTCCCGATTAAACCATTCCCTTTTCAATAATTCATTAACCATTTTTTTTCCGATTTTCGATTATTCATTTCTAAAATCCATATTAAGTTAACCTTTCAAAATTCCCATTCT
This sequence comes from Lathyrus aphaca, assembly GCA_963966055.1. Classification (NCBI taxonomy): domain Eukaryota; kingdom Viridiplantae; phylum Streptophyta; class Magnoliopsida; order Fabales; family Fabaceae; genus Lathyrus; species Lathyrus aphaca. Next base: position 505,868,976 of record OZ014522.1, on the reverse strand, counting down.
TTTCGAATATCCATATTCCACTGATTTCCAATTAATCAAATTCCTTTATATTTCCAAATTTTAAATCACCACAAATTAATTTCTTTTTTTATTATCATAATCTTTTTTTAATCTTTTTCTATTAAACCATCATAAAAAATATATATATAAGCTCATTTAATTTTCTTTTAGTTCATCTCCTTTTATACTTTTATATCCAAAAATTAGAAACCATTGGCCCATGTTCCCACTTGCCACTATCAAATTAAAAAAAAATAAGAACAGCCATCCGCACAAAACAAATCCAGCGCAAGCCTCAGCTCACACGCCAATACGCATACAAACTATCAGCCAGCCTCAGCCGTAGGCCCACAAGACGCAACACGCAGCTACACCAATACTACCAGCCAAAAACAATAAGCTCCAAGCCAAGCCGCACAGTCACTCATTCCAAAACGCCAGCAACTCCAACTTTTCCATCAGTTGCAAACAAGCCGTACTCACTTTACATCATGCCATCACACTCCAGCACGCATTCACTAGCCAAGCCTTCACCAAAGCAAAGCTCACGCCGAACTCCCAGCTACAACACTCCTAACACGCAATGCATCACGCAAGCGAAGCCCACACAACTTCGCACTCCGCAAGCCGCGGAACTCACTACTCCAAACACCACGCGGTATGCACACGAGAAATACACTACCTGCACTTAGACGAAACGCGGTTGAATTCAGAGCAAAACACAGCAAGCAAAACGCATCTAGAATTTGAATTAAACACAGAAAAATTGAAGAGGAAAACGCGTGATACCTGTGACCAAAACGCGAACGGAAACTGAACAAAACGGGAACCGATTTCAAACCCAATCTCACCTCATTCCATCTATAAAAGCAACCTTCCCTCTCTTCAATTCCTTCAAGCTTTGAGAGCCACAAAATTGCTGCCAAATCTAATCAAAGCTTCACCCATCCCTCTTTTCTCTTCACATGTTCACTGCTCCATCTTCATTCTTCTGAAAAATTTTGATTTCTTCAACTCTTTCCAATTCACTTTACCCTCACACTTTTGAAAACTCCTTCATCAGTCCTTCAAATCAGTTACTAATCAATTCAATTTCAAAGCTGAAACTCACGGAACCTCTACCATTATATACTTTGAATCGAAAAAAGAGAGGGAGAGAGTATGGTGCGATCGAGAGAGAGAAGAAGAAGAAATCGCTTCGTTTGTTTAGAGAGAAGAAGAGGTAGCACCGTTTTATTTTTCCTTCCGCCATGAATCCCCTGCGCATTCTGTTTCACGTGTTGAAGAAGAAGTTGATTTAAACTAGTTATTTCAATTTCTTTATTTTTTTTTTTGTAATATTCATTTTAATAAATTTGTATCATAGGATTTGGGCTTAGATCCTTTTGGACACACATTTCTATCAACACCATCCCTATCCTGCGCTATCCCCCATCTCCATGGATTTCTTTTTCTATTTTTAATTTTATTATGTTTCATTTTCTTATTAACTTCTTTTTAAAATGTTTCTTAGTTTTTTCTTAAAAAAATCAATTTCTAACTCTTTTTTTTTTCTAAAAAAAATCTTTATAAAAATATCTACAAATATTTTAACACATTTGTTAATTTCTTTATAATATTTTCTTTTTATTGTGGTTCTTTTATTGGATCATAAACTTTTAGATCCATCTTTCATTTCATCTCTTTTTCTTTTCGGTCGATGAGATCTCTGATTCGCGACTATTGGTTTTCGAAGATGTTTAATCTTCATTATTTCAAATCTATGGATGAATGATCATTTGGATCATTCTCCATACTTTGGAATCGTGATAGGTTGCCTTCGATAAATCAATGAAAAATCTCGATTAAGATTAGACCGTTACCTTTTCTTTTTGTGCGACATGTTTTCGGAGAATGATTCATTATATCATTTCTCTAACATGTATTAGTACAAATATTTTCCATCTTAATTGGTGGTGGCCGGCCTCATTTGTAGGGTAATTACTTCGTAAATTACTCGGCGATTGCTTAACATAGACCTAAACTTGTCCCGAATTCGGAATAAGATCCATTTGGATCCGGTTGCCTCGATTTTGGTTCTCTTTTTTTGGTTGTGTTTGATTAAGTTCATCATACCATTTCTATGTAAATATTATAATAATACTATTAATATACTAACCATTTAAATTCAATCTCTCGCACCTTATCCTCTTTATTCAATTTCTCGCTCCTTATCTCTTTTATTATGCTATTCTCATATTATATCATCTATCATATTGTTTATGTTTATATTGTTGCTTGTGATTTTTCTTTTGTCCATTTGGACACAAAAATATTAATAAAGGATCAAACATCTAAAAGATTTGTGACTTTAATTTCGGACTATGGTTACTATCTTTAGCATTGGACTTGGAGTTTGGACTTAGATTTTAGGATCTATCCCTTTGCTTGAGTTGTTATGGATTGAAGACTTTGGCTCCGATTGAGCTCGCTTGTTCATGAAGATGGAAATCCCATTGTTCTCGGAGAATGTTCACCTCACGGTTTGATCGTTCTTCCTTTAGCTTTTATTTTCAAGTCTTAGGATAGTCCCTTCATCTCCTCCCACTTCTTAGATTTTCAAATCTCCTTCCTATTTTCAAAACCTTCTTTGTTTTCAAATTTCAAACATTTTCGTAATCAAACCTTGACTTAGGTCATGCGGTTTTACTTTTTCATTTCATTTCCTTAATAAATGTTAAACCACATAAGCATATCGAAACTTTCTTCTCAAAAACTTTAAAAAATATTCACAACTCATTCAATTGTTTTTGTGCTCTCGTGCACGTTTCCTTTTAACCCTTTTTTATGTTTAGATATGATTCATTCTTTCTAGCGGAATTATTCGCTAAAGAATGACGACTTATCTTTACATTTTAAAATCAATTCAACTCATTGTTCTTTTCACAATTTGTACCACGAACTACAGGGTTTTGATCTCGCATTGCACTTTGTGGGTACGTAGGCATGAGACGTTCGTCTCTTCAAACACAAAAATCTTATTAAACATTCCTCTTCTCATCTCTTCAATCTTTTTTCAAGCAAACCATTTCAAACCAAAAAAGCAGTAAATATTTCAAAGGGCTCCCGTGGAGTACCACGGACATTTTGGGTGCGTAAAACCTTCCCGATTTGTAACCTATCCCCTTACCCGTTCTCTGTTTGTTTCTTTTAGCTTTTGCTTTTAGATTCGTTAGGTTTTATTCGTTCTTTTTCCTTTTTCCTTTTGGAAATAAATAAAAGCGCTGTGGCGACTCTGTTTACCTTGAGTTAAGTTAATCAATAGCTTACACTCATGATTTTACCGCTACACATGGCTTTAGCAGTTACATAATGATAAAAATAATAATAATAATAATAATAAATATAATAAGAATAATAAATAATAATCAAATATTAGCAAAATAAGATAACAATAATAATAAGGGTGAGAATAATAAATAAAGGAAATAAGAATTTAAAAAAGAAAAATTATTTTTAAGTTAAATAAATATTAGAAATTTTTTAGGAGTTAATTAAGAAAATATAATAGATTTAATGATAATAAACAAAATAATAAATTATTTACATAAAAATAAAGATTAAATAATTTAATTAGGGTTTAGAAGAAAAAAAGTTAATTTTTAGGGTTAGAAGAAAATTAGGGTTAAGAAAAAATTAGGGTTAGTATTTAAATTAAGAAAATTAGGGTTTTTAATTATAATTAAAATACATTATTAATTTATTTACAAAAAATATAATAACTATATATAAACATATTATAAAATTAATACAAAATAAATAACATTAAGAAAATAATTTATGAGTTTTTTTAGAAAATATAAAGTTTTTATGAAAATATTATTGGTTATTATTTTAGAAATTATTTTAATTATATTAATTTAAATGAAAAATAAGAAAATAGCAAAAATAAGGAAAATATGAAAAAACCCTAAAAAGATAGGACCTGTGATTTGAACTCAGGTCCCTTACCTCAACAACAGCATTCAAAACCAGTTGAGGCAGCACGCGCTGGTGTAAGCAATGTACAATGCATCCATCATATTGTAAAACCTGCAAAATAAATGAAATTTAAAACCAAAATGGCCTGCGGCCAGATTCGAACCCATGACCATCACAACAACAACCAAACACTTCAACCAACTGAGCCACGTGGGGCGCGTCTGCAAGCTAATCAACAAACAATCATAATATATTAAGTTAACTGAATAATGGAAAAATTGAATAAAATATGGTGTCACTAAGGATCGAACACAGGTCACAGCCATCACAAGCACACGCCTACACCACTGGGCCAAGCAGCTTTTGTTGAAATAATATGAAAACAATTCAATAAAATATTAAGGTAAATATTTGAATTCCCAGATGGCGCCAACTGACTTCATCTTCTTCCTCTTACCTGCAAATTTTCCTGCGAGTTTACCTACAGCTTTTCCTGCGAATTTATAATTTCAAGAACCTGCGAAAATTGTATCTCTCACAATATGCAAAATTTCATCAAATTAAACAAACAGACATGATCTTTGCAATGTATACAATCCAACCATGGTTTCATTATTCATTTATATTAGGTAAATCGTGAACTCCTAATTTGAGAGCTCTAACCCTAACAATGGCAGTTTTTGATTCAGGTCATGGTTCTTCAATCTCCTTGCCCAGAAACAATCTAAACATCATTGCTAACAAGAATATATGGTTAGAATTCATCAACAACACATAAACAATCAAAATCGAAAAAAAATAAAACATGAACAAGCTTGGTTCGGTTTATGCAAATAGTGATGATTTGGATGCTGCAAATGATTCAAATAGATTCAATGATCATCCAGGAATGTATTGCAACCTTCAAAACTTCTTGATATGGCCTGTAATAAAAAATCCGAATATGAGTTTATGTATGAAATTTTGAAGTTGAATGATGTTCTTGGAGGCTCTGAATTTCGTCCCTTGAGCTTGTAATAGGTTTGTGAACTTATAGTGATGTGAATTAGGTCAAGACTTTGTGGATTTGTGGGCTTTTGATGGTTGCTTGATCATGAAGTTTCACCACTTTCAAATATTCTCAAAAATATTATAAAACCTTTCTAATTTGGTTGAGCACGAATTTAAATGATACAAATCAGTTTTGAATAACCTTTAAGAGCTTCTAGAATGAGAATCATATCAAATATTGAGTTTTTCATATTTTATTTTGATTTAAATTTATTTTTAATGTATAAAATCAAAATAAATAAAAAAAACTAATAAAAATCTGAATAAATAATATTTGATTCGTGCATGATGTCATGGTAGAGATTGGGTCATAAAATTGCAAGCCCATGTGGAAAGAATTGGTTCTAAGACCCCATTTGCTCAATAAACCTCTCAAAAATTTTCCAACTTTGCAAAGGCACAAATCCCTCAATTTTAAAGCTATGAAGGTGTTCTAGGAAATTTTAGAAATCTTAGAGAGTCCTCTAACCAACCTCTTTGGTCTCATGTCCATATCATTTACCATTTTCAAATTATGCCCTTTGGAATATGTTGACTTTTTGTTGAGTTTTTAAATGACCTATAATGTCTTAGCTCATACCTTCCAAATGAAGCATTTTTGGGCTTGGCTTGTGAGACACAAAGTTGTATAGAATTCAATTTCCTTCAAAATGAGCTTTGGATGGAAAAAATTTGATGAAGAATGTGAAAGTTATGGCTGGTCAAAGTTCAGTTGACTTTTCTTGCGAAAACCCTAATTTAGAAACTCCTGATTCTTGATGATCTGAAATCTCTTTGATGAATCATCATCAACCCTTAATCAAATGATGAATTTTACTTCATAAACTCGATGTTGGCAAAAAATCATGAAATTTTACTTTGGTTTGACCACAGTTGACCTTAGTTTGACTTTTTAACTACTTTGACTAATTTTTGCATATATGATCATCTGACTGAGCAAACCTTTTGGGAAAGCCTTGAAACATGACATAGGGATTCTTGAAGACATATAGGATGCTATGAAGTTCATTTGAGGCCAAGGAAGTCCATTTAGCCTGATGAAATCCAAAATCCTAGTTTAGGATGCATTGCTTAGGAGGATGCTTTGTGTGAGGGGATTGTCAAACTTTCTGACTAATTGTGAACCTTGTGAAACTCTTGAGATACCTTGTGTACCTTTGGAACCTTGTGAACCTCTTGGGACACCTTAGTACACAATGTCTGGTCTAGGTGAGGGAAAATTTTGGGGTGCAACAGCTGCCCCTGTTCAATTTTCTAAAACCTGAGGAGTTAGATTGGCATGTGTGCCATTCGTGACTTGGAAGGTTGAAGGGGATTGAACACAAAAGCCCAAAAATTTGTACTCGCCGGTGCGTAAAGTAACACTGTTGATTGGTTGTATATGCTTGAATGGGCTTAAAGATGCCACTCCGAGGAACTGGAGATGGGCTTATAGATGCCATCCATAATATCAGAAGGTGATAATATCTTTATGTTGTCACTGGATGTCAGTACTAGGTTTTCGTATAGGCCGTCTCTTAATCATTCTTGTAACATGGTTTGAGTTGAATGTCAGCACTAAATCTTCGTATAGATCGTCCCTGCATTATCTTTAGGGGAAAAGAATATCCTTCATTAGGTGTCAGTACTTAGATCTTCGTATAGATCGGCTCTGAACCATCTTTAGGAACATACTTTAATCTAAGCATCAGAATCAAATCTTTGTGGCGATCTTTTCTGAATTGCTTTTGGTAATATCTTGGGCTAAGTACAAGATCTTCATATCGATCATTTATGTACCATCCCACAGATAAACTGTTGCATATACCATTAGAAATAAATCTTCGTAGCGATTATCTCTTCTGGAAATATCCCGGATTAGGTAATAGATCTTCGTATAGACCATTTACATACCTTCCCAAGGGCAAAAAGAATATCAGGATTAAATCTTCGTGGCAATTATCCCTGAACGTCTTCTGAAAGAATCTCTTGGATTAAGTGCTAGAACTTCGTATAGATCATTTACATACTATCCCAAAGATAGTTGACCATCGGAAATAAATCTTCGTAACGATTATCTCCTCTGGAAACATCCTGGATTAAGCACTAGATCTTCGTATAGATCATTTACGTACCCTTCCAAGGACAACTTGAGTATTGATCATCAGAAATGAATCTTCGAAGCGATTATCTCTTAATTAAGTATCAGTACTAGATCTTCGTATAGATCGTCTCTGAACTGTTTCAAGGGGTTGATAATGTTTATCTGTCTTTAATTATCCTGAAAAGAAAAGGTTAATTTATGCAAGATTATTTGATGTATGCATGTATGGCATGATGTACTTAAGTAAATGTCTTATGCACTATGGATGCGTATGCTGTGATATGATGTAAATGATGTATGTATGAATCATGTATAACAACTGCTGGCTGGGAAAATAAATCTCGGTTCGTTGCTGAGGAACATGAGGACTTCGTTCCCGTCTTGTTTAATAATATGGTACTCATAACCTCCCGTCTTTGTTCGTCGTGTTTTTATTGAAGGAATACGTTCCTGAATATCCTGACTGAGGATAAAAGAGATGGACATAGATCCATAAAACATAATTCTTCGGAGGATATGAAACTGCTTGAAGACTTCGTTGAGTGGGAAGTATAAGATATTACTTGAAATATCTTGTAGGGATATCTGTAAAGATTACTTTGTGGGGATGAACCGGCGAAGCTTCGTTGAATTCCTACCTTTGTTCGTCTTTAGTAAATACTATTACTGCATTTTATGCATTTCTGGTAAACATCAATCATAGTCAAAAGCATACATACATTCAAACACAACCAATGGACATTTTCGTTTAAGTAAACAAGGTAAAAGTAAATTTGAATTCAAAGACGAAACTTTATTTATTTTAGAAAGTGGCCTATACACAGGCAAGTTTATACAAGGAGACAAAAATCCTAGTAAGAGGAATTCGTCATAAAAGTTTTACAAAAACAAAGAAAAACAGCTATGTAAAAAAAATAATCCTATTGAGTTCCAATTCTACTATTGCCATTATCTTCAAGAATCGTATCCTTTGTTGTCGAGATAGAAATGATTGGATTGATCTTTATCTGTTTGAACTTGATTCAGGTAGCACAATTGGTTGGGGTTATATGAGTGATCCAAATGAGACATAGTCATACGCTTTAATCCCTAACTTTTGCCTGGATTGCCTTTTCAGGTTTTCAACCCACTGGGATACCCTTTTTTGCCCAAGCCGCCTTTTCAAGTTTTCGACTTGCCGGGTGTACACATTTATATATATATATATATATATATCCCTAATTTTTTCCTGAACCCTTTTGGTTCGCCGGGATGCCCTTATTTTTTCCTAGGCCAGTCAACCTAGCGGGTCTCTTTTTATGCGTAGTATTTTTTAACTATGTCTGCGTTCACAGGCTGTGAGAAATCTTCACCATCCATAGTAGTAAGCATCATGGCACCTCCTGAGAATACCCTCTTGACTACAAATGGTCCTTCATATGTAGGAGTCCATTTGCCCCTAGGATTACCCTCTGGTAATATGATACGCTTGATTACCAAGTCACCAGTCTGATATACCTTTTGCTTAACCTTCTTATTAAAAGCTTTGATCATCCGTTTCTGGTACATCTAACCGTGACACACAACTGCCAGCCTCTTCTCATCAATCAAATTTATCTGGTCAAGTCGAGTCTGAATCCACTCATCTTCCTCCAAGCCTGCATCCTTCATGATTCTTAAGGAGGGGATCTGAACTTCAATGGGTAGAACTGCTTCCATACCATAGACTAAGGAGAATGGGGTTGCCCCTATTGAAGTACGTATTGTAGTACGATAACCATGAAGAGCAAATGGTAACTTTTCATGCCAATCCTTGTAAGTAACAGTCATCTTTTGTAGAATCTTCTTGATGTTCTTATTGGCAGCTTTTACTGCACCATTCATCTTTGGACGATACGGAGAAGAATTATGATGCTTAATCTTGAATTGCGTGCAGAGATCAATAATCATAGTGTTGTTCAGATTAGAGCCATTATCTGTGATAATCCTCTCAGGGATGCCATACCTACATATGATATTATTCTTAATGAATCGAGCCACAACATTCTTAGTAACAGATGCAAATGAGGCTGCCTCTACCCATTTTGTAAAGTAATCAATGGCAACCAGGATGAAACGATGCCCATTAGAAGCATTAGGCTTCACCAATCATATCAATGTCCCACAGGGCAAAAGGCCAAGGAGCAGTCAACACATTCAACGGAACTGGAGGTATATGCACCTTATCAACATAAATCTGACACTTGTGACATGTTTTGGAATGTTGATGGCAGTCAGCTTCCATGGTAGACCAATAGTAACCTGCTCTCAATATCTTCTTTGCCATGGTATGACCACTAGAATGAGTGCCAAAGATCCCATCATGCATGTCTTCCATAATCTCTGTTTCTTCCTTCTTATCCACACAACGAAGCAAAGTCGAATCATGATTGCGCTTGTACAAAATTCCATTACTCAAAAAGAACTTAGCAGAAAACCTCCTCAGAAACTTCTTATCTTTGACAAATGCCCCTTCAGGGAACTCCTGAGCTTCAAGATATCTTTTCACTTCATAGAACCAAGGCTTTTCCTCTCCTCCTTCAGTGTTAATTTCATTGCAGTATGCAGGCTTCTCAAATCTATCAATAGTGATCTTGGGAGCTTCATCATCTCAGCTAATCTCAAACATAGATGCCATGGTGGCTAGTGCATCTGCCAACTGATTCTCTCATCGTGGAATATGTCCAAAGGTAATATCTTCAAAATATGGGATCAAAGACAACACATGCTCTCTGTAAGGAATGAAATTTTCATGCTTGGTATCCCAATCTCCTTTAATCTGACTAACTACCAGGGCTGAGTCTCCATATACATCCAAGAATTGAATCTTCATCTCAATGGCAGCTTTGATACCCATGATACATGCCTCATACTCATCCATGTTATTAGTACAATAGAAACAAAGTCTTGCAGTAATTGGGGTATGACAACCTTCAGGGGAAATGATCACAACACCAACACCATTACCAAGCGCATTAGAAGCTCCATCAAAAACCATATTCCATCGGGATCCTTGTTCAGGTCCGTCATATTGTCCAGGTTCTTTGGTAATAATCATAATGTCTTAATCAGGGAACTCAAAACTCATTGACTGATAATCATCCACTGTTTGATGAGCCAAATGATCAGCTACCACACTACCCTTAATGGCCTTCTGAGTAGTGTACTGTATATCATATTCTGTTAAAATCATTTGCCATCTTGCTATTCGCCCCGAGAGAGCAGGTTTCTCTAATATGTACTTGATTGGATCCATCTTTGAGATCAACAAAGTGGTATGAGTCAACATATACTGTCTTAGTCGGCGAGCAGCCCATGCCAAAGCGCAACAAGTTTTCTCGAGCAGTGAGTATCTTGTTTCACAGTCAGTAAACTTTTTGCTAAGGTAGTATATTGCTTGCTCTTTTCGACCAGACTCGTCATGTTGCCCCAACACACACCCCATTGAGTTGTATAATACTGTTAAGTACATGATCAAGGGTCTTCCATCAACTGGTGGCATTAAGATTGGATGTTCTAAGAGATATCTCTTGATTTCATCAAAGGTTGTTTGGCACTCACCATTCCATTCCATTACCTGATCTTTCTTCAACAACTTGAAGATTGGCTCACAGGTAGCAGTTAGCTGGGATATAAACCTTGCAATGTAATTCAGTCATCCCAAGAAACCTCTAACCTCCTTTCAGTACAGGGAACTAGCATCTCTTGTATAGCTGTCACTTTTGCAGGATCCACTTCAATACATTTTCCACTGACAATGAAACCCAAGAGTTTACCATACCTAACTCCAAAAATACACTTGTTTGGATTCAATCTTAGCTTGTATTCCTTCAAACTTTCAAACAGCTTATGCAGATGATCAAGGTGGTGTTCTTCATTCTGGGACCTGGCTATCATATCATCCACATACACCTCTATCTCATGATGAATCATATCGTGAAACAAAGCCACCATAGCACGCTGATATGTTATCCCGACATTCTTCAAACCAAATGGCATCACCTTATAACAAAAAGTGCCCCACTGTGTAACAAATGTAGTCTTCTCCATATCTTCAGGGGCCATCTTGATCTGATTGTAACCAGAGAAACCATCCATGAAAGAGAATACCTTATGCTGAGCAGTGTTGTCTACCAGAACATCAATATGAGGAAGTGGAAAGTCATCTTTAGGGCTGGCCTTATTCAGATCTCTGTAATCCACACACATGCGTACCTTACCATCCTTCTTAGGTACTGGTACCACATTTGCAACCCATTGAGGATAAGAAGTCACAGCTAAGAACCCTGCATCAAATTGCTTCATTACTTCTGCTTTAATCTTTTCTGACATTTCAGGACGCATGCGACGAACCTTCTGCTTCTTTGGACGACAATCTTCTTTTACCGGTAGACGGTGAACCACAATGTCTGTATCCAACCCTGTCATATCTTCATAAGACCAAGCAAAGATCTCCATATAATCATGTAGCATCTGGATCAATCTGTTCTTAACACCATCCTCTAATTCAGCCCCTATCTTGACCTCTTTCCTGCTTTCTTCAGTTCCCAGATTCACAACTTCGATTGGCTCTTCATGTGGTTGTATAGCTTTCTCTTCTTGTTGTAATAACCTAGAAAGCTCTACAGGTACTTCACAATCTTCCTCCTTTCCATCTTCAGCTTGATAGATCGGATTCTCGAAATTATAATTGGCAATAGTAGAACTCTTATCAACAGGATCCAGAGTGGATGAGGATCTGTATTATAGTGATGTGGGTGTGTGTAAGAACACATAGCTGATAAAATAGAATAATAATAAAAGAAAGACAAGGAGCACAATATTACGAAAACGAAACGTCCATTGATTTTATTGAATGAAGTATGCAAATGAAATGACATCCCGAAAAAGGCATACCATTATGCCCCGGGCAAGACACAAGGCTTTAAAAGTTTAATTGTTCGCAATTACAAACTTAAAGAATAAAAACACAGTAATAGTATTTACTCCAGACTAAAGGAGATAGGAATAACGTCTTCAGTCGTCCAGTTATTGAGTCCATCACCCACGGTAGGAAAGATCCAATCATCCAGGTTGTAGCCTTCATTACAGTCACCCACAACATTGATTTGATCTCTTATGACCCCTTGATTGCTGATACGAACAGCACGAGCACGACGAAAAACCTTCTGAGATTCTTTTGCAACCACAGCCTTAACATCTTTGAGGGAGGCCATTGCAGGAGGTATGTTAGTAACCATAGGAACTCTTTCGGGACCAGGAACAGACTGAGGAATAGGATCAGAGCAAGGAACAACTTCAAATGTTTGACACGGAGTTTCAACCATTTCACCCTCCATTTCTACATACTTGAAAGTATTCACATGGTTCACCATGTACTCCTCCTCACCATAGACAGTGACAATTTTGTTCTCCACCGGATATTTCAACTTTTGATATCCAGGGGCGCCCAAGCAAACATGAATACGCATGACAGATATCCATCACATAGAAAGTAGAGTTGAAGACTTGAGAGCCTACTTTGATCGGGAGGTCTACTTCTCCATGTACCACTCTTCTTGAGCCATCAAAGGCTCTCACCACTACATCACTTGGTCTTAACACAACATCTTCAGGACTGAGCTTGTCCAGAACCTCTTTAGGGAGCACATTCAATGAAGAACCATTGTCCACCAGCACATGCGACAAAGTAGTGCCCCTACATTCAATGGAAATATGCATAGCTCTATTATGGTTTCTCTTGGCAGGGGTCAAATCAGCATCAGAAAAGCCCAACCCATTATCACAAGTCAGATGTGCCACACAATTCTGAAATTGGTCTACAGAAATCTCATTTGGCACATGAGCAGTCTTCAGGAACTTGATTAAGGCTTTAGCATGAGCCTCAGAACACAGCATCAAAGATAACATGGAGATCTTGGTGGAAGTATGCCCCAACTGGTCAACAATATCATAATCACTCTTGCGAATGATCTTCAGTACTTATTCCATCTGTTTAGAAAGACTTTCAGCAGCTGGTTCCTCAGCTTGCACGGGTTCAATTACAGGATGTTTTCCCCGAGCATCAATATTTGGCTCAGAAGTGGAGGTAGTAGTTGGAGTAACTGCACTTTTGGAGGTAGCCTGAGGAGAGAAGATTCTTCCACTTCTGGTGATCTTACTAGATCCAGCAATATTATCAACATCAAGATTAGTATCAGTAGCAAGTGCATTAGTCAAAGGTTCTTGTTTGACACCATGGATGTAAACATCAGAACCATAATTCCAGGGTATAGCTTTATCAGAAGTATAAGGAACAGGGCTAGGAGTGGTGATGATCATGGGAGCCACTCTAACTTCAGCAACAGTCTTCACAGGGCCTTCAGCAGTAATCCTGACAGGACCCTTAGAGGTGATCCTGACAAGACCTTTGGAGGTAATCTTCACTGGTATTTTATCAACCATAGCTACATCTTCAAGCTTCGTGCTTTGAGTCAAATGTTCACACATACTTTCAACAGAAGGAGTCTTCTCAAACAATATGGTGTAATTGTTCATGAGGAGTTGAATACCATCCTTCAACTTCCAGCAACTATCAGGTTTATAGACACAGTAAAAACAATCTTCATTGCAACCTGGAAAGAACCCAGCCTGCACCAGCTTCTTCTTGATAATGGATAGAGGATTAGTCACATCTGCTACTGAGGAAACATAGGAAATCTCCTCAATAGCATTAACAATCTTCTCATGATTGGGCATAAGAGAAGTGATCACATTTGGGGTCCCAGGAGGGTCAAATTCAATCTCCCAAGCTTCAATCATGTCTTGAATCTTGTTTTTCAACACCCAGTAGTTGTTGGTGTCATGTCCCGGACTATTAGAATGATAAGCACATCTTGCATTAGGATTGTATCGAGGAGAAGATGTATTAGGATTCTGAGGAGGATCCCTCAAAGTAATGAGTTCCCCTCTCAACATGTGTTGCAAGGCTTGGGCCAGTGACATGTTGATCTTGGTGAACTGTCTTCTAGGCTTTTGTTGATTGTTTTGTTGTGGCTCTGGTGCTGCAGGAGTAGGATTAGAGATGTGAACTGCTCCCACAGATTGGTGACTCCTGTTACGACTATGTTGACCATACACATCATTAGACTTCTTCTTCCCACTAGGGGGCTTCTTTGCAGTGGTTAATGAAGAGGCACCCATTTGTATCTTACCACTTCTTATACCACTTTCCACACGTTCTCCAGTCATTATCAACTCAGTGAAACCAGATGATGAGCTTCCAATGAGATGACTATAGAAAGGACCATTCAGCGTACTCATAAACATATCCACCAGCTCCCTGTCAGTCAGAGGAGGTTGAACCCTGCCAGCCAGGTCTCTCCATTTCTAGGCATACTCTTTGAAACTCTCCTTAGCACCCATAGACATGCTTTGGATTTGCATGCGAGTAGGTGCTAAATCAACATTGTATTGGTATTGCCTATAGAAGGCCTCAGCAAGATCATTCCAATCACGAATATTGAAACTTTCCAGTTGAGAGTACCATTCCAATTGAGCTCCAAACAAGCTCTCTTGGAAGAAATGAATCCATAATTTCTTATCAGCAGTATGTGGTTGAATCCTCCGGACATAGGATCTCAGATGCAGCTTAAGACATGAGACACCATCATACACCACAAAAACAGGAACCTTGAAACCAATAGGTATAACCACTCCAGAAACTAAACTCAGATCTTCAAAATCAAGCCCAAACGATTTTTGTAGCTCCATAGGGTTCATTCTGTCTACCAACATCTTATACTTCTCCTCACTAGCAGGATCATGATAATAATTTGCCTCAGAATCAGAATCTCCCACAGTATCATGGAGACTACCTCCCTCTTTCTCAGAATTTTCAGACTCATAATCCTCAATCTGTTCCTTTGTCTTGATAGGCCCTCTGAATCTTCTACCCAGGTTGATAAGGCCCCCTGATTTTCTAGTCTTCTTCTTCTTCTTAGCCAGTAGTGTCTGTTGCACCCCAAAATTTGCCCTCACAATACAAGACTTTGTGTGCTAAGAGGTTCACAAGGTTCACAAGACCTTTCATGAGGTTCATGAAGTTTACAAGACACTTTATGAGGTTCACAAGGTTCACAAGATTCACAATACTTACAAGACCTTTCATGAGGTTCATGAAGTCTACAAGACACTTTATGAGGTTCACAAGGTTCACAAGACCTCCCATGAGGTTCACAAGGTTCACAAGACATTTTACGATGGTTCACAAGGTTCACAAAGTTCACAAATAGTCAGAAGAGTTGACAATTCCCTCAGACAATGCACCTCCTAAGCAGTGCATCCAAAACTAGGGTTTTGACTTTAATCAGGCTAAATGAACTTCCAAGACTTCAAGTGAGCTTCATAACATCTTATATGCGTGTAAGAACCCCCATGACAAGTTTCAAGACTTTTCTCAAAAGTTTGCTCAGTCAGATGATCAGATAAGTCAAAATCAGTCAAAGCAGTTAAAAAGTCAAACTGAGGTCAACTGGGGTCAAACCAAAGTCAAACTTCATGATTTTTTGCCAACATCAAGTATATGGAGTAAAATTCATCATTTGATCAAGGGTTGATCATGATTCATCAAGGAGATTTCAGATCATCAAGAATCAGGAGTTTCTAAATTAGGGTTTCCTTAGTAAAAGTCAACTGAACTTTGACCAGCCATAACTTTCACATGCTTCATCACCAAGTTTCCATCCAAAGCTCATTTTGAAGGAAATTGAATTCTCTACAACTTTGTGTCTCACAAGCCAAGCCCAAAAATGCTTCATTTGGAAGGTATGAGCTAAGACATTATAGGTCCTTTTGAAAGTCAACAAAAAGTCAACAACTTCAAAAGGGCATAACTTGAGAATGGTAAATGATATGAACATAAAACCAATGGGGTTGGTTAGAGGACTCTTCAAGCTTTCCAAAATGTCTAAGAACACCCTCATAGCATTAAAATTGAAGGATGTGTGCCCTTGCAAAGTTGGGAAATTTTTGGTTGGTTTATGAAGAAAATGGAGGTTTAAAACTAATTTTTTCTAAATGGGCTTGCCATATGATGACCCAATCCATACCATGACCTCATGCACGACCCAAGTCTATAAAAATCAGATTTTTTATCATTTTATTTTTATTTATTTTGATTTAATTCATTTAAAATCATTTTAAATTAAAATAAAATATAAAAGTCAAAGATTTAAAAATGATTGAGCTTCTAGAAATTCATAAAGGTGATTGGTATCAAAGTGGTAAGAGAATCATGGTGATTTGCTTAAAATAGAAGGTGTTCATACAAGAATATTTGAATTTTAAAGCCTTATCTTTTTGAATCTTTTCCAATTAAATCTTTCACACAAACATCAAATTTTTTAACCTAAATTCATCACTCTATAAGTATATGACTTAACCCTACTCATTGGACACGAATTTCCAGCCTCCAAAACCAGTTTCAAACTTCACAAAATTCATCAAAAACTCACATTCGGATTTCAAGGTAGAGGGAGTTTCAATGAGTTTTAAGCATTGCAACATGTTCTATGATGATCATTGAACGTATTTGGATCATAAACAACACCTGAAACATCCTCATTCATGCAAACCGAATCCATGTTCATGCTCATTTAACAATTTTTCGATTTTACATATTTACTCATGATTAATCACATTTGACTGTTGTTTTGTGTTTGTTATGATACAAGGAATGTTTCTGGACGTTTAACTCAAAGTTTCATGTCCTGAATCGAAAATTGCCATGGCTAGGGTTAGAGCTTTCAAATTAGGGATTCACGAAATACCTAATATAAATGACTAATAAAACCATGGCTGGATTGTATTCCTTGCAAGGATCATGTTTGTATGTTTAATTGGATGAAATTTCACACATTGTGAGAGATACGATTTTCGCAGGTTCTTGAAAGTGAGAATTCATAGGAAAATCGCAGGTGTTTTCGCAGGAAATATGAGGAAGAAGAAGAACTCTGCGCGCGAATTTTATAGTTCAAAATTTGTTTTAAAATATTATGTTATTGTTTCTGTTTGTTTCACAAGCATGGTGCTTGGCCCAGTGGTATGAAGCGTGCGTGTGCAGCCAGATGACCTGTGTTCGAATCCTGGCTTCCCAACTTTTGCTTGTTTTTCAGTTTAATTATTAGGTATCATATATTATTTATTATAGTCACTGCTTCAACAGGTGCGCTCTCCCAACTGGATTGGTTAAGGTGTTTGTGTGTATTGTGAAGGTCCTGGGTTCGATTCCCCCAGGCCTTTTGTGTGTTTTTTTTATTTTTTCATAATATTTCCAGGAACAAAGCACAAAAGCAATTGGACCTCCTCCTTTACTACCTGCGCGCAGACTGGCCCAGTGGTTGTTGTTGCTGGTTTGAAAGTAAGAGGTGCTGGGTTCAATTCCCAGCCAGGTAAGTTTTTTTATATTCCTATTTCTTCTTGTTTTATTTAATTCTTATTCTTATTTGTTTATTTAATTTAATAAAATATAAAATGTTAAAAAATAATAATGTATGTTGTTTCTAGTATAATATATCAATCCTAATTTTATAAAATCAAAGATATTTTTTTAAAAAACCTAATTGTAATTCTTGCTTATATTTTTATTAATAAATAAATCTTAATATTTTTAAATCAAACCTTAATTTTCTTTATTCATAACTTAATCTTATTTTTATTTAATCATGTACATATTTTTTATAATTTGTTCATAATCTTGTTTAAAATAATTGAAATTTTGTTATAATTAATCTTATTTTCATAATATGCATATATCCCATAAATTGTTTATAATTTCAATTTTATATGTAAATAAATTTTAATAATATGTTTAGAAATAATTAAAAATTGCCCAAATTAATTCTTATAATTATAATTCTATTTTTATATTATGTTCATAATTAATTTTTTATATATAATTTATACATAATTTAAAAATTTTATAATGATTAATATAATTGTTTATATTTTAATATTAAATGATAATTGTTTATAAAATTAATTATTATAATATATTTGTTTATTTCATTATTATTAATTATAATATTGTGATATTTATTTATTACTAACCCCATTTAATTTAGTATTATTTTTATTATTATTTCACTAACCCAATTATAACTATTTATTTATTTTGCTTATTTTATTTAAATTGCTTTTATTATTATTATGTAATTGCTCCTTGGTGTAATATTTATTTATAATGTTTATATTTTATGCTATGGTTAGTAAATAGGGAGTGTAAATATACTTGTAATTTAATTTAGATCACTTAATTTAAAAGATAAATATTTAAATTGAACACTCACACACGTAAGTCGATCTTTGATCGCCATCTCACTTCCATAAGGATACCTCTCATGTTGCCTATTACAAAAAGGTCAAGTAGGGTGTATAAAGCAAAAGTCCCTAATTTCACATCATCTAGTCCCTAAACAAATAAAAAGATCAAGTCCCTTCGAATGTTGCCTTCGTAATGATCTTGTCCCTTTCGAATAAAGATGATAAGTCCCTCCAAAATTGCTTATACACCCCACAATTGCCTAAATAAACAGATGTCCCTTCACTTGTCCCTCACATCCAAGGTAATGACTATCTATTCCTTAATAATATGGATAGTCTTACCATTTAAAGGATTCAAGAACAGAAAAGACTTACACTTAGGGTAGGTTCCTCATATTTACTTGCTCACTCTTCAAAACTTTTCAAACACTTCGCACTTTCAAACAAATTTTCAAAACAAAGGTTTTTTACGCATCCGTACATGGATCATTATCAAACTCTTAAGAAAATTTTTATTCACACACTTCACATTTCAAAAACATTTTAAAGTGAGCTAAGTAACTAAGAGCCCATGGATAACCATGAATGTAAAGGGTGCTAACACCTCCCCTTTACATAACCTACCCCCCGGACCCAAAAATCTTTTAAAAAGGTCTTTCCTGTTCTTTTATGCCTTTCCTTTGGATAAAATAAAAGTCGGTGGCGACTCTTGCTATCCACAACATTACTAAAGTCAGTTCTCCCACCGTGTTACAGAACTGGCGACTCTGCTGGGGATTTAATAAAAGAGGGGTACCCTTAGGAATTAGATCACTTAAAATTGTTTGCCTTGTTTGCTTTATACTTACTTGTGGGGCTCTTATGTGTGAAAGATCCTAACCCGGATCTAGTGTACCTTAGGTAAATGGCAATAGACCAAGGAAACTGTACGGCGTATACCGATATGGTTGATCTGGTGGCCATAGTTAGTGTGACTTCTTGGTTGGTGCTTATATTCCTTAAGTCAAGTTGAGGATAATATGAGGCTGCCATATGTTGTCTATACACTAACTAACTTTTAGAACCCTAGTTATCCCATCTTGGCCTTTAGAAAAGTAGTGAGATAACCGGCTTTGGTGCAGACTGAAGTTGGTTGATACTTGATACTACACTCATTGAGATCCCAAACTTGGAGGGTTTTGGTTGGCAAGTAAGTTGTTCCCTAACCCAGACCAGTGCATAGACGTACACGCCATCAACATATTTCTGACTCGCAATCCAGTGCCTACATTACTTGGAGACATCTTACACTCTCTTCATACCCGTACTACGAAGGCACGAGGAACTCTGATGTGTTTAATACCTCTATTGTCTAGGTGGTTTATTTCTCACCTTCCTCGATTAGTGATGAAGAATGAACAAGGGTTAAGATGGTCTAAAAGGATCATGTCAGTTTCTCATTCAGACATTCATTGGTGTTCTAGATCTATGGAGAATGTTACTATCATTGACCGTTGTGGTGAATTCCCCAATGTGCCACTCCTTGGCATAAGAGGGGGCATTACCTACAATCCTTCTTTAGCTCTACGTCAGTTTGGTTATGCTCGGAGCAATGGTCCACATGACATGTTGATTCAGGGCATTGTATTTGACTACGATAACGATCTTCAAGGTTACCGTCAGAGATTCATAAGAGCATGGGGAAAGGTAAACAAGGTTGACAGCAAGACTCTGGAGCCTAAGTACACTATTCCTATGGAGGCTTATCTCAGATGGGTGCGATCTCGTGCTCAGACTCTCATGATGCCATATCCTGCTATCCTGCCAGTTACCATGGAACCTGTTGCTGAAGGAGATACTGCTTATACCATCCTTCACCCAGACATGCCTACTGACATGGAAGACTTACAGAGATCCTGGATCCAGTTAAAGGAGCAAAGGGATACTTTCGAGGCTCATTACAAAGCAAGCCAAGAAAGAATCCTGGAACTAACAAAGCAACTTCACGAGGAGCGGAATCTCAACTCATACCTCAACACAAAGAGGAAACGTCCATGGGAGACTTAAAAGCCCATCTCTTGTATTTATTGCATTTCATTTTCTGTAAGCCCAAGAGGCAAAACAAATTTATTACTAATAAAAGTTTACCTTCTTAATTGTTTAAGCAAATTTAAATCCTGCGGTCCTTGAAAAACATTTCATATGCATACCATATCATTGCATCACAGGTTTCTTGTTCACAGGTTTCTTATCTTCTCGCTGTTTATTTCAGCAATGGCTCTTGAACAAACAGTCAAAGATCTCCAGGCTCAGAATGCCCGATTCCAAGAGTTGATTCTGAACTTGTCCAAGGGACAAGATGAGTTGAAGACACTGCTGGCTAAGAAGAAGAGTCCTGAGGACAACAAGGATGGTCAGTTGGAACAATTGCAAGCTGAGATAACAGAAATGAGGATCCAGATGAATGGCCAGGTGGCTCTTATCCAAAGTTTAGCTCAGGGGCAAGAAGAGCTGAGAACCTTTGTTCAAAAACTTCAAAGTAATGGAGTCAGGAATCTAATTGTCAATCAACCTCCGTTAAAACAAGCTGATTTGGTTGAAAGGAAGATGAGGATAAAAGAAGGTAAGAAACCGGTTACCACTGATTGTTCTTCAGTTAAAGAAAAAAGACATGGTAAAGTTAATCCACCTCAACACAAGGGATGTAGAAGACAGTTTATCAAATTCAGCACTCCAATGTCACAAGTTCTGCAATGCTTGTTGGAGATGAAACTAATTTCCTTGAAAAATTCTCCTCAAAATCCTAAAACTTCCTCTCCTCGCTATAATCCCAAGGCAAGGTGTGGGTATCACTCCAACTGTCCTGGACATGATACTAATAGTTGTTGGACATTGAAGAAAAAGATCCAAGACCTGATTGACGAAGGAATCCTAGAGGTTACTCCAGAAGGTCAAGTTGAATTCTACTATCACCCATCAAACACTGAAGTTGCAAGACAAGTTGCCCAGTGTAGCAAGAAAGGAAGCCTACCTATTCCTGTTGAGATATGGGGCACCTTGGGACATCCAAGTGGTAAATTTGATTTCATGGTGAAGTATACTGCTCCTCAAAGTTCACAGATTGCAATTGAGGACATTCAGCCAACTGGATGGGACAACATTTGAATTTTCATTTGTAATTTCTTTTATTTGTTTGAACACTTACTATTATGTTAAACTTTTGTTTTCATTAATGCATTGCATATGTTTGTCTTGAATTAATCCATTCGTTCCACTATATTTTGAATTATGCTTCTTATTTCTATCTTGTGATATTTAACTCCTGATAAAGCTATAAGCCTGTAGAGGGAGGATGACAAAAACAATACCATAATCTTATGCAGTATGCTTTTGAACAGACTATGCTGACGATGTACAGGCATTGTTTCAATTCCTATACAGTGGAGATATAAGGAAGTTAATCCATATTCAACCCTTTTGAGCCTATGAAGTAGGAGTTTTTTATTCTCGCACAAATTAAAAACCTTTATTCATAACCCGGGGCAGGGTAGTTACTCGGTTAACTCAAATATGCCAATTATCTGTGTTGTACACAACTAATGATGGTTCTCTGTAATTATGAAACCTGACAGTCAATATCCAGCAAAAGAACAATCTTGCTAAGTCAAAACCTATGAAGGAGACTTAGTAAAACATTATGACATCCCGCTGACTGTAGCCTTGAAATAAACAGTTCAGACAAAAAGAAGGGATAATAAAGTCAAAAGAGAAAAAAAAAAGAGGTCACTATGAATCCTCAACAAAGAAAGACGACTGAATGTTCAAATAAATTTTGGGTTTCTGAACCATCACAAATGTCAGTGTTACAATACCAAACTTCTTTGGAACTTCAATGCATAAGTTAACTGAGCATAGGACTGAAGAATATCATGGAGATTGGGTTGGGTACAAATAAAATTTGAGCCTTTATCCTTTGTTTCTTAAACCATGAACCAGGCCACGTTATAACCCTTTAAAAGTCCTAACTGAAGCATGGTTAGTTCGAAAGCGTACTGCTACAAAAAAGGTATCCTGACTCCTTTAGGGCTTGTTATAAAACTTGAGTTAATATCACAGTCTTCTAAAAAAAAAAAATTTTTTTTTTTTTTCAAAAACTTCAAGACAGACATAAGCATTGCATTTTTGAATATATTTGTTTGCATATACCTGAGTGTTTGACAAATGGAGAAACTTACAGGATGAATGTTCAATGAACCAAAGTCCTTCCAATAAACAAAGTTGCTTCCTGGATCAAAGTCCATGTATACAAAGGGGCATAGTCATTATCTCCCAATCAAGGGGGCAGGCCATGATACTGCCTAACTCATTTGGGGCAATCAGGACAGGATTCAACTATGTTTAAGTAGCCAGAGGCAGATCTCCTCATCTATCTGAAGTGCCAAGGGTAACATTACAGAATTCATAATGCCAGGGGCATGGTCATTATTTCCTAATCAAGGGGTCATACCAAGTTACTGCTCAACTCATTCGGGACAATCAGTTCCAGATTCAACAGTGCTTAATAGCCAGGGGCAGCTCTTCTCATATATTTGAATTACCAAGGGTAACACTGCAAAGTTCATGATGTCAAGAGCATTATTATGGGGCATTCTGCTTAGTTCTCCTGAGGTAACTACATTCAGATACTTCCCTTTTGGGACAATTCATCCTCAACCAAGGGGCAATGATTTCTTTTCAAATCAAGTAGCCGGAGCGTATATGGTCCATTACAATTTGAAGACACATTCCTCTCGTTATATTACCTTGATTTGGAGTTCTCAGCAGAAGTCATTGTGGGAATTAATTGTCTACGCCGGTAGTATCAGATGGTGTCAGTATCATATCTTCATATCCAACCATGAGGATTTCTGGGAAGGTATTCAGGAAAGTTAAGGATCTCAGGAGCTCTAAATCCAATTGGTTATACACTCTCGAAGTTGAAACGACCCTGTTTTCAAGTTCAGCTTTACTTTTCCCTCTGAATCCAGATTTACTTTTACCCTATTTACATACACGAAACATCCATTGGTTATGTTTGAATGTATGTATGCTTTTGAATATGATTGATGTTTACCAGAAATGCATGTATGCTTAATATGATTGATGTTTACCAGAAATGCATGAAAATGCAGTAATAGTATTTACTAAAGACGAACGAGGGAAGGATTCCAACGAAGCTTCACCAGGTTCACTCTTACGAGACAGTTACAAATCCCCAGTAGGGCAAGTCCATCTTCATGAAGTACTTCAAGTCACATCTCCCCTGGAATTTATATCCATCTCTTTTATCCTCATACGGATAATCGGGAATTTACTCTTCCAATAGGAGTACGACGAACGAAGACAGGAGGTTATGTATACCTTGCTATCCCCAGCAGACAAAAGGTTATGTATACCCTACTATCAAACGAAGACGGGAGGTTATGTATAATATAGTATCAAGCAAGACAGGAACGAGTTCCTCATATTCTTCAGCAACGAATCGGGATTTATTTTCCCTGGCCAGCAGTTGTTATACGAAGATATCCAGACGCTTCAGGCAGCATGATGCATACATACATCATCTACATCATGACATACATATCCATAAATGCATAATACATTACTTAAGTGCATCATATTATACATGCATACATAATGCATAAATTAATATTACCATACAGGATGCTACCTTGTTTTCAGGTTAATTCTCCAACAACAAATTTCATCAACAAATTGTGACCATTGGGCCGTTGTTTATCTTCCCAAAGGTTATCATTTCCTCAGGACTACTTTATCCTCCTGAAAGCATATCATTCCCTCAGGACTGCTTTATCCTCCTGAAAGCATATTATTACCTTGGGCCGTTGTTTATCTTCCCAAAGGTTACCACTTCCTCAGGACGTTGTTTATCTTCCTGAAAGCTATCACCCCTACCTCAGGACTGCTTTATCCTCCTGAAAGCATATTATTTCCTCAGAATATTGTTTATCCTTCTGAAAGCCTATTATTTCCTCAGAACGTTGTTTATCCTTCTGAAAGCTATCAATCCCTCAGGACTGCTTTATCCTCCTGAAAGCATATTATTACCTTGGGCCGTTGTTTATCTTCCCAAAGGTTATATCATTACCTCAGGACTGCTTTATCCTCCTGAAAGCATATTATTACCTTGGGCCGTTGTTTATCTTCCCAAAGGTTATATCATTACCTCAGGACTACTTTATCCTCCTGAAAGCATATCATTCCCTCAGGAGTGCTTTATCCTCCTGAAAGCATATTATTACCTTGGGCCGTTGTTTATCTTCCCAAAGGTTACCACTTCCTCAGGACGTTGTTTATCTTCCTGAAAGTTATCACCCCTACCTCAGGACTGCTTTATCCTCCTGAAAGCATATTATTTCCTCAGAATGTTGTTTATCCTTCCGAAAGCCTATTATTTCCTCAGAACGTTGTTTATCCTTCTGAAAGCTATCAATCCCTCAGGACTGCTTTATCCTCCTGAAAGCATATTATTACCTTGGGCCGTTGTTTATCTTCCCAAAGGTTACCACTTCCTCAGGACGTTGTTTATCTTCCTGAAAGCTATCACCCCTACCTCAGGACTGCTTTATCCTCCTGAAAGCATATTATTTCCTCAGAATGTTGTTTATCCTTCTGAAAGCCTATTATTTCCTCAGAACGTTGTTTATCCTTCTGAAAGCTATCAATCCCTCAGGACTGCTTTATCCTCCTGAAAGCATATTATTTCCTTGGGCCGTTGTTTATCTTCCCAAAGGTTATGTCATTATCTCAGGACTGCTTTATCCTCCTGAAAGCATATTACCACTACCTCAGGACGTTGTTTATCTTCCTGAAAGCTATCACCATATCTTCATATTTTGGACTGCTTTACCCTCCAAAAGAAGTATATCTGAAGAACTGTTCTCCAAGTGGCATCTTTAAAGCCTACTCAAGCATATACAACCAGTCATCAATACTACTCTACGCACCGGTGAGTGCAAATTTTTGGGCTTTTGTGTTCAATCCCCTTCAACCTTCCAAGTTATGACTGGCACATATACCAATCTAACCCCCCAGGTTTCAGAAAATTGAACAGGGGCAGCTGTTGCACCCCAAAATTTGCCCTCACAATACAAGACTTTGTGTGCTAAGAGGTTCACAAGGTTCACAAGACCTTTCATGAGGTTCATGAAGTTTACAAGACACTTTATGAGGTTCACAAGGTTCACAAGATTCACAATACTTACAAGACCTTTCATGAGGTTCATGAAGTCTACAAGACACTTTATGAGGTTCACAAGGTTCACAAGACCTCCCATGAGGTTCACAAGGTTCACAAGACATTTTACGATGGTTCACAAGGTTCACAAAGTTCACAAATAGTCAGAAGAGTTGACAATTCCCTCAGACAATGCACCTCCTAAGCAGTGCATCCAAAACTAGGGTTTTGACTTTAATCAGGCTAAATGAACTTCCAAGACTTCAAGTGAGCTTCATAACATATTATATGTGTGTAAGAACCCCCATGACAAGTTTCAAGACTTTTCTCAAAAGTTTGCTCAGTCAGATGATCAGATAAGTCAAAATCAGTCAAAGCAGTTAAAAAGTCAAACTGAGGTCAACTGGGGTCAAACCAAAGTCAAACTTCATGATTTTTTGCCAACATCAAGTATATGGAGTAAAATTCATCATTTGATCAAGGGTTGATCATGATTCATCAAGGAGATTTCAGATCATCAAGAATCAGGAGTTTCTAAATTAGGGTTTCCTCAGTAAAAGTCAACTGAACTTTGACCAGCCATAACTTTCACATGCTTCATCACCAAGTTTCCATCCAAAGCTCATTTTGAAGGAAATTGAATTCTCTACAACTTTGTGTCTCACAAGCCAAGCCCAAAAATGCTTCATTTGGAAGGTATGAGCTAAGACATTATAGGTCCTTTTGAAAGTCAACAAAAAGTCAACAACTTCAAAAGGGCATAACTTGAGAATGGTAAATGATATGAACATAAAACCAGTGGGGTTGGTTAGAGGACTCTTCAAGCTTTCCAAAATGTCTAAGAAAACCCTCATAGAATTAAAATTGAAGGATGTGTGCCCTTGCAAAGTTGGGAAATTTTTGGTTGGTTTATGAAGAAAATGGAGGTTTAAAACTAATTTTTTCTAAATGGGCTTGCCATATGATGACCCAATCCATACCATGACCTCATGCACGACCCAAGTCTATAAAAATCAGATTTTTTATCATTTTATTTTTATTTATTTTGATTTAATTCATTTAAAATCATTTTAAATTAAAATAAAATATAAAAGTCAAAGATTTAAAAATGATTGAGCTTCTAGAAATTCATAAAGGTGATTGGTATCAAAGTGGTAAGAGAATCATGGTGATTTGCTTAAAATAGAAGGTGTTCATACAAGAATATTTGAATTTTAAAGCCTTATCTTTTTGAATCTTTTCCAATTAAATCTTTCACACAAACATCAAATTTTTTAACCTAAATTCATCACTCTATAAGTATATGACTTAACCCTACTCATTGGACACGAATTTCCAGCCTCCAAAACCAGTTTCAAACTTCACAAAATTCATCAAAAACTCACATTCGGATTTCAAGGTAGAGGGAGTTTCAATGAGTTTTAAGCATTGCAACATGTTCTATGATGATCATTGAACGTATTTGGATCATAAACAACACCTGAAACATCCTCATTCATGCAAACCGAATCCATGTTCATGCTCATTTAACAATTTTTCGATTTTACATATTTACTCATGATTAATCACATTTGACTGTTGTTTTGTGTTTATTATGATACAAGGAATGTTTCTGGACGTTTAACTCAAAGTTTCATGTCCTGAATCGAAAATTGCCATGGCTAGGGTTAGAGCTTTCAAATTAGGGATTCACGAAATACCTAATATAAATGACTAATAAAACCATGGCTGGATTGTATTCCTTGCAAGGATCATGTTTGTATATTTAATTGGATGAAATTTCACACATTGTGAGAGATACGATTTTCGCAGGTTCTTGAAAGTGAGAATTCATAGGAAAATCGCAGGTGTTTTCGCAGGAAATATGAGGAAGAAGAAGAACTCTGCACGCGAATTTTATAGTTCAAAATTTGTTTTAAAATATTATGTTATTGTTTCTGTTTGTTTCACAAGCATGGTGCTTGGCCCAGTGGTATGAAGCGTGCGTGTGCAGCCAGATGACCTGTGTTCGAATCCTGGCTTCCCAACTTTTGCTTGTTTTTCAGTTTAATTATTAGGTATCATATATTATTTATTATAGTCACTGCTTCAACAGGTGCGCTCTCCCAGCTGGATTGGTTAAGGTGTTTGTGTGTATTGTGAAGGTCCTGGGTTCGATTCCCCCAGGCCTTTTGTGTGTTTTTTTTTATTTTTTCATAATATTTCCAGGAACAAAGCACAAAAGCAATTGGACCTCCTCCTTTACTACCTGCGCGCAGACTGGCCCAGTGGTTGTTGTTGCTGGTTTGAAAGTAAGAGGTGCTGGGTTCAATTCCCAGCCAGGTAAGTTTTTTTATATTCCTATTTCTTCTTGTTTTATTTAATTCTTATTCTTATTTGTTTATTTAATTTAATAAAATATAAAATGTTAAAAAATAATAATGTATGTTGTTTCTAGTATAATATATCAATCCTAATTTTATAAAATCAAAGATATTTTTTTAAAAAACCTAATTGTAATTCTTGCTTATATTTTTATTAATAAATAAATCTTAATATTTTTAAATCAAACCTTAATTTTCTTTATTCATAACTTAATCTTATTTTTATTTAATCATGTACATATTTTTTATAATTTGTTCATAATCTTGTTTAAAATAATTGAAATTTTGTTATAATTAATCTTATTTTCATAATATGCATATATCTCATAAATTGTTTATAATTTCAATTTTATATGTAAATAAATTTTAATAATATGTTTAGAAATAATTAAAAATTGCCCAAATTAATTCTTATAATTATAATTCTATTTTTATATTATGTTCATAATTAATTTTTTATATATAATTTATACATAATTTAAAAATTTTATAATGATTAATATAATTGTTTATATTTTAATATTAAATGATAATTGTTTATAAAATTAATTATTATAATATATTTGTTTATTTCATTATTATTAATTATAATATTGTGATATTTATTTATTACTAACCCCATTTAATTTAGTATTATTTTTATTATTATTTCACTAACCCAATTATAACTATTTATTTATTTTGCTTATTTTATTTAAATTGCTTTTATTATTATTATGTAATTGCTCCTTGGTGTAATATTTATTTATAATGTTTATATTTTATGCTATGGTTAGTAAATAGGGAGTGTAAATATACTTGTAATTTAATTTAGATCACTTAATTTAAAAGATAAATATTTAAATTGAACACTCACACACGTAAGTCGATCTTTGATCGCCATCTCACTTCCATAAGGATACCTCTCATGTTGCCTATTACAAAAAGGTCAAGTAGGGTGTATAAAGCAAAAGTCCCTAATTTCACATCATCTAGTCCCTAAACAAATAAAAAGATCAAGTCCCTTCGAATGTTGCCTTCGTAATGATCTTGTCCCTTTCGAATAAAGATGATAAGTCCCTCCAAAATTGCTTATACACCCCACAATTGCCTAAATAAACAGATGTCCCTTCACTTGTCCCTCACATCCAAGGTAATGACTATCTATTCCTTAATAATATGGATAGTCTTACCATTTAAAGGATTCAAGAACAGAAAAGACTTACACTTAGGGTAGGTTCCTCATATTTACTTGCTCACTCTTTAAAACTTTTCAAACACTTCGCACTTTCAAACAAATTTTCAAAACAAAGGTTTTTTACGCATCCGTACATGGATCATTATCAAACTCTTAAGAAAAAATTTATTCACACACTTCACATTTCAAAAACATTTTAAAGTGAGCTAAGTAACTAAGAGCCCATGGATAACCATGAATGTAAAGGGTGCTAACACCTTCCCTTTACATAACCTACCCCCCGGACCCAAAAATCTTTTAAAAAGGTCTTTCCTGTTCTTTTATGCCTTTCCTTTGGATAAAATAAAAGTCGGTGGCGACTCTTGCTATCCGCAACATTACTAAAGTCAGTTCTCCCACCGTGTTACAGAACTGGCGACTCTGCTGGGGATTTAATAAAAGAGGGGTACCCTTAGGAATTAGATCACTTAAAATTGTTTGCCTTGTTTGCTTTATACTTACTTGTGGGGCTCTTATGTGTGAAAGATCCTAACCCGGATCTAGTGTACCTTAGGTAAATGGCAATAGACCAAGGAAACTGTACGGCGTATACCGATATGGTTGATCTGGTGGCCATAGTTAGTGTGACTTCTTGGTTGGTGCTTATATTCCTTAAGTCAAGTTGAGGATAATATGAGGCTGCCATATGTTGTCTATACACTAACTAACTTTTAGAACCCTAGTTATCCCATCTTGGCCTTTAGAAAAGTAGTGAGATAACCGGCTTTGGTGCAGACTGAAGTTGGTTGATACTCGATACTACACTCATTGAGATCCCAAACTTGGAGGGTTTTGGTTGGCAAGTAAGTTGCCTACTGAACAATCACCCTTGTGAAGGATCAATGATATTGAGATCCCTTAGAACCTGGTTACCTTTGTAGGACAGGATGAACCAACTAACTTCATGGGAGGGTATTTACCTTCAAACCTCATGCAAGCCTCTAAACCTAAGGCTATTGTGTGACTTGTTTGTGTGTGCCACATGTTTGTGATTGAGCATAACATCATAGCATCATCATGCATCATAAGCATAGCATTTTCACTAACCATTTCAAGGACCAAAGGATTTATCTTTGTTCTTTGTTGCAGGTCATGGCTTCAGCTCGTAGAAACACTATCAGGATCAACTTTGTGAGCATACCTGCTAAGCTTAAAGAGCTGGTTTCTCAAGTGTCTGATCATTCCCAGTTCATCAAGAGACATGGTCACCTACTGGATCTAGTCACTTCAGGGTTCAATGAAGACATGATGAGTGTCCTGTTTCAGTTCTTTGATCCTAAACATCATTGTTTCACATTCCCCGATTATTAACTGGTTCCTACAATGGAAGAGTTCTCTAAACTACTGGGTATACCTATACTTGATCAGAAACCCTTCACAGGCTTAGAAAAAGAGCCTAAACCTGAAGTCATTGCTGCAGCTCTACATCTGGAGAAATCAAACATTGTCCTAGAAACGAGAAGCGGAGTTAAGGGTATTCTTGCTAAGGTATTGATAGAGAAAGCTCAGGTATTCTTGAAGGCTATGAGTTATGATGCCCTTGAGGAGATCTTGGCCTTATTAATCTATGGCCTAGTGTTGTTCCCTAACCCAGACCAGTGCATAGACGTACACGCCATCAACATATTTCTGACTCGCAATCCAGTGCCTACATTACTTGGAGACATCTTACACTCTCTTCATACCCGTACTACGAAGGCACGAGGAACTCTGATGTGTTTAATACCTCTATTGTCTAGGTGGTTTATTTCTCACCTTCCTCGATTAGTGATGAAGAATGAACAAGGGTTAAGATGGTCTAAAAGGATCATGTCAGTTTCTCATTCAGACATTCATTGGTGTTCTAGATCTATGGAGAATGTTACTATCATTGACCGTTGTGGTGAATTCCCCAATGTGCCACTCCTTGGCATAAGAGGGGGCATTACCTACAATCCTTCTTTAGCTCTACGTCAGTTTGGTTATGCTCGGAGCAATGGTCCACATGACATGTTGATTCAGGGCATTGTATTTGACTACGACAACGATCTTCAAGGTTACCGTCAGAGATTCATAAGAGCATGGGGAAAGGTAAACAAGGTTGACAGCAAGACTCTGGAGCCTAAGTACACTATTCCTATGGAGGCTTATCTCAGATGGGTGCGATCTCGTGCTCAGACTCTCATGATGCCATATCCTGCTATCCTGCCAGTTACCATGGAACCTGTTGCTGAAGGAGATACTGCTTATACCATCCTTCACCCAGACATGCCTACTGACATGGAAGACTTACAGAGATCCTGGATCCAGTTGAAGGAGCAAAGGGATACTTTCGAGGCTCATTACAAAGCAAGCCAAGAAAGAATCCTGGAACTAACAAAGCAACTTCACGAGGAGCGGAATCTCAACTCATACCTCAACACAAAGAGGAAACGTCCATGGGAGACTTAAAAGCCCATCTCTTGTATTTATTGCATTTCATTTTCTGTAAGCCCAAGAGGCAAAACAAATTTATTACTAATAAAAGTTTACCTTCTTAATTGTTTAAGCAAATTTAAATCCTGCGGTCCTTGAAAAACATTTCATATGCATACCATATCATTGCATCACAGGTTTCTTGTTCACAGGTTTCTTATCTTCTCGCTGTTTATTTCAGCAATGGCTCTTGAACAAACAGTCAAAGATCTCCAGGCTCAGAATGCCCGATTCCAAGAGTTGATTCTGAACTTGTCCAAGGGACAAGATGAGTTGAAGACACTGCTGGCTAAGAAGAAGAGTCCTGAGGACAACAAGGATGGTCAGTTGGAACAATTGCAAGCTGAGATAACAGAAATGAGGATCCAGATGAATGGCCAGGTGGCTCTTATCTAAAGTTTAGCTCAGGGGCAAGAAGAGCTGAGAACCTTTGTTCAAAAACTTCAAAGTAATGGAGTCAGGAATCTAATTGTCAATCAACCTCCGTTAAAACAAGTTGATTTGGTTGAAAGGAAGATGAGGATAAAAGAAGGTAAGAAACCGGTTACCACTGATTGTTCTTCAGTTAAAGAAAAAAGACATGGTAAAGTTAATCCACCTCAACACAAGGGATGTAGAAGACAGTTTATCAAATTCAGCACACCAATGTCACAAGTTCTGCAATGCTTGTTGGAGATGAAACTAATTTCCTTGAAAAATTCTCCTCAAAATCCTAAAACTTCCTCTCCTCGCTATAATCCCAAGGCAAGGTGTGGGTATCACTCCAACTGTCATGGATATGATACTAATAGTTGTTGGACATTGAAGAAAAAGATCCAAGACCTGATTGACGAAGGAATCCTAGAGGTTACTCCAGAAGGTCAAGTTGAATTCTACTATCACCCATCAAACACTGAAGTTGCAAGACAAGTTGCCCAGTGTAGCAAGAAAGGAAGCCTACCTATTCCTGTTGAGATATGGGGCACCTTGGGACATCCAAGTGGTAAATTTGATTTCATGGTGAAGTATACTGCTCCTCAAAGTTCACAGATTGCAATTGAGGACATTCAGCCAACTGGATGGGACAACATTTGAATTTTCATTTGTAATTTCTTTTATTTGTTTGAACACTTACTATTATGTTAAACTTTTGTTTTCATTAATGCATTGCATATGTTTGTCTTGAATTAATCCATTCGTTCCACTATATTTTGAATTATGCTTCTTATTTCTATCTTGTGATATTTAACTCCTGATAAAGCTATAAGCCTGTAGAGGGAGGATGACAAAAACAATACCATAATCTTATGCAGTATGCTTTTGAACAGACTATGCTGACGATGTACAGGCATTGTTTCAATTCCTATACAGTGGAGATATAAGGAAGTTAATCCATATTCAACCCTTTTGAGCCTATGAAGTAGGAGTTTTTTATTCTCGCACAAATTAAAAACCTTTATTCATAACCCGGGGCAGGGTAGTTACTCGGTTAACTCAAATATGCCAATTATCTGTGTTGTACACAACTAATGATGGTTCTCTGTAATTATGAAACCTGACAGTCAATATCCAGCAAAAGAACAATCTTGCTAAGTCAAAACCTATGAAGGAGACTTAGTAAAACATTATGACATCCCGCTGACTGTAGCCTTGAAATAAACAGTTCAGACAAAAAGAAGGGATAATAAAGTCAAAAGAGAAAAAAAAAAGAGGTCACTATGAATCCTCAACAAAGAAAGACGACTGAATGTTCAAATAAATTTTGGGTTTCTGAACCATCACAAATGTCAGTGTTACAATACCAAACTTCTTTGGAACTTCAATGCATAAGTTAACTGAGCATAGGACTGAAGAATATCATGGAGATTGGGTTGGGTACAAATAAAATTTGAGCCTTTATCCTTTGTTTCTTAAACCATGAACCAGGCCACGTTATAACCCTTTAAAAGTCCTAACTGAAGCATGGTTAGTTCGAAAGCGTACTGCTACAAAAAAGGTATCCTGACTCCTTTAGGGCTTGTTATAAAACTTGAGTTAATATCACAGTCTTCTAAAAAAAAAAAATTTTTTTTTTTTTTCAAAAACTTCAAGACAGACATAAGCATTGCATTTTTGAATATATTTGTTTGCATATACCTGAGTGTTTGACAAATGGAGAAACTTACAGGATGAATGTTCAATGAACCAAAGTCCTTCCAATAAACAAAGTTGCTTCCTGGATCAAAGTCCATGTATACAAAGGGGCATAGTCATTATCTCCCAATCAAGGGGGCAGGCCATGATACTGCCTAACTCATTTGGGGCAATCAGGACAGGATTCAACTATGTTTAAGTAGCCAGAGGCAGATCTCCTCATCTATCTGAAGTGCCAAGGGTAACATTACAGAATTCATAATGCCAGGGGCATGGTCATTATTTCCTAATCAAGGGGTCATACCAAGTTACTGCTCAACTCATTCGGGACAATCAGTTCCAGATTCAACAGTGCTTAATAGCCAGGGGCAGCTCTTCTCATATATTTGAATTACCAAGGGTAACACTGCAAAGTTCATGATGTCAAGAGCATTATTATGGGGCATTCTGCTTAGTTCTCCTGAGGTAACTACATTCAGATACTTCCCTTTTGGGACAATTCATCCTCAACCAAGGGGCAATGATTTCTTTTCAAATCAAGTAGCCGGAGCGTATATGGTCCATTACAATTTGAAGACACATTCCTCTCGTTATATTACCTTGATTTGGAGTTCTCAGCAGAAGTCATTGTGGGAATTAATTGTCTACGCCGGTAGTATCAGATGGTGTCAGTATCATATCTTCATATCCAACCATGAGGATTTCTGGGAAGGTATTCAGGAAAGTTAAGGATCTCAGGAGCTCTAAATCCAATTGGTTATACACTCTCGAAGTTGAAACGACCCTGTTTTCAAGTTCAGCTTTACTTTTCCCTCTGAATCCAGATTTACTTTTACCCTATTTACATACACGAAACATCCATTGGTTATGTTTGAATGTATGTATGCTTTTGAATATGATTGATGTTTACCAGAAATGCATGTATGCTTAATATGATTGATGTTTACCAGAAATGCATGAAAATGCAGTAATAGTATTTACTAAAGACGAACGAGGGAAGGATTCCAACGAAGCTTCACCAGGTTCACTCTTACGAGACAGTTACAAATCCCCAGTAGGGCAAGTCCATCTTCATGAAGTACTTCAAGTCACATCTCCCCTGGAATTTATATCCATCTCTTTTATCCTCATACGGATAATCGGGAATTTACTCTTCCAATAGGAGTACGACGAACGAAGACAGGAGGTTATGTATACCTTGCTATCCCCAGCAGACAAAAGGTTATGTATACCCTACTATCAAACGAAGACGGGAGGTTATGTATAATATAGTATCAAGCAAGACAGGAACGAGTTCCTCATATTCTTCAGCAACGAATCGGGATTTATTTTCCCTGGCCAGCAGTTGTTATACGAAGATATCCAGACGCTTCAGGCAGCATGATGCATACATACATCATCTACATCATGACATACATATCCATAAATGCATAATACATTACTTAAGTGCATCATATTATACATGCATACATAATGCATAAATTAATATTACCATACAGGATGCTACCTTGTTTTCAGGTTAATTCTCCAACAACAAATTTCATCAACAAATTGTGACCATTGGGCCGTTGTTTATCTTCCCAAAGGTTATCATTTCCTCAGGACTACTTTATCCTCCTGAAAGCATATCATTCCCTCAGGACTGCTTTATCCTCCTGAAAGCATATTATTACCTTGGGCCGTTGTTTATCTTCCCAAAGGTTACCACTTCCTCAGGACGTTGTTTATCTTCCTGAAAGCTATCACCCCTACCTCAGGACTGCTTTATCCTCCTGAAAGCATATTATTTCCTCAGAATATTGTTTATCCTTCTGAAAGCCTATTATTTCCTCAGAACGTTGTTTATCCTTCTGAAAGCTATCAATCCCTCAGGACTGCTTTATCCTCCTGAAAGCATATTATTACCTTGGGCCGTTGTTTATCTTCCCAAAGGTTATATCATTACCTCAGGACTGCTTTATCCTCCTGAAAGCATATTATTACCTTGGGCCGTTGTTTATCTTCCCAAAGGTTATATCATTACCTCAGGACTACTTTATCCTCCTGAAAGCATATCATTCCCTCAGGAGTGCTTTATCCTCCTGAAAGCATATTATTACCTTGGGCCGTTGTTTATCTTCCCAAAGGTTACCACTTCCTCAGGACGTTGTTTATCTTCCTGAAAGTTATCACCCCTACCTCAGGACTGCTTTATCCTCCTGAAAGCATATTATTTCCTCAGAATGTTGTTTATCCTTCCGAAAGCCTATTATTTCCTCAGAACGTTGTTTATCCTTCTGAAAGCTATCAATCCCTCAGGACTGCTTTATCCTCCTGAAAGCATATTATTACCTTGGGCCGTTGTTTATCTTCCCAAAGGTTACCACTTCCTCAGGACGTTGTTTATCTTCCTGAAAGCTATCACCCCTACCTCAGGACTGCTTTATCCTCCTGAAAGCATATTATTTCCTCAGAATGTTGTTTATCCTTCTGAAAGCCTATTATTTCCTCAGAACGTTGTTTATCCTTCTGAAAGCTATCAATCCCTCAGGACTGCTTTATCCTCCTGAAAGCATATTATTTCCTTGGGCCGTTGTTTATCTTCCCAAAGGTTATGTCATTATCTCAGGACTGCTTTATCCTCCTGAAAGCATATTACCACTACCTCAGGACGTTGTTTATCTTCCTGAAAGCTATCACCATATCTTCATATTTTGGACTGCTTTACCCTCCAAAAGAAGTATATCTGAAGAACTGTTCTCCAAGTGGCATCTTTAAAGCCTACTCAAGCATATACAACCAGTCATCAATACTACTCTACGCACCGGTGAGTGCAAATTTTTGGGCTTTTGTGTTCAATCCCCTTCAACCTTCCAAGTTATGACTGGCACATATACCAATCTAACCCCCCAGGTTTCAGAAAATTGAACAGGGGCAGCTGTTGCACCCCAAAATTTGCCCTCACAATACAAGACTTTGTGTGCTAAGAGGTTCACAAGGTTCACAAGACCTTTCATGAGGTTCATGAAGTTTACAAGACACTTTATGAGGTTCACAAGGTTCACAAGATTCACAATACTTACAAGACCTTTCATGAGGTTCATGAAGTCTACAAGACACTTTATGAGGTTCACAAGGTTCACAAGACCTCCCATGAGGTTCACAAGGTTCACAAGACATTTTATGATGGTTCACAAGGTTCACAAAGTTCACAAATAGTCAGAAGAGTTGACAATTCCCTCAGACAATGCACCTCCTAAGCAGTGCATCCAAAACTAGGGTTTTGACTTTAATCAGGCTAAATGAACTTCCAAGACTTCAAGTGAGCTTCATAACATCTTATATGTGTGTAAGAACCCCCATGACAAGTTTCAAGACTTTTCTCAAAAGTTTGCTCAGTCAGATGATCAGATAAGTCAAAATCAGTCAAAGCAGTTAAAAAGTCAAACTGAGGTCAACTGGGGTCAAACCAAAGTCAAACTTCATGATTTTTTGCCAACATCAAGTATATGGAGTAAAATTCATCATTTGATCAAGGGTTGATCATGATTCATCAAGGAGATTTCAGATCATCAAGAATCAGGAGTTTCTAAATTAGGGTTTCCTCAGTAAAAGTCAACTGAACTTTGACCAGCCATAACTTTCACATGCTTCATCACCAAGTTTCCATCCAAAGCTCATTTTGAAGGAAATTGAATTCTCTACAACTTTGTGTCTCACAAGCCAAGCCCAAAAATGCTTCATTTGGAAGGTATGAGCTAAGACATTATAGGTCCTTTTGAAAGTCAACAAAAAGTCAACAACTTCAAAAGGGCATAACTTGAGAATGGTAAATGATATGAACATAAAACCAGTGGGGTTGGTTATAGGACTCTTCAAGCTTTCCAAAATGTCTAAGAACACCCTCATAGCATTAAAATTGAAGGATGTGTGCCCTTGCAAAGTTGGGAAATTTTTGGTTGGTTTATGAAGAAAATGGAGGTTTAAAACTAATTTTTTCTAAATGGGCTTGCCATATGATGACCAAATCCATACCATGACCTCATGCACGACCCAAGTCTATAAAAATCAGATTTTTTATCATTTTATTTTTATTTATTTTGATTTAATTCATTTAAAATCATTTTAAATTAAAATAAAATATAAAAGTCAAAGATTTAAAAATGATTGAGCTTCTAGAAATTCATAAAGGTGATTGGTATCAAAGTGGTAAGAGAATCATGGTGATTTGCTTAAAATAGAAGGTGTTCATACAAGAATATTTGAATTTTAAAGCCTTATCTTTTTGAATCTTTTCCAATTAAATCTTTCACACAAACATCAAATTTTTTAACCTAAATTCATCACTCTATAAGTATATGACTTAACCCTACTCATTGGACACGAATTTCCAGCCTCCAAAACCAGTTTCAAACTTCACAAAATTCATCAAAAACTCACATTCGGATTTCAAGGTAGAGGGAGTTTCAATGAGTTTTAAGCATTGCAACATGTTCTATGATGATCATTGAACGTATTTGGATCATAAACAACACCTGAAACATCCTCATTCATGCAAACCGAATCCATGTTCATGCTCATTTAACAATTTTTCGATTTTACATATTTACTCATGATTAATCACATTTGACTGTTGTTTTGTGTTTGTTATGATACAAGGAATGTTTCTGGACGTTTAACTCAAAGTTTCATGTCCTGAATCGAAAATTGCCATGGCTAGGGTTAGAGCTTTCAAATTAGGGATTCACGAAATACCTAATATAAATGACTAATAAAACCATGGCTGGATTGTATTCCTTGCAAGGATCATGTTTGTATGTTTAATTGGATGAAATTTCACACATTGTGAGAGATACGATTTTCGCAGGTTCTTGAAAGTGAGAATTCATAGGAAAATTCGCAGGTGTTTTCGCAGGAAATATGAGGAAGAAGAAGAACTCTGCGCGCGAATTTTATAGTTCAAAATTTGTTTTAAAATATTATGTTATTGTTTCTGTTTGTTTCACAAGCATGGTGCTTGGCCCAGTGGTATGAAGCGTGCGTGTGCAGCCAGATGACCTGTGTTCGAATCCTGGCTTCCCAACTTTTGCTTGTTTTTCAGTTTAATTATTAGGTATCATATATTATTTATTATAGTCACTGCTTCAACAGGTGCGCTCTCCCAGCTGGATTGGTTAAGGTGTTTGTGTGTATTGTGAAGGTCCTGGGTTCGATTCCCCCAGGCCTTTTGTGTGTTTTTTTATTTTTTCATAATATTTCCAGGAACAAAGCACAAAAGCAATTGGACCTCCTCCTTTACTACCTGCGCGCAGACTGGCCCAGTGGTTGTTGTTGCTGGTTTGAAAGTAAGAGGTGCTGGGTTCAATTCCCAACCAGGTAAGTTTTTTTATATTCCTATTTCTTCTTGTTTTATTTAATTTTTATTCTTATTTGTTTATTTAATTTAATAAAATATAAAATGTTAAAAAATAATAATGTATGTTGTTTCTAGTATAATATATCAATCCTAATTTTATAAAATCAAAGATATTTTTTTAAAAAACCTAATTGTAATTCTTGCTTATATTTTTATTAATAAATAAATCTTAATATTTTTAAATCAAACCTTAATTTTCTTTATTCATAACTTAATCTTATTTTTATTTAATCATGTACATATTTTTTATAATTTGTTCATAATCTTGTTTAAAATAATTGAAATTTTGTTATAATTAATCTTATTTTCATAATATGCATATATCCCATAAATTGTTTATAATTTCAATTTTATATGTAAATAAATTTTAATAATATGTTTAGAAATAATTAAAAATTGCCCAAATTAATTCTTATAATTATAATTCTATTTTTATATTATGTTCATAATTAATTTTTTATATATAATTTATACATAATTTAAAAATTTTATAATGATTAATATAATTGTTTATATTTTAATATTAAATGATAATTGTTTATAAAATTAATTATTATAATATATTTGTTTATTTCATTATTATTAATTATAATATTGTGATATTTATTTATTACTAACCCCATTTAATTTAGTATTATTTTTATTATTATTTCACTAACCCAATTATAACTATTTATTTATTTTGCTTATTTTATTTAAATTGCTTTTATTATTATTATGTAATTGCTCCTTGGTGTAATATTTATTTATAATGTTTATATTTTATGCTATGGTTAGTAAATAGGGAGTGTAAATATACTTGTAATTTAAAATTAATTTAGATCACTTAATTTAAAAGATAAATATTTAAATTGAACACTCACACACGTAAGTCGATCTTTGATCGCCATCTCACTTCCATAAGGATACCTCTCATGTTGCCTATTACAAAAAGGTCAAGTAGGGTGTATAAAACAAAAGTCCCTAATTTCACATCATCTAGTCCCTAAACAAATAAAAAGATCAAGTCCCTTCGAATGTTGCCTTCGTAATGATCTTGTCCCTTTCGAATAAAGATGATAAGTCCCTCCAAAATTGCTTATACACCCCACAATTGCCTAAATAAACAGATGTCCCTTCACTTGTCCCTCACATCCAAGGTAATGACTACCTATTCCTTAATAATATGGATAGTCTTACCATTTAAAGGATTCAAGAACAGAAAAGACTTACACTTAGGGTAGGTTCCTCATAGTTACTTGCTCACTCTTCAAAACTTTTCAAACACTTCGCACTTTCAAACAAATTTTCAAAACAAAGGTTTTTTACGCATCCGTACATGGATCATTATCAAACTCTTAAGAAAATTTTTATTCACACACTTCACATTTCAAAAACATTTTAAAGTGAGCTAAGTAACTAAGAGCCCATGGATAACCATGGATGTAAAGGGTGCTAACACCTTCCCTTTACATAACCTACCCCCCGGACCCAAAAATCTTTTAAAAAGGTCTTTCCTGTTCTTTTATGCCTTTCCTTTGGATAAAATAAAAGTCGGTGGCGACTCTTGCTATCCGCAACATTACTAAAGTCAGTTCTCCCACCGTGTTACAGTGTCTTCAGCTCATCTTGCCCTTTAGACAAGTTCAGAATCAACTCTTGGAATTGTGCATTCTGAGCCTGGAGGTCTTTGACAGTCTGTTCAAGAGCCATTTCTGCTGAAATAAACAGCGAGAATATAAGATACCTGTGATGCAATGACATGGTATGTAAATGCATATGCAATGTTTTCAAGGACCGCATGATTTAAATTTGTTTAAACAACCAGAAAGTAAGCTTTTATTAGTAATCAATAAACTTGTTTGCCCCTTGGGATTACAAAATAAATGAAATGAATACAAATATGGGGTTTTAAGTCTCCCATGGATGTTTCCTCTTTGTGTTGAGGTATGAGTTGAGATTCCGCTCCTCGTGAAGTTGTCTTGTCAGCTCCAGGATTCTTTCTTGACTAACTTTGAAATGTGTCTCAAAAGTATCCCTTTGCTCCTTCAACTGGATCCAGGACCTTTGTAACTCCTCCATGTCAGTGGGCATGTCTGGAAGAAGAATGATATAAGGAGTATCTCCTTCAGCAACAGGCTCCATGGTAACTGGCAGGATGGCAGGATATGACATCATAAGAGTTTGAGCACGTGACCGCACCCATCTGAGATAAGGTTCCATAGGAATAGTGTACTTTGGTTCCAGAGTCTTGATGTCAACCCTGTTCACCTTGCCCCAAGCTCGTATAAACCTTTGATGGTAACCTTGCAGATCGTTGTCGTAGTCGAACACAATACCCTGAATAAGCATGTCATGAGGACCATCACTCTGAGCATGACCAAACTGACGTAGATATAGAGAAGGGTTGTAAGTAATGCCCCCTCTTATGCCAAGGAGTGGCACATTAGGGAACTCCCCACAACGGTCAATGATAGTAACATTCTCCATAGATCGAGAGCACCAATGAATATCTGAATGAGAAAGTGACATAATCCTCTTGGACCACCTGAACCCTTGTTCATTCTTCATCACTGATCGAGGAAGGTGAGAAATAAAACACCTAGATAGTAAAGGTATACAACACATCAGAGTTCCTCGTGCCTTCGTAGTACGAGTGTGGAGAGAATGTAAGATGTCTCCAAGTAATGTAGGTACTGGATTGTGAGTTAGAAATATGTTGATGGCGTGTACGTCTATGAACTGGTCTGGATTAGGGAACAACACTAGGCCATAAATTAGTAAGGCCAAGATCTCCTCAAAAGCATCATAACTCATAGCCTTCAGGGACACTTGAGCTTTCTCCATCAATACCTTAGCAAGGATACCTTTAACTCCACTTCTTGTTTCTAGGACAATGTCTGATTTCTTCAGATGTAGGGCTGCAGCAATGACTTCAGGTTTAGGCTCTTTTTCCAAGCCTGTGAAGGGTCTCTGATCAAGGATAGGTATACCCAGTAGTTTGGAGAACTCCTCCATTGTAGGAACCAGCTGATAGTCGAGGAATGTGAAACAATGATGTTTAGGATCAAAGAACTGAAATAGGACACTCATCATGTCTTCATTGAAACCTTAGGTGACTAGATCCAGTAGGTGACCATGCCTATTGATGAATTGGGAGTTTTCAGAAACTTGAGAGACCAATTCCTTAAGCTTAGGAGGTATTCCTACAAAGTTGATCCGGATAGTATTCCTACGAGTAGAAGCCATGACCTGCAACAAAGAACAAAGATAAATCCTTTGGTCCTTGAAATGGTTAGTGAAAATGCTATGCTTATGATGCATGATGATGTTATGATGTTATGCTCAATCACAAACATGTGGCACACACAAACAAATTACACCATAGCCCTAGGTTTGAAGGCTTGCATGAGGTTTAAAGGTAAGTACCCTCCCCTGAAGTTTAGATGGTTCATCATGTCCTACAAAAGTAACAAGGTTCTAAGGGATCTCAATATCATTGATCCTTCACAAGGGTGGTTGTTCAGTAGGAAACTTACTTGCCAATCAAAACCCTCCAAGTTTAGGATCTCAATGAGCGTAGTATCGAGTATCAACCAACTTCAGTCTTCACCA
This sequence comes from Lathyrus aphaca, assembly GCA_963966055.1. Classification (NCBI taxonomy): domain Eukaryota; kingdom Viridiplantae; phylum Streptophyta; class Magnoliopsida; order Fabales; family Fabaceae; genus Lathyrus; species Lathyrus aphaca. Next base: position 505,826,214 of record OZ014522.1, on the reverse strand, counting down.
AAGCCGATTATCTCACTACTTTCTAAAGGCCAAGATGGGATGACTAGGGTTCTAAAAGTCAGTTAGTGTATTGACAACATATGGCAGCCTCATATTATCCTCAACTTGCTTAAGGAACATAAGCACCAACCAAGAAGTCACACTAACTATGGCCACCAGATCAACCATATCGGTATACGCCGTACAGTTTCCTTGGTCTATTGCCATTTACCTAAGGTACACTAGATCCGGGTTAGGATCTTTCACACATAAGAGCCCCAACAAGTAAAGTAAAGCAAACAAAGCAAAAAAATTTAAAGTGATCTAATTCCTAAGGGTACCCCTCTTTAACTTTATCCCCAGCAGAGTCGTCAGTTCTGTAACACGGTGGGAGAACTGACTTTCTATAAATGTTGCGGATAGCAAGAGTCGCCACCGACTTTTATTTTATCCAAAAGGAAAGAACATAAAAGAACAGGAAAGACCTTAAAAAGATTTTGAGTTCGGGGGTAGGTTATACAAAGGGAAGGTGTTAGCACCCTTTATATCCATGGTTATCCATGGGCTCTTAGTTACTTAGCTCACTTTAAATTGTTTTGAAAAGGTGTAGTGTGTGATTAGAAACTTTCTAAGTACTTTATAATGATCCTCGTATGGATGTATATAAAGACTTGTTTTTGAAAATTTGTTTGAAAAGTGTGGTGTAAAGAGTATTTTGAAATGTGAGCAAGCAAACATGAATACGCATGACAGATATCCATCACATAGAAAGTAGAGTTGAAGACTTGAGAGCCTACTTTGATCGGGAGGTCTACTTCTCCATGTACCACTCTTCTTGAGCCATCAAAGGCTCTCACCACTACATCACTTGGTCTTAACACAACATCTTCAGGACTGAGCTTGTCCAGAACCTCTTTAGGGAGCACATTCAATGAAGAACCATTGTCCACCAGCACATGAGACAAAGTAGTGCCCCTACATTCAATGGAAATATGCATAGCTCTATTATGGTTTCTCTTGGCAGGGGTCAAATCAGCATCAGAAAAGCCCAACCCATTATCACAAGTCAGATGTGCCACACAATTCTGAAATTGGTCTACAAAAATCTCATTTGGCACATGAGCAGTCTTCAGGAACTTGATTAAGGCTTTAGCATGAGCCTCAGAACACAGCAGCAAAGATAACATGGAGATCTTGGTGGAAGTATGCCCCAACTGGTCAACAATATCATAATCACTCTTGCGAATGATCTTCAGTACTTATTCCATCTGTTTAGAAATACTTTCAGCAGCTGGTTCCTCAGCTTGCACGGGTTCAATTACAGGACGTTTGCCCCGAGCATCAATATTTGGCTCAGAAGTGGAGGTAGTAGTTGGAGTAACTGCACTTTTGGAGGTAGCCTGAGGAGAGAATATTCTTCCACTTCTGGTGATCTTACTAGATCCAGCAATATTATCAACATCAAGATTAGTATCAGTAGCAAGTGCATTAGTCAAAGGTTCTTGTTTGACACCATGGATTTAAACATCAGAACCATAATTCCAGGGTATAGCTTTATCAGAAGTATAAGGAACAGGGCTAGGAGTGGTGATGATCATGGGAGCCACTCTAACTTCAGCAACAGTCTTCACAGGGCCTTCAGCAGTAATCCTGACAGGACCCTTAGAGGTGATCCTGACAGGACCTTTGGAGGTAATCTTCACTGGTATTTTATCAACCATAGCTACATCTTCAAGCTTCGTGCTTTGAGTCAAATGTTCACACATACTTTCAACAGAAGGAGTCTTCTCAAACAATATGGTGTAATTGTTCATGAGGCGTTGAATACCATCCTTCAACTTCCAGCAACTATCAGGTTTATAGACACAGTAAAAACAGTCTTCATTGCAACCTGGAAAGAACCCAGCCTGCACCAGCTTCTTCTTGATAATGGATAGAGGATTAGTTACATCTGCTACTGAGGAAACATAGGAAATCTCCTCAATAGCATTAACAATCTTCTCATGATTGGGCATAAGAGAAGTGATCACATTTGGGGTCCCAAGAGGGTCAAATTCAATCTCCCAAGCTTCAATCATGTCTTGAATCTTGTTTTTCAACACCCAGTAGTTGTTGGTGTCATGTCCCGGACTATTAGAATGATAAGCACATCTTGCATTAGGATTGTATCGAGGAGAAGATGTATTAGGATTCTGAGGAGGATCCCTCAAAGTAATGAGTTCCCCTTTCAACATGTGTTGCAAGGCTTGGGCCAGTGACATGTTGATCTTGGTGAACTGTCTTCTAGGCTTTTGTTGATCTTGGTGAACTGTCTTCTAGAATGAGAATCATATCAACTTTGCAAAGACACAAATCCCTCAATTTTAAGGCTATGAAGGTGTTCTTGGAAATTTTGGAAAGCTTAAAGAGTCCTCTAACAAACCTCTTTGGTCTCATGTCCATAGCTTTTACCATTTTCAAGTTATGACCTTTGGAAGATGTTGACTCTTTGTTGACTTTTAAAATGACCTATAATGTCTTAGCTCATACCTTCCAAATGAAGCATTTTTGGGCTTGGCTTGTGAGATAAAAAGTTGTATAGAATTCAATTTCCTTCAAAATGAGCTTTGGATGGGAATTTTTTGATGAAGCATGTGAAAGTTATGGCTGGTCAAAGTTCAGTTGACTTTTCCAGTGAAAACCCTAATTTAGAAACTCCTGATTCTTGATGATCTGAAATCTCCTTAATGAATCATGATCAACCATTGATAAAATGATGAATTTAACTTCATATACTTGATGTTGTCAAAAAATCATGAAGTTTGACTTTGGTTTGTCCACAGTTGACCTCAGTTTGACTTTTTAACTGCTTTGACTGTTTTTAGCCTATCTGATCATTTGTCTGAGCAAACCTTTTTGGAAAGCCTTGAAACTTAACATAGGGATTCTTGAAGACATATAGTATGCTATGAAGCTCACTTGAATCCTTGGAAATCCATTTAGCCTGATGAAACTCAAAACCCTAGTTTAGGATGCATTGCTTAGGAGGATGCTTTGTCTGAGGGAATTGTCAAACTTTCTGACTAATTGTGAACCTTGTGAACCTCTTGGGATACCTTGTGAACCTTTTGAACCTTTTGACCCTCTTGGGACACCTTGGTACACAATTCCTTGACTAGGGGAGGGCAAATTTTGGGGTGCAACAGATGGCAGCAGCGGAATGATCGTTGATAAACCCAGCACTTCGGAATCCTTCCTGAATAGTCTTCGGGTCATTGAGAGCCACACCTGGTGCAAAGCCGATACCAAATCCTTCCTTGTTGTTGACAACATCAATAACTCGTCCTCAACCGTCAGATCGACCAGTTTCAAGCACGCGCAAAGCATCCTTGAGAGAAGACATAGGCATGACATTCTTCTTAGCAGCATTATCAACAACAGAAAGAGCTTGAAATGAAGTTCCCACCTCTTCTTCAGCATCAATATAGGAGAAAGATGACAAATTGCTCACAAGCATCGCCTTTTCACCGCCAATAGTCACTAATTTCCCCTCTTTTACAAACTTCAGCTTTTGATGGAGAGTAGATGTCACAGCTCCTGCCTCATGAATCCAGGGTCTTCCAAGGAGACAACTGTAAGCGGGACGTATATCCATTACTTGAAAAGTAATTTGGAATATAAACGGTCCAATAAGAATAGGAAGATCCACTTCACCAATCACTGTCTTCTTCGATCCTTCAAAATCTTTCACAATAATCCCACTATGCCTCATGGGAACGCCTTGATACACAAGCCTTGACAAATTCGACTTCGGTATCACGTTCAGAGAAGACCCAGTATCAACCAGCACCTTAGACATAGCATCTTCCTGACAATTCACTAAAATATGCAAAGCCAAGTTATGATTCCTTCCTTCTTCAGGCAAATCATTATCACAGAAACTTAAATTGTTGCACGATGTGATATTAGCCACAATACTATCAAATTGATCAACAGTCACATCATGGTCAACATAAGCTTGATCAAGAATCTTCTGCAAAGACTGCCTATGAGCCTCAGAGCACATCAAGAGTGATAAAACTGATATCTTCGAAGGAGTATGCAACAATTGCTCAGTAACGTTGTACTCACTTTTCTTTATCTATTTTAACACCTCATCTTCACTATCACCAAATTGGCATGATCGGGCAACAACATCTATAATCTGTTTACTCGCACTTGTATCTTCAACTCTCTTCGGAGGGTCTGAAGCATAAACTCTACCACTTCGGGTAACCTTTGTCACATCAGCAATGCTAACCATAGACCTTGGAGAAGTAATAGGAACTTCCTTACCATTTTCTATCATCGTAGCATTATACCGGTACGGAACAACTTTATTAGACTCATATGGCGTTGGACCAGGAAAATTGATCACCAAAGGAATAACAACATATTTGCGGCTATCAAAAGAAATAACCACCTTCTCAGGAAAACCCTTCTCAGGAATATTGAATTGAGGCACAATAACATTCACTTCATTTTCATACTCATCTCTTTTTGCTGTCACTTCAATCAACTTATCATCCATCATCTTTTGAATGTCTCTCTTAACAATCACGCAACCACGAGGGTTCACCGAGCAGATGCAACATCCAGCATAATCGTGATCAATATCGTGATATTCACTTAAGAAAGCATGCATCTAAACCAAAGAACTTCGAATATGGCGGACCTCATAAATCTTGAATAAACCAGGACAACCATCAACCATATTCACAGACGTATTACCATGCTTCGGCAACGAATTTGTCTTCACATTTGGATTAACATCATTGAAATACAGAACATTGCTCCTTATCAATTTCTGTACTTCAAACTTCAATGGATAACAATTCTCAACATCGTGTCCCGGGGCACCTTGATGAAAAGCACAACAAGTCTCTGGCTTATACCACCATGGGATAGTCTCTGGAACTGGAGGTGGAGAACGTGTCTGCACAAGATTCTTCGCAATTAAATAGGGAAGCAAATCCGCATACAACACCAGAATGGGGTCAAAACTCGGCTTAGCACGAACCTGTTGATTACCACCTTGTTGCCCAGAATGTTGTTGATAACGAGGTTGATACTTTGGAGCTACTGGCACAGTTGGAGTCACATTAATCACCGGAGTTACAGAAGCTACATGCTGCTGATGTCGATTCTCAAGACCATGATGTCTTTTGTAACTTTCACGAGACACAACATTAGTCTCTCTTTCTTTCTTTTTGCCAAAGTTGAACCTCCTAGAGCTCGAGCCTGCACTACTCTCTTGGCTCAACCGTCCCTCACGAACACTTTCTTCTAAACACATCCCCATACTCACCATTTCAGTGAAATTAGAAGAAGCACTTGCTATCATCTTCTCATAGTAGAAAGAACTTAAAGTCTTCAAGAAGATCTTCGTCATTTCTTTCTCTTCCAGAGGAGGAACAATCTGAGCTGCTAGCTCACGCCATCTCTGTGCATACTCTTTGAAAGTCTCCTTGTCCTTCTGGGACATAGCACGGAGCTGATCTCTGTCTGGTGCCATATCAACATTATACTTGTATTTCCTAAAAAAAGCCTCTCCCAAATCATTGAAAGTCTTGATTTGGCTATTATCCAAACTCATATACCATCTCATGGCTGCACCAGTCAGACTGTCCTGGAAATAATGAATCAACAGCTTATCATTGTCTATCTGAGCAGACATCTTCCTATCATACATAGTCAAATGGCTCAGAGGACAAGTGTTGCCTTTATACTTCTCGAACTCAGGAAACCTGAATTTGTACGGAACTTTAACATTAGGGACCAAACAAAGATCATAAGCATCTTTTCCGAACAAATCCTTATGCTTCAAGGCTCTCATCTCCTTCTGTATCTCAGCAAAATGACCTTGGAAATCATCAAGTCTTTCAATCACACCAGCGCCTTCACTGGGCTCAGCATGGTAAATCACTTCATCATGGTGTGGAATAGTGTGCATTACAGGCGGTGCAGTGGTCATCACCAGCGGAAGAGTATTAAATGCAGCAGTCTCGGAAGGAGGAGGATGATAACCAGCAGGAATGAAATCAACTGGCATGCCCCACAATGTGCTAGAAGGCATGCGATAGCGAGGAGAAATGACAGTTTCAATAGGAATTGATGCAATAACAATCTCAGAGATGACTGTATTCTGAACAGGAGAATTAGGAGGAGGTGGCTGATTCTGAGCAGCCACCATGCTTTCCATCATGGAAGTAACTCTTTCCAAGCTTTCCCTCAGATATGTAACCTCCTCGCGCAGCTCGTGATTCTCTTGTTGTAAGGTTTCCGTCATCTTCTTCCAATTAGCCCGAGTATCAACTTTGTGAGTCAGCTTGACAGGAGAACTGAACGAAGACCAAGAAACAACATAAGATCCCTGGAGAACACTCAAAAAGCAAGACAAAGGCGGGTATGATGCAGGGTATACGTATGCAAATGCAAAGATTTCAAAGGACTATAAGACAAATTGCAATATTTGTAAAGAAACACTTTTTTGAAGTTCTTAAAAACTCATTCTCATTAAAATCAAAGTAAGGATTACAAGTGAAGTACAAGTCTCAATAATCCTAATACATGAGAGAAAAAGTAAACTAGGCCTAGGGGATCACATCCGAAGAAGATCCGAATCCCGACTGGTACTTCATGTGAATCCTCTTAATCTCTTTCTTGTACCGATTCTCCATGTCTTCCTTATCCTTCACCAACTGGTCAACAATGGTCTTCCAAGCACCGAATGTAGGAGGAATGGTAGATGGAGTACTAGAGGAAGATAAATCCTCTCTTGGCCTCTTTGTAACATGCCTCTCAAGTAACTCAATGAGATCATCCTTCTCCTTCAGTTGCTCTTGCATCGTAGTCTTATCAAGTAGCCATTCTTCTTTCTCTTGCTTCATCTTATCTAACTCTTATTTAAGAGCAACCTTCTCATCAATGGGAGGAAGAAAAGCGGACAATGGTAGTATAGGAAACAAAGGCTCCTCGGGTGGATAAGGCATCTTGAGCTTGGAAGCCCTAGATCGAACCCACTGGATGTAACACTCAGAAGAAGCAAGGTGTTGTCTTCCCAATTGACCCTTCTCTTTTCGGTGAACCGCATGCCAAGAATGAGCAATCTTTTTCTTCATTTCTACATGATCTGCACCATTAAGAAAGAAGATACGGGATAAGGAAAGGTTGTTTGGTATGTCCTTCAAACAATATCCCAACTGTTGCCTAGCAAGAATAGGGTTGTAACTAATTCCCCCACGTGTACCAAGAAGAGGTACATTAGGAAATTCTTCACAACTATATCAATAAGCACTCCAGTGTCATAATGGGAACAATACCAAGTCACATCCTTATGAGAAAGTGACATAATCCTTTGAGACCATCTTCGCATTTCTCTATTATCCTTGAAGACGTCGGACTTTGGTAGGTGCGAAATAAACCACCTGTAGAGAAGAGGCGCACAACACACAATCTCTCCATCACCTTTGGAGGTCCTATAATGAAAGGCATGATACATGTCTCCAAGCAAAGTAGGTACCATATTCTTCTTCAAGAAAATCTGAATGGCATTCTCATCCACAATACCATCTAAGTTAGGAAACAAAACAATCCCATAAATGAGCAAAGAAAGAATAGCCTCAAATGCATCCTTATGACCCAAAGTAAGTGAAGTAGAAGCTTTCCCCATCAAGAACTTAGCATTAATACCACGAACACTCCCTTTTGGAAGAAACTTCCCATTAAGATCGGACTCCTTGAGAAAAAGGGCTTTGGCGATGACTTTGGTAGTAAGCTCCTTCTCTAAACCACTGAAAAGAAATTCCTTGTCCAAAATAGGTAGACCCATCCAATGAGAGTACTCCTCCAAGGTCGGCACAAGCTGATAATCAGGAAAGGTGAAACAATGATGCAACGGATCATAAAATTGAGCTAAGGTAGGGAGAATCCCCTCTGGTACATCGGTATCCAAAATAAACAAGAGCTTCCCATAACACTTCCGGAACTCATGAGTGTCAACCACCAATGCTCCTAGCTTTCTCAACTCCACTATATTAGGATTCTTGAAGGTGTACTTCTTTGTGTTCCTCCTTTCGAAATTCATAACCATAGACATCTGAAATTTTGCAAAAGTTCCTTATGAGTCCCTTGAAATCTCAAAAACAATGCTCATGAATGCATGATGGCATGTATGCAAAAACCACAAACAAGATCACACAAAGCACACGGGTTTAGGTTCCGAGTCACGAGCATGAAGTCAAGGTAACAGAACACCAACCCACATAGGTAAGTACTAAGGTTTTGTCTTCATTGTACCTGTAGAAAACCAAAAGGGTGCTAACATAGGTGCCCGGAGTTAACAACCATCTTTAGAATATCATCGCTACGTTGGATTACTCCCCAACTGATAACATTCTTAAAGTAGACCTCGTCCGCGTGTAGTATCGCGTGACAACCACCTTAGGTTTACACCCAGATAGTTTCCGCACTACGTTCCTAAATTGGCTTGGATGGGTTAAGGGTTCTACGGTCCTCGGTATGATCAACTCAAGGTCGGAAAATAATGCCACGTATGATTACTCATCATGATATTGATAATCCAAGAGAGCCTAACTGAGTGGAGATTATCAAATTGATATAGCTTTGGACTACTCCATCGCTTATCGCTTCGAATATCGCCGTCCTATCATAAGTTCAACTCAGATCCGAGTTAGAATCTATCTCACCCACAGAGGATCACCAAAACCGAAACAGAACAAACAAATAACAAACAAATCAAACCAAAGCAGTAAATAAATCAAAGTAGGCCGAATCCACTTAGAGATTACTCCCCAGCAGAGTCGCCACTTTTCTGTAGCGGTAAAATCATGAGTGTAAGCTATTAGTTAACTTAACTCAAAGTAAACAGAGTCGCCACCGCGCTTTTATTTTATTCCAAGAGGAAAAGGAAAAAAGAGCAAATAAATCCTAATGAATCTAAAAGCAAAAAGCTAAAGAAACACAACAGAGAAATAGGTAAGGGGATAGCTTACACAATGGGAAGGTTTTACGCACCCAAAATGTTCGTGGTACTCCACGGGAGCCCTTTGAAAAATTTACTGCTTTTGGTTTGAAAATGGTTTGTAAAAATGTGAGTGGAGGGATGAGAAAAGAATTATTTTTTAATATTTTTGTGTTTGGAGAGGTTTACCACCTCATGCCTACGTACCCACAAAGTGCAATGCAAGATCAAAACCTCGTAGTTCGTGGTACAAATAGTAAAAAGGGTGGGTTATGATTCATTTTATTAAGTGAAGATAATTTGTCATCTTCAAGTGGATAGCCAAATAAATCTACCATGAGAATGAAGGCATGGACTCATACATCATTATGGGGAGGGAGCCAACTCGGATAAAATCGACGAGTATGACACTAAACCCCCATAAATGACAAGAGACTCAATTACATCAAACTACAACCATGGAGATTGAGAGACTTGCATCCGACTAAAGAATAATGACTCATAACCGACACTCTTTAAAAGAAAATAAACAAAAGTGCACAAAGGCACAAAACAAATTGAATGAGTTTGATTCTTTTTATTTTTTGAATTAAGGTCAACATGATTAGATTCATTGATTTTTAAAGAGAAAAGAAAGAGGTAAAAAGCCACTTGACAAAAGTCAAGGTTTTTGATTATTAAAGAGGTGATGATTTAAAAAAGAAAGAATCCTTTGAAGAAGGGAGAAGGTTTTGAAAATTGAAGAATGGGAGGAGATGAAGGGACTATCCTAAAAAAATAAAGAGATAAGGGAAGAAAGATCTAACCAAACTTGATGACATTCCAAATTATGAGCATAAGAGTTCCATCCTTATAAGCTAGCAAATGGCCGAATAAAGGCTAAATCCAATTTTATGAAGATCAAGGAAAAGGAAGTGTCCTAAGAATCTAAGTCTGAATCTTCACTCTAAATGCTAAGGATAGTAATCAAAAGTCCACAAATTAAAGTCACAAATTTTTTAGAGGTTTAATCCTTTATTAATGTTTTTGTGTCCAAATGGACAAAAGGAAAATAACAACAAAATTAGAGCAAATAATAAACATGATATGGATGAACAAAGCAAAATAGAATAAAGGCAATAAAAGTGCAATAAATTAAATGTTAGTAACAAAAAGAAATTAAAGTGCAAGAATATAAAATATTAATAGTAGTAATAGTATAATAATATTTGCATAATAATGGTATGGTGAACTTAATCAACCACAACCAAAAAGGAAAAGTGACCAAAATCGAAGGCAACCGGATCCGCTTAGCCTCTTACACTATAGTGATTAATCAAGGCAAACCAAACCGAATTCAATGAAATTTGAAAGGCGATTGGGAAACCCAAAGCACCTACGCATCAAACATTCATAAGTCTCGATTCTTGATGCAATATGATTAACCACTTTGGGATTACGCGATCAACAAGAGATCTGGTCCACGAAAGTGCAAGTACCCAATTAGATTTTTATTCCGAAGTCGGGACACATTTAGGTCTATGTTAAGCAATCGCCGAGTAATTTACGAAGTAATTACCCTACAAATGAGGCCGGCCACCACCAATTAAGGTGCATAATGTTAGTGCTAATGCATGCGAGATAAATGATATGTAAATCGTTATCCGAACGCGATACCGCACAAAACTAAAGGTGAATACCAAATTGAGCCGCACTTGTGGTATTCTTCCATCCTTAAGTTCAATCACTCATCTTAGTGGATTCAAGCATGAAAATGTATCACTAATGCAAAGTACCTTAAATGAATTGAATAATCCACTTAAAGGTAGTTTTGAATTAATGAACATTAACTACTCTAATCTACACCCAAAGTTCATTGAAATTAAGGAGAAATCACTCCCAAAAATGCTTCCCAAGGTAAAAATAAAAAGGAGGAAGAAGAAGAAGAAAGAGGAACCAAAAAGGGGCTTGAAATAAGCCAAAAACACCATTCTGACTTGTGTTAACCGGTTAACCAATTAACGCAAGCAGATTTTGAACAATTTGCGCTGTTTTGAAGCTGGTTAACCGGTTAACCAATTGGTTAACCGGTTAACATTGTACCAGAAGCTGAAAAATGCAGAAAATTCAGCATGATCCATTTTGAAACCTTTTCTCAAACATTGGATGATCATGATCTGAATTTGCACGAATTTTAAAACCAAAATACAATGGAATCCCTGCAATCAACAACAAATAAAGATCCAAAGGATCTAGAAACAAGAGCACCAAAGATCTACATCTTGAATGTTGATGGTGAATATGGGTTTATGGAGAAAGATGAATTACCAAAAGCTTTTCTTCAAATTGGACTAACACAAACTTAGATCTACTGAAATTGATGAGCAAAAGAATGAAAGGATGAAGGTTTAGCTCAAGTTAATCAAGAATTCAATGTGAATTCTTGATAACTTCAAAAGAAAGAAAGATGAGCTTTGGGGAATTTTGGTGTTGGGGAAGTATTTTGCAAGAGGTTTTGTGGCTATCAAAAGCTTGTGGAATGAATGAAATTGTGGTCCTATTTAAAGGCCTTAGGTATGGAAATTTGGTGGAATGGAGCTTGCTTTGGTAATTTGAATTTAGGTTTGGTAATTGGAATTTTGGTGGGAAATGGAAAAGAGTGGTGATTAATGAGGGTTTATGGTAGGAAATGATCAAAGTGATGTAGAGAAATCAGAAACCAATGGATCTAGAATATTCCAATTAAATCAATGATCTAAGGGTGCTGAATTTGAATAAAAAATTCAAATTTCGCACTGGTTAACCGATTAACTATTTGGTTAACCGGTTAACTATTTGGTTAACCAGTTAACCAAGCTGAATTTTGAATTTTTTATTCAAACGTAACTGCTTGGTTGTTTCGGCCCGATTCTTGTGGTGTGTCGAAGAAATGAACACATGAAACTTGGAAATCCTTTGAATAAATCAATTGACTCGGGAAATCCTTGATCAGATAAAAATTGGAATTATTTGCGGATCAACTTCGACTTTTTCTGTGAAATTTACTCGAGCTGCAGGACTGCCATTTTTTAGGATTTTCATATGGTTCCTCTTCCTGAAAAAGGTTAGCAAAAGGAAACAAAATATTTTTTTGATTTTAATTAATGGTTAGTAAACATAAACAAATAAATTAATTAAAGACAACGGTGATCCCCTGCGAGGCATAAACCTAACCCGAGAAGAACTGTGCAACCAGTGCGATCTTGTTTGTATGCAAGATGCAGATGAAAAAGCAAAGAACACTTAGGGAAAAAATTAGGGTGCAACACATATTCTTATCGATCATAAACAAATGGCTACTACTTTGATTAATTAAACAATTTACAAAAAAAGGACAATAACAATTACTCTCCAGAATAACTCATCTCCCTCCTATAAGCATCATTTCCATATCCACGTGAAAGTGAAGCTTCGTCAGAAAGAGAAACCTCTTTTGCTCATCAGTTGAGAGTTTGTTTTCAAATACCTACAGATACACCCGATTCAACAAATGCCAAAATGTCAATTCATATGAAGCTTCAAATAGAGAGGTGTGTCTAAATTTCAGAAAGTTCTGATAAGCTAATATTTGAAAAACACCTACAGATACACCATATTCAACAAATGCCAAATTGCCAATTCATATAAATCTTAAAATAAAAAGGTGTGTCTAAATTTCAGAAAGTTCTGATAAGTTAATATTTGAAAAACACTGCACATAACAACACTGATAATAACATAATGATCAGGATCTCATAATTGAGATCATTTTAGAGTATGATAGTTAGAATGGCAAACAAAATTATCAATAAATCATTACCAAATTGTCGGAAGACCTTTCCAGTTTGGGGTTAGAGCTAGTTTCCAGCATCTCAGAAAATGCGGTACCTACAGAGGGACCAATTCAATTTTTTTATCAAACCATTAAAGAATGCAACCATCAGGATGTCATGTTGTTTGAAAGGAGAAATGAATAAAACAAAAACAATGAAACGAAATAACGATTTAACAAAAAAATTTACATCAATATATGTTAAGAAGAATAAATGGTGAATCAAACATTCAGACCTTTGAACGACAGGCTTAGCAACATCACCCTTAATACTGGAAGTCTTCAACAGTTTATTTCTAATGCAATATTTCACCATGAAGCATCACCTGAGTACGCTCCCCACCTGAATTGAAAAACCTTCATCAAATAGGGACAACCGTCAAAGTAATCTTAAAAAATTAAAACATTGGCCGGAAAAATATTCGTTATGAATAACAAAACCTTCTCTCTGACCAACAGATTCCTTCTCAGGAGAGACCTGCGAATTTCCATATGCAATTCAAAAACCTTCATTTTTCATAGATGCAGAAAAAACATATGCATACAATTTTATATTATATCGAGAAAATATTAAAATTACGAATCGAAGAATGTGTTAATATGGTTCATGACGACCTAATTCTTATCGGCATGATCAATGAGACACTCAGACTCAGTGAAAGTTCCAAGTTCTTTTCTGCATCAACATCTAAAATCAAAGTTACAAAATTTTCTTCTCTCATCAATGTTCACAGTATGACAAGAAAATTAAATCTGAGTATAACTTTAAATCAAAAACCAAAATTAATCAATTGAAGATATAATACCTCATTCAACATTCTATGAAACTCATCTCTGACCTCAATAGCTTTATTCCTGTCATTGAAATAAACGGAAAAATTAGGGATTAGGGTTTATCAAATTTATCTATATATAAACTGAAAGGGCAAGAAACCATACCTAAACAATCTCCTTCATTGTCTACCATTTCCAAACCCCGTCAAAGCCACAGATAGACAGACGAATATTCACCAAAGAAATTTCGATCAAATTGAGTTTTTCGCGCATCTTCCTCCTTCAGCGTGAGCCAACACAACCAAACCTGAAACAACAAACATTAAATCTTAAGAAATCAGAAAAAATAGATGAACCCCTAAAATCACATGTAAAACGATTCACACGCCATTATTGTTTCAGTGTGATACGAATATACCAAAAAAAGGAGAATAAGATGGTAATGATGGTTGAGGAAGAGGAAGAAGACAACGACGAAGAAGTTTGACGGAGAAGAAGGACCCTCGGTCCACAGTGGAGAGAGAAAAAGAGAAAACAGAGAGAGAAAGAGAAAGTTAAATGGCGAGAGAGAGTTAAGCTTTAGAATTTTGAATTTTGAATTAAAGACAAAAAAAACATTTGGATCAAGTGACATCATCAAATCATTCTAAACTAATGATCAAATGCAAAAAAAAAAAAAAAAAAAAAAAAAACATCAACCATATAATTGGAATAGAACTAAATGACATCATTAGTTGGAAAAATTATTTTTATAACACAAAATACCCTTATTTTGGTGAGGAGTAAGATGGAGAGGATGAGAAAAGATTATATCCAAATGCTCAAAAGTTCTTATATGATAGATAATTCTTAATAAATTTTAAATAAAAAATATTTATTAAATAAGAAACTAAAATAAAATTTAAAATCAAGGTAAAAGACCAAATGATACATTAAGTCTAGTTTAAATTATATATATATATATATATATATATATATATATATATATATATATATATATATATATATATATATATATATATATATATATATATATATATATATATATATATATATATATATAAAGGATACACCATTTAAATAGCAAATAGACTTTATTCATAATATCATATGGTTTCACCGACTAATATAATTCTGAAACATAATTATTTTTGTAATAAATTAAAAAAGTAAATTTATTTTATATAAAAAAAATCATAAAATGATATCTTGATAAACATTTATGAAAAACATTTAGTAGTAGTTTCACATGATTGAAACCAGGCATGTATGGGAAATAGAAGGTGTGTCATGCTGAAATTTGATCTCCAATTACCTTTATATACGTGGCAAGAAGAGGTGAGAGAGAGGATTGCATACGTGGCAAGAAGAGGTGAGAGAGAGGATTGCATGCGCATGTAAAGAGAGAACTCATATGTAGGTCCCAAAGACATGTGAGAGGGCGACACATGCATTTAATAAGCAAAAACAACAAAAATTGCCAGCAAAAACATCCACCAAAAATAATAATCACATCCACATGTTATGTCAGTCCACCCATCTCAACAACGTACATTCCGTACTCTGTCCTATGTCCTACAACTTTTTTGTTTCTTTTTTAAGAAATCAGACTTTAGTTTTGTTTAATTACTTATAGCTACTTTCCTATTTTATATGCTTTTAACAAATTAAAGACATTTTCTTCTTTTAATATTCATGGCTAACACTAGAGTCATCAAGATGGACTACTCGACTTTAATGAGTCGGTTTTGATGGATCTTGAATTTTTTAGTGTTAAGCAAAAAAGTTTTATTATAATGAGTTTAAAAATTACTATCCAAAATCAAATCTTAGATAGATTTCAGATTATTCAACCTATATAGACTAATCCATTTTGATAACTTTAACTAATATCACTCGCTCGAGTGTTATTGCAGTTTTTTATGTCCTAAAATAGTTGTCCTTTTACAATATTAATTTAGTATTTATTTATTTTTTATTATTGTATTTTTATTTATTAAATTTTATGTTATTCAACTATTATATTCATTAATATAATTAATAAAAATATTTTAATAAATAATATTAATTTTATAATTAAAATTAACATATTTAATATTTAAGAAAAACTAAGAATATGGCTGACAATATATTTTTATATTTGTCATAATATTTATTTTACAATTAAAATTAACATATTTAATAGTTTTTAAAAAACTAAGAATAGGGCCGACAATATATTTCTATATCACAAAATATATATCATATTTATATTTGTCATAAGACTCACAATATATTTTTATATTGATGACTTATATATTTTACTAACAATTTGATTAATTTTTTCAATGATGATTCCTAGGAATAGGACAGAGTTTAGGGATGAGAATATGTTAGGTAGTTCTATAGGGCTCTATAACCTAATTTATTTAAGGTCAGATCAGTTCAAATTTATTTATTAAAAAAATTAAATTTAGACTTTATATATATATATATATATATATATATATATATATATATATATATATATATATATATATATATATATATATATATATATATATATATATATATATATATATAAAGTGATGATCAACTTACTCCAAGAGTAAGTCTTTTTAACATACTCTATAATCTTAGTCTTTAAATTAGACAGTCGAATAAAACTTCTAAAATAATATGTATTAATTGAAAACCTTAATAAGAAACTGACATTTAAACAGACTTTCAGGTCATATCAGACTTTTAAAAAGGACGGATCAGACAAAAAAGAGAGTCTATAGTAGGTCATAGATCACACTCATACCTTGTAATTTTATTGTAGGTCAAACTCATATTTTCTAAAGACTATCATAGTCTATTTCCATCCCTACTGACAATGAATCAAACCAACTCGAATATAATTCGAAATTCAATTCAACAATTCAAATTCTTTAATTAGGTTCATAAACTAAATGATTAGATTCATAAACTAAATGAGTTGAATATTAACAACATACTGAATTTGTTAACTAAATGAGTTTAACTTGAACTATATATAATTCAATTCGTTAAATTCATGAGTTAATTCAATTATATATGAGAAGAATTACATTGGCTCTAAGAATAGATTTAAAGATTTAATTCAAATCTTACTCATATATTTTCTTTTAATTTAACAATTTTAATTGATCATTTGTATTCTCAAGTGAGTAAAATATTTCTAAAAATATTTATACAAATAAAATCAACATTATAAATATATTTATTTTTAAAATTTTTTTTAAAAATTAACATATATTTTTTCTAATTTAAAAATATATCAAATTTTACTAGTTTTTGGTGTATTAGTTCATTAAATTTGTAAGATTTCTAAAGATTTAGATGAAGTTGTGAGTTTTTAAGACAAATATATATATTTTAATATATATTTTTAAATATTAATTTAAAATATCAAATATATATATATATATATATATTAAAAAATGGTGTTTAAGTATATATATATTAAAAAAATGGTGTTAAACAAGTCAGTTGAACTTAATTAGATAAATCTAATGCATTAGATAAATCTAACGAGTTGATCATGAATTTATAATGAGTCGAATTTAAGTTTTAAAAAAAAGTTCAAGTCAAACTTGAATCAAATTTTAAGATGAACCAATTCTTAATAAGTCAAGACGAACTGAGGCGAGTTCAACTCAATTCGACTCAACTCATTTCCAATCCATTTAAGAACGAAAAGAATAAAACATTCAAACTGAAAAATGAAAAGAAAAAGAAGTGATATTTTAGGTGATAGAAACACAGGGTCGGTCCTATAGGTAGGACACCAAGACTAGGGTCTCATATTTTTTTATTATATTTATATGCTTTTAAGTAATTAATTTTTTTTAAATAACTTTTTTATTTTTTTAATACCAATTAAACAATAGTATTTATTAAAAATTTATAATAATAACAATTCATTTGAATGTGTATTATAAGTTGATTAATTTAAAATAAATTATCTTGAGTTTTCAGAAACTTTTTATAGGTATTTTATGGTTTACCTAGAAAATAAATAGGAATCCTATATTGTTATTATTTAACCATAATCAATATTTTTTTGACCCACTTTAAATATGACTTTACACTAAAAGATTTAGGATCATGAGGAGTAGCAGATGTGTAATTTGTGTGTTCTCAAATACGGCTTATTAAAAGTCATATTTATCAATAATAAATATTTAAATTCTCTTGCATGAAAGAATAATTAAAATTTAATTTTAATTTAAAAAATTTGGTAATGTTTTTTCAATTATATTTTATTTAAATAATAAGAAGAGTGTTTAGTTGTGGTGGTTTTATTTTTAATTGAAAGATAAATTTGATTAGAATAATTTAATAATTTTAAATTCTAAAAATATGCTAATCTAAAATAAAAATATTTTTATTATATTAAAATATTTAAATTAAATTTTTACCTCAGTTCTCAAGAATTGTTGGGTTGGTCCTACAGAAACACATAGTGGAAAAATATTTCTCTCTTTCGTCCGACTATTAAAAAATTATATTGATTAATCTAATATTTTTCAATTATTTTATAGCTAGTAATAATGAAATAGTGAATCAAATTATTTTATTAATAGTTTTTCTAAAGCAAGATACTTCTTTTTCTTATTTCAATGCTAGACAATAGGACATGTTCCTTTTGATTAACTACATGACGTAAAATAATATCGAGTGAATTTTTTTCTTTGGTTAAAAGTCCTAAGATGTAGGTGGTGTTGTACTAAAATTGGTTAATAATTATTTTGTATTTTTTTATTTTTTTTATGATTTTTTTTATATTATCTATGAATTATGGTATAAGATGTTGAACACGTTGATTTAAGTATCTTATCCAACATTTATTCGGTTGAACAAAATTTCAGATCCTATCTCATTAACTCCTTGATGTAAATATAATATTGTTAAGAAAAAAAATGTATAAAGAAAAAGATGAGCATCGTAACAATACAAAAATTTAATGAGAAAATTCTAAAACTAAAGAAATAATTATGATTTTTGTTAAATGACAATTAAAGAATAATATTTTGTAAAAACTGTTATAACACATAGATTATCCTCATCCATCCCAAGACTTCAATATATTTGCATTCTCCAAAATAAATATTTAATTATATTTCAGATCACTCTAACACAAAAGTACAAGAGAAAAATTAAAAAGTCAAATATAAATTTAAAATGCTTTTGACTGGTACATCTTTTAACAAAGAACTTGAATTATTTATATAGTAGTTTACATCCTCTTACTTTACAAAATGAAGTGATGCGAGACTTCTTCAACAATAATGTATATTTTCAATTAATCCTAACAATCTCCACATTTATTGAAAATAATACATTAACTTTCATTGTCTTCACTAGAAACATACTCCACCATAAAGAGTATAGTCATTTAAAGCTACACCATATCAAAAAAATTCACAATGTCTTCACCGAGACAATCATAGTTGAACTTAAAACTATCATACTCAACCTACAAAAGTGTATACTTGAAGATAATTAACTTCAAGAATCTCCACATTTCTAAAACTAAATTAAAAACTATTTTACAACTTCCATGTTGTTAGGGAAATCTTGAACCATTAACATAATCTCACAACACACTTTGCATTAATATCCATGTGTTAATCTGCTAGCAATAACTCGTCATTTTCCATGACAGTGGAAATGTCCCGGGGACACATTTCATAGTTTTTAGAGAAGATCATCATCTTTCAGTGCGAGAGAGACATTGCTAGTATTTGACTAAGAGCCCTTCTCTAACGTTGTCTCATCAGGACACTTGTACTTTATATGTTCAATCTTTCCACATTTCCAACATCTCACACTCGTTTCATTGTTTTTCTTCACATAATGTCTTCCTCTAACAACTAACACTGATTTTGATGAAGTATTATCCTTTCCTTTCAATCTTTTTTCTTCAAAACTAATTTTACTAGCAACTTCTTCAAAACTCAAAATTTCCTTTCCATATATCAAAGCGGGTTTAATATGTTCATAGGAAGATGAAATAGACCATATGAGTCTCAAAGCTTTATATTCATCATCAATCTCGACTATAATAGTTTCTAATTCATAAACAGTACCATTAAGAATATTTAGATGATATTATAATTTTGTATGTTCATACACAACCTATGAAACTTCTCCTCCAGCAACAACTGATTTGATATACCCTTTCATTGATATAACCCTTTAAGTTTCTCGCAAAGCTCTTTGCATGAATACATACGAATAACATTCGCAAGAATATTTTTATCCAAAGACATTCAGATGTAAATGAAGCTCTCAAATTTAGTTTCTCCCACTTCTTATGGTCCATGTTGAAAATATTTCATTTCAATGCCTTATGTAACCCTAATTGTATCAAAATATGTTTGCCTTGAATTTTCGACAAAGCAAAATTGATTCTTCCATCAAATTTCTCTAAGTTAATCTTCAATCCAAAAGTTGACATTGCAGAAAAAACCTTTCCTGTAGCAATTTTTTTCCCAACCAACAGAGTATAATCTTTCTTTTCTAATGTGAAAGATTAGACAAAACCGCAACCATTGAGCATATTAAAAAATTTATACCAAACAAGACCAAGGCTCTGATACCAATTGTTAGAAAAAACAAATGCATAGAAAAAAGGAATACAATAACAACACAAAAGTTTAAGATGGAAACTCCAACATCAGAGAAAAACCACAATTATTGTCAAATAACAACCAAAGAAATATTATGTAAAAATTATTACAATACATAAACTGGCCTCAACCACCCCAAGACAATACACTGCACTCTCCAAATCAAATATTTAACTACCCCTTCAACACTCTAACACAAGTGTATAAGAGAAAATATAAAAAGATATACAAGTTTAAAATTCTTTTGGCCGATACAACTTGTAACGAAGAACTTGAATCTTTTATATAACTTTGGACTATCTTTTCCTTTACAAAGCAAAGCGATGTGATACTTCTTAAGCATGTATATTTTCAACAAAACCCAACAACTACTCTATAAGTCTAAAATTATAATTATTACATAATATTAAAAAATATTTTTTCTAGGGTTAAATATGTGTTTAGTCCCTATAAATATCTCAATTTTGATTTTTAGTCCCTATAGAAAAACGTCGAGTTTTAGTCCATGTAAAATTACTTTTGCATGCAGATTTAGTCTCTATCAAAATTGAGATATTTATAGGGACCAAAAACATATTTAACTCTTTTTTCTATTATGTTCTTTATTTTATTTTATTTTATTTTTTAATTTATCTTTCATTTATATCATAAATAAAACATACTTTTATAAAGTAATTTATCATTTCTTTTTTATAGAATAATTACATTTTTTTAGTTTATGTAATATTGTCAAAATGGTATATAATTTTAAAATAGAGAGAATATATCTATCATTTTAAATGTAGTTTCATATTATTAAATCATTAATTATTTTTTGGTTTAATTGTTTAATAATAAAATTTTATCTCTTAAAAATGAATAAATAAAATCTCATTGATTTTCATATATCGTATTAGAGATATAGAAAATTAGTTATCATTAAGAATTAGTTACTAGTCCATTAGTAACTATAAATAGACTAAGAATAGTCAATTGTAAAAAAAAATTATATTGTAATATTTTTTTACTATCACCAATACAAGAGTTTTACGATTTTTATTTTTATTTTTCATGGATGTCATGTTTCTTAACATAATACCAGAGTCTTGTTTCAGATTTGATGAGCCACATGTTATCAGGTTTTCTCTATCAGACCATTCATCATTTATTTCCACACTCTAGTTGTTTAGTACTGATCGTAAAAGGATGTGTTAAGAGTTACACATCAGACAATATATGACCTGAACATGTCTTCATAAGTGGAGAGTAATCCTCACTCTACAAGTTGATTTTGTAGGGATGAGTTAGGCCTAAATTATAATTCTTAACAGGGTATCAGGACATTTTTGGCATCCACCTAGAAGAAAAATCCCGGCTGCATTTTCTTGAGAAAATCGATTTTTTTCACTTTACTTCACACATCCATTTCGACTCAATTTCTTTATTTGCAAATGTTTATTTCGATTTTGATTCTAATCTTTGATTGATTCATTTTCAAGTTTGTTATTTGCTCGTTTCAGATCTTCTTTTATATTCGTTTTTTCTTTCTTTTTCTCAGAGTTTTCATTCTACTACACTTTGATTATTCCCTTTCAATTTTCAATTCAATTGTATTTGATTTGTTTCAATCTAATTTTGTTTATGTTTGTATAAGATTCTTGCAAGATTGTGATTCATGTTTGATATAAATGTTAGAACCAATTCTATTTTGTAATTCCATTTTATCCTAAATTTATAGTGTACTAACTTTGAACATGTTCATGATTTTGCCCAATTTTACTCTCAAATTCATAGATATGCTGGCCTAATAGTTGCATCTCGATCTTGATTTTATGTAGTTCATGACCTATGTTCAACTGCATCTATGTTAGTCAATAGTGAATTGGCAATTGATTCCGATCTTACGGTGGAATTGATTAGATAAATCTTGAGTTTTGGATCCGCTTGTGAGTGATGTTGGCGTTGTTACCATTAAAGAAATTAGTTGTAGAATCAAAGTTTCATTTCCTCGACTTTCATTATTGATATAATTCAACAACATTTTGCCTCGGTTATTATCTTTCAATTTCGATGTTGTTGTTGTTATATGACTTGTTGTCTTCTGAGTCATTGGACTTCGTTTGGAAATTGTAAGTTACTTATGTTATTACTTGAAAATTTCAAGGTTCTTTGAAGTGTCCATGTGATGTTATTTTACTTGATCACTTGAAATTAGCGAGATTTGGATATAAATTTAGTACTTGGATTTGCATATATTTGGTAATTATAATCTCGTTTGGAGATTTTCAAGTGAATTCAAGCATTCACGCCCTTGTTTGCTGTCCATTTTTGTCTAAAGGTGTAAGGACTATAACAGTTTGATTGCTTTTGCTATATTTGGTGTAATTTGATTTTATCTTTGTTGTTCGTAGGGGTGGCAAATCGTCCCGTTCGCCTTGCCTCACCCCACCTTATGCTCGCAAAAAAAGTGGACGGGGTGGGTAAGTCTGCCAAGGGAAATTATACCCTGTACCCCTACGTTTAGCCTGATACCCCTACAATTTTTTTAATTCCAATTTTGCCCTTTTAAAATTTAAATAAAAACTTTAAAATTTTACCGCGAAATCAGAGAAAAAAATAATATTTTTTAATTTTGGAAAAGACGAACCGAAAGTAATATGGGTAAGAGTTCCGGTTTGAAAATTTACGAACCGAAAGTAGCTTGGAAGGGTTTTCCGGTGTAGAAAATATACAAACCGGAAGTAGCCTCTTGATGTTTTCCGGTTTGTAAATCCTTAACCGGAAGTAGCCTCATTGGATTTTCCGGTTCGTGTTTTTTTCTTTTTTTTTTTAATTTATAAATTTTTCAATTTTTTTAGGAGACAAGGAGCTGCCTTTGATGATATGCGCGAAGGATGACTCAAAAGGAGACAAGGATTCCTTCGTATCATGAGTATGTTGAACAATCACAAAACAATTCTCAGAAATCGTCGAAGAGGCCATGTTCACAGTTATCACAGACGTCAAAGAAAAAACTGTCTCACAGGTACATTGCACAATTTCCTACACATATCAGACATTTTATTGACGACATTGCTGATGTTAAGGATGATGGAAATTGTGGGTTTAGAGTCATTGCACCAATGCACGGGTATGGTGAAGATGGTTGGTCAATGGTTCGTCGTGATCTCGATAATGAAATCAGAGGACCTAGAAATAGTCTTTATGCGAAGTTATTTGGTGATCGCTTAGGAAAAGTAAGAGAATCCTTGTTGATATCATTTGTAGGTTCTCAACCATATGATAAATAGATGACACTACCAGAAATGGGTTATGTAATAGCAAATCGTTATAACATCGTTCTTGTATCCTTAAGTTATCTTAGTTTGACGTTCTTCCCTATGATGACTAAACATAATTCTAATGTAGTGCGTCAAGTTCCTGTTGGTATAAATGTGTAGGAACTGTCCTTCCATCGGGAAATCGATGATGAATATGTCCGCCGCGTCCTCTGATTCGAGACACTGTAAAGAAAACAAAAAAATTATTTAAAAAAATTACACAACCCGATGTAGCTCATTAGCTACTTCCGGTGTGTAATGCTCTAAACCGGAAGTAGCAATGACCCTACTTCCGGAGTGAAATTCAACAAAACTCAAATCGGAACTAGCTTACTCTAGTTTTCCGGTTGGTAAAAATATGAACCGGAAGTAGCTCCTCTGGGTTATCCGGTTTGAATTTTTTACTGTGCGAATTTTTCTGTGAAAAATCTGGTCTGAGGTGAAATGAGGTGAAAAAATTCAAATTTTTGAAATATTTACTATTTATATGAGGGTAAAATCGTCCAAAAAATTTTGACGTAGAGGTACCGGAATAAATGTAGGGTACATGGTATAATTTCCTCTGCCAAGTGAAATTGGGCTTAAAAATCTAGCTCGCCCCGTCAAGGTGGTGGGTTGGCGGGCAGCGAGTTTGCCCGCCTATTTTTTTTATTTTTATTTTTAATAGATTAATAGGCTTATTTTTATATTTCAATTAGATTTTTCACTTATTTTTTAGAATATTTTTTTATAAAACATCTTTTTAACAAATTTTACTGGAAAAAATATTGCATATATTCACAAATAAATGTATAAAATAGAATCATAAATAAGTATTTCAAAACCATAGTTCACGTATTAACCTTCAACCAACCCAAAAAAAGTTATTTGAGTGCTCGATAACTAGGTTGGTGAGCTTAAGGCGGCCCAGGTTTAAAATAGGGCGGATTGAACGGGTAGGCAGGTACAAAATCTCAACCCAACCCGCTATTTTTTGGCAGGTGAGTGAGGCAGTGCGGCGGGTCACAACCTGTTTTTCCACCCATAGTTGTTGATTGGTATGAAATTTTGAAAATTCAAGATAAGTTTCAGCTCTATGAATTTGTGCATTACTCTACATTATGTCATTTTTAGTTGTTTATTATTTGAAGATTGGAGAATAAATTTGGTTAAATGATTTAATTGCCATTGTTACTACATGAAGAAGTGATTATCGTACAATTTTGGAAGATGGAGTTAGTGGTTCTTTTAACAACCGAAGCCAACGAGGATGAGAAGTGGTCGCCGGTGCAAGGCATGCCATTGAGCAGCTCTGGAAGCTTTTAGGAAAAAATCAAATTCATATCAAAATGAGAGAGATCCAGAGGCTATGTAGGTATGAGACTGTATGATTGAAGGAATGCTTATAATGATTGACTGATACTACATATACCAACAAAATGCATATTCTTTTTGGTAACCTAACAAATAAGAACTTCGTAGTTAAGAGTGTTTGACTTTGAGTAATATTTGGATGTATGATCTTTTGAAAAGTTTGTTGAAAAACACGTGAGTGAGGACAAAGTATGCTGAAAAAATATGTGTCGGTCTGTGGGGTTTGTCTATAGTCTTAAAAGCATACTATGGCGTTACACTCCTTGCTACAATTTAAAAGATGATGCAATTATTATTATATTTAATTCATGAGCCCCTGTGCATGAATAGGTTTTGTATACATATTGGGTTGTCCTCCAGGATATACTTTGGTGGAGGAAACCTATGGATGGGATTAAATTGTTGTTGTCCTTGCATCAGCATCTGATCTGAAATTTGAGTATTTTATTAGTACCACGTGACACTATTTGTAGGGAATCCACTAGGGGAAGTATGAGACATTGAAGAATGCTTTTATTTTGTACAACTTCATATTGAACACTATTGTTATGGTGAAAACACGTAGAAATTAGATATTGGTGTAATAGCATCGTGTAAGTCAATTGTCTATTGCAATATTTGATTATGATTAAGGAGTTATATTTACTTTAATATATGAAACAATTCTCTATTATATGGTTTGGAGTTTCTCATTGAATTTTGTTTGGCACTTTGGTGACTTATAATTTGTTACCATGACCATATTATAATTTGTTACCGGGTTCATTTGTGATTTTTTTGATTTAATGTATTATTCATTTCAAGTTGGAAGTATTATGAACACCTTCCAACTTGCAGGAGAATATTAGAGAAATAAACAAATAGGTATTATTTGAGAATTAGTTACTAGTCTAATAGTAACTATAAATAGGCTAAGAGTAGTCGATTGTAATAATATTTTTGATATTGTAATATTTTCTTACTATCATCAATACAAGAGTTTTATGATTTTTTTCTCTCATTTTCTATGGATGTCATGTTTCTTTAACATATCGAAAATATAGTTTTTCAATGTAGTTATGCAATATTAAATCATTAATATTTTAATAATACTCATTATTTATTATTACTTTTTTTACTTTTTAATTATTAATTTTCTTATGAATAATTATAAATTTATTTTCTCATTTAGAGTTCTATTTCAAAATGACAGTCATTTTAACGAATAAAATTTATTTTAAAATGATTGTTATTTTCATTTTTCAATATAGTAACAATTACAAATTTTTCAATTGTCGTTTACTTATTACAATGTACACTAGTCTAACACTACTTCTAATATTTTAATAAAGTTAATTTAATAAAAGTGTAAACTTTTATGATGATATATATTATTATATTTTTTTAATATAAGTAAAAAAAAAATTAAATGGCAATACTTTTGAATCAAATAAAGTATATATAAAGTCGAGTTAAATTTTGACTCTGAGAATACTATTCATGACTGTATAAAAGGAATCGTTTAAACATGCAATCCAATTTGATGAGATCCACAAAAAGGAATTGCTTTATGCAAGTGGAAAATCGTGGGGTGCCTTTTATGATCAATGTCTCTATCACAATTGACACACACTTTTCTCTTTTACCATATGATACGTACAATATCTTTCTACCTTAACTCCATATCTAAAATAATTAGGAAGAAAGTGAAAAGTATCATCAATTCTGAAAAGGAAATCCCAATTGATGTCTGTGTCACGAAAATAATTAAAATAAAGTACAAAAACTGACCATGGAGGAGTTTGAGGCCTCAGCAGTATGATTACCAGGATCTTGACATTCGAAGCAATTGAAGTCAAGCAATCTTTCCATTGCAAAACCTTGCTATCAAATCTTACCTTGGTTTATGGCATTACAAACAACATAGAGCACATTGATTAGGTCATAGATGGTACAACATAGAGCATTTGAGGTGACCAATCCAAATTTAAAACTTTCCAATAGTCTAAAAAATATGAGAATCAAATGATAGATATTGAAAGAATTTGAGAACCATGTCCATATGCTGGAAGCAAAATGACATTAAAAGTATAAATGGTTTGCGCTATTAGATTGAGCCTTGAAAAGAGAGCGCATTGAAGAAGAAACCCACCATCTTCTAGACCAATTCTTATCGTTAGGAATACGATTATACATGATTCTCCAACTAACATTGACTTAGAAGGAGGGATACTCAAGTTCCAATGAAACTTGCACCACAAGTTACATGTGTTATATGTTTCTCTAAAAAAATCATAGGTTTGTTTAAAACTAAGAAAACCATCTTCAGACCCAATCCAAATCAATTTGACCTCAATTTTCTCCATAGGAATATAACATTTAGAAACATAAGAACCAAGACCAGAGTTGAAAGGAAGTTTTGATAAATATCAAGTATGTTAAATTTTTAGATAAGAGGATGACTTTCACACAAATATCAGAGAAGGCTTCCCTTTCAAGTATTCACACAAATACTGGAAGACTTTCATATATGTCCAACTTCCTGGATGAATTTGTGAAAGAGCCATTACTAAATGATTAAGAACTTATATCTCAAAAGCAGTAAGGGGCAGATGAAGACCTAGAACTGAGAAGATGCATTCATAAAAAATGGATTACATAATTTTCATACTCGCTACATATCCTTTCATGCTCGTTCGGGGTCAAGACACCCCAGTACGAGTGTAACACCCTATTTCTACCCGACTTTAATATTAATTCAGAGTTAAAAAAAAATCATAAACAAACATGGGATATCACATTTTCAACTTAAAATCAAATAACTTAAACTTCATTAATAAAATACTTCGCAAACAACACATCAGATTCATCAAAATTACAACTTTAAAATAACATCATTTACTTTCAACTTCAAACTACTTCAACATGGTTTTCAAAATAAAACAACTTAAACAAGTTCATCAACTTAATATAAATTCAACATAAAGAAAGACATGCGTTCATCCCCTCGAAGTGCTACGTATCAGAGCGATAAACACCAACTCGAAGCTATTAAGTACTCGACTCTTGGTTACCTGCACGTTACCGACATAAGGGCAACATTCAAACAGAAGGGGTGAGATATTGAATAATATAAACATGATACGATAATTAATACGTAAACGAGAAATCATATAATCACCCACTTCACACAACAAGCAACATCAACGTACAACTTACAACCAACAACAATTAACAACATAGATATAATGCGACTGGAATACGACTCGACTTATGTATATGCATGTGGTACCATTTTTTATTAAACTCCCAACTTGAAACATTGTCAATTTATCGAGGCATCAATAACTTATTTGCCAATCCAGGCCAACTTGATTTAAGCATCCGCTCCAACTTGAAAATATGCACATGTATGCAACTTATGAATTGCATACAACGACAACAACATAAACAACAACTTAACAACATGTATCAATGTTGGTCAAAATACCTGCAACTTAATAGTTCTCCAAGATCGAGACAACACAACATATATCGACTTAATACAATCACAACACGAAAAACGACTAATTACGACTTAATTAAATAAAGTTCTAAATTAATCACTTTTAACCCTTAAATCTACTATAGTCAACTTATTTTATCTCTACTTAAGGTCTAGGATCAACTCAGCTCGACTCGGATGCGAAAACAAGACAAATCCCCAAAAACTGCACTTTCTGCACACAACTCTATCCATACGCGTATAGAGCTACCTATATGTGTATCACTCTGCTTCTACGCCCCTCTTACGCATAATGCTTGCACATATGCATAATGTCTTACTTCCCTACGCGTATGCTACTAAAATGGCCAGATGGCCTACCAAATCCTCCTCCATTACTCGTAATTCCCGCGTAACAGGCATGTGTTACGTGTAATGCCTAGCATTGCTACGCGTATTACTAGATATGTTACGAGAATCACCAGAATGCACACCGGTTCATCTTCTACTACGATTTACACAACTTCATCACTGCATTCAAGCCTAATTGGGTTTCTAGATTGATTTTAGACTCCAATCCTTTGTATACACTTCATCTAATAATTCTACCACTAATTTACGAGTCCTAAATCTCCTTTCTACACGAATTCCTACAACATAAACCAGTCCAACAACACAACAACAAATACAACGACAGATACAACAACATGAACAATTCTCATGACAACAATACAACAAGATCAACATATTATACATGACATATCCACACATATTTCAACAACAACTCATACAAAAGCGCAGTAACAATTATATGAAACTCAACCTACATACGGATTATCTAATCCTGATTATAGAATTCGAACCCCGCCTTTACCTTGGATTGAAGGAAGCTCGAATTCACAATAGCAATTTCCACGATAATCCAACACTTATCCTCTTCTTACTCTTCCTCTAAGACTTGTTCTCTCTCCAAATTCTGATGAACCTTCTAGTTAGGTTTTCCAGCTTATTATCACTAAAACTTCACTAATCAACTAATTACTAATGGGCCTAAAATAGCACCCCCAACTTTACTACTCTCCCACTACAACTAAGCCCAACTTAATATTATTTCATTAATACTTATTTCATTTATTCGACTTAAATAACTCGACTAATCCAAACACGACTTAACTATCAACTTGATACCAATTGAAACAACTTAACGACACAAACAACAAAATAACACTCAACAATAATATCGGGAAAAATACGCAATAATATTTAATTAAATTAATTAATTAATTAATTACGGGGTTACAACTCTCCCCACTTAGAACATTTTCATCCTAAAAAATCTTACCTTTCTTAAACAACTCAGGATAGGACTCCTGCATCTTGCTTTCCAACTCCCAAGTCATACTTTCTCCAGCAACTCCTAACCAAACAACTTTCACTAAAGCAATCTTTTTGCCACTTAAAGTCTTCATTTCACGATCCTCAATTCGTATCGGCATCATCTCCACAGTGAGATTATCTCGTACTTGCACATTATCCATGTTAATCACATGAGAAAGATCTGAAATATACTTCCGGAGTTGCAACACGTGGAACACATCATGCAAATTTGACAAATTTGGCAGTAAAGCCACTCTGTAAGAAACATTCCCAACTATATCCGAAATCTGATACGGACCAATAAAATGAGGAGTAAGCTTTTTAGACTTCAACTCTCTCCCAACACTAGTCACTGGCATAACTCTTAAAAATACATGATCACCGACTTGGAATTCTAAATCCTTCCTTTGCTTATCATGATAACTTTTCTGCCGACTTTGAGAAGCTTTCATCTTCTCTTTAATCAACTTCACCTTCTCAGTAGTCTCCAGGACTATCTCTGGTCCAAGCACTACACTCTATCCAGATGCATACCAACACAATGGATTCCTACATCTCCTACCGTACAATGCCTCAAAATGTGTCATTCCAATACTAGAATGGTAACTGTTATTATATGAGAACTCTATCAATCGAAGATAAGTATCCCACGAACCTCCCTGTTCAAGAACAAAAACCCTCAACAAATCCTCTGACAAATGAATCGTCCTCTCAGTTTGACCATCTGTCTGAGGATGATACGCCGAACTCAGCCTCAACTTAGAACCCAACGCTTCTTGTAAACTCTTCCAAAACTCTGACGTAAACCTCGAGTCTCAATTTGACACAATACACAAAGAAACACCATGCAACTTCACAATCACTCTGGCATAAATCTCTGCTAACTTCGATACTAGAAAACTGATGTTAATAGGAATAAAATGAGCCGACTTCATAAGTCTATCAACAATCACCCAAATCGAATCATCTCCTCTTGAAGTATTAGGAAATCCCGTTAGAAAATCCATATAAATGATATCCCATTTCCATTCTGGAATTTCCAACGGTTGCAACAAACCAGCAGGCTTCTAATGTTTAACTTTCAACTTCTGACAAGTCAAACATGCATACACAAAACGCGCCACATCATTCTTCATCCTAGGCCACCAAAATAACTTCTTCAAATCTTGATACATCTTAGTCGCTCCTGGATGAATACTCAAATTACTTATATGACTCTCTTCAAGAATCATCATTTTCATCTCCACATCATTATGAATACAAATGTGATTATGAAGCCTCAAAACACCATGCGCATCCAACTTAAAACCATTCTTCTCTTATTCACCACAGTCAACTATGATATCCACAAGTTTCACATCCAATTTCTGAGCTTCTCTAATATTGTCTAGAAAATCGTTATTAATCTTCAGCATACCCAATATAACACTCTTCGACGTCACTTCGCAAACCAAACTCATATCTCGAAACGGCTCAATCAACTCTAACTCCTTAACCATCATTACCAATATATGCAAAGTTTTCCGACTTAACGCATCTGCTACAACATTAGCTTTACCCGGATGATAATTCAAATCAAAATCATAGTCCTTTAATAGTTCCAACCATCTTTGTTTCCTCATATTCAGCTCTTTCTGATCAAACAAATACTTCAACTCTTATGGTCGCTAAACAGTTCAAATCTAGAACCATAAAGATATTGCCTCCAAATTTTCAGCACAAAAACATCTGCAGCAAGTTCCAAATCATTTGTAGTATAGTTCTTTTCATGAACCCTCAACTGTCTGGATGCATAAACAATTACTTTATCATTCTGCATAAGTACACCTTCTAAACCCATCAACGAAGCATCACAATACACCACAAACGGTTCTTCTGAATTTGGTAAAGTCAAAATCGGAGCCGACATCAATCTCTTCTTCAACTCTACAAAACTTTATACGCATTGGACATCCCACACAAAAGCTTTACTCTTACAAGTCAATCGAGTCAACAAAAATGCCAACTTAGAAAATCCTTCAATAAACCTTATGTAATAACTGGCTAATCCCAAGAAACTTCTAATCCAAGTAGCCGACTTTGGAGTTTCCCATTGCAGCACAACATCTATCTTAGAAGGATCTATAACAATACTACTACCTGAAATCACATGGCCAAGAAAACTAACCTCCTTCAACCAAAATTCACACTTGAACAACTTCGCATACAACTTCTTATCCTTCAAAACTTCTAATATTGTTCTCAAATATTCTGCATGTTCTTCTTCTGACTTGGAATAAACTAAAATATCGTCAATAAACACAACTACAAAACGATCTAGATAAGCATGAAAAATACGATTCATGTACTCCATGAATACTCCCGACGCATTAGTAACACCGAAAGGCAACACCGAATACTTGTAATGTCTATACCGTGTTCTAAACACCGTCTTCTGAATATCCTCATCTTTCACCTTAATCTGATGATAGCCCGATCTCAAATCGATTTTGCTAAACACACGAGCTCCTACCAAATGATCCATAAAATCATCTATTATTGGTAACAGATACTTGTTCTTAATTGTCACCTTGTTCAACTGTCTATAATCTACATAAAGCCTCAAACTTCCATCTTTCTTCTTAACCAACAGAACTGGAGCTCCCCACGGTGATACACTTGGTCTTACAAATGTTTTCTCAAGCAACTCTTCCAAATGCTTCTTTAATTCAGCCAACTCAGAGGCAGACATCCTATATGGTGCCATAGAAACAGGTCTAGTACCAGGTATAAGATCAATCGAAAACTCAACTTCTCTCTCAGGCGGTATTTCTGGAATTTCATCCGGGAAAACCTCAGGAAATTCATTCACTACTTGCAACTCTTCAATCTTAGCTTTACTTTCTATAGATAACGACGCCATCAACGAAAACATATGGTCTTCCTCTTTCATTAACTTCTGCAACTCTCTAAACGACAACAACCCCATTACTTCCTCTTCTGGAGTAGAAAATCTTACTGACTTACGAAACAAATTAATATGAACATAGTTATACTCTAATCAGTTCATACCTAAGATTACATCCATCCCAGTCAACGACAAACACACCAAATCAACATAAAAGTCTCTATCAAAGATAGACAACGGGAAACTCAAACACACTAGAGAAGTAGCCACTGATCCCTTAGTCGTAATCTCTACGACCATTTCTCCTTTCATAGCAGACAACTCAAGACTCAACCTCTTAACACAATCAGTAGCAATAAAACAATGGGTAGCACTCGTATCAATAATAGTAATTAAAGGAATGTTATTAATGAAACATGTACCTCTTACGAGCTTGTCCTCACTAGCTGTCTGAGTCACAGCTAAAGCGAACACTTTCCCTCCAGACTTTTCTTTCTTTGGCTTCTGGCACTGGCTACCAATATGCCATTCTTCATCACAGTTAAAACAAATAATTTATTTATGCGTGCATTCAGATATTGCATGCCCAGCTTTCCATAACGGAAACAATATTTCACTTCTATAGTACACATATTACTTTTGTGTCTAGCTTGTCCACGCTTGAAATAAACAATACCAACATGAGCATCTCCCTCACTAGTTCTCTAACCCGAAGCATTTTTCTATTTACCCTTACCAACGGGAGTATCATAAGGCTTGCCACAGTTCTGGTGATTCTTCCCTCTACTATCAGTAACAATCTTGTAATGAGTATTATTATCCTCTTCGAATATCCTATAACTATCAACCAGATTAGCAAAAACACGAATCTTCTGATACCCCACAACCTTCTTGATCTCGGAGCGCAACCCATTCTCAAACTTGATGCACTTCGAAAATTCAGCAGTCGCAACATCATGGTGCGTATAGAACTTCGACAACTCCATAAACTTTCCAGCATAACCAGTCACTGACATACTTCCCTATTTCAGCGTAAGGAACTCAATCTCTTTCTTTTCACGCATATCTTCAGGGTAATACTTCCTCATAAACTCTCTACGAAAAAAAGCCCGTGATCTCTTCACCTGCAGCTTCCAACCTTCCTATGGTTTCCAACCACTAATCATCAGCTTCAACTACCAACATGTGATTTCCATAACGAACCTTTTGTGTTGGAGTGCAATCCATCAGATGGAAAATTCTCTCAATATCTTTCAACCAGGCCAATGCAGCATCAAGGTCATACTTGCCCTTGAAGGTAGGTTGATTCTCCCTCTAAAAGGTTCCAAAAGTACGAGACTCTTCATTCCCGCCAACATTCGGTAAGTTTTGCATAACTTGAGTCATTGATTGCACTGCAACATCATTTTTTCCAGCCATCTCAACTTAACACTACAGCACGAAAAATTTTAGAACCACATAACAATACTTGATTGTTAAACAACTACGACTTGACAACTTGGTCAGACAGACCAACCAGACTCTGATACTACTAATGTAACACCCCATTTCTACCCGACTTTAATATTAATTCAGAGTTATAAAAAATTCATCAACAAACATGGGATATCACATTTTCAACTTAAAACCAAATAAATTAAACTTCATTAATAAAATACTTCGCAAACAACGCAACAAATTCATCAAAATTACAACTTTAAAATAACATCATTTACTTTCAACTTCAAACCACTTCAACATGGTTTTCAAAATAAAACAACTTAAACAAGTTCATCAACTTAATAAAAATTCAACATAAAGCAAGACATACGTTCATCCCCCCGAAGTGCTACGTATTAGAGTAAAAAACACCAACTCGAAGCTACTAAGTACTCGACTCTTGGTTACCTGCACGTTACCGACATAAGGGCAACATTCAAATAGAAGGGGTGAGATATCGAATAATATAAACATGATACGATAATCAATACATAAACGAGAAATCATACAATCACCCACTTCACATAACAAGCAACATCAACGTACAACTTGCAACCAACAACAATTAACAACATAGATATAATGTGAATTGAATGCAAATCGACTTATGTATATGCATGTGGTACCATTTTGGAGTAAACTCCCAACTTGAAACATTTCCAATTTATCGAGGCATCAACAACTTATTTGCCATTCCAAGCCAACTTGATTTGAGCATCCGCTCCAACTTGAAAATATGCACATGTATGCAACTTATAAATGGCATACAATGACAACAACATAAACAACAACTTAACAACTTAACAACATGTATCAATGTTAGTCAAAAGACCTGCAACTTAATAGTTCTCCAAGATCGAGACAACACAACATATATCGACTTAATACAACCACAACACGGAAAATGGCTAATTACGGCTTAATTGAGTAAAGTTCTAAATTAATCACTTTTAAACTTTAAATCTACTATAGTCAACTTATTTTATCTCTATTTAAGGTTTAGGATCAACTCAGCTCGACTCGGATGCGAAAACAAGACGAATCGCCAAAATCTGCACTTTCTGCACACAACTCTTTCCATACACGTATAGACCTACCCATACACGTATCACTCTGCTTCTATGCCCCTCTTACGCGTAATGTTTGCACATACATGTAATGTCTTACTTCCCTACGTGTATGCTACTCAAATGGCCAGATAGCCTACCAAATCCTCCTCCATTACGTGTAATGCCCGCGTAATAGGCACGTGTTACGCGTAATGCCTAGCATTGCTATGCATATTACTAGATCTGTTACGAAAATCACCAGAATGCACACTAGTTCCTCTTCTGCTACGATTTACACAACTTCATCACTCCATTCAAGCCTAATTGGGTTTCTACATTGATTTTAGACTCAAATCCTTTGTATACACTTCATCTAATAATTCTACCACTGATTTACGAGTCCTAAATCTCCTTTCGACATGAATTCCTACAACATAAACCAGTCCAACAACACAACAAAAAATACAACGACAGATACAACAACATGAATAATTCTCATGACAACAACACAATAAGATCAACATATTATACATGACACATCCACACGAATTTCAACAACAACTCATACAAAAACGCAACAACAATTATATGAAACCCAACCTACATACGAATGATCTAATCCCGGTTATAGAATTTGAACCCCACCCTTACCTTGGATTGAAGGAAGCTTGAATTCGCAACAATAATTTCCACGAAAATCCAAACCTAGTCTCTTCTTGCTCTTCCTCTAAGACTTGTTCTCTCTCCAAATTCTTATTAACCTTCTAATTAGGTTTTTCAGCTTATTATCACTAAAACTTCACTAATCAACTAATTACTAATGAGCCTAAAATAACACCCCCCAACTTTACTACTCTCTCACTACAACTAAGTCTAACTTAATATTATTTCATTAATACTTATTTCATTTATTCGACTTAAATAACTCAACTAATCCAAACATGACTTAATTATCAACTTGATACCAACTGAAACAACTTAACGACACAAACGACAAAACAACACTCAACAACAATAATCGGGAAAAATACGCAATAATATTTAATTTAATTAATTAATTAATTAATTACGGGCGTTACAACGAGGATGGGAGAACTTCCAGAAAGGCCCCATTAAGATTTCCTTCTCTGAAAAAAAAACAAAAATGGTGAAGGAGTAAATAGAGTCCACCCACAAAGATTGAGCATTCTTCAAGGATTTATTAGCACTCTTACATTGATTTTTGTACATAATGCCTTATTTTTTCAAATGCAGGAAAGTAAAATGTCAAAAAAAAATCCTCTAAATTGAGAAAATGACTCAAAGAAAAAAATGTTGACTCTTCAAGAATTATACTCTAGCATGCAAAAGGTAGTAAAACCTATCAAACATGTCAAATCACTCACACACAATACTCGAGTGTTTCAGTTCCCAAGGGGCATAATAATGGTACCTTCGAAAAGACATTTGAAGTAGGGGCAATAAGGTGCAAATCCCCAAGAAACTGAAATGCTTCCTTTTGATGTTTCAAATATAAAGAAAAATGGGTCGACAACCGAGGTGAATACGACAAACCCTCACATTGTTACACATAAGTAAGGGCTTGGGGGAAATTGTTTCGAGCCGACCATATAAACTCGATCGAGCACCACAGAGGAACCGCAAACCCTTCAAGAATCTTCTCAACACACGAGAACTATTATAATTGTTGTTGGTGATTTTAGTGGTAATGTGATTTACTACAGGCCGATGCAATTATGCGTTAAAGCTTGGAGACGAGTTAGGATAATGCGGAGTGCACGCTCGTCGAGCCAACGTATAATTGAATGCGAATAATTAAAACGGGGTTCCAAGGGGCGAAGCCCCTGGCGGGGTGCGGGGAAGCGCCCCGTGGAGTTCTAAGGGGCAGCGTCCCGTTCGAAATTTTCTTTTGAACAGTTGAACCCTTTCCCTACCGACGTAACCGTTTTTCTGAACAGTTGTGTCTTTTCGGTTTCTGTTATTGATCTCCTATATAAGGAGTCATTTGGCCTCAGTTTGAACACACATAACGAAACCAAACTTTCTCTCTACATTCCTGAACAGTTCTCTTTTGCCATAAATAAATTGTTCTTCAAGAATTATCCCCACAAAGATTTCGTGAACCCAAGCAAGAATATGGTCAAAATACTTTGTTCGGAAAGTGTACGAACACGATTCTTCAAAGTTATCCAGGATTATCATACCCGAATCTCTCACAATTGTGAGCAATCCAAGTCTGAAGTGCATCCAACAGTTTTCCTTAATTCACTCATAAATAATAGCAAATTTGTTATTCCCTCTTTAATATATATATATATATATATATATATATATATATATATATATATATATATATATATATATATATATATATATATATATATATATATATATATATATATATATATATATATATATATATATATATATATAATCATACTTCTTTCTTATATAGTTAGTTGAGTGATCGACTATTAACTTTGTAGATCAGTTATTTCTCCAGCGCGTTAGAAGTTTAGATTCACCATGATCTTCACTTCATCTCTTATTCCATAAAGAAAATAACAATTTTCTAATTTTATATGAGACAATAATTTTTAACTTAAAGAATAAATAATTTTGTAATTTTATATTAGGCAATAATCCCTTACCTTAGTAATACCGAATCACAACCACTTAGTTGTAACCACTAAATTATATTTTTAAAGCCACAAGAGCCTAATCTTAGAGAGCGAGCAATTAATTAGTAATTAGTGGCACAACATTCTGGCCACCTAAATCTTGACTGGTAGGGGCCATTATCCGTCGGTGTCACCCAACATTCTTATATTATAACATCCCCAAATAAATCATTAACTTAACATACCATTCAATATTATATCTCAAATAGAATACTGATCTTCTATAACCAATGAAATATTCCTATGTTTATATAGGATTAAAGTAAAATGAAGAAGAAAGGGTATCTTTAGAGATTGTACAACGTGTCATGTCTTTTTTCCTTAATTATTGTTATAGTTAGTGGAGTTTATCGTTGTCGTTGTCACGTGTATCTATCTATACCCTAATAATAGCCATAGAAAACAACAAAAATAACAGATGTGGTATAATATTAAAATGAAAAAGATGGATACTTATCTAATCTTACGGTGGTTTAAGGTTAGGTGTTAAAATAGTTATATATAAACTTACTTAACACACAAAAATTGGTGCGTAAAATTGTCTAGCACTTACTAAAGGAAACCATCATTCTTTTAATAATGAACGGGAGTACAATTTTGTACTTGCGAAAACCCATATACTTGATTGCATCGGTGGTATGTCAGACCAAATTGTTTTGTTTGTTGAAATCTTTAAAATATGAATTATGACATCAAATCGTAAAAATTGAGATATTTATAACTATAATTTATGGATTAGATTGTGGGTGAAGATTCAATTTAAACTAAACGGAGATGACAAAGGATTAAGAAGACACATTTTTCTTCAGAATATAAGTGGTTTTCTCAGCAGCTTTGGTTTAAATTGACTCTTTCAAAGACATGTCATCAAATACATACCGAGACAGTTAGTTTGTGATAATTATGGGCTTGATTCGGGCGACCCAATATCTAATTGGGCACCCTGTGACCATTCTTATCACGCCTATTACGTCTTATGACCCTTTCATAACACCTTTGGACTTATTGAGTTATGGGTCGCTCTCTTTTAAGGACCAATCAGAATTTTCCCACTCTACGGTCCGTCAAGCATGAGGTCTGAAAAAAGAAGCGATTAAACAAGGTAGGCGCAAAACTTTTGGGTGAGAATTGTAAATGTGATTCCCTCAAGCGTATTGTACTTGTAAAGGCAAGTCCCTCAGACGAGACTTGTAAAGACAAGTTATTCAGGTGATACTTGAAAAGATGAGTTCCTCTGACGATACTTGAAAAGTTGAGTCACCCCCTTATAACTTTTAGGCATTTGCTTTTGTCTTATCTCATTGGAGGTTTTCTTGTAACATCACCCTCCAAGATCTTATAATGATAATACTTCATCCTTACGCAATATGTTTATATAGTTTGGGTTATCATTGTTCTTTGAGTTGGCGAAGACACCTTGTGAGGGTTAGTCTTGAAGGGAGGTGATAATTTTCAGTCCTAACTCGAAGAGACGACCTCCAAGAAACGATGCCTAGGAAGAGTGAAATGATTTAAATTTATAAGACGTTGATCTCTTTCTAGAGAAGCATGTCCCTGAGACAAAGATTAGTGGGCGAGTTTCTCAAAGATTGGCTTATAGGGTGACTCCCTCAATCATTTTTTGGGGTGAGTCCATCAAGCTTTGCTTGGGGAATCATGTTCAACATTTCATGTTTTAGGTATGTGTACTCTTGTTTTCTATTTCTATTTTTGCATTTTGTAGGTCCTTATGTAACACCACTCTAAGGGTTTTTCTTTAATGAAAGTGTTCAAGCCTTTTGGTGGTTTTTAATGTCATTCTTCACCAACAATCATAATTTAAAAAATATCATACTCTACCATGAAGAATATATTCACCAACAATCATAGTTCAAAAACTATCATACTCTACCATGTTGAAAACAAGGTTGAAAACTTATGGTGCACCTTTCATGTTGGTAGGAAGCTCTTCAACCACTTATTTAATTGCACACTACACCTTGCATAAATGTCAAACAATGCTCATGTACTAACCACTAATCAACATATTGTGTAATCTTCACTACTACTACAAAAAAAAAACATATCATAATGGTTGGAAAATGGATGCCACCACGTTGGACCAACCATTGCGAGGTAAGGTGTGATTGTATGTATGACGCTTTCCACCACAGTCGTGCGACCATAATTTTAAGTTAAGTTGTGTGCTACCTATCACAACGGTTACTTTAAATAACTATTATTGTATGTCTCAACCTATCACAATGGTTATTTTAAACAACTATTGTTGTATGTCTTTTAATAAAATATAAAAAGAAAATAAAATGCAACAGTAGAGCAACAAGAACAACAACAAGAATAATAACAAAAATAAGAACAACAAGAACAAGAACAAGAACAATAAAAACAAGAAGAACTACAACAAGAACAACAAAAACATCAACAACATTAACAACAACAAGAACAACAACAACAACAACAACAACTAACATTGCCAACTTGAATCTATGTTTTCCTTATCTCATTCAAGTTGGAGAATATGTGATGGAGTTATGAAATTTGTTAAGGAAATAAATTATGTTTTTGAGTTTTTTTTAATGGAAGAAATAATGTTTTCGAGTTTGGTTTAGTGCATAAATAGAGTATCATAAATGGAAGAAGATGTTTGGAGGTAGAAGATGAAGTTCGTTTAAGTTGGAAGTTCATCTAAGTTTTAGATTTCACGCGGATCACTAATTGTAATGTCTTGAGTGTTGATACTCACTAAATGGGAGACAAATATTTGTTTAAGAACAATGATTTTGTACTAAAAAGTGGCTTAAACTTAAATAAAAACAAATTTGTAGGTTCCAACCTATCATAACAGTTACTTTGAACAACTGTTGTTGTATGTCTCAACCTATCACAATGGTTACTTTAAACAATTGTTGTTGTATGTATTTTAATAAATAAATAGAAACAAAATTATAGGTGCTTGGATTCAAACTCATGACTAGACACCACTTTTCACCACGGTTGGAACTTTCACCACGGTTGGAAGTTCCAACCGTGGTGAAAAATGGCTTATAAATAAATAAAAAACAAAACTATAGGTGCTAAGATTCAAACGCATAGCCAGACGCCACTTTTCACCACGGTTGGTACCTATGACCGTTGTGAAATGTCTTTTAGTAAATACAAAAAAAAATACCCAAAAAAATTATTACCACGGTTAATAGGAAGACCGTTGTAAAATGGGTGTTACGAAATGTCTATTTTGTAGTAGTGTTTGATTGTATCAATACATATTTGACTTGAACTTTCCACATGTCAAACACAATTATGCCATCAATTTTCTCTAGCCCAAACTGCATTATGAAACTTGCGATTGCAACTAAACAACTCTTTCACTACATTACCCATCTTTTTATATGTGGAAAATAAGACAAAGTTGCAATCACAAAGCATACTAAGAACTCCTAAACCCGGATCAAACCTAAAGCTTTGATATTGATTATTGGGAAAAGTAATATTGAGAAAATAAAAGAACACAAGCACAACACAAACACATAATATGGAAACTCCAAAATCATAGAAAACCCTACGAGTGTTGTCAAATGACAACTAGAGAATAACACTATGAGAAAATTGTTACGGCACATAATTTATCCTCAACCACCCATAGGCCCCTAGTACACCCACAACACCAAAGAAAACATTTAATTACACCTCACAACACTCTACACAATAATATAAGTGAACAAAATTTCAAATACAAGCTTAAAGTGTTTTTTACTGGTGCATTTTGTAATGAAGAACTTTAATATTTTATATAGTCTTGAACTCCCTCTTACTTTACAAAACTAAGTCATATGTGACTTCTTCAACATGTATATTATCAACAAACCCCAACATAAAAAATTAAATAAAACATAAGGAATAAACTCACCAATAACATCATGAGGTAGAGAGCGTCAGTGGCTATGGATGTCAACTTGCCTCCGTTAGTGGGGATCCCTGCAGGAATTTCCTTGTTTAGGGCCCTAAAGATGAGAATTTTCTCCCGCGAGGACGGGTGTGGGGAACAAAGTCCCCCCAATGTGAAGGCACTTCGAGGACGGTGACAACGAACATAACCCCCCCCCCCCCCCCCCCGCCTCGCAGCGTCTTCGACCCTGTTTGAATACCATAATATCCTTAATTTTTATATAATTTTAAATATTTATGTAGGTTTATTTGTCATTTCATATAATTTATTTTCTAAACAAATTTAAAAAATATAGTTTATTTGTCATTTCATATAATTTATTTTATAAACAAGTTTGAAAGTTTGGTGGTCATGATTCTCAAGAGTATTGATTAAATTATCTTTAAAAAATATATTTATACTAGAGGATTAATTTCTTAATTTCTCATGGTTAGTTTTAGAAATTTTACTATTAATTTGGTTAAAAATAAAAAATAAAAAATTATGTTTATGGATCTCCA
Source organism: Lathyrus aphaca (assembly GCA_963966055.1). NCBI lineage: Eukaryota > Viridiplantae > Streptophyta > Magnoliopsida > Fabales > Fabaceae > Lathyrus > Lathyrus aphaca. The sequence goes on along the minus strand of OZ014522.1, from coordinate 505,783,959 downwards.
TAAAAAATTTGAAGATTTGCGGGGATCCGAGACAGGGATGGGGAATAGATTTGAGGACGGAGATTAAGATGGGAAGGTATCCCCACACTCGCCCTGCCCCGCCCCACCCTGCCCCATTGACATTCATGTCAGTAACGGTGGTAACGCCTCACAAGGCGGCGACTTCAATGTAGGACAATTGAATATGATACTTTTCTCAAATCTCAAATTAGAAAAACCAACATTCACATCATCGTCATCGACAACGTCATATAGATTCAACTTGAGGCCCATGTTAAATTTTACAAGGCCCCATAGTGGGCGTCAATTGTACTTGGGAAAAACACAATAGAATGGATCGCATTAGTGGTGCACCAAGCAAAATTGTTTGTTGTTGATATCTCTAAAAATTAAATGATCACATTCAACCTTAGGGGTTGGGATATTTATAAATGTGATTCATAGGCTAGACTGTGGGTGAATATCTGGTTCAAACCTAACGGTTTAGAGAAGGTAAAAGAATATGAAGATCATCCCTCAGAATAGGAAAAATAGAATTCTTCAATAGCCTTGACTAAAACCGACTCTTTCAAGAATACCCTACTGGCCACGTATCGAGGCAGTTGGCTGGTGATGCCGACCCAAGCTCCTATTGGCGGCTGTGGTCTGCCTTATCGCATTCATTCAGTCTTACGACCCTTTTATAACACCATTAGATTTATTAAATTAGGAACCAATGGCTTAATTGATATTTTCATAATCCAAAATTATATATTGAAATATAAAGTTAATATTATTTGAGAAAACAATTTATATCTAATTTTAAGAAAAAAATGTATTTATTTTTATTATTATTTTAAAAATCTTATAAATTAAATCCAAACTAAAAAATTTTATTCTCCCAATTTTAGATATTGATGGAAATATTTTAATCCTAACCATATTTTGTCTCAGGGTGAATATTGGCCTTAGTTTCAAATATGGAGGAAAAAAAACACACTTTTTTGGTTCAAAAATAACTACTTTTTAATTATAGTTTGTGGATTATGATCAAAATTAAAATAATGTATAAAATCGAAGGATAAAAATATTTTAAAATAAGCTAACTATGTTTCAGATAAAATAAAGAAATAAAATTACATTTAAACTTATAAACATCTTTTAGTATTATAAATGTAATGCAATAATAATATTAATATACGTGATATATATAAATATTGAGTCAAAAAATGAGTAGTTAAAACTTTTTCCCCTACATTATTATTTTTTTAAATATGAATATTAATGTTTCTAATTTTTAAAATATACTTGGACTTTTCAAAATACACTTTTATCTTGGTAAAATTTTAAAGAAAAATTTAAAACGAATTTAAATTTGAGTTTTATTTAAATATTTCACGGCATTTTTGAAATTCAATGGCTTGTTTGTATGGGAAATAGATGTTAGGGTATGGAGCATTTATTATAATTGTTTGAATTTCTTAATTCATCCCATTTTTTTAAAATAATCAAATTGGTATTGTTCCTTGCCCCATTTTTTGAATTTCTTAATTCATGCCTCAATGAATGGAGGATTTTACTTGCCCCCACCCCATCCCCATCCCCATCCCCACATTTATATCTGATATCTCTTCAAAATTATCCTTAAAAGAATTTAAAACAAACAAAAATATTTTAAATATAAGGAATTTTAAATTCGTAGTACAGTTTCGATAATTTTAAAATTTCCGATATTAAAATTTTTTAAAAATTTGCTTTTTTATACTATAAGAAATTTCAAATTCACAGTACAATATCGATAATTTTGAAATTTCTGGTAGTTAAAATTTTCATAAATTTCAAAACTTGTTTTTTTACACTATCTGGAATTTCAAATTCGCAGTACAGTATCGGTAATTTCGAAATTCCTAATACTGTATTGCGAATTGATGATAATGTAAAAAACAAATTAATTTTTTATCGAAAATTTTAAAATTATTGTTATTTTTTATCGGAAATTTCAAAAAAAAAATTAAAAGGTAAAAATAGAATTTTAGAGTGTCAGATGTTAGCAGCGGGTGACAAATAGAATTCTCCAATGAATGGTGCTATGTATTTTGTATTTGGGCTTTAAAATATAATAATTTGACGTTTGCTGGAATTTCATCGCTCACACCACTCTTAAGTCTTACACCCTCAAAATTTTCATAATATTTAAAATACTTTTGTTTAAATTTAATTAAAAGAGAACGCACGAAAAGCGTGGTACTATAATTGAAAATTTTGATATAAAGAAAATCGTAATATATTCTAAAAATACATATTGTATTTTTATCGACTTTTATTTAAAATAAAATAAAAAACGTTTTTTTTTTAAATATCTTATAGTTTATATTGGTTAGGCGAAAATTTTACCTTATATCCCTATATTTGTTTTTATACCCGTACATATTTTATAATATTTTAATTTTATCTTTTCTTATTTTTATTTAATTAATTTTAAATTTTACCGCGAAGTCAGATAAATAAAATATTATTTTTTGACAGTGTACGACAAGAATTGGAAGTAGCAAGGAAAAGAAATCTGGTGTACAAAATTTACGAACCAGAAATAGCAAGGGAAAGAAATTCGGTTCACTCAAATCCTACATCGGAAGTAACACGTTTGTGTTATCTGGTTTAGGTAATTTCTTAACCGGAAATAACTCATCTACGTGTTCCGGTTTGTATTTTTTTCCTTCACCGGAAGTAACCTTGTTAGGTTATCCGGATTGTTTTTATTTTTTATTTTTATGTTGACATTTTTTAGGAGACATGAATGTTCCTTTGATGATATGCGACAAAGATCACACAAATGTAAATACAACAGAGATATTATCAACTACACAAAAACTCCTACAAGAGAATAGGCGACTAGGTGGATTAGTGAGGTTGAACTCAGAAATAGAGTCACTGTTATAATTACCCGTTCGGAAACAAAGACTGGTAAGAGAGGAAGAAGTGACAAGGTTATATTTGGCAACGATAGAGGTGGAGAATACAAAGAAGGAGAAAGTGAAACACAAAGTGCTTCCAAAAGATGTGACTGTCCTTTCAAAGTTAGATCAACACCTTCAAAGGATGGTTCTGGTTGGAAAATTGATGTAAAATGCGGAGTTCACAACACCTGATAGATTTGAAGGCCATGCATTTGTGAGTCGGCTCACTGATGATGACCAACAACATATTTTAGATTTGTCAAAACGACATGTTCCTCTAAGACATATATTGTTGTCATTGCAAGAACGAGATCCAAACAATGTGACTCGAATCACCCAAATATATAAACACAAGAGTAAGATTCAGGAAAAAAATCAGGGGAAGTAGAATAGAAATACAGCAGTTGCTTAAGTTGATTGAGGAATCAAATTATGTTTACTATAGTAGGAACAAAGATGAGTCAGAAGTTGTGAAAGATATCTTCTGGGCCCATCCAGACTCAGTGAAATTGTTGAATATGTTCCTGATTGTGTTGATTATGGATATTACTTATAAAACCAATAAGTATAGGCAACCTTTGTTTGAAATAGTTGGTGTCACATCAACTGATTTACATTTGCTATTGCATTTGCCTATATGGAATATGATCAAACAGAGACTTTGTGTTGGGTACTAGATAAACTGAAACAGTTATTCACTAAACAAGGGTTATGACCCCAAGTAATTTTAACCGGTAGAGATCTTGCTTTGATGAACGCAATTGAAACTGTATTTCCAATGACGGTTAATATGCTTTGTCGATTTCATATAAACAAGAATGTGAAAGCGAAGTGCAGGGAGTATGTTGTGAACAATATGCGAGAACCGGTAGAGAGGCTTTGGTACAAACTTATAGTGGCTAGTGATGAGGTTGAGTATCATCAAAGGTTGAAATTACTTGAGCATGCATGTTTGGATTACAGACCTTTTATTGATTATGTGAAAGACATATGGTTGACACCTCATAGGAATAGATTTGTTGAAGCTTGGATCAATAAAGTATTGCATTTAGGAAACGTCACGACTAACAGGTAATGTGTTTGTTTTTTAGGGGTTTAGACATAGTTTTTTATTGTAATAGTAATGATACGGAACTTCTTTTTTTTAGAGTTGAATATGCGCATTGGAAGCCGAAGCAGATGTTGGAGAACAACTTAGGTGATATGGTCAAATGTTGGGAGGTTATGAATGGCAACATCAAGATTCAAGTGGGAAATATTAGAGCTTCATTTCAGAAAAGTTTTTATGAGGTTGAGCATGTCCATAGTGGTCCATATTATGGGAGTTTGTCTGGATCAATATCTAGAGCTGTTTTGCGTCACGTTGCTGAAGAGTGGCACAGGGTTGACACAGTGGTTACAAACACCCAGATGTGCAGGTACGTTCGTAGAACAGTATACGGGTTACCTTGTGCCTGTGAGTTAGGTAAATACACATTAAGTGGTGAACCAATACCAATCGATGATATTCATATCCATCGGAGGAAACTGAGTATGGAAGGTGAACAAGAGGTAGACACAGAGGATGGAGCAGGGATGGACATGACAAATGAAATTGAGGCACTGTGGAAACGGTTTCATTCATTGGATATTGCAGGAAAGAGAGCATTAAAAAGTAAGGTATGTGAAATAGCTTACCCACTACATCAAAGATGGTACCACCACCTGAGAAGATAAAGACCAAAGGAGGAATGAAGAGAAAAGGGAAAAACCTGTTGGGTATGATGTTTATCGCGATCCTTTGTATCATGAGTGTTTTAAACAAGCACACAACAATTCTCATAAATCTTCTAATAGGCCATGTTCACAGTTATCCCATATGTCAATGAAAAAACCATCTCACGGGTACATTGTATAATTTCCTACACATATCAGACCTTTTATTGACGACATTGTTGATGTTAAAGATGATGGACATTGTGGGTTTATATCCATTGCATCAATTCATGGGTATGGTGAAGATGGTTGTTCAATGGTTCAACGTGATTTGGATAATGAAATTAGAGGTCCTAGAAATAGTCTTTATGCGAAGTTATTTGGAGATCACTTATCAAAAGTAAGATAATCCTTGTTGATATCATCTTTAGGTTCCCAACCATATGATAAATGGATGACACTACCAGAAATGGGTTATATGATAGAAAATCGGTATAATACCGTTCTTGTCTCATTAAGTGCTCTTAGTTTGACGTTCTTCCCTATGACGACTAAACATAATCCTAATGTCTCCATTTACTGCATTGGTTTTGTAAACTCAAATAAATGGGTTTAGGTAAATATTATAAACATTTATTTTCCAATACTATTATATTATTTATTTTTCCATCTCACTAATATATTTTTGTAATAAGTAAACATGAAGGAACACTACGCCAAAATTGGCCTGTAGCAGCGTAACAAAGACAACGCTTTTTGGAGAAAGCGTTGTTATAGGTATTTTAAAAATTCCGCTAAAAAACGCTCTAAAAAACAGCCTTTAGAGAGCGCTTATAAAAGCGATGTTAAAAGTCCTAAACTGAAGCCACCTTAGACAATGTTTTTCTCAAAAGCGCTGCTACAGGGAAACCTTAGAAAGCGTTTTCTTAAAAGCGCTCTCTAAAGTCAATAAATATATTGAACTTTCATATCTCAAAAATGGCAAAAGGGGGTTCGAACCCACGCCCTTGAGGTTAAAAATAAATATAGTAAACCTAAGACAACGCGTTTTTGTAAAAGTACTCTTATAGGTTATATTTTGAAATCCATTGCATCGACCTGCTCTCTTATAGGTCATATAAATTATATTTTAAATACCTTAGACCTGCTCTCTAAGGTAATTTATTTAATTAAATTACTATATATTATCAGAAAACCTAAGAAAGCGCTTTCTAAGGAAATCACTGTCTAAGGTATTTAAAATTTAATTTATATGAATTTAATGCCCATTGCATCGACGCATTAAGTGAGCAGGTCGACGTAATGGATTCTAAATTTGTGACAGCTTGCTCTGTGCGCATGGGGAGTTGCTCCACTTTATGGGGATTTCAAATTTTAACTCTTCAAGTGGTTTAATTATATTTTAAATCATTTACTATTCTTATTCTTCCAATTCTTCCCAAAATTCCTCCAAAAACCTAAAACTCTTATTCTCTTTTCCAAAATTTCTATTCTCTTTTCCAATCTCTTCAACATCCTCATGGCTTCAACAAAAGTTGCAGGTAAAAGGTCAAGTCGGTTTGCCTCAACATCTCATTCTTCTATACCGGTAAGTGCTCTATCACTCCTTGGAAATGAAATTAAGGATTTATATAATGAGAAGTTCAAGGATAGAAAAATTATTCCACAATATGTCTATTCTAGACTTACTACTAGTCAATTGCACTTGGATCATATTCTGGAACTCATGGACTATCAAGACATAAATTCTTTCCTAGGATTAAGAACTAAGTATAATGAGGATTTGGTTCATATGTTTTATGTTGGCATTATGGGAAAATTTGAGGGCTATGAATTTGAGTTTAGGATGGGAAATTTGGTTTATAAGGTTGATGCCAAAGTTTGGCAATCCATTTTGGGTGTCCCTCCTGCTAGATCAGCAGACAACGCCTTGATAACTGATGCCTCCCCTATTACTGGTTTTAAATATAATATACACTTAAATAAGATGTTATGATATCCTCATGATAACGATACGGTAAATAGTGATATGTTCCCAAAGGAATTCACAACTGGCTGTTTGAAATCGGGTATCCGGGTTCTTCATTGGATTGTGTCGCATAATATTCGTCCCAAGAAAGGCGAATATTCCAGAATTAACAAAGCCAAAGTAGCCTTGATGTATGCTCTCACAAAGAAAGTCAAGGTTAATTGGCCTTATGATAAGTGCATATTAGTGTTAGTATTTAGTTGATTTTTGGCACTTTTCAAGGGTTATTTTGATCTCTTATGCTTTTTCCCCTTTGTTTCTTTTACTTATTCGCAGTTTAATTTTAGTAGTTTTAAGCATTATTCGTTTAACTTCAGTTTGTGTAATTTTAGGTTACAATGAAGAATTTTGAAGCAAATTCCATCTTGGCTGCCTTTGAGAACTTTTGGAAGATTTTGAAGGAATTTTTACTCCCTGCAAGCTCGCTCAGCGAGATCCAAGCGAGCTTTCCAGGGCCATTTTCGCTCAGCGAGCCCTTTGGTCGCTCAGCGAGATGGTGCTTTTAATGAAGAGTCGCTCAGCGAGCATACCTCGCTCAGCGAGGCCTGCGGATTTCAACCCCTTTATAAACATTTGTTTCACTATTTCTTGGGATGTAACTTTTGACACTTGACCTAATATTCCTTAAAACACTTTTTCTCTTGGTTCTAAGAAGATGGGTGCATTTAAAGTCAAGACTTTGTTCTTAATGCATCATCTTCTTCATTTTCATCTTTTGTTGGAAGCTTCCATGGAAATGGAAAGCTAAACTCATAGTATGTCAAGGTTAGAAGGTAGATAGGTTCTATTTTTGTGTGTATAGGCATTGATCCTCTTGTATAAACTCTTGATGATGAATATATGATGAAAGCTTTTATTTTTATGACAAACCCTTTTGTGTTGTTTCATGATTGAGAGATATGGAAAACATTTGACCTAGGTTTTCATCACCCAAATACCATAAGCTAGAGATAGTCATGGGCTTTGGAGTTCAATTGTATTGAACTTAAATGATACCATTTTGATAGAATGAGTGAGAAATCATTAATGGATCAAAATGGTAAATCTCATATTTTGTGTTAGAAATAAACTTTATGAGAGGATATTGTGAATGTGTTCATTGTTGAAATGAGTTTATCATTTGGTCAAAACTATATATGCAAAATGAATCTATCAAACCCTAACTTTGACATATGCTTTTAAGACTCTTACAAATCAATACTTTTACTTCTTAGAATTTGTTTGAATGCAAAAGTCCATTTTAGATACAAACACTAAAACCTTTATGTTACCTTTAAGTCTAAACTTTAGCAATTATAGAACGGCATAAATATCATAAAACAATCTTTGTGGATCGACAAACAAAACCCTTACTCATTTGTGTTAACAACACCTTACTATATTACTAGTCGCTTTTTTTCACTGAGAGAAAAGAACAACTTTGCCTTGAGTTATCCGTCTCTCATTCAGTCCATCTTGAATAATGCAAAGGTTGTTGTGAAAGGGTTTCCTATGATGACCATCAATCCAAATCATGAATTTAATAGCAAATATCTCAGTCTTATGGGACACTAATGGGATCCTGTTCGAAAGAACTTTTTTATAACTTTGAGACTTGGTAGTCAAATGGAATTTGCTATAACAGCTGGTGAGCAAGAAAATGCTCCTAGTGGTGACAACATTGAGTCTGATGAGGAAAATCATGATGATCAAACTCAGCCTATGGAGGAAGATCATGGAAATTGGATCAGAACAGATGTACAGGAGCATGACTCAGTCTATGGTTGGAATAGAAATGAAGAAGAGGTTATCTATGATAATCAAGGTTGAGGAGAGTGGCAACACACTGGCTGGACTCAAAATCAGTCATCTCAGGCATATTCTCCATCAGATTACACTTTGCCTTCTACTGATAAGCCGACTATACGTGTTATGTTGCATAATATGCAACTTCAATAGCAAGAACACTATGAGGCTCAACATGCCTAGAACAACGAAATGGAAAAACAAATCAAAGGTCAGAATGAAGCTTTCAAGACTTTCAACCAGAACTTCAACCAGTTTCTCGAGATGTATGAAAATGATAGGGGTTCGTCTTCTGTTATATCTGGTCATAAAGGGCAAAGGGGAAGATCTGATCATAGAAGGGAATAGGGTTCAACTAGTTTTTAATGTGTTGGCTATGTTGCTTCTTTTTAAATGTAATGATACTTCAATTACTTTGGTTTATATTTATCTCTATTTTTTAATTTATCCCTTATCGTGTTATTGTGTGTAAGAAAATATTGAAAAAACGAGTTTTCACCCTGAACAGGTCGACCTGTCTCACTCTCCGGTCGACACATTTTGTTCACAAAAATTGATTGGCAATTTCTGGCACTACCAGGTCGACGCAGTTTGAAAAACAGGTCGACTTGGCTTTCTGGGTAGTAAAAGGTCGACCTACCTTCTAAGGAGGTCAATCTGTCCTCATAGGAAACCCTTAGAAAGCGTTTTTCAAAGAAAGCACTCTCTAAAGTGTATCATATGTTAACCTAAGAGAGCGTTTTCTCAAGAAAGCGCTCTCTAAGGTAATTTATTAAATAAATGTAATTAATCAAAAGATGCAATACGAGACCAATTGGTTGAGAGATATATGTCGACCAAAGAGAATGAAGCTTTGTTTTTTTTACCCTATAATACTGGACCCAAGTAAGATTTTCATTCTAATTTCATTCTAATATTTGTATCTTTTGCATAAAAATTATTCATCTAAACTTTTGTTATATTTTACAATGGACACTGGTTGTTGGTTTCCATTAATCCAAAAAAAGAAGTGGTCTATTATCTGAATTCATTGGAGCATAATTAGACAACATATCCGGATCTGAAGGAAGTGATTGATAAGTAAGTCATATTTGACAAAATATTCATGTGTATATGTATATTTATAGTGTGATTGTTCTAAATTTACGTTTTTCTTTTATATATCAATACTAATATACCAAGCACAACGAGATCATCGAGTAACATGGTCTAAATTGGACACTATCCCATGGGTCCATGTTCAGATATATTACTTTTCAAATTGTTGCTTATTAGTGATGCTAATTGATAACACAAAATAACTCTATATTAATTCTTATTTGTTTGTCTATGTATAGTGTCCTCAACAAAGAAATGGCATAGACTGCGGGTATTACGTGTTGAGGTTTATGAGAGAAATCACTCAAATGAATCAATTAGAGGTTCCTATCATGGTATGCATGGATTTATAACTTAGGATTTAATTTAATATTTATCGGATATGTCATAATTTATTATTTTAAACTAACTAATGCATATTTTGTTTTGTTATGTAGTACTTCGATGAATTCGATGTTTCTCATTACACGCCCTCAAAATTGCATGAAATTAAGGAGGAATTGTGCGAATACATGATTGAAAGAAGGGTCTTCTAGGTATAGGATAAGTGGACTTATATATGAATGTATAGTTTTGTGAATGGTTTATTTTACGTACAGTTTTTTGAATGGTGTTAATGTAAATGACTTGATTTGTATAAATAGTTTTGGATTGAAATGGAATTAGTGTGGTATATTATTGAAATGGTTTTAGTTTTGAGATGTAAATGATCATTTGTGGATGATGTGATTTAGTGGAAATGGTCTCTGATTAGTATGAATTCTGACTAAAAATGTGAATGATAACAGGTTTAATACAGGTTTATGCAAAAAAAGAGAGGGTAAAATTGGATTTTTAAAAATATCCAATTAAATTATAGGTATAGAAAATACAACGTTTTCTGGAAAAAACGTTGTCTAATGTTAAAATTATAGGAAAACATTAGAAAGCACTTTAAAAAGCGTTATGTAAATGGGAACAAAAGAGAGCGCTTTTTCAGACAAAGCGCTCTCTAAAGGTGTATAAAAAAATTTATTTAAATATCATACGCATACTTTAGACAGCGCTTTTTAAGGAAAAAACGCCTTCTAAAAATCCACATTAGACAACGCTTTTTCCCAAAAAGCGTTGTCTAAAGATATATACAAAAACTAATTAAAATTTTATATTTATATATTAGACAACGCTTTTAAGAAAAAAACGCTTTTAAAGGGATAGATTAGACAGTGCTTCCTACCTTAAAAGCGTTGTCTAAAGGTATATACAAAAATTAATTAAAATGTTATATTTATACATTAGACAGGGTTTTATAAAGCGCTGTCTAAAGGCCCATTTAGAAAGCGCTTTTTAGGTAAAAAGCGCTTTCTAAAGTAGGCCTTTAAAAACGTTTTTTCCTTAAATAAAAGTGTTGTCTTTACCTACGACAGTGCAGGCTTAGACAGCGCTTTTAAAGGCTAAAAAAACGTTGTTGTAGGTCTTGTTTGGCATAGTGGAAGAATTTCCCTTACCATCAGTCACAGTGGATTGGCAGAATAATCGAACATCATATGCAACATCTTGGATAACAGGATTCTCTGGACAGTTACAACATTAGCACAAGCTTACACCGATTCTCCCAAAATATATTTTATTATGATATATTTTCATGTTTTTTATATTTCTAACGCACGATTGTTTACATGTTTTTTTTTAATTCGTATGAATAATTATAAATAATATAAGTTTGATCAATAGAGTATTATATAAGTATGCGGAATAATAAGTATGTCTGAATATAAAAAACAAAAGAGTACTACATCAAAATCTGTGATAATAACTATGTCTGAATAATAAAATAAAAATATCACGCATCCTCATCCTCGTAAACGTAAGTTACTGGTCCACCCTGAGTTAATGGTTCACCCTGCGCTAGACGTAGTGCTCGAAATACCTCAACACACTCATCATCCTCCTCCTCAGCCTCGTGACGTTGTAGATAGCGACTCAGCTCATGTGAAATATGATGTTACCTCAAATCTTATGGTCCATCATCAAACTCGAGAACTAGAACCTCTTTGTCCCCCTGGGGTTATGGTATCAAACGAGGATGAGATATTATGTAGTACCAAGCCTGGTACTCTGCCACTACATCATATAGAACATCTGCAAACTGCACAGGCTGAATCACTTGCCTAACGCTCACATGATAACTAACACAATCAAAAACTATGTCCAGTGCATCAATTTCAGGTGGATATGATGGCACGTACTACCGGTATCCAAACCGACGTAAGCATCTATCATGTAAATAAAGAACATATGTATCGTACCATCGCAGACCACCCTTATACCAACTAATATCATCAAATGGTTTGTGCTACCTATGATCCTCAAAAAGGCACCATATGACATCACCAGGTGTCAATCCATCCAACACATCTCTGATCTCATCAACCTTCATCGTAGATTGCTTGTAGCACCACTTCATCGCCCTCGTAAGTGGACTACCAACACCAACAATCTTCGAAAATCTTATTTTCCCAACTGTTAGGAAATACTCATGAATCCAACACTGTCAACAAAATATGAAAATTATCAATTAAAAGTATTATAAATTACATAATATAATTATAAAGTAAATTAAAATAAAACATTTGTAGCTGTAGAAGAGAGGCATATCCACCAAGTTGTTTGCAAGAATAAAACGAAGCATCTTTGAGGTATCTGTCGAGTGTGACAAGTGCAGCAACACCCCAACAGTATCTGCCACATTTGTCCAAGTCTTCGAAGAGTGGTAAATACTTTGCCTCTGCAAGAGTAAATGTCTTATCAATAAGAATACTGCAACCAAATAACAACAACATATACACCCTAGCAGCACAATCAAATCTGCTCTCAGCTCGCAGATGAATAAACTGTATCTTCAACCACTCAAGTCTATAAAAGGTTCGTATCTATCCTCGATAAACTGGTTCTTTAAAGAGACGAGGATAGACCAAAATCAGATATCCATTGCTCCATCTCAGGTGAGAGCATATGTGGAACCCATCCAATAAGTTTGTTGCCATGTGCAGCAACCTTCAACTCCTTCTTATTGCGTCTCTCATGAAAATGATAGATATTATATGTTATTATACACTAAAAATTAAAATTACATTTATTCACCATTGAAAGGTCATAGATTGACTTCGCCTTCCCACAGATGTCGAGCGACGTGATTCTGATACCTCACTAAAAGTGACGTATCAGACAGTCCTCCAGGAAATGCTGGATGCGGTGGAACATGAGCCGCTACAGGATTAGCAACCTGAAGTGCCTGAAGTTCCTGCTGATATAGATGTGTCAGAACTGTCCTTCCATCAGGCAATCGCCGATGAATATATATGTCGTGTCCTCTAATGCAAGACACTGGAAAAAAGGAAGATAAAATTAAACAAAAATAATAATAATAAGTTATAAAAAAAATTATGAAACTCAACCGGAAGTAGCACAACGGATATCTTGTTGTTGGGTGTTCCGGAAGCGAAATCTACTTTCCAAAAAATTTCCTTAATTCGTACGGTGTAAAAATGATGAGAAAAAAGTTTAATTTTTGAATTACACATTATTTATATGAGAGCATTTTCGTCCAAAAAATTATTCGTAGGGGTATTGGGACAAACGTATGGGTAAAAGGTAAAATTTTCTTGTTAGGCCTATTAAAAAAATGAAGTTAACATTTTTGGATTTTTTTTATAAATCCGTTATTTTTTGTAACTTTTTGAATTTTTAATCCGATAGTACATTTTGGATCTGCAAAAAAATACACATTAACACTATCAATTTTTTTGAAAAATCCGGTAAAAAGTCATAGATTTTTTTTAAAATTCGATAAAAATTCATAGATTTTTGAAAAATCCGGCAATATATATGAAAAATCCAATAAAAACTCATAGATTTTTTTGAAAAATTCAAATACGATAAAAACTCATATTTTCTTATAAAATCATAGATTTTTTAAAAAATCCGATAAAAACATTGATTTTTTGGAAAACCCTATAAAAATTCAGTAGTATATTTGAATGTTGTCTCTTGCCCTTTCTGTTCGAGGATTTTATAGTTGTCCTCTCATCTTTTTGTGACATGTGATGTAGTGATATTATGTATGGCACATGATTTTCAGTCAGTTGAGGTAGTCCACTTAGGTTTAGGGGGTGTCTTATGATTTAACATGTTGTGATCTAGTCGTGTTGTACTTGTGATTAAATTATTGGGTATTTTTGTTTTTTATTTAATTTTTGTTTTGCTGGTTGTTTGGTACCCCTTGTTCCTTCTCTCAACCTCTTGATATTTACTCTTTGTAACACTCTCAATATTTTTATTTTAATAACATTAATATTATTTTATTATTATCAATTTTAAAGTTATTTTATTTGAGTGATAGGAGTATTTTAAATAATTATTTAAATTTTTTAATTAATTAATTTGTTGGGATGATTAAGTTTATTAGAAAAATTTGAGAATTATGTTATTTTAATTAAATTAGAGTAATATTTAATTTAAATAATAATATAATCAAATATAAACTCTTAGAAAAATAGAAAGAGTATGGATGTAAGAGAATTGAGGGGTGAGAGGAGATTAGGATAAATTATGGTAAATAAATTGATCTTACCTGATCAGAAGGGCCCTCCAGGGGTCGAGCACGAACAACAAAGTGGTTGGTAAGCAAGGGGGGTGTGCCTGCAAGGTGCTCTGATGCCAAAGTAAGTATGCGGTACAGAAAGTGGTAAGAGAGAAAGTGTTTCAGAATACCTGACCCTTTAGTGAAAAAGGGTATTTATAGTGAGCAACCAGCGCTGGGCCAAGGTTCTCCTTTGGGATGGATTAGCTAGGCCTAAGGAAGAACTGCCAAGGTACGCATAGGAGTGTGTGAGACCTAGCACGTGGCCTTGCCCTTGGTCTAATTGCTCCTATCTTTCAGGAGATAATGATAGACAGTTGGGTGACGTGGCAGGTGAGGGGGAGACGTGATCTCCTCGTCATTAGTTCAATGGATAAGGTGCCTTCCCGACTCAACAAGCGCATGTTTAGGCAGTTACAGATCTGCCCGACGATGCAGAAGATGTGGCCGAATGGATGGGCCTTTGCCCGACATGTTGGGCTGTGGGCCAGCCTCGAGGCTCAGTATGGAACAGGAGCCCCCCAAGTCGAGTCTCCAAGCTGGAGTGATGAGTTAAGAAAGAATAGAGTCGGGCACAACCAATATGTCGAGGTAGGACATAGGCCATGGAGTGGGTCGTCGGGATTGCCCGTGCCATAGTGGTTGACATAAATCATTCGATAAACCGAGGAGGACGTATGTTGAATAGACTGAGGTGTGGCGTCTTTAATAGCCGGGGAAGTTTTAGTTGGGTCGGGGGAGACCTAGAGGTGCTCGACGTCGTTCAGTATTCTATAAGCGCCGCGTCCGAGGAATTTAAAGTGTGTCGCTTCGATTCCTGTGCTAGGGCCGGCCTAGGGAGCCTAGGTAATGATTATCTAGGCGCGTCCCCCACGCGCTTCCCTAGTATATAAAGTGGATAATCCTCTTCATTTCACTTTTTCGCTCATACGTTTAACCAGACTAGCATTTCAAGAGCTCTTCTCAACCGTCGCCGCCGCTTACCACCGTTACCTCCCCGTGTTCCACCATTCTCTCCCTGCCATCATCATGTCAGGTAACCCTTCAAATCTTCTTTTTCTGATCATTTTTACGCTCGGTATGTAGTGAAACAGTAATTTTTCCGTTT
This sequence comes from Lathyrus aphaca, assembly GCA_963966055.1. Classification (NCBI taxonomy): domain Eukaryota; kingdom Viridiplantae; phylum Streptophyta; class Magnoliopsida; order Fabales; family Fabaceae; genus Lathyrus; species Lathyrus aphaca. The sequence goes on along the minus strand of OZ014522.1, from coordinate 505,768,687 downwards.
AGAGTAAGTAAATCACTATTTTAGGCTAGTTTTTAGGTTTTAGATATGATCGTCTCGGGCACACTTTGCATGAGCCGGATGAATTATACATATCTGCGTGAATAAGTCGGCCAAAATCATCATATTTTTTATGAAGGTCACGAGCTCCCTATGCATTCGTCGGGCAAGAATTCCTTAGCTTTCTTAGGAACTTTAGGTGTTCCGTGAACGCTCGAGGGGGACGATCACTCATCACTTTGTTAGTTAGGGCAACGTTAAACTTGGAGCGTTCAACTCTTCGCCCTTTCACTTGAACTGCGGTGGAAGGGTGAATTTGTTGTGATGACGAATTCACTTTCTCCTTCTGCTTTTCAGGTACAGTCGACCAGAGACAACCCGAGGATAGAAATGAGGTCGCCTCTTCGTCCGAACAAGATGACCTATCGTGGGTCGCCGACGAGCCTTTGGAGGAGGAATCTCACGTCGCGGATGAAAGTGTCACTGCATACGCGGTAGTCGGGGATATAGGTTCCAAGGATAAACCCAACTGGAAATGCTACGCTCCTGGAGAGGACGATCGAATATGCTTGCGTTTCCCGGGGAAACAATTCGCGATGTATGAGTTCGCCTTCCGAGAGGCGAGGATGAGGCTCCCCTTTAACGACTTTCAGATGGGGGTCTTCAGGTGGCTCAGGTTGGCGCCTTCACAACTACATCCCAACGCTATATCCTTCATCCGGGCATTCGAGCTGGTCTGCCGGTACCTTGGGATCGGGTGCACACTGTCCCTTTTCTTCCGTGTTTTCCACCTGCAACGGTCGGACGTAGGAGGGCGTCATAGATGGATGTCTTTCAAGCAACCTTCGAGGTTGTTCAAGACGTACGTTGATTCAGCCCGCCACTTTAAAGGGAGATGGTACTCGGTGAAACCGGTCACCCAGTACGCTCTCGATAGCCTCTACTTTCTTAAATAGGATACAAATGGCGAGGAGAAGTTGATGTCGAAGATCCCCCTAAGATAACTGTCGGACCATTTTGATCTTCCGACCAGTCACTACCGAGTCCGACACGCAAATTTGGGGGCCAAGGATCAGTTGGCTTATCAAAAGTTGGTGGATTATGTCCAAAGCTTCAGCTTGGTGGTCTGCATGGACCGAATGTACAATACTTACCTAGATGACGACGGGATGCCCGTCCTAGAAACTCGCTTGATTAATACCAAGGCCTTGCTCGAGTGTGATACGCACGAGGAGGCTATTCGGTTATTGTGTAGGTTCTTTCGGCCTTTCCCTCTCCTCCGATGTTTATATCTGTTTGTTAATTCTGTTAGTTTTGTGTTTTGTAGGAAGCATGCCCTTGGTCAAGGGACGAGCATTGAAGTTGGCCAACCAGGCAGGGGCCCCAGGAAGGGTCCCAACAAAGAAGAAAAATAAAGTGACTAACCGCGTCCAGGAGGTAGCAACCGAGCATGGGGTCGGTAGCTCTGGTACTCCTAGCTCGACCACCGATTCTCCCCAAGCTGTCGCTCAATCAAGCTCCCCGATAACAATACGGGATATACCTCCACCTTCGTCAACTCTCCTCGTTCGAAGCGTCAACGGATGGATGGGTCTCTTGCCCGCTCAGGGGCCCTGAGCGGTATGCAGTCGGGAGAACAAGGAAGTTACATGCTTCCCCCTTGCTATCTGGAGAGGGATTTCTTCAAGTCGGAGGGCTCTGTTGTGGTGGCAGCGCCTGAGGCGAAGGCTTTGCTTGACCAATATGCCAATGCTAGGTGGGCAGATCTAGTCGGGGATATCGATGTCGTTATCCGGTCATGGAGACGGATTTGGTGTTGTCTAACACCGCTGTCTCCACTATTGTTTTGGAGGAAGCGCTGGAGACCACAAGGGCCGAGAAGGACAAGCTCTCTAAAGATCTGTCTGACTATAAGGAGGAGCATAAACTTCAAGAAGGGTTGAGCTCAGAGTTGGAAAAGGCTAAACGTGAGCGGGACACCTTGAAAAAGGAGAACAAGAGTTTGAAGGAGCAGGCACGACTGACATTGCTAGAAGGTGCAGTCCTTCCTTTTGAGGATGAGAACAAAGAAGAGTTGGACCTCCGTACTCGGTGTGAGTTAGTCGGTAGGATCCGTGAGCTATGCCAAGATCTGGTGGTCGTCTTTAAAGAAGGATTTGATAACGCCACCGATCAACTCAAGGCCGTGAATCCGGCGCTCGTAACCGAGGGGACGTCCCATAACTACTGTGTGATCGATGGGGAGATTGTCTGCCCCTTTGTTGTTGAGGAAGAGCTGGGGGAGGAGGATGATAACAATGAAGAGGTGTAAGTCTGGGCAGAGACCCTTAGTTTACTTTGAATTTCTGGCCTGCGTGCCTGTTTGTTGTAATGTTTTGCGTGCCTCCTTAGATTTTGTTGTTACGGCCTGCGCGCCTCTTGTATGCACTTGAATGGCCGGTTTTTGGCCGAATTAAATATAATATTTTGTTCATTATTTTATTGTGTTTGACTATTTGGAACTGCTATTTATTTTGAACTTTATTGTGATCCACTAGTTGGACTCGTCGGTTTAGGGAACCAGCGAGGTGGCGGGTTTTACGTACGCCGTGAATCGGGATTAGGGTCACGGTCGGACAACCTAATCTCGGGGATTGGGCCTTCCCATCGTGAGTTGGGTGCCCTGCCGACGTGGTACTGCGATGTTGGAGCTCGTTTGAGATGTCCAACATCGGGGAGGGTTGTGCTCGCCTTATGTGGGCGTTATCCTCCCTTTCGATTGGTGACGAAGGTTGTGGTCGTACCTCTCATGCCTTCCTAAGTTGTTTTTAGCTATAGTATTGATTAATTTTTTCTGCGTTCCATGGTCGAGCAAGTTCTTCACCTTGTAGGTTTTCGAGATAGTAGGCCTCATTGCCCGTCTTATCTCGAACATGGTACGGGCCTTCCCAGTTGGTAGCAAGCTTGTCTTCCTGTGGGTTTTTCTGGTTTCGTACGAGGACCAGGCTGCCTACATGGAATTATCTTCTTATGACTTTTGCGTCGTGGCATAAAGCCATTTTCTGTTTAAGGGAAGCTTCCCTTAGGGCTACCTCAGAGCAGATTTCCTCGACGAGGTCTAGCTCGACGCGCAACGCTTCGTCGTTTAACTCTTCATCAAGGGGTGCTTCTGTGCGCCTTGTCGGCTCTCGAATTTCTACGGGGATGACCGCTTCAGTACCGTATGTTAACCTGAACGGAGTTTCCCCGGTTGTGGAATGTGGCGTTGTGCGATACGCCCAAAGGACGTTGTGTAGTTCCTCGACCCATGCCCTTTTTCGCCTCGCCGAGCCTACGTTTCAGTCCCCATAGGATTACCCTATTGGCTGCCTCGGCTTGGCCGTTAGTTTGGGGGTGCTCGACGGATGTGAAGTGCTGCTTTATGCCTAAGCCAGTGATGAAGTCTTGGAATCTTTCGTCCGTGAACTGTGTCTCGTTATCGGTGATAAGGACTTAGGGTATGCCAAAGCGTGCGAGGATATTTCTTTTAAAGAATCGGAGAATATTCTGTGTCGTTATTTTGGCCAAGGCTTCTACTTCGATCCACTTCATAAAGTAGTCCACCCTCATGATGAGATATTTGTTTTGGTATGAGCCGGTCACGAAGGGGTCGAGGATGTCCATCCCCCACCAAGTGAAGGGCCACGGAGAGGAGAGTGTCTTTAGCTCGTTGGGAGGCGCGAGATGCATGTCGGCGTGTCTTTGGCACTTGTCACATTTCTGTACATGTTCCTTAGAGTCGTGTTGCATTGTCGGCCAGTAATAGCCTGCTCACAAGGCTTTGCGCGCCAATGATTTCCCACTGAGATGCTGAGCATTGATCCCCCTGTGTATTTCTCCCAGTATGTCGGGGACCCTTTCCTCTTCGACACATTTGAGTAACGGAATGGAGAATCCCTTTCGATAGAGTTTTCCCTCGAGGAGAACGTATGAGCACTCCTTTCTCTTGGTCGTGGTTGCTTCTTTGGGGTTCGTAGGGAATTCGTCTCTCGTGAGGTAGTTGTGAATGGGTGTCATCCAGCAGTGCGCATCGCCAATTGCGTTCACTTTGAGCGAGGGAGGTGACTGTTCGATACTTGGTCGGGGGAGGATTTCTTGGATGACGGATTTATTTCCGCCCTTCTTCCTCGTACTTACCAGTTTAGATAGAACGTCTGCTCGCTAGTTGTGCTTGTGGGGAATGTGTTAGACCTCCCATGCATCGAATTTTTCGAGTTTATCCTTTACTAAGGCTAAATATTCAATGAGATTGTCATTCTTATCCTGATATTCTCCTCGTACATGTGATGCCACGAGTTTAGAGTCAGTTGATATCTTTACCTCCTTTTCCCCTAAGTCATTGGCTAAACTTAAACCCGCGAGGAATGTTTCATACTTGGCCTGTTTATTAGAGGTCGGGAAGGCCAATGCCAGTGAGACCTCGATCATTTCAGCATTCGACCGACCATGTCTGGTTGGCCGAGGAGTTGCTTTATGGGTTGGTGGGTTCGAACTTTAATCATATGGGCAAGGAAGTAATGTCGTAATCTCCTTGCAGCATTTATCAAGGCTAGGGAGACTTTCTCGATCTGTTGATACCCGAGCTCAGGGCTTGGAGAGCCTTGCTCGTGAAATAAATAGGTTTTTTCCCCTCGATGGTTTCTCGGATGAGGACGGCGCTAACGACCTCAGTCGCTACAGATAGATACTGGTACATGGTCTCTTTTTCTAGTGGTCGGGATAGGACCGGAGGTTCGGAGAGTGCCCTTTTCAGGTGGAGTAATGCCTGCTCGCACTCTTCGGTCCACTCGAAAGTGGCCTCTTTTTGTAATAGTTTGAAGAAAGAAGGCGTGTTGGGCGGACTTGGCGACGAAGCGGGATAAGGAAGCGAGCATACCGTTGAGGGATTGAATGGATTTCTTTGAATTTGGGGTTGGGAACTCTGAAAACGCCCGACATTTGTCGGGGTTGGCCTCAATTTCGCGCCCGGTGAGATAGAAGCCGAGGAGTTTACCTACCCGAACACCGAAGGTGCATTTTTCAGGATTAAACCTCATTTTGCATTGTCTCACTTGCTCGAAAACCTTTCGGAGGTGTTGGGCATGGTCGACTTCCTCGTGCGACATCACGATCATGTCGTCCATGTATACTTCAAGCATGTCCCCAATCTCTTCTCGGAAGACCTTGTTAATCATCCGTTGGTATGTGGCCCCGACGTTCTTTAGCCTGAAGGGCATTATGTTGTAATAGTAATTGCCCATCGGGGTCATGAAGCCTGTGTGCCTCTTCTTTGTGTCCGACATAGGGATTTGGTTGTATCCACTATATGCGTCCATAAAAGACAAGAGTCTAAAACCTGCAGAGTTATCGACCATTTTATCTGTGTTAGGCAGAGGAAAAGCACCTTTGGGACAAGCCCCATTGAGATCGGTATAGTCAACACACATACGCTATTTTCCATTATTTTTCTTAACGATGACTACATTAGAGATCCAAGTTGTGTACTAGACTTCAGAAATAAAATTTGCCTCTAAGAGGTCTTTTACAGCTTGCTCAATAGCCTCCGCTTTCTCGGGAGACTGTTTGCGCCTACGCTATGCTATGGGCTTAATTGCATGGTCTAAAGCTAACTGATGAAAGGAGACCTTGGGGTTGATATCGGGCATCTCTGCAGCATTCCATGCGAAGAGGTTTGTGTTCTCCTTGAGGAAAATTGTGAGTTGCTCCCTTGTCTTTGAGGGCAGTCTCGTGCCTATCTTCACAGCTCTGTCGGGGTTGTCGCCCAGGGGGATGAGCTCAAATTCTCCGTCGGGGACCGAACAGAATGGGGGGTCGGGGCTTGCCCGTGGATGGGGTCCCGTGCTTCAATGTCATCCTCGCCGATGCGGCTGTCGAGGTCGATAACGTTGATTCCCTGGGGGGAGGTTGCTCTTCGACTCTAGGCTTCTTGTTATTCTTGGTGTTGATTATGGCTTGTCCTTTTACTGCAGCATCATAGCATCTTTGAGCGGCCTCGATGTCACCGTGGACTGTGACTATGCGGCCTAGTTTGGTGTAGTATTTCATCTTCAGATGGACGGTGGAGGGGACCGTAGTCAATTCGGCCAGGGTTGGGCGGCCGAGGATGCGGTTGTAGAGGGAGGGGCACTCAATCACCAGGAATTGGACTTTGACTTCCCGAGTTGTCTTTTGCTCTCTGAACGTGACGAGGAGTTCGACATACCCCCATGGTTTTATGGTGGCTCCATTGAATCCTTGAAGTTCGGATCCGAAGTATGGGGATACGTTAGTTTTGTCCAGCTTGAGAGTCTTGAATAGGTGGATGTACATGATGTCCACTGAACTACCTTGGTCGACCAGGATGCGTCGAACGTCAAAGCGTGCCATTTTGGCTCTTATCAGTAGGGGATACCTGAATTAGGAGAGCCGTCTGACAGCTCTTCGAGGAAGAAAGATATCGGATTGGATTTTCCCCGGTATTTTGTCAGCATCGCTAACTGTTCGGGCGTGGTCAGTAGGATTTCATCGAAATTATGTTTCACTGAAATAGCAGCGTTCTCGTTGTTCATCCCTCCTCCTGATATGACGAGAGCTGCATGGAAGTTTTCCCAGGGACTAAGGGCAACAAGTTATTCCCCTGGTCCTGAATCGGGGAGATGGAAGTCCTCCGAGCAGGATATGCACAAGGCCATCTGATATGAGGAATCGACGGGCAGTGTATCTTCGCGAGCTCTCTTCGTCCCTTGCTCCTCGTGGCGAGGAATATCGTTCCTCTTGGTGTACTGTTTAAGATGGCTTTCCTGAATCAGGATTTCAATTGCGTCTTTCAGATGGACGCAGTGTTCGGTCACATCTCTGTGACTTTTGTGAAAATGGTAGTACTTAGACTTGTCGGTATGCGGCTTGGGTGCGGAAGGTTTGGGGAACCTCACCTTGCCCTGCTTAAACTCGGAATTGATGCACTCAGAGAGGATACATTCACGGGGAGTTGTTAGCAACATGTATTCGTTGCAATGGCCCGCAGGCCCCCTTCCTTCACGGGTCTCACGGGGTTTCTCCTCTTTCCGCTTGTCCCCATTGCGGCGGGAGCGTTGGGGTTCTCGCGCTTGGGGTGACCGGCTTCATCGGTATTGCGGTTATTCCGAGCATTGTGGGCAACATGTTTCTCTTTATATCTGATGTAAGCTTGGGCTTTATGTAGGAGCTCGTCCAGGGTACGGGGAGGCTTTATCCCGACTGCTCTGCTGAGTTCGCTTCCGGGTAGGAGTCCCCTCTCGAGGAGGTATTTCTTCATGTGCTCCGTTGTGTCTACCTCGACGGCTTCTTGGTTGAAAAGCTCAATGTAAGAGCGCAATGTCTCATTTTCCTCTGCACTATAGCTTCAAGGGTTGCCTCAGTTTTGGGATGACGTCGGGAGGTTGTGAAGTGCCTCGTGAACGTGGATTTCATGACTCTCAGGGACGTGATGGACTCTGGGGCCATGCTTTTGTACCAGGCCATGACTCCTTTTCTGAGAGTTGTTGAAAACAGTCTGCACTTGAGATGTCTGGTGATGTCGTTGAAGTAGTCGAGCATAGCATTGATGTTATCGAAATGGTCATCTGGGTCAGTCGTCCCATCATAAATAGCCAAGTGTGGGGGTTTCTCCATGCCTTTGGGGAGCGACACTTCCACAATAGCTCGCGAGAGCGGGCAATGGGGATCTTCCTCATCACTTCTCAGCGGGGAAAAGTCATCGTTTCCAGGGATATGTCCGCGTCAGAGTGAGGTCCTCGATCGATCGGTCTCATGGCGTATCTTGGATATGTTCTTTTTGGGCTCGGGAGAGCGCCTTCCCCTCCATGGAGGATAACGTCCTTGTTTCTTGGCCGTTTTTGGACGTTGCTTCTCATGCAGCACCCTTCATCCTTGTTGGAGGTTATCTTCTTGTCGGCCATCCTTCAGGGCCATGATTCTCTCATGCTGCTGGTAGAGCATGAAGTTGGCCTGATTAAGGGCGTTCACCATAGCTATCATGGTGACATCTCTTTCGTCGGCACTGGGATGGGCTGAAATGGAGCGACCGGCGGGATTTGAGATTGAGGTTTTGGAACCCCATTGTCTTCGGGTTCAGGCGACGGGGTGGCAGGTTGCCCGTTTCTGAGATCAGCTTCGTTGTAGTTCAGGTTGTCCTCTGTCGTGTAGTCGACGAGGGGAATATGGTGGTTGTCAACGTGCTCTCCGCCCATACTGGAAGGATGGAAGATGGATTTAAGCTTTGATATTTTGTTGCGGAAGAAGGGGATAGTTGTTTCCCACAGACAGCGCCACTGATCTTACCTGATCAGAAGGATCCTTCAGCGGTCGAGCACGAATAACAAAGTGGTTAGTAAGCAAGGAGGGGGTGTATCTGCAAGGCGTTCCGATGTCAAATTAAGTATGCAGTACAGAAAGTGGTAAGAGAGAAAGTGTTTCAGAATACCTGTTCCTTTAGTGAAAAAGGGTATTTATAGTGAGCCCCCAGCGTTGGGCCAAGGTTCACCTTTGGGCTGGATTAACTAGGCCTAAGGAAGAACTTCCAAGGTATGCGTAGGAGCGTGTGAGACCTAGCACGTGGTATTTACCTTGGTCCAACTGCCCCTATCTTTCTAGAAATAATGGTGGACAGTTGGGTGACATGGCAGGTGAGGGGGAGACGTGGTCTCCTCGTCATTAGTTTAATGGATAAGGTGCATGCCCGACAAGCCAAGTGTGTGCTCGGGCAGTTACAGATCTGCCCGACGATGTAGAAGATGTGGACGACTGGATGGACCTCTGCCCGACATGTTGGGTTATGGGTCAGTGATGTCCTCGAGGCCCAGTCCGGAACATAAATAGAGAGAGTTACGTAGATTTTTATACAATATGTGCAAAACTTGGAAAAAGACACAAAAAGGTAGAACCTTGGAGAGCGAGGAAAAATCCCAAAAGACCAAAAGTTTTCATCGATATACAAATTTAATGTGAGGGGGTGATTCATGTATGGGTTGCTAAACAAGGAGATAGTGGGCCCTTACCCTCATGCCTTCTTCCTTCCTTATTTGAAATTGTTGTTTGTGATAAAAAAAAGGTTTAGGCAAAACCTTTTAGACGATCAATGATAATATTTTCCTTTTGATTATGATGTGATATGTCATTGTTATTGTTGAGTTCTGATCTATCTTTGACCAATTATACTTGTGTGTTTATGAGTTGATGTCTTTGATAAGGCGAAGTTGTTTGAGTATTAATGGTTATGCCATAAGGTGGAATTGTAAAATTTTCATAATTGTGTAAGATTTGCCTGTGGTTGTTGATTTGTGTTTTTGGTGAAAAATCTTAAAATTCAAATAATCAAAATAACAAGATTAAAAAAATGAAAAATCGAAAAAACATTTGAGAATCATGGAGGTGCCCTGCATCAAAGTTGCGGCGGCGAGCCACGTCAGATTAATGGCGGAGAGATGCCAACGTCCATTACCCCGCAGTAACACGGTGGGAGAACTGACTTTAGTTATGTTGTGGATAGCAAGAGTCGCCACCGACTTTTATTTTATCCAAAGGAAAGGCATAAAAGAACAGGAAAGACCTTTTAAAAGATTTTTGGGTTCGGGGGGTAGGTTATGTAAAGGGAAGGTGTTAGCACCCTTTACATCCATGGTTATCCATGGGCTCTTAGTTACTTAGCTCACTTTAAAATGTCTTTGAAATGTGTAGTGTGTGATTAGAAATTTTCTTAAGTACTTTATAATGATCCATGTACGGATATATATAAAGCCTTTGTTTTGAAAATTGCTTGAAAAATGTGAAGTGTTTGAAATATTTTTTTTGAAGAGTGAGCAAGTACATAAGAGGAACCTACCCTAAGCTAAGTCTTTTCTGTTCTTAAATATCCTTTAAATGGTAAGACCATCCCTATTATTAAGGAATAGGTAGTCATTACCTTGGATGTATGAGGGACAAGTGAAGGGACAACTGTGATTAGGCAACTGTAAGGTGTATAAGCAATTCAAAGGGACTTATCATCTTTATTCGAAAGGGACAAGATCATTACGAAGGCAACCGTGAAGGGACTTGATCTTTTTATCTGTTTAAGGGACTAGATGATATGAGAGAAGGGACTTTGCTTTACACCTTACTTGACCTTTTATTTAGGCGACATGAGAGGTAACCCTTAAGAAGTGAGATGGCGATCCAGGATCGACTTACGTGTGTGAGTGTATCAGTTCAAATATTTATCTTTAAGTTTTAATGATCTAAATTCAAATTTACATACAAACATGTTTTACACTCCCTATTTTACTAACCATAGCATTTAAAAATAAATAATAAAAATTTCTACAACTATTACATAAAGGGCACAATTACATAATAATAATAATTAAAATAAATTAAATAAGCAAATAAATGAATAATTAAGTGGGTTAGTAATAAACAAAAACAAATAAATATAAGAAAGTTAATAATAATAAACAAAATAAATAAGTATAATGTGGTTAATAAATAATAAATTAAATATTCACAATTCATCCAATAAATATATATATTTTTTATTTTAAGAATTTTAAATAAAGGAAGTGATTAATAACAATTATATACTAATAAAAATATGATTAATAGTCTAATTATTTAATTTTATATACATAGTAAAAATATTGGCTAATTATAATTAAATAAACATACTATAACAATAAATTATATTCATAAGATCAAATTAGGATTTTTAATTGTTTTTTAAAAATAATCTAGAGTTTACTATTTAATTAAAATTATTTACATGTGAAAACTATATTCAATAATAATTATAAACAAATTATAAAATAATGTACATAATTAAAATTTACAAATAATTTACAAGTTATAATATAATTAAGATTTCATAAAAGAAAATTAGGGTTTGTAAAAATAATTAGGTTTTATAAAAATATTTTTAGGTTTTTAGAAAATATTAGGGTTAAGTAATTAGTTCACAAAATAAATTCAAATTATATATATATATATATTTAAATAATATGAACATATAATATATAAACAATTAATTTTTTTTTTTGAAATAAAGTTTTGATTAGAAAAAATGAATTTTAGATATAACAAATAATACATATATTTAGTTTAACATTTTTAAGGAAATTATTTAAGTTTAATTATAAAATATAGCACAAAATAAAAGAAAAGAAAACATACCTGGGGCTGGGATCGAACCCAGGCCCTAGGCTTCACACTTCCAAGACCAGCAAGTCAGCCACTGGGCTATGCGCGCGCATGTGATATGGAATGAGTACCATTATGTTTTGTTTCATAACCTGAAAAAATCATAACAAAAAGCAAACAACACAAAATGGCCTGGGGGGATTCGAACCTAGGACCATCAGCTTCAAACGCGCATACACAAACCAACTGAGCCAGGCTAACTGTTCTGAAATAATATTAACAATAAAACATAAAATATTATATCAAATATTTGAATATGAATAATGGCGCGCTGGCTTCTTCTTCTTCCTCCAGACTTGCGTTTTTTGCTACGAATTTTCCTATGAACTTTCCTGCGAATCTCAACATATACAGGACCTACGAAATTCAAACACCAACGAAACAGTGAAATTATTTCAAATTGATTAGTGCATTATGATTCCCAGAGCTCATACAATCATCCTATGTCTTTAAAATTTATTTATATTAGGTCTATCATAAAACCCTAAAAGCTTGGCCGAAACCCTAACAATGGCATTTCCTTGTTCCTGCACAAAAAATGAAACCAAAGATACCAGAAACGATCTACATACAATTACAAACAAGAATCCACAATCAAAATCATGTTAGAATGCTTATATAAATGAATTCGAAAACTTCAAAATTCAAGATGAACATGGATTCGGTTTATGATGTTTGGCATGCTTTTGATGCTTTTAAGGATTGGAATAGGTTCAATGATGTCCAAGGAGTGTTTTGCAACCTTCAAATTGTCTTGAAAGTGTCTTTAAGGAAGAATCCGAATTGAGGTTTTTTGGATGAATTTTGAAAGTTTGAGACTTACTCTTGAGGCTGAATTTTTTCGTCCATTGCATTGTGATGTGTTTGTATACTTATAGTAGATGAAATTAGGTCAAAATATTGGGCTATCCTTTGGATATTTTGGTCATGGAAGATTGAAAAATATCATGCCTTGAATTTCATATATTCTTTGATATAACCTTTCTATCTTAAGACAATCACCATAAATTGCATATCAATCTGATCCAATCCATGTTTATGACTTTCTAGAAACAATATCTCACTCAAATATTTGATTTATATATTTTATTTTAATTTAAAATGATTTTAAATGAATAAAATCAAAATAAATAAAATAAAAAATAATAAAAATCTGAATAAATGAGGATTGGGTCGTGCATGATGTCATGTTGAAGTTTGGATCACAAAATTGCAAGCCCATTTGGAAGAATTTGGTTTTAAAGCCCTATTTGCTTCATAAACCTCCCAAAAATTTCCCAACTTTGCAAGGGCACAAATCCTTCAATTTTAATGCTATGAGGGTGTTCTTGGCCATTTTGGAAAGCTTAAAGAGTCCTCTAACCAACACCATTGGTTTCATGTCCATATCTTTTACCATTCTCAAGTTATGCCCTTTTGAAGTTGTTGACTTTTTGTTGACTTTCAAAAGGACCTATAATGTCTTAGCTCATACCTTCCAAATGAAGCATTTTTGGGCTTGGCTTGTGAGACACAAAGTTGTAGAGAATTCAATTTCCTTCAAAATGAGCTTTGGATGGGAAAAATTTGATGAAGCATGTGAAAGTTATGGCTGGTCAAAGTTCAGTTGACTTTTCCTAAGGAAACCCTAATTTAGAAACTCCTGATTCTTGATGATCTGAAATCTCCTTGATGAATCATGATCAACCCTTGATAAAATGATGAATTTTACTTCATATACTTGATGTTGGTAAAAAATCATGAAGTTTGACTTTGGTTTGACCACAGTTGACCTCAGTTTGACTTTTTAACTGCTTTGACTGATTTTGCCTTATCTGGTCATCTGACTGAGCAAACCTTTGGGAAAGTCTTGAAACTTGTCATGGAGATTCTTAAACACATATAAGATGTTATGAAGCTCACTTGAAGTCTTGGAAGTCCATTTAGCCTGATTAAAGTCAAAACCCTAGTTTAGGATGCATTGCTTAGGAGGATGCATTGTCTGAGGGAAATGTCAAATCTTCTGACTAATTGTGAACTTTGTGAACCTTGTGAACCTCATAAGACATCTTGTGAACCTTGTGAACCTCATGAGAGGTCTTGTGAACCTTGTGAACCTCATAAGATGTTTTGTGAACCTTGTGAATCTCTTAGTACACAAAGTCTTGTCTTGTGAGGGCAAATTTTGGGGTGCAACAGCTGCCCCTGTTCAATTTTCTGAAACCTGAGGGGTTAGATTGGTATATGTGCCAGTCGTGACCTGGAAGGTTGAAGGGGATTGAACACAAAAGCCCAAAAATTTGAACTCACCAGTGCATAGAGTAATACTGATGATATGTTGTATATGCTTGAGTGGGCTTAAAGATGCCACTTGGAGGAACTGGAAATGGGCTTAGAGATGCCATCAGAATGAACTGGAGATGGGCTTAGAGATGCCATCTTGAGAAAGGTTCTTCAAATATACTTATTGGAGAATAAGGTAGTTCAAAGTATGAAGATATAGCTTTTGGGAAGATAAACAACGTCCCAACATTACCTTTGGGAAGATAAACAACGGCCCAAGGTAAGGGTATGACTTTCGGGAAGATAAACGACGGCCCAAAGTCATGATAGCTTTCAGGAGAATAAACAACGTCTCGAGGTATAATAGGGTGCTTGGGAAGATAAACAACGGCCCAAGGTAAGGATATAACTTTTGGGAAGATAAACAACGACCCAAAGTGATAGTAGAGTACTTGGGAAGATAAACAACGGCCCAAGGTAAGGGTATGACTTTTGGGAGGATAAACAACGGCCCAATAGTCATGATAGGGTACTTGGGAAGATAAACAACGGCCCAAAGTTATGATAGCATTCAGGAGGATAAACAACGTCCCGAGGTAATGGAATAGCTTTTGGGAAGATAAACAACGGCCCAAGGTATAAGTATAACTTTTGGGAAGATAAACAACGGCCCAAAGTCATTATAAGGTACTTGGGAAGATAAACAACGGCCCAAGGTAAGGGTATGACTTTTGGGAAGATAAACAACGGCCCAAAGTCATGATAGCTTTCAGGAGGATAAACGACGTCCCGAGGTAATGGAATAACTTTTGGGAAGATAAACAGCGGCCCAAAGTTATGATAGCTTTCAGGAGGATAAACAACGTCCCGAGGTATAAGTTGTTGATGTAGTTTGTCTGCTGGAGAATTAATCTGAAAAATAAGATTAGTTCGATGTATATAACATTCTGCAAGATAATATTAGTTTATGCATTATGTATGCATGTATAGTATGATGCGCTGAAGTAATGTATTATGTTAAGTATAATTTGGCTCTTCTACTCAATTATGCCATTATGCTGAGGTGTATAGGGTGCAATGACCTCGTGCTCTATACCTTCCTTGTTGTGAAATCTAGTAAATTCTTGAGAGGTGTATTCACCACCACCATGAGTTCTCAATTTCTTCAACTTGCATCCATTTTGCTTTTCGACATGCACTTTGAACTTCGTGAACTATATGAATACCTCATATTCCTTTCAATAAGATAAATCCATATATATCTAGAGAATTAATTTATAAAGGTTAGAAAGTAGTATTTACCTCCATTAGAAATCACTTCAAATGGTCCACAGACATCATATTGAATTAACTCTGGCTTTTCCTTCGACCTCATTAGCAAGTCATGCTTAAATTCTTTTCTAGCTTGCTTTGCAACAATCCTCAAACACCTAACATGGTTCTTTCACCTAATGTAAGCCATACACCATCTTCTTCTGGTTGAGTATACCTAAACTTCTAAAGTTTAGATGTCCATACTTATAAAACCACAACCAGTTCTTGTCTTCTTCTGCACTCGAAGCAAGACACTTGATATCAACTAGGTTGATCTCTACTTTGCAAACATTATTGTCTGCCAAGGGTTCCTTCAGAATCAACATGTCATCGTGACGATACACCTTCATATGATTCTTTTTTATCTTCATACACTTATCAAGTTACTTGTCATTGATAGTACATATAACACACCAATGATATTGGCTTTTCGACCATCCTTCATGACAACATAAATATCTCCTTTTCCACCTGATGTGACGTGTCATCCATCTGCAAACTTTATCACTTTCTCAACATATTCATCTAGCTTGGTGAACCAGGTTTTATTGTCCGTCATGTGGTTACTGTATCATGAATCCAGGCACCACATGTTGGTTTGCTCAGTGTTCGACTGAGTGTTGACCATGAGTAAAACATCATCAGAATCATTGTCTTCGGCATATGCATACTGCATTTTATCATTATCTTTCGCTCGTGCTTCCTTCTTTCTTCGACAGTCTTGATCATAGAGACCAAATCCTTGACAGTTGTAACACTGCACCCATTCATGACAACTTTCTTCCCAGAATACTTATTGCACATGCCTTTCTTGATAAAATCAAGTGATTCGTTGAGTTCTTGCTTGATTTCTCATCGTTATCAATATTTTTCCCTTCTCTTTTCTAGATTTCTTGATGAATATTATTTGTAGTGCTTGTTCAACCACCTATTCCATTTCTGAGTTCCTCTACTTCAGCCGCATCTCATGAGACTCTAATCAAGCTTGAAGTTTTTCTAACTTCATCTCTGCTAGGGTTTTGGACTCTTCAATTGACGCTACAATATAATCAAACTTTGCAATCAGAGATCTTGACACTTTCTCAATCTTCTGCAAATCGTTGATTGATTCATCACACGACTTCATCTGGTTCGTTAGCAACACCTCATGTGAAAGATATTATGAGACCGATTTATCTTCCTTCATATGAGTCGTCTTGAATTGCTTTCTCAGCGTCTGCAACTTCATAATTTTCAGCTTTTCATCTCCACCGTACAAAATTTTCAACTTGTCTCATGCTCCTTTCGTTTTTCCTTCTTCAAATAATCTTTTCAAACTCATTATAATCCACACACTGGTGAATTAAGAATATACCTTTTTCCATCTTTCTTTCTTCGTCCCTCGTGAACAACTTATTGAACATCATATGCATTCGTTTCCAATGTCAGTACTCCATCGTTCACGATTTCAGACACATCTTGAAATCTGAAGATGACCTTCATCTGCGTAACCCACTGTTTGTTGTTTTCCCCTTCAAAAACTGATAGATTCGTTGGAAATCGCATTGATGTTGTTGTTCCATTTGCCATTATAGATTCTCTCTGAATCATAACCGGACTCCTTGATACCAATTTGTTGGAACAAAATATTTCAAGAAAGATGAAAGACGGAGAAGAAAAAAAGAGAAAGGAGATAAAAAAAAGTAAATTGAATTATGACAATTATGATTGAGTGAAATTATATTTTTACATCATACAACGGTCTTTACAGAAAATTTTACCTCATACCCCTATCATTATCCTTCTACCCCTTACGTTTTTTTTAATATTTCAATTCTACCATTTTTATTTATCAATTAATTTTAGTATTTAATATTTATTATTTTTCGATTTATATTTTATTATTCACCAAATAACTTGCAATCAAGTTTTCCGGAATGTATTTTTTCTTCACTAAATTACTTGCAATCAAGTGTTTCGATATGTGTTTTTTCTTCACCTAATAACTTGCAATCAAATTTTCTGGTATGTATTTTTTCTTCACCAAATAACTTACAATCAAGTTTTTCGGTATGTAATTGTTTTTTCACCGGTTAAATTACATATCGGAAAACTTGATTGCAAGTTATTTGGTGAAAAAAATACATACCGAAAAATTTGATTGCAATTTATTTGGTGAAGAAAAAATATATACCGAAAAACTTAATTGCAAGTTATTTGGTGAAGAAAAATACATATGGAAAATTTGATTGCAAGTTATTTGAAGAAAAAATACATACAAAAAAACTTGATTGCAAGTTATTTGGTGAAGAAAAAATAAATACCAAGAAATTATAAATATTAAATAATAAAATTATTTGATAAGTGAAAATGGTAGAATTGTAATATTTTAAAAAATGTGAGGGTAGAGGAATAATGATAAGGTACGAAGTAAAATTTTCTTCTATCCACAATTATAGTCAAGTCTCAAACTATACAAAAAGACCCAACGATATAAAATATAAAATACAAATTTTCAAATTACATTTTGATACAATTATATGTTATATTCGAGTCGAATACAACTGATTCCTGAACTTTAAGTAACCACTTCAATGCAGTCAAATGCTAACTTCCAATCAGAATATCAAATTACAACTTGGTGGTTAACTGATAAAACATGATCGCAAGGTTGAAGATATTGATGCTCTAATTTCATGATGTAGCTTTCCATGAAATTAACTAAAAAATTGACATTTCCACATATAAATTAAAAATGTCTCCTCCTGCCCAAAACGACATTTCCGTAATCACTTTCCATGTCCATGATAGGAAACACCCTAGGCTATCGAGACAAATTCAGTGACTCGGAAGTCGCAATAATTAAATCATCATTTGTTTGTAGTGAGATGCTAACTAACTGGTTTAAAGATAGTTACAAATGTGATCCATTCTTCTTATTTAGATAATACTCCTTTATACTTCTGCATAAAACAACATTCAGTAATAATTTTTCAGGTTTATATTTATTTTTTTAAAATTTAACATCCGGCTAAAATTCAAATTGATCCATGACAAAACTATATATAAATTAGCACAACAACAAAATTGTTATTTTTATTTTCTTTCAAATTTTAAAACATAAACAAGTGTCTAAGCTATCAATGAATGATTTGTCTTCCTACTTTGTAGTGTCCATGTATTATTATTATTATTATTATTATTAGAGAGTAACGTCAATGCTCAAGTTTAACTCTTAAAAAATGTTTCTAACTTCTGATACATCTTGATCATGATATCTTCACAATTGTATTTGATCACAAATGACATGTGGTTACAAGAATAAACCACAAATATGGTTACTAATGTTTCTCTTTCACTTCAATCTTCATTTTCCTTGGACAGACTAAAATGGAAGAGCCTGTGACACAAGTAATAACTTAGAAGGAAAAAAAAAACCAAAGAATTCTGCATTTTTTACAAACAAAGTGAAAGCTTTGGTAGAAGCAAAGTAATCCTTGACAAAAGCCAGGACTAATCACTAGAACAAAGTGAAACTGCTTTAACTTGCAGAAGTTTACACCACAGACAAGACAAAGCCTGACTGGTTTCTACCCATAACAGTTACAAACCGGGTTTAACAATAAAATTATGAAAACATAAGAACATGACATAAGTATACAATGAATATATGCGACATTTCGAGGCATGCAGCATGTGACTCCAGCCCTCCGTAATTTTTTTACAGACAAGTTATAAAACAATCTTCAGTATGAAATCCTCCAATGCACGCATCAACCATCAACCATCCAACACCAAACCAGCTGAGAAACCTAAGCCCCCAACTCCAACTCAAGGTAGTCAGTACACTCCAAAAACTTGATTGCTTTTATGGAGAGATAACACAAACCATACTTTAAAGAATATTATGCGATGGATGAGAAAGGGAAACTGAGTGAGCACCGATGTTGAAGAAAGAAATATCATTATACTTAAACCACAACAGCTTGACCACTTATCCCATCATGAAGCTGAAGTGAGCCGTCCTTCATCAAGTTTATGCTCAGGCTCTTGAATCTCTCCCTAGAATATTGCCTGGATGCTTTTCTCCAATCAGTTCCCGTCTTCATCATGGCTACAAACTCCTCAAAACTGATGCGACCGTCCTGTGAAAATAGGAAATTGAAAAAAATGTTCTAATAAACATTCATGGAGGAAACTGTGAGGTGTACATGAGAAGTAGGCAAATAATTGTACTATCAAATGAATGGATCATTTTTTAAGAGAAACACTAGCATATCTCCTTTTGTTTATGTTGCAATGACAGTGTAACTTGTAAAGAAAGAAGCTGTAGAAAAGAAAATAAAGCAATCAGTCGTATGAATGAAAGCCAAACCTTGTCAGTGTCAACTTCTCGCATGATCTCATTCAGTACATTAGTAGTATCAGTTTCTCCTATGTCGTCAACTAATGCTGCTTCTAGTTCACTAAACTCAATATACCCACTATCATCTTTGTCAAAAAATTTGAATGCTTTGCGGAAATGTTCGTCATTCTCCATTCTTTGCAAGTGAATCGTCACAGCTACAAACTCTCCATAATCAAGCACTCCATTCCCATCAACATCAGCCTAAACAATTTACAGAAAAGAAAAACATCCTCAGATAACAGAATTTATTATCAACTACTCAGACACTAGACATAGGGCATGAATGGAAAATCAATTAAAGCTCCTTTTAAAAAGATGAAGCTTTTCTGAAAAGAAAAAAAAAAAAGTAGTATATGGAAAAATCAACTCAGCCACATTTATGTTACACGCATCAAGTAGCCACACATGTTATATGGGAAAGAGAAAATCTCACTCCTGGAGAGCATAATAACATGTTCATTGCAAAAGTTTAGAACTGCTCGCTCTTTTAAGAAATTGTGCAATGAATCAAAAAAAGTTGTGCAATAGAAGACCAAAAAACAGTTTGAACAGGCTCCATCGGCTTATCCCACTAAGTGAGGTAAGCTAATCAAAGAACTAAAATTATATAGATCAATTACACTATGATCTATGAATAATATAAATTTTACAGAAACCTACCACGTCCATCAACAACTTTATCTCTGGCTCGGCCAGTTGCGAACCAACCTTCTGTAACCCAGCCTTCAGTTCCTCATATGTTACTCTTCCATTTTTATCAGTGTCCATCAATGTAAACATGTCTTTGATTATTTCTACTTCTTCAAGAGATAAATGTTCTGCAATTACCTGTAGCATTTATTTAATGAAATTCAAATCACCAACATTTAAACTTTCTTATTACTTATAAATAGAGCTTGACTCATCAATTTTGCATAAACCAGAATAGATGCTAACCCGGAGAGCTCTCTTTTTGAATCTATTCATCAACGAGAACTGCTTAAGCCTTGTCCTCACAATATCTCCTAATGGAACGTTTGAAGCTTTCTTTGCATTTTGTAGCCAAGGATGCTCTGCAACCATAATTAAGGACAGTAAATATACAAACCTGATGCAAAGTTCAGCCAGCCAAGTGTAAAAATGGATAAACAACTCGCAACATACTTGGCATTAAGACAAGATGAAAGTGAACACTAGAAAAGTTTATCTCATTAATTAAACATCCAAATGATCTTCACCTCGGCATTCACTACTATTTTGGGAAAAACGGGAGAAAGAAGGAAAAAAGAACTATATCTTAAATATAAAACTTACCACGAAATTCATCAACCAAGTGAGTAAGAGTAGTCAGTAGAGCACACACAATCCTACTTAAAACATAAACCACAAAGAACAAGCTTACTTACCAAGCACCTGTTCGGCAGTCAAGCGTATTTTAGGATCAGGTTCCAACATCTGACGCACAAGGCTCTTGGCACTGTCAGAAATCTGAGGCCAAGGCTCCCTCTTGAAGTCAATTACTCCCCTCAAAATCGCCAAAGCAACCCCTTGTTCAGTCTCTGAAATCACAAACCAATCCATAAATCTCAGCACACACAAATAACCACTTAACTAGTAAGTAACCAACCAAAACACACAAAAACAACAAGCAAGCAGCCAATAAAAAACAATACCAGCCCAAAACGGAGGCACCCCGCATAACAAAATATATAGAATCACCCCTGCACTCCATATATCAACCTCTGGACCATATTTCCTCTTCAAAACCTCCGGTGCCATATAGTAAGGACTCCCCACAATCTCCGAAAATTTCTCCCCTATTCATTGACAACAAGAAAAATCATCAGCACACTTGAATAAACTACCAACATTTTTTATTTGTTCTCAACCCTAAGGGACCAAAACAACTTAAATAGCCTCATAAACAACTTTTAATTAACAATAAACAATAGAATAGAATACCAGGTTTGAAGAAAACGGAGAGGCCAAAATCAATAGCTTTAAGAGGAGAATTTTCTTTCTTATTAGCAAAAAGAAAATTCTCCGGCTTAAGGTCTCTATGCACAACACCATTAGCATGACACATCCTAACCACTTCAGCAATAGTCCTCGCCACATTTGCAGCAGCACGTTCGCTATAATGCCCCCTCGCAACAATCCTATCAAACAATTCACCACCTTCGCACAACTCCATAACAAGATGAACATTCTCATCATCCTCATAAGTAGCCTTCAGCTTCACAATATTAGGATGCTCCGGCAACGTCGCCATAATCGCCGCCTCCCGCCGAACATCCTCAACATCCACCGCCGTCCTCAGCTTCCGCTTCGAAATCGACTTACAAGCCAACTCCTGCTTCGTTTCTTTGTCCGTACATAGATACGTTATACCGAATTCACCACGACCTAGCTCACGGCCTAATACGTATTTATCTCCGATTCGATTTCGCGGATTTGAATCCTTCAGAACACGAATCGTTGCTGATGAGTTTAACGACTCGTCGGAGTATGGGTTCGGTTTGGTTTTTCTTCCTTTTTTACCCCGGTTCGGGTCGGTTGTTTTCCGGTCTGAACCGATTACATCTGATTTTATACACACGTTGCAATTCCCCATGCTTAGAATTAAAACATGAAATCGGAGGAGTGTAGTGGTTTACCGGCGGTGAGATTCTCCGGTGACGGAAAAGATTGCTTGGTTGGTGTGTGAGAAAAAAAAAGTCTAATCTCTCTGAGGTAGTTGCTTTTCTTGTGCAGAAACTTATTTGACTAGGATTTTATTTGACTATAACAACAACCACCACCTTTTGATGAGTCAAAAAAACTAACACAACCACTATTATTTTACCAAAATAAAAAACACCTTTTATATTTTATTATTCTAGATGATTAATGAAAAAGAGAAAAATATAGTACGTAGTGACGTCACAAAGATTTTTTATTTATATAAGTTAAAATGAAATATTTTCCTATGGAAAATGTTAATAATTTTATTTTTATTTAAATTTAAATTCTTATTGTTGTGTCTGAATTTAGGAAGATAATAATTACACCTTTATCAATTGGACCGTTTAAGGAATAAATTGAGCTGGCAGAATGAGTGAAACGACAGTGCGTTTCGTATAATATATGCATGAATTGGATCATTGCGTGGGGTCGTGACACTTGGAAACTTCATTTCTTATTTTGATTTATTTTACTTGTATTAAATATAATCAAACTCTAAATATGCATGAATAGGAAAGATATCTGTTAATTTAGAATTTAGAGGTAAATCAAGGTATTAAATATTTGGTATTACAAATATAAATTCTTCTCTGTTTGAGAAGATCTAGTAAATCTTTATTTTAGGCTAAAAAATAAGAATGCTTTCATTATTATCTTTTTTAAATTATGTTTAATTGGATAATATCATATTTTGATTTTTATTAATATTTGATTAATTGCTTTTTTTATAAATTATGTTTAATTGGATAATATCCTATTTAGATTATTATTTATTCATATTTGATTTAATTAATATATTTTTAAAATCATATCTAATTGAATAATCTCTTATTTTTATTTAATTTTAGTTTTTTTTTTTTTTTGGAATAACGGAATATATATTACAAAAAATCAGCCGTTACAAAACAAGCCGATCTCAACGATCCAAGCTCAAATAGACAAAGGAGACAAGTAAATTCTATTGCAATACAAATTCAATTTTCTATAATTCTGTACTCTCTTAAGGATTATATCTCGATAGTGACATCTTGGAGTTCCTCTTTACACCCCTTTTGGAAGATGATACGGTTCCGTACATGCCAAACCAAGTATATTGTTTCCGCCACAACCATTCGCAAGAAGTCTCGTTTACATCCTTTCCCGTTGGTAGTTTTTACGAGCTAATCAAGTTCAGAATTCCAATCCTTGGGTGTATGAACATAACCTAACCATATCAACATTTTACTCCAAACATTTTGAGTAATAACACATTGGAAAAATAAGTGATCACAAGTTTCCGGGAGCCTGCAATACACACACACTCCATTATTTGTCATCCCAGATCTACTCATCTGATCTTTAGTTAATAGTCTTTTATTACAAGCTAACCAAAGATTGAAACAAGCACGGGGTCTCGTGTGGTTCTTACAAATAATTTTTCTCCAAGCCACCTTCGGCCTCTCTCCTCGAAGATGTTGATAGATTTTTCGCATGGTGTATTTATCCTTATCCTCAAACTCCTTCCAAGCATTAGATTGGATAAGTATCTCTCGATTTTTGAATATTGCTCTGATAATCCAAGAAGCATTTTGAGCAGGTTGGTATGTAAGAATATCCTCATTTTTTATATAGTAGGTGTGAACCCATTGGATCCATAACTTGTCTTTTTTTGCCAAAGATCCCACAGTAGTTTACCTATAGCCGCCTTATTCCAATCAGAAATTGCAATTTGATTCAATCCGCTTGTTTTCTTTGGATCACAAATGTAGTCCCAAGAAATAGAAGATTTGTTGCTTTTCGTGGTTTTACCCGTCCATAAGAAAATTCTGCAAATATTTTCAATGTGCCTCAAAATAGATTTAGGCAAAGGAAAGATTTGTAACCAATAGTTTGTCATGGCAAATAACACACTACTGATCAGTTGCAGCCTCCATGCATAAGATAACAATCTCGAACTCCAGTGTTGCACACGACTCAGTATACGATCAATTAGGGGTTGACAATGAAGGATGGATAATTTCTTATTATTCAGTGGAACACCCAAGTATTTAAACGACATTTCACCTATCTCAAAACCAGATTTCATCTTCATGACCTCTTGCGTATCCCTATCCACACCACCAAAGTAAATTCTGCTTTTCGACGGACTGATAATCAGGCCAGTAGCATCAGTAAATTCCTGCATTTTCTCCATCAAAAGTTGTAATGATATCTCATCACCACGCAGAAAAATTAAAACATCATCAGCAAAGCATAAGTTGATGATTTTTAATTTATCGCATTTCGGATGAAAATTGAAGTTATGATTATCTTCAAGATTATGGAGAGTTCTATGAAGATATTCCATGATAAGGAAAAAGAGGAGGGGTGAGATGGGGTCCCCTTGCCTCAGTCCTCTTTTGGCTTGAAGTAAACTTGAAGGTTGCCCATTTACCGAAATCCGATACGAAACAGTCGTAACACAACACATAATCTAATCAATGAATTTATGAGGGATGCCCAATTCTGCCATGATACTTTGGAGAGCTTGCCATTCGACTGTGTCGTACGCCTTTTGTACATCCATTTGAACCAAACACCTATGAGATATATTTTTTCCTGCCATAGCCTCTAACAAGTTCCTGAGCTACCAGAATGTTGTCTTGGATTTTCCTGCCTGGTATAAACGCAGATTGAGTATCTTCAACCACCATATGTAATACTGCACTCAACCTATTGGAAAGAATTTTTGAAATAATTTTATACAAAGTAGTGCAGCGAGAAATAGGTCTCATGTCTTTAATGGTTTTTGCAGCTAGAGATTTGGGAATTAATGAAACCAACGAACAATTAACAACTTTATACATATCTCCCTTTTCAAAAAAATCCAGAATTGCAAGATTCACATCAGTTTTAATAATTGGCCAAGCTACCTTGAAGAAGTGAGCAGTGAAACCATCCATACCAGGTGCTTTGGCATCTCCAATCTAATTTAGAGCATTCCATATTTCCTTCATATCAATAGGTCTGATGAGATTTTGTGCAGCTTCAATAGTCAAAGTTCTACCTTTTCTCATAGTAGTGATGTCAATATGCTTTAAATTTGTTGTTCTTGTACCAACCAACTCAGTGTAAAACTGCAGAATCTCTTTTTCAATGTTATCTTGGCAGCATAAAGACTCCTCATTCAGTGCAGTAAACGAGTATAAGCCTTTATTCTTATTTTTCTCCTTGATTGATGCATGGAAGTAAGCATTGTTGTTGTCCCCTAATCTCAACCAATCAATCTTAGCCTTTTGCATTAAGACTTCTTCTTCAATTTTAGTTAATTGAAGCAAACTCTCAGTATGTTTTTTTTTATATTCTCCAGGATTATGCTATCAAAAGGACTCTGCATATTCTGCTCTTGAGCCAACTGTAACTCTTTCCTCACATTTTGAATTTGAATTTGAGTGTTTGAGTATTTTCGAGAGAGGGGTCTTAGGACCTGTTGCAGTCTTTTGAGTTTCTTCCACATAACCTCCATAGATTTGCCACTTAAAATTTGCTGCCAGCTTGTTGAGATGATCTGTGTGAATGATGGATCTTTAGAGATGCAGTTCACAAATCTAAACATGTTGCTTTTTCTACCTTGTTGTACCTGTAAACTCGCCCTTATAGGGTAATGGTCAGAAATATTAGGAGCAAGAACTTCATAAATCACATCTTGGTAGTTTTGAAACCAATCAACATTGCAAACAATTCTGTCAATGCTTGAGTAAATGACATTATCAATGTGTTTGTTTGTCCAAGTGAAATGGTTGCCTCTCATTTCTGCTTCAAACAAACCAATGTTATCCATCATAGCCTTTAGGTCTCTAAATTCAGCTCAGTGACTTTGTTTCCACCAATTCTATCTTGGATAGACAAGACATTATTAAAATCACCCATAATAATCATAGGACCTGTAATGGTACTGCAAGTTTTTTCAATTTCCCCCCAAAGGTTTTTCCTCTTCTCAAGCTGGTTAAAGGCATACATAATGATAGTTATATACCTGGTGGCCTGATTCAACACTTTAACATCAACTTTGATAAATTGAGCATCAGTCTCCATGAGCTGAATATTCACTTTCCTATGATCCCATAATAACCAAATTATTCCATTGTCATGTTTGTCATAATTATCTATATAGCTCCAATTTCCTCCTATTATTTTTCTTATTTTCTCAGCCTTATGTTGTTTAACTCTTGCTTCCAAGAGAGCTACAAGAGGGACTTGGAAGGTGTGTATATATGATTTTACCTCTATGTGACTAACATCCTTGTTCAAGCCCCTCACATTCCAGCTAGCAATCATCAACAAGGTTTGGTCCTCCCCTAGGACAATCTCCAATCCTAAGGGGAGTAAATGTATTTTTATAAGGTACAAAATCACTTTTAGGAGTATGTATCATTACCTTCTTGCCTTTGTCTTTTGTTCCCGTGTTCACAGTGATCCATTCCACAACATTATTCTTCTTTTTCTCATTCTCAGCCGAGTCTTGTACTTTTTGGTTTTGTGGTACAGTCATGGATGTACTTATTTCTGCATTTATCCCATCAGTCTCCTTTGCTTTAGTTGGCTTCCATACTTTAGCAGGCTCTTTCTTCGTGATATCTTTTTTCATTGTACAATCATGTCCTATCTTTAAGCATGATTGACAATACATAGGTTTCCATTCGTACTCGATTTTTTGCTCCATCATTTTGCCTTTATAGTCCCTGATATACACTGTATCTCTAGGCTTCTGTGTAATATCAATCTCCACAAGTACTCTTGCATAGGATATTCTGAGTTTTCTAGCAGTACATTCATCAGTAGTGATAGGTTTACCAACAGAGCTATCAATTTTTGAAATACTTCTCTCTCCCCATAGATGTAATGGTAGGTTTGGTAAGGTGATCCAAATGGGTAATACGCACAACAAATCCTCTTTCAATTCAAATTCAGTTGTCCAATTTCTAATAAACAAAGATTTACCATATAGGAAGTAGGGCCCCTGTTCCATAACTTGTGTCTTTTCTTCATTATTCTTGAATTGTACGATGAATTACTCTTCCTCGTTATAATACAGTTCCGGAAGTGATACAAAATTTCATGACCTTTCCATAAATTTCTTCATAGCATTCATAGATGGTGCATCACCCATGGCAAATATAATTAAGATATTTTTAAAATTATGTTTAATTGGATAATATCCTATTTTGAATTAAGTTTAGTTTATTATTTATTGATATTTTATTTAAAATATATCTCTTAAAATTATATTTAATTGGATAATTTTCTATTTTGATTTTAGTATATTATTTATTCATATTTTATTTAATGGACATATTTTAAAAATTATGTTTAATTAATTGGATCATGTCCTATTTTGATTTAAGTTTAGTTTATAATTATTCATATTTAAATAATATATTTTTAAATTATGTTTAATTGGATTATGTCATGTTTTGATTTAAGTTTAGTTTATTTTTTATTCATATTTGTTGCATTTTTTTTTTGTGTGTTTTAAAATTGATTTACCAATGACACAAATTAAACTCTCAAGACGTAATAAATTAATAATTAAAGCAAGATTGAGAGAAATATTTGTATTAAGCATATGAAGTACTTGAATAAAATTATCTTAAAAGAAAAATATTTATCAAAAAAAAAAAAATTGTCTCGAATTTAATTTTAGAATGTATTTTATCTTATACTGTATTTTGTTAAGATTTGTTTGATCAATTCAAGATGAGGTCTTTATAGTTTATTGTAGTTTTTCTTCATTAAGGAAAAGAAATGTAAAATAAAAATTGATTGAGTTTTTGTAAAGAGAAATTGACACAATTGTCTACACGTTTTAGTTTTTACCAATACTATAACAACATATATTATTGAATCCTGAATTCCACATATTTTAAGTGTTTCCTTTAAAAATAAGTATTTCATTATAACAAAATGTTAAATAAAATAAATAATTATACGATCCTAATCAAAGCAAAAATCTTTTTAAATTAAAATAATTAGTAAAGAAATAAATGATAAACAATAATTAAATTATTGAATTAAAAACAAAAACAATAAACCTTTATTCATTACTACAGAAAATACATATAATAAAGGTTATGAAACACTTACAATGACGCTTTCACGTCCACTGTTAGGTAGTTAAGTGATTGTGTGTACGGTGGTTTTCACAACGGTGTATGATTGTGGTCATAAGCTAAGTGACGTGTTACCTATCACAACGGTTATATTAAACAACCGTTGTGATATATATTTAGATTTTGGGTTCGAAACCTAACAACAACAATAATTTATTTGGAATATAATTAACATTTCACCACAGCTACAGAAGATAACCGTTGTGAAAAATACCTTAAACTTATTATAAAATATGTAGATTGCTTGTTTTTTCTTAAACCTCACTAAACATATACAAACATTAAAAATGATGTACAAGATGATAATTTGAAAAATTAAATTATTCTTGAAAAACAACTTAAACAAGTCACAGTTTTTCATTGCATTCATATCGTAATTCATCTCTTGCTTCTTAACACGTAGTATTTGATTCAATGTCCCGAGTTATTCAAAGAAACAGTTTATTCCTAGTTTATTTTGTAAAGTATCAATATGTTTACTAATTATGAATCACTATCGCTAACATCATCATTATTTTAATCAACGATGAAGATTATTATGATGATGACGACGACGATGAAGATGATTCAATTTTCTCAACAAATTTGATGTTTTGCAATATAAATTAATAGAGAGTGAATATGTTGCTTCGAAGAAGCTAGGGAAATAAACCAAGTTCTACGTGTTAATGAACGGTATATATAAATTACGAGATGAATGTAATTTGAAAAAAATGTTTGATAAAAGTTGTGTTTCAAATATAATTTAATTTTCAGATTATTATTTTCTAAATCATTTTAAGTTAATGCATGTTCAATGAAGGGTTAGTGAAACAAACGATCTACATACATTATGATAAATTCAACAATAACAAGATTTATCAACAACAACAACAACAACAACATTTATCAACAAAATGGCAACAACGTACGTTTTATTGAAAAGATTCATGGGATGATCTGAAGAAAAAATACAAGGCATATGAAGCTTCCAAAATAGCTTCATACTTCTTATATTGTTTCTCCATAGCAAAACAAACCATTTATGAATCACACCCATGGTATGAGTTCTCTTGAACCAGATTTCAAAATATAAACAACTTTTCATAATGTTAACCTGTTTTGAAAACATAAATTAACATTAACATAACCGGAAACATGATCGTAAAAGAAAGTAAATCATGTCACAACAAAAAATAGTATGTTAACAAAAACTAGCAGTACATTGTAACATAACAAGAAACAACAATTACAACATACAAAAACTTGTCAATATCAACCAACAACAAATCATGTGAAACATAACAAGGTCTTCAATCTTCATGCCTAGTTGAATTCGTGCAGTTCTCAAGGTTTTTATAGTTCTCAAGGTCTTCATCTGATTTGAAATCAATTGCATCCATATTCATTAGGTCATTCATAATAGCCTCTATATCTTCATCTTTTCAGAATTAATATTCTTGAAATGAATCTTCTTATACACTGTTTCACTAGACGGTTCAACAACATTAATGTGATCCCTAATAGATTCAACTTCCTTGGCTTTTTTCAACCATGACTCCACCATATCAATAACCTCCTTTGTAACTTGAATCTCGTGGATAAGTTTGTTACTCCCATTATTCATGTTGAGAGAAGAGTCTAAAATATGAGAAAAGGATCTGAAAAATCGGAATAAGAAGAGAAACTCTTTTTCAAAATAACATACAATAACATAAAACAACAACAACATACACTACTAAAAAACGCGTAAACAACGACGTCATGGTCATATGGTTCATCCCTACACCGTTGTGACATCTCTAAACTAAGGAGCTATTATATTATATTTGTTTTTTGATTAAAAATTATTTGTATATAACAACGGTTGATAAGACAACCGTGGTGATACTAGCAAGCTTTCATGGGTTTGAACCTCGACGTCATCATATATATTATTCCTTTTATGTTAAGGTGCGCCTTTTTTTTTACTTTTAAATAAAAAAGTTAAAAGTTATGACTATTCATACCCAAATGTACTTTTGGTATGGCTATGAAGTCGGATCTTGGGAGCCCGAGTTAGGTTATTAAAAGTGGAATGAGGGAGGAATAATGGCAATAGCTCGAATGTTGTTCATGCTCGAAGTTGTTACACGGCTAAAGCCGGATAGTATAGAAACATGTACAGGTGTGTAATTCGTAACCTGGGCATGGTGCAATGAGGTAAAGCAAAAGGTGTAACGGTTACGGCTCATTAGTGAGAGGCGTTACTGAGCTCTATAACAAGTAATGATGGAAGAGTTAAGAGGAGAGATTTTGTGAAAAGGGAAAAGGAAGGGACATCACTTAATGACTTCTCATGAGGGGCTCCCGACTGAGGGATGGGCAAGACATTTTTTATTGAGACTTGATTCCATAGCACTTCTCTGAAATCCCCAAACTTACGAAACAAAATAGACGGCGTATTATTCTCTTAATCCTAGAAGGGAGGGCCAACACATTTGGTGTTTTGATCAAATTTGGCTAGAACAATGACTACGGTTGTTTTTTCCACCGTTGTGATTTTTTTATTTAAAATTTTTAATTCTAAATTTAACTATGGCACTTCATTATCAAATTTCATTATGAAAGTAATATATCATAACGATTAATGGTATAGACCGTTGTAGTAGCTTTACAATATTTTATGTATCATAACGATTGATGGTATATATCGTCGTAGTAACTTTACAATATTATATATATACTCCTAGTTTGTTTGTCTCTTCAGTATCCTTTTTTCCATTGAAAATAGAAACTAGACGAAACGATACATGATTTCAATCCTAAACCCTAACGTTCAATATTGTAAAACAATACATTATTTCAACCAAAGCTTGCATCATCAGTATCCATTCTTCGCCATATATTTGTCATTTTCTTCATCATTGTCACGATCATTACAAAAGGAAGAGTACACCTACCAAGTTGTCACCGTCGAGAAGGAAGATAACAACAACATTGTTGTTGTTGTTGTAAGGAAGGAAGACAACAACAGCAACAACAACAACACCAACACCAACATTTTTTACTTAGCCATCACATTTAGTGTACGTAAAATATTTTCCTCGTGCATCTATAATGTAACACCCCAAATTTGCCCTCTCTTTTTCATAGCATTTAGCATATCATCTCGCATACTTTGCATTGCATCTTCATTTTGAAATTGAAGCATAACATGAAGCACATCATAGAGCATGGCAATGACTTCAGTTTAGTGTGGTTGTTCAGTTATGATTCAGATGGAAGTTCAATTTGGTTATTTCTCAGACAATGCGTATTCAAAGTTCAAGTGGTTGTGCTGAATTCATCAGATTATCAAGTTGTGATTCATAAGAAGTTTCAGGCCAGATCGTTTGGGTTGAGCATTCATCAATTCCTCCGTGATTCGTCCATGGATTTATTCTTCTCATCATAAATTCAAATAATCATGGCAAGTTTCAGACGATTCAAATGGTCGTGTCTTAATTGGCAGATTATTCAGCGGTTCATGGTTGACTTTAATCAAGTGGTTTGTGAAAGAAATTCAAATTTGGTTGTGGGCTTAAATAAAATAAAATAAATTATCGCTTCGTCCATTATTCAATCCATACATTTATCTTTAGTTATCTGTTTACCTCATCCATTATCCAATTATTTTCTCTCCATTTTTATTTTTACATATATTTCCAACTATTATCCAATTATCTATCATAGCCATATTCCACCGATTTTCCTTTTTTTATTATTATTCAATATTCATTTTTATAACAAAAACTTCTTTCATCCAATTTTCTCAGTTATTTTATTCCAATTAGCCATCCATGTTTTAATTCCTAAACTGTTATCCATATTTCATTTTTTCCAATTTCCAAATAGCATTTAAGTTCATTCACATTTTCACTTACTATCCAATATTCGATTATTTTTAATTTCCATTACCCATTTTATTCTAAAAATTCTATCCCCATTTTCTTTTTCCATATTTTTACTTTAATTTATATCCAATTTCTATCCATTGTCACAAATACTATAAAAATTCTATTAAGCCCACATCATTAGGCTCATATCTTCCTATTTCTATATCAATTAATATATAAAAAATAAAAGGAAAAAAAGTCAGCAAGAAAGGAGGTGCCACACGTTCTCCCCCACTCACAAACCATCACATTTTTCTACACTACTACTCACACTTTTTGCACTAAGAGAAAAAATTCACATGTGCTTTGGTACACCGTGCAACCTTACATCAACTCCCACAAAACCACTAAAAACTCAGCTTGATCATCACCATTTTACATCACCAATACAACCACAACAACACATGGAGCTCCACCATACAAGCATAGACCTCACAACACTTGATCAAATTCAAAGAGGCTGAACAAAGTTGCAAAAACACTCACAAAGAAGGGACGCGCGAGAGGCATTGAGGAGAGAGCATTTTTTTTGCAAAAAGAAGCTTGAAATCACAAGATTTTTCCTTACTTTCTCTCACTTCGGATTCTCTCATTGCTGGAAGTTTTTGCTCTCCTCTTGCATTATTCTTGCTCACAAAGGCTTAAGGAACTTAGTGGAAGCACTCATTTGAAGTTTGCACATCACTTGAAGGACCAACGGAGTTGCTCTGTTAGGTATTTTTCTAACCCTCAAATCTCTCATGATAGACCATATTTAGGTTTTGTTTTGGTGCCTTTGAAGTCCTCCATCAATGGAGACATTGTTTGAATGTGGCTTGTGCAAGTTTTTGGTTGTTCCAACTTTGAGGATATGACTTTTGTGCTAATTTTCATGATATTTAATGCTTGTTTTTGCAAAATATTTATGTGTTTGGAATCTCCTTGTGTTGCTCTTTAAGTATATACCATTGTTGTTTTGGTTTGATAATGTGATGTAATGTGTGTCTTCACTTTAAACTTACTTTTCATGGCCTTAGAGGAAAATGTACACAAAACTAGTTGGATTTTTGAAATCTACGCGAAATTCTGAGGGGAAGGGGGGGGGGGGGGGGGTCGACCACCGCATTTTTTCGGGCTGAGGGGCCGCCGCCGGTGGTGGCCGACCGGACATGGTCGCCGGCGCGGGGGTACTGGTTTTTCCGGTAAGATGATGGCTTCTTGGAGAAGATGATGAGGTGTCAAGCTATGAGTGGTCTTGGTTTTTCTATTTTGTTTTTCATTTATATTTTTATTTTACCAACTTAAGTTGTAGCTTGACCAATTGATATGTGTTACATGATTTTTTAGTTTTCTTTTTTCTTTAAATAATAAAAACTGATATTGTATTGTGGTTTTCACATGGGCCTTGCCCGTTTACTATCTGCACCCCACCCTCAACCCAGTCCGTTTGTTTTAACTAACCTTTTACTATGTTACACTCCCTTCCATTATTTCTTTGTTTTTATTTCTTTTTGCACATAGTTTAGTTTTTATTCCATTAAAAATACTAAAACACTTTATAAAATTCCCAAACAATTATTGTAGAATCTTAACTCATTTTAGAAATTTTGTGTACTTTTATTTTCTGATTTTATTAATTTCCTTTTTTTTATTACGAATTTTCTTTTAATTTCTTTTTCATTTAAGCTCCATATTAACGTATTAACTTGTATATTTTATTTCTTTCACCTCAAGCAATATTTTAACTCTGTTCTTTTTGCATCATTTTGAAGACTTAGAAAAGTACATAAAAATATTTTTGTCATATTTTTAACCTCATTTTATCCATAGTTTTGTAAGTCATGTTTGTGTGATTCCTCTAATTGTTCTTAAGTGACTTTGTGCGATCTTTTAGTGGAGTTTGGTTGTGATTTTTTGAGAGCCATTTGGACACATTGTTTGCTACTGGTTGTTGACTTTAGAAATTTAATTTCATAATTTTCTCACGACCTTTGGTATTTGTTTGGTGCCTTGCTTCTTAGGTAGCTTTTCGTGCCTCTTTCTTCCCTCCTTCTAACATAGTTTGAGGAAGGCATTTATGCCATCCTATTAGGTTTTCTTGGTCTTTGTTTTAGGTCACCTATAGGGTTTAGGTACTAACTTTTTGATTGGATTGATTTGTGATCTTCGTATTTGGTGTGCGTATTGTTTGAATATTCGTATTTTCATCTTATGCTTATGTGGTTCACTAACCTTTGTTTTGTAGGGGCTCATGGTAAGTGAAGTATGGGTGATATCCACATTTCAAGCCTTCATCTCATCCTTTATTTTTGCTTTCTCATTTGTCTTTGTGATATGCCGTATGCCATCTTGTGACTAACTTCGTATTTTCCCTCTTAGAAACAACTTAACTTCTTTAGAGAAGTAAGTTGTCTTCTAGCGTTTCTGCTCCTTTCTTTTTCTTCTTTCTTTTCTTTTCTTCTTCTTCATTAGTATAGACTTAAAACCACACTAACCTAGGACTTCCATGCATGATAACATTTAGGATTGTCAGTCCCTCTCTAGTTTTTACCTTTGAGATCCTTTTGGTGCTCTCTCTTCTCATCTTCAAACTTAACTTCAAGTCACTTTAATAAATGACGAGTCTTCTCATGTGACAGGAGACTTTGCTATGAGATACTTGCACGCTTTCCGTTTCGGGGCGAGGTGTAGGATATCCCTCGTGGTGGATAGGTCTTAGCATGAGATTACTTCACAAAGAAAACATAAAAAAACACTTCTTAATCAAAAGATCACAAAAAACACTTAATAAATGCCAGTAGGTCAGTGTGTTTGAGCCTTCACTTGTGGGACTAAATTTGGGGATTTCCTCCATAGCTAGGTATGCCTCTGGCTCATTCCATTTCGGGATGATGTAATAAGTACACATCCCATTAAGTAAGACTTAGGTACACTTACCTATGCAAACTTCAAAGCAGAAAACTCATAAAAAAACTGGACAAATAATAAGCGTCTCTCCTTCGGGACTTCTCTTCTCATCACCTTCACTCTTTACGTGCGAAATTTCTCCTACTTGTCATTTTGAAAGACGGTAACGCACTCGTCGTTCGAGCCTGCAACACCTGAGCATTGGCATAGGCAGTTCAAGCCTTAAAACACAAGCAATCTTTCCACCCCTAGTTAGGGGAACTATGACGACTCTGATCCTCATTGTCCAGATGAGGTACATAGGCAGCGGGGTAGAGCCCATTCGAGCACACTCTTTTATTTTCCCTACATTTTCCCCCTTTCTTTTCTTTCTTATCCAGTTTCAGTTTCAGTTTTGCAGCAACTTTCATTTCTTCACCCTTTGAAACAGTTTCTTTGCAAGCGTGGATCCCGTCGGGTACGGCGGACAATCTGGGGTGCTAATACCTTCCCAAGTCGTAACCGACTCCCGAACCCAGTTTCTTTGGTTCGCATGACCTTTGTCCTTCCTTTTGTTTTCTTCGGTTTGTGCAGCATTACCTTTTTCATTCCTTTGGGATAAAAATGCATGGTTGGCGACCCTACCTCTTTTTCGCGCCACTTTCGCATTTGTACCAGGATGGAAATCCAGGGAGCGACATATAGTAAACTCATTTGTCATTGTTGTGGTTGTTATTTATGTTCTTGTTGTTCATGTTGTTGTTGTTTATATTCTTGTTGTTCGTGTTGTTTTTGTTTTTGAACATAGATGTCGACCTTGTCGAGTTCTACATCAGGAAGCAGTAAAGATACTCAAACGATTGAGTAGTGGATTGTCCATATTACTTTACTTTTAAGAGTTATGTTACGTTCCTTGCACGTAGCAAAGTGAGTATACTGATAGATGATTGGAGAGAAGTGGATGATAATGTCAAAGATAGCATATGGACATATGTTATAGTATTAGATACTATAATTTTCATATATTTGATATCACTACCTATAGTTTCTAATTCATACTTATATATTGATTTAAATGTAGTTGAATTTTAAGTTTACCGATAACTAAAAATTGAAAAAAGTGGATATCTTATGCTGGTATTCGTTGGAGGGGATTTAAGTCACAGCTCACGACCGACTACATTACGAGGCATAAGAGTGGTCTTGATCATCCATGGATTCAATATAGTTTTATATCGAAGAAGGTGTGTGATCGCTCCGCAAGCGCACAGATCTATCGAAGTAATATAAAAGATTGTCGAACCACAGAGACCATTGTCAAACTATTGTAATCTATCATTGCGATGCGAAGCTAAGGCTATGATTTAAGGGAAAAGAACGGGAATGAAAATGCTACTTACTAAAGGTTTAGAAATAAGGATAAAACGAGCCCGAAATATGATTTTTGCGTACCTAAGGGACTTGTAGAAAAAGGATACTAACTATGACTATACGCCTATTCCGTAGAATATAACAACTTAAAGGCTCAATCTCACACTCTCGTACTATCGACTAAAGCCATATCTCTAAATCCCAAGATTTTTCTCTCGCTCGCCCGGTAACTGAGAAACACTATTTGAAAGCCAATAACATCCTAATCAACATCTAAAGAGCTCTCGCTCTATTTAGACATGATGCCTAACTTCTACTATCTGTTTCACTCCTCATGCTCTCGTGAATCTCGGCTTAAACCTTTATATGCTTCTCACTCTCATGACAAAGCAATGTTAAATAACCTCTCACTCTCGTGACAAAGCTACTTAAATTAAGCATAGAAATTATAACCAAAATGACATACAAACATGAATTCGCACCTAACAATTTCTACAGAGTCCCTCCGGTTGCGACGGTCCTCATACGACGGACTCAAAACAATTTAACTAGACATGTAATTAAACATAAACAAACTAAACATGATAAACATAATTGAGGACAACATGCTTGAGCGATTATAGATTACGATAACAATAATAATAAAGCGATAAATAAAGAACCTATAAATTGCGGAAAATAAATGGAGACTTGAATTAACGGAACTGTAAATACTTTTAATATTATGCCAGCAAGGTTTTTGATCCAAGAGTGCAATACAATAAAAAAGAAAGAAAGCATATGTGACAATCCCTCGATGTGAGTGATTGTCACTTTTACAAGTGAATATATGTCTAAGACTACGAAAAAAATTTGGCAGCGCTTCCGCACAAACTTGGATGATGAATGCAGCCCTTTAAGGCTCTATTTATAGGAGAAATTTGGCTCCAATAAGTTCAAGTCAGTTTGAATTCGAAATGAAGCAAAAATGTCAAACTGCTGCTGAAAAAACTGCTCCTGTGCATAATGGTGATCATCGTATGCAAATGGCGAACGCCATTTCTTCAAAACGTGATTTCCCTCCTTTTTTGAGTAATGGTGAATGCCATTCATCTAGGGGGATCAAAACTTGCAATTTTTTTGATTTTTCTCCACTTTTTCGCTCCGTTTTCCATACTTGCCGATTAAATACCTGTCAAGACAAAACAAAGTGAAACATAAGCAAATAACAAATAAAACAGTAGACTCGGTAAATTTACAATAAGAAATGCGCAAAATGAACCGAAATAAACTATACAAAATCAAGTCATCAAACTCCCATACACTTAGGCTTTTGCTTGTCCTCAAGCAAACTCCCCACTGGGTAAATAATTAAATGCATCGTTCGACTCTTAGGCACGACAAAACCAAATGGTAAGGTACTCAAATGCTAGTCTAATGTTAAGTGGATAGGTACTAAATAGTGAAACTAAGGATACCGTAATGAATCAAATCCACCTAAAGCTGATAAAGATTCCCCTCCTATACAACATCAACCTGAATCATGACATTATACTTCGACCTACTATTAACCATTCTATTTCGCTTCTTTTTCATTTTTGCGCAATCACATTAAGCCCATTATCCTTTTGCTTACATGGTAATCGAACATGTTAGTGTTTTGATCTCTTATTCACAAAATTCGTTTTTTCTTTTTCTCTTTGCTTTTCTTTTTTTTCTTCTTTTGCTTACAAATTTCAAGATTCTTCTCCTTTGGGCTAAATGGTCGGGTGAGGGCCATCTAACTTAGTAAGAACAGGTCTTTGATTCGCATTTTTCTATGAAAGCACATAAACACAACTTTGAGATCAACACATATTTGCATCAGTTAGTTACTTAGTTCGCATCTAAGGATGGTGTTGACTGCTAAGATAAACTAATCAAGAAGCTACATAGAACTTTATAACATGGTCTCGACATAATGCCTATCTAAACTAACATCACATAATTAGAGACTCTAAGGTATAAAAACGGTACCGATCTTTTCAAAAACTTTCCCAAGTCCAACCTAACATAGTCTAAGGAAAATAAGGTAACTTATTTGGTGTCATGCCACAAATCAGAACATTTTTTTTTAAAAATGGGGTCAAGTTTCAGGGAATTTTCAAACAACGAAAAAGTAAAGTAAAAATATGACTCATTAGCACATATGACTTAATAAAGAAACAAACTGAAACTAAAAAGCGGTAAATTGAAAGCGGTAAAGTCCCCCCCCCCACACTTAAACCAAACATTGTCCTCAATATTTTGATAAAAGGTGGAAAAAGGAATTATAGAACCTGTATGAATGTCATTGCATGCCAAATCTTCTCTGATCCTCTCTTATTGTCCATGTCTTTTCTGGCCACTTTTGCTTCGGCGGTGGTCGCTTTGAGATACCTCTATTTGTTGAATTTTCTCTCTTCTGAAACAAATCATGATGCTGCCCATTTCCAGAGGAAGTGCCTGCAAAAGTGTTAGAAAAATACAGTGTGGTATCAGTGTCACCACCAGCAGCGACATTTGCATCGTGGGCACCTAGAAGAAGCTGAGACGAGACAAATAATACATTTCTTTATTTCCTAAAAACACAAACAATAAAAGTAAAACATTAAATTAAAAGTTTGTGGGTTACCTCCCACATAGGGCTTTGTTTACCGTCGATAGCTCGACGACTAATAATTTTTGGTTTCCATGGCCATTTATCAAGCCATCTCACATATCCCTCACCTTTTCTTTTCTTCCATCTGTGGGGTGGTTCATTCTTTTGAACTTGTGGTGGTGGTTCTGGATCTATCCTAAGTATTAAATTTTCAAGTTTTGGCTTACTTATTTCATCCACCATCTCAAAGTATAACCTTACCCTCTTAACAGTAATAATATCCCTAGTATCATGCTCCTCTAATTTTCTCTTTTTATGTTGGATCTCAAACAAGGGTACATTGGTGCATATATTTTCCAATACATCCATATTTGTTTTAGATTAGGAGTCTACAAACCTATGTGGGAAAGGAATTGATGGGGTATATGAATGAGGAATAACATTAGATGATTTCTTCTCTACCTCTTCGACGACCTCCTTTATGGGTGGTGTTGGCAGATTTTTCTCAATCTCCACTCCTTTCTCATCATAACTCCCATCAATCTCATTGTCACTCTCTCAACCTCATTATCACTTCCCTTAGGATTTTTAATTTCTCTTTCACTATTGGTTGTTACAACATCCACATATCTCTCAGGGGAGGGTTCTATAGGTGTATGTGCAATCATAGAGATTTGAGTCTCAAATGCCTCAGTGTGAGTCACAAGGGATTCGACCACAATGTTCATCCGCCTAAAGGTTTCATAACTTTGGAGATGTTGGTTTCTAAACTCTTCATTATGGATAATTTGTGTCTCCACAAAGCGCCCCATCATATATTCTAGCCTAGAATTAGTTGTCATTTCAATTAAATCCTCCATTAATTCTCCGAGGTTGGAATTATAGGATTCTTGCGGTTCCTCAAAGTATTGGGAGTGGTGATTTGGGTGAGAATGAGTTAGTGTCGCGTTGATAGAGATTCTTGCGATTCCTCGAAATTCTGGGACTGGTGATTGTAGAAAAAATTTGGGTGTGGTTCCTCAAACTTTTGGGAGTGATAATTGTAGAGAGAATTTGGGTGTGATTCCTCAAAATATTGTGAGTGGTAATCATAGAGAAAGTTTGGGTGATACATAATAATAATTATTTTTATTTTTTTAAACGAGAGTTTCTTAGTCTATACGGTGCAACAACGTAATAACAATATTGACTATTGGTCCCCGACAACGGCGCCAAAAACTTGATCGCTCCGCAAACGCACGGATCTATTGAAGTAATATAAAAGATTTTCGAACCACAGAGACCAATTTCAAACTATTGTAATTTATCGTTGCAGTGCAAAGCTAAGGCTATTATTTAAGGGAAAGGAACGGGAATGAAAACGCTACTTACTAAAGGTTTGGAAATAAGGATAAAACGAGCCCGAAATATGATTTTCGCGTACCTAAGGGACTTGTAGAAAAAGGATACTAACTATGACTATATGCCTATTTCATAGAATATACCAACTTAAAGGCTCAATCTCACACTCTCGCGCTATCGACTAAAGCCATATCTCTCAATCCCAATATTTTGCTCTCGCTCGCCCGGTAACTGAGAAACACTATTTGAAAGCCAATAACATCCTAATCAACATCTAAAGCGCTCTCGTTGTATTTAGACATAATGCCTAACTTCTACTATCTGTTTCACTCCTCACGCTCTCGTGAATCTCGGCTTAAACCTTTATATGTGAAATTCTGGGATCAGATACGTGATGTCGAACCAGATGTCTAAACACTTAAAATCTTAAATAAAAATTAATGAGCTGGTAAATTAAATAACACAGGAAATTGTTAACCCAGTTCAGTGTATCTCCACACTTACATCTGGGGGCTACCAAGCCAGGAAGGAAATCCAATATAAGTAATATTAATTATGGAGTTAAACCAATCAGTTTAATCCTTCACTTAATATCTACCCAATGCAATTTCTACCTAAGACTCTTCTTAGATATGAGTACCTACTCACTCCCCCTCAATCACACAGTGATCTTTACAATGATTAAGAATTTTGAAGTCACACTTCAGACACAACAGCTTGATCTTACTTAAAAGTTTCAATCAAGACACAATTCACTTTTTGCTTAAAAGCTTATAAAGTGACAAACAATTAAAACCTGCTAGCTTCACAAACACCCTTGACAGTCTTCTTAAATTCGTGATCTTTTCTTGAGTGTTTCAGTTCCTTAAATAGATGCTTGGTTTGTGGGCTTTTTGAAAATTATCCAGACTTTGATAAATCCCACAGTTATCTCCTTGAATTAGGGTGAGTTAGTTTGTTATCTCCTTGAATCAAGGTGAGTTAGTTATTCTGTTACACTGGAACCAGATAACTAAGCTTCCTAAATATGCGCCTTGGAGTGCTTATCTTTTTACAATTAATTCCAGATAATTTCTCCTGAATTTACTCACTTCTGTTACGCATCATTTAAGTCAGATAGCAGGTTTGCGATGTCACAACATCTGGTGTGACATCCTGATGTCTTGAACTAAGTTCATAACTTTTACTTTGTTTGTCAATGTCACAACATCTGGTGTGACATCCTGAACTAAGTTCATAACTTCTTGTTTGTCAAAAATTCTGCAAATTCTTAACATCTACAAACTCCCCCTTTGGCTAATTTTTGGCTAACACAATCTTCTGGTTTTGTCAGAGAGCAGCGGAGTTCTGTTGGATCATGTGAGAGCTAACATTTTGCTCCCCCTCAAACCTGTATGTATACTGCTATGACTTGTTCAACAGCCTTTGATATACCAATGAACATTCAAAAATAACTTAGTTCAGAAGACAGAAATTAACATCAGCATTGTTCATCAAACAGGCATTAACAGCAGCAGGCATTGTTCAATACACTTCTCCCCCTTGTTAGACAGAAATTTGGGGCCAAACATTACAGAAATACAAATCAGAACAGACAATACATTTTCCACAGCTATCAGATTCACTCAGACTCAGTATACTCTGTATCTTCTGTATCCTCAGACTCAGCATCAGATCTAGCCACATTCCCAGCAACCTCTTCCAGCTCTAGTCTTTGAATTATGTTCTCAAGCTTTTTCTTCCTTTCATCCAGCTCTTTGCAAGTTGTCTTGAGCTCTGCAATTAGGGCTGCCTTGGATATAGGAGTCTTGACAGCAGATGGTCCAGCAGATGTCCCACCTGGTGCTTCAACATCTGCAGCATGATGACCTAGAAACAGTTTGTAGTGAAAGGACAGTGGGCTCTCCCTTTTACAGACATAATCCTTGTCAGTAAGGATGCCTGGATATTGGTTGAGAATTACTCCACAAAGCAGTGAGGGGAAAGCTATTGGAAGCTTGATTGCTGAGGTTCCTGCATGCTTGACTGTCTGGTCAAAGATATATGCCCCATAATCCAACTTGGTTTGGGTGCCTACAGCACAGATAAACCTCCCAAGTCCAGTAGCTATAGATGAGGTGTGGTTGGTAGGGACCCAGTTGATTGTTCCAATCCTGTGCAGCATAGCATACTTCCTTGTTAACAAGCTGACAGATAGTTTGCCTTTGACTGGCCATGACTTGATCTAGTTGGCTGTGATTATTTTGCAGACTTGGTTGTCAGTCTTGCCAAGCTCATTTGGCCCATCTGATTCTCTCCCCAGGTACTGATTTATCACCCTAGGAGAAAAATCTACACATTTTTCCCTGACATATACCTTCCTGAAATCCTCAGATTTCCCATCAGCACACCCTTCTTGTAGATTAACTATAAACTCTTTGACCAGCAATTCATAACAAGGAGAAGGATTGGAGACAATTTTGAACAGACCAGCATTTGAGATTAAATCAATTACCTCAGTGCATTCCAAAGCATTGCTACCCAGCTCTCTTTCCAAAGCCACCCTTCTTTGATAAACATACTTCCACTTGCTTACACTAGAGACATGGTGGAAGGACACATTGTCCAGGGGTGCTTCAGGAACAACAGTGGCAGTCCTAGGAGGTGCTGGCTTCTTCCTGGGTTGGGATGTTGGGACATCCTCCTCAACATCAGAGTCAGATGGAGTTGTGGCCTTCCTCTTCTGAGTACTGACCTTACTCCATTGCTTTGTAGGTCCAAAAACAGTTTTACCCTTGTCCTTCTTGGGAGTTGACTGTCTCTTCTCAGGAGTTGCATGAGCACCTGGCTTCTTATCCTTCCTAGCCCTAAGCCTCTTGGCTATTCTAGGATTAATAGATGCTATGATCTCTGTGTCAGAGTCATCATCCAGGTTTTCAACTGGTGGAGGTTGGGAAGCCTCATTTTCAGCAGCTTGATCACCAGGAGCTTGATCATCAATAGCAGTAGCTTGATCATTTGGGGCTTTGTCCTGGCCCTCAGATGTTACAACATTGTTTGGGACATCCTATGAAGCAGGTATGTCTTCTTCAGCTTGGCTGCTTGGGTCATTTTGTGGAGCAGGCATACTGTTCATAGGAACAGACACCCCAGGCACAACTCTTTGTTCAACCAGGATCCTGGTTACAAGTTGTTTGATTGATGCGTCCACGTAAGCAGAAGCTTTGGGGGTACTGGAAGATGAAGGGTTTCCCTTACTTTTGCTGAAGACTGACTCCTTAGGTCTTCTTGCATGGGGAGTCCTGGGATTTTGAGCAATAGGAACGCTTTCTCTGATCACATTTATAGGTGTAGCATCCATTGGTACTACAGATATTGGAGTTGCGTTCACTACGTCTTCTTGACTGAGACCCTCATCAATGGAGTTAGGGTTCTGATGTTGAGACATTTTTTCGGTTGTAGTGGAAATGTGTAAAGGTTTGATAGATTTTGATGAGTTTAGAGATTCAGCTGTAGCATGCAAAACGTTCAGTGGTGCTAATGAGAATGTGAGAAGCTGAAAGCACGTTTGTACATAAATAGGATCCGTTGCTAGTGGAGCTTTTAAGATTGGAATACAAACAGTAATTGGCCAGACTGGTGCTGCCATCTGGTGATCATGCCACACGATGTCATGAGACATGCTGGAACTTCTCCATAATTGCTATATGTCACATATGCAGATTCCCAATTTACCCCTTAGATTTTCAAATTGGGTAGCATCCAAAGCCTTAGTAAATATGTCAGCTAATTGCAGCTCTGTGGCTACATGCTCTAATGTGATCACCTTCTCTTCCACAAGGTCTCTGATGAAATGATGTCTGATATCTATGTGC
Source organism: Lathyrus aphaca (assembly GCA_963966055.1). NCBI lineage: Eukaryota > Viridiplantae > Streptophyta > Magnoliopsida > Fabales > Fabaceae > Lathyrus > Lathyrus aphaca. Next base: position 505,724,765 of record OZ014522.1, on the reverse strand, counting down.
TTAGTCCTGTTGTGTTGGATAGGATTTTTGGAGATATTAATAGCACTTAAATTGTCACAGTACAATGTCATGACATCTTGTGGGACATTGTATTCTGTGAGCATTTGTTTCATCCATACCAGCTGTGAACAACTGCTACCAGCTGCAATATATTCAGCTTCAGCAGTGGATAAGGACACACAATTTTGTTTCTTACTGAACCAAGAAATTAAATTGTTCCCTAGAAAGAAGCATCCTCCTGATGTACTCTTTCTATCATCAACACTTCCAGCCTAGTCAGCATCACAAAATCCAGTGAGGATTGGTTCACAACCATGAGAGTACATTATGCCATAGTCACAAGTACCATTTACATATTTCAAGATCCTCTTAACCTGGTTTAGATGGCTCACTTTTGGTTCAGCTTGATACCTTGCACACACACCTACTGCAAAAGCTATATCTGGTCTGCTAGCTGTAAGATATAGAAGACTTCCAATCATGCTTTTGTACAAGCTTTGGTCCACACTCTCACCTTTGTCATCCTTTGTTAGTTTTAAATGAGTGGGGACAGGTGTTCTCTTGTGACTTGCATTGTCCATCCCAAACTTCTTGACAGTGTTCTTTGCATACTTGCTTTGGGATATGAACATGGAGTCCTCCATCTGTTTGATTTGTAGTCCAAGGAAGTAAGTTAGTTCTCCCACTAGGTTCATTTCAAACTCAGACTCCATTTGAGTCACAAAATGTTTAACCATCCTGTCTGACATCCCACCAAACACTATGTCATCCACATATATCTGAGCAATCATAACCTTTCCCTCTTCATCCTTTACAAACAGGGTTTTATCTATTCCTCCTTTCCTGTATCCATGTTTAATGAGAAAAGTGGTCAGTCTTTCATACCATGCTCTGGGAGCTTGCTTTAGACCATACAGAGCCTTCCTCAGCTTATATACATGGTCTGGACAGCTTGGATCTACAAATCCCTTTGGTTGCTCCACATATACTTCCTCATTAAGGTACCCATTTAGGAAGGCACTTTTAACATCCATCTGGAATAGTTTGAACTTTAAGATGCAAGCAATTCCTAGAAGTAGTCTGATGGATTCAAGTCTTGCTACTGGTGCAAAAGTTTCATCAAAATCTACCCCTTCAATTTGTGTATATCCTTGAGCCATAAGCCTAGCCTTGTTTTTTGTAACTACTCCCTGCTCATTAGACTTGTTTTTGTACACCCACTTAGTGCCAATCACATTAATGTCATCAGGCCTAGGAACAAGATCCCATACTTCATTCCTTGTAAACTGGCCTGATTCTTCCTGCATAGCAGAGATCCAGTACTCATCATTCAGAGCTTCCTTGATGGTCTTAGGTTCTATCTTTGAAACAAAGCAGGAGCCTGAGATCACCTCTCTTGATCTAGTGATGACACCTCTGTTGGGATCACCAATTATCAGTTCTTTACGATGATCTTTCTGGATTCTGATGGAGGGAGGTTTGTTGGATTGCTCTGACCTTGCCTCATTTAAAGTGAAGTCAAGATTATCACTTTCTATTTCAACTTCAGTTTGATTGTCAGCAGATGTTCCAACATCATCAGCAACATTTGTCTTTGCATAGGCATCATCAATAATCACATTTATTGACTCCATTATAACCTTGGTTCTGGAGTTAAATACTCTGTAAGCTCTGCTATTTATGGAGTATCCAAGAAATATCCCTTCATCACTCTTAGGGTCCATCTTCCTTCTTTGATCCCTGTCAGCCAGAATGTAGCACTTACTTCCAAATACATGAAAGTACTTGACTGTAGGTTTTCTACCCTTCCAGACTTCATAAATGGTGGATAAAGTTCCCTTTCTTAGTGTGACTCTATTGTGGATGTAGCATGCTGTGTTCATAGCTTCAGCCCAAAAATACAGCGGTAACTTCTTGGCATGAATCATGGCTCTAGCTGACTCCTGAATAATTCTATTTTTCCTTTCAACAATCCCATTCTGTTGAGGGGTGATGGGAGAAGAATACTCATGGTTGATCCCTTCTGAAGAACAGAAGTCTGAAATTTTTTTATTCTCAAACTCCTTTCCATGATCACTTCTTATTCTGACCACACAGCTTGCTTTTTCTCTTTGGATCCTGTGGCACATATCTTTAAATACCTCAAACACATCTAACTTTTATTTGATGAAGCTTATCCAGGTATATCTTGAGAAGTCATCAACAACCACATAAGCATATCTTTTTCCACCAAGACTTTCTACCTGCATTGGTCCCATAAGATCCATGTGCAATAATTCCAAGACTTTGGAAGTTGTCAGATGTTGAAGCTTTGGGTGTGACATCTTGGTTTGCTTGCCTATTTGACATTCACCACAAACTTTACTTTCATCAATCTTAAGTCTTGGGATCCCTCTTACAGCCTCCATAGATATGATCTTCTTTATTCCTCTGAGATGGAGATGACCCAGTCTTTGATGCCACAGTTTCACTTCTTCTTCTTTGGCTAAGGAACAAGTAGATGTGAGGCTGAAATCTTGGGGTTCCCACATATAGCAGTTGTCTTTTGATCTGGCTCCTCTCATGACAACTTTCTGTTCTTTATCGAAAACTATGCACTCAGTTTTGGTGAAGTTGACATTGTGTAACACGGTGGGAGAACTGACTTTAGTTAAATGTTACGGATAGCAAGAGTTGCCACCGACTTTTATTTTATCCAAAGGAAAGGGCATAAAAGAACAGGAAAGACCTTAAAAGATTTTTGGGTTCGGGGGTAGGTTATGTAAAGGGAAGGTGTTAGCACCCTTTACATCCATGGTTATCCATGGGCTCTTAGTTACTTAGCTCACTTTAAATTGTTTTTGAGAAGTGAAGTGTGTGATTAAAAATTTTCTTAAGTACTTTATAATGATCCTTGTACGAATATATATAAAGACTTTGTTTTGAAAATTGTTTAAAATGTAAAGTGTAATGAAGTATTTTGAAGGAGTGAGCAAGTACTTAAGAGGAACCTACCCTAAATTGAATCTTTTCTGTTCTTAAATGTTCTTTCAATGGTAAGACTATCCCTATTATTAAGGAATAGGTAGTCATTACCTTGGATGTTGTATGGGACATGTGAAGGGTCATCTGTGTTTAGGCAACTGTAAGGTGTCTTAGCAATACGAAGAGACTTATCATCTTTTATTTGAAAGGGACAAGATCATTTACGAAGGCAACATCGAAGGGACTTGATCTTATAATATTGAAAGGGACTAAATGATTTGTTCATGAGAAGGGACTTTGCTTTTTAGACACCTTACTTGACCATTTAGTTTAGGCAACATGAGAGGTAACCCTTAAGGAAGTGAGATGGCGATCAAAGATCGACTTACGTGTGTGCGTGTACAAATTCAAATATTTATCTTATAATTAGTGATCTAAGTTAATTTTAAAGCAAACATGTTATCACTCCCTATTTTACTAACCATAGCAATATATTTATAAATAAACAATAAGAGCTACAACTATTACATGGCTTTTACAGTTACATTATAATAAAAACAATTTAAATAATAATTATATAGTAAAATGATAAGTATAAACAATAAAAAAGGTTAGTGATAATTATAAGAAGAAAAGGTTAGTAATAATATACAAAATATATATATAATTTAATTAAGTATTTTTAGATTTAAATAAACAACTTTAAATAATTTTTGAGATGAAAATAAGATGATATGAATAATAATAATAAACCATATAATAATTATTTACAAAGAAAATATTATTAATTATTTTAATTAGATATTAGAAAAGTTTAATTAATTTTAATATTTAAAGATTAGGGTTAGGAATTTTAAAGAAAATAGAATTAGGGTTTATAATTTAAATTACAATATTAATTTAACTATTTACAAAAATAAATATATAATAATAATATATACATATTTTAATAAAAAAAACTAAGATTAAAATTTTTAGAAAATAAATTAGAGATCCCTTTTAGAAAAATATGAAGTTAATATATATATATATATATATATATATATATATATATATATATATATATTTACATATGATTATTTAAATATATTTTCTTATAAGAAATATAATTTATATTAAATATAAAACAAAACAATAAAGAAAATAATGAGAAATTGAATGAAAAATCAAAACTTACCTGGGGTTGGGATTCGAACCCAAGCTCTAGCAATGGCACTTAGCTGTTTCTGCATCAAACATTAAATCAAAATATCCAGAAACATTACAAACATCATCATGAACAATAATATACAATCAAATTTCATTTATATTGCTTGTATCATTGAAATCAAAAAATCAAATTTCAAGCTAAAGATGAAATCGGTTTATGTATTTTAATGAGTTTTGGATGATGTAATGCATTGGGATAGCATCAAGGATGATCAAGGAAGAAATTGCAACCTTCAAAACACTTTGATATAGCCTGCAAAATAGAATCCGAATTATGAATTTTTTATGAAAATTTAAAGTATTGTTCTTACTCTTGGAAGCAGCCAAAAAATTCTCTTTTGTGTTGTGATCTCTTCATGTATATATAGTGAGTGTAATTAGGTCAAAAAATCATATCCTACTTTGGACTTTTGGATCACTTGAGATTGAAAAAGATATGCTTTCAAATATTGAAAAAAAAAATTGATATCTTCTTACTATTTTTGGTTGATATGATCTTATATGATTTCAATCATCTCTAAATGGCCTTTAAGAATTTCTAGAACAAAGATCAAATCAAATATTGAGAAAAAAAATTGATATCTTCTTACTATTTTTGATTGATATGATCTTATATGATTTCAATCATCTCTAAATGGCCTTTAAGAATTTCTAGAACAAAGATCAAATCAAATATTGAGAAAAAAATTGATATCTTCTTACTATTTTTGATTGATATGATCTTATATGATTTCAATCATCTCTAAATGGCCTTTAAGAATTTCTAGAACAAAGATCAAATCAAATATTGAGAAAAAAATTGATATCTTCTTACTATTTTTGATTGATCTGATTTTATATAGTTTCAATCACTTCTAAATAATCATTAAGACCTTCTAGAACCAAAATCAAATCAAATATTCACACTTTTATATTTTATTTTGATTTAAAATGATTTTTAATGTAAAAAATCATAATAAATAAAATAAAATGAATAAAAATATGAATAAATAATTTTTAATTCGTGCATGATGTCATGGAAGTGTTTGGATCATAAAAAAGCAAGCCCATTTGGTGAATTATGGTTTTAAGACCCCATTTGCTTCATAAACCTCTCAAAACTTTCCCAACTTTGCAAGGACATAAGTACCTCAATTTTAAGGCTATGAAGGTGTTATTGGACATTTTGGAAAGCTTAAAGAGTCCTCTAACAAACCTCTTTGGTCTCGTGTCCATATCCTTTACCATTCTCAAGTTATGCTCTTTTGAAGTTGTTGACTTTTTGTTGACTTTTAAAAGGACCTATAATGTCTTAGCTCATACCTTCCAAATGAAGCATTTTTGGGCTTGGCTTGTGAGACACAAAGTTGTAGAGAATTAAATTTCCTTCAAAATGAGCTTTGGATGGAAAATTTTTGATGAAGCATGTGAAAGTTATGGCTGGTCAAAGTTCGGTTGACTTTTCCTATGAAAACCCTAATTTAGAAACTCCTGATTCTTGATGATCTGAAATCTCCTTGATGAATCATGATCAACCCTTGATCAAATGATGAATTTTACTTCATATAATTGATGTTGGCAAAAAATCATGAAGTTTGACTTTGGTTTGACCTCAGTTTGACTTTTTAACTGCCTTAACTGATTTTAACCTATCTGATCATCTGACTGAGCAAATCTTTTGGGAAAGTTCTGAAACTTGACATGGGGATTCTTGAACACATATAAGATGTTATGAAGCTCACTTAAAGCCTTGGAAGTCCATTTAGCCTGATGAAAGTCAAAACCCTAGTTTAGGATGCATTGCTTAGGAGGATGCATTGTCTGAGGGAATTGTCAAACTTTCTGACTAATTGTGAATCTTGTGAACCTTGTGAACCTCATGAGATGTCTTGTGAACTTTGTGAACCTCTTAGTACACAATGTCTTGTCTTGGGGAGGGCAAATTTTGGGGTGCAACAGCTGCCCCTGTTCAATTTTCTGAAACCTGAGGGGTTAGATTGGTACATGTGCCAGTCGTGACCTGGAAGGTTGAAGGGGATTGAACACAAAAGCCCAAAAAATTTCACTTGCCGGTGCGTAAAGTAACACTGATGATTAGTTGTATATGCTTGAGTGGGTTTAAAGATGCCACTTGGAAGAACTGGAGATGGGCTGAGAGATGCCATCTAAAGAACTGGAGATGGGCTTAGAGATGCCATCTAAAGTATCAGGATTTGATGATGTCTTTATGTTGATACTGGATATCAATACTAGGTCTTTGTATAGGCCGTCTCTGAATCGTTTATGCAACATAGTTTGATTTATTGAGTAGACCAGTAGAAATAAATCTTCGTGACGATTATCTCTTCTGGAAGTATCTTGGATTAGGGAATGGATCTTCTTACAGACCGTTTGCCTACTCTCCAAGGTCAAAAGAACATTAGGATTAGTTCTTATGAAAAATATCTTGAACCAGGGAATGGATCTTTGTACAGACCGTTTGCCGTTTGCTTGCTATTCAAGGGCCAAAAGAACGTCAGGATTAGTTCTTCTGAAAAATATCTTGAACCAGGGAATGGATCTTTTTACAGACCGTTTGCCCGCTATTCAAGGGCCAAAAGAACGTCAGGATTAGTTCTTCTGAAAAATATCTTGAACCAGGGAATGAATCTTTTTACAGACCGTTTGCCTGTTATTCAAGGGCCAAAAGAACGTCAGGATTTGTTCTTCTGAAAAATATCTTGAACCAGGGAATGGATATTCTTACAGACCGTTTGCCTGCTATTCAAGGGCCAAAAGAACGTCAGGATTAGTTCTTCTGAAAAATATCTTGAACCAGGGAATGGATCTTTTTACAGACCGTTTGCCTGCTATTCAAGGGCCAAAAGAACGTCAGGATTAGTTCTTCTGTAAAATATCTTGAACCAGGGAATGAATCTTTTTACAGACCGTTTGCCTGCTATTCAAGGGCCAAAAGAACGTCAGGATTAGTTCTTTTGAAAAATATCTTGAACCAGGGAATGGATCTTTTTACAGACCGTTTGCCTGTTATTCAAGGGCCAAAAGAACGTCAGGATTTGTTCTTCTGAAAAATATCTTGAACCATGGAATGGATCTTCTTACAGACCGTTTGCCTGCTATTCAATGGCCAAAAGAACGTCAAGATCAGTTCTTCTGAAAAATATCTTGAACCTGGGAATGGATCTTTGCATAGACCGTTTGCCTGCTATTCAAGGTCAAAAGAACGTCAGGATTAGTTCTTCTGAAAAATATCTTGAACCAGGGAATGGATCTTTGCACAGACCATTTGCCTGCTATTCAAGACCAGATAGATGAAATCTTCTGGAAATATCCTGGATTAAGGAATGGATCTTCTTATAAATCGTTTGCCTACTCTCCGAGGACATCTTGAGTAATGTATGGATCATTTCTGACCTGTTGTGGATCGTTGATATTGTTTTATCTGCATGTAACTATCCTGTAAGGAATAAATGTTAGTTTTATGCAATATGTATGCATGCATATCATGATGCACCTAAGTAAATGTATTATGCATTTATGGATATGTATGTTATGATATGATGTAAATGATGTATGTATGAATCATGCAGCCTGAAGCGTCTGGATATCTTTGTATAATAACTGCTGGCTAGGGAAAATAAATCTCGACTCATTGCTGAAGAATATGAGGACCTTGGTCCCGTCTTGTTTGATAGTATAGTATTCATAACCTCCCATCTTCGTTCGTCGTACCTCTATTGAAGGAATAAGTTCCTGAGTATCCCGACTGAGGATAAAAGAGATGGACATAAATTCAAGGGGAGACGTAACTTGAAGTATCTATAAAGATAGATTTGCCCTGCTGGAGATTTGTAGTTGTCTTGTGGGGATGAACCGGCGAAGCTTCGTTGAATTCCTATCTTCGCTCGTCCTTAGTAAATACTATTACTGCATTTTCATGCATTTCTGGTAAACATCAATCATATTCGAGCATTTTATGCATTTCTGGTAAACATCAATCATATTCAAAAGCATACATACATTCAAACACAACCAATGGACGTTTCGCTTATGTAAATAGGGTAAAAGTAATCCTGAATAAAGAGGGAAAAGTAAAGCTGAACTTGAAAACAGAATCGTTTCAACTTTGAGAATGTATAACCAATTGGATTTAGAGCTCCTGAGATTCTTAACTTTCCTGAATACCTTCCCAGAAATCCTCATAGCTGGATCTGAAGACATGATACTGACACCATCTGATACTACTGGGGTAGACAATTAATTTCCACAATGGCTTCTGCTGAGGATTCAATATCAAGGTAATACAATGGGAGAAATGTGTCTTCAAATTATGATGGACCATATATGCTCCGGGTATTAGATTTGAAAAGAGAGCATTGCCCCTTGGTTGAGGATGAATTATCCCATAACGGAAGTATCTGAATGTAGTTACCTCAAGAGAAATAAGCAGAATGCCCCACAATAATATGCCCCTGACATCATGAACTTTATAATGTTACCATTGGTAATTCGAATATATGAGGAGAGCTGCCCCTGGCTATTAAGCATTGTTGAATCTGGACCTGATTGCTCCGAATGAATTGAACAGTAAGTTGGTATGCCCCTTGATTGGGAAACAGTGACTATGCCCCTTTGTATACATGGACTTTGATCCAGGAAGAAACTTTGTTTATCGGAAGGATTTTGGTTTATTGAACATTCATCCTGTAAGTTTCATTGTTTATCAAACACTCAGGTATATGTGTAACAAATATATTCAAAAATGCAATGCTTATGTCTGTCTTGAAGTTTTGAAAAAGAGTTATTTTAGAAAAACAATTTTTGTGAAAACTGTGATATTAACTCAAGTTTTATAATAAGCCCTAAAGGAGTCAGGATACCTTTTTGTAGCAGTACACTTACGAACTAACTATGCTTCAGTTAGGACTTTTAAAGGGTTGTAACGTGGTCTGGTTCACGGTTTAAGAAACAAAGGATAAAGGCTCAAATTTATTTGTACCCAACCCATTCTTCGTGATGTTCTTCAGTCCTATGCGCAGTTAACTTATGCATTGAGGCTCAAAGGAGTTTGGAATTGTAACACTGACATTTGTGATGGTTCAGAAACCAATTTATTTGAACATTCAGTCATCTTTCTTTGTTGAGGATTCATAATGACCTCTTTTTTCTTTTGACTTTGTTATATCTTCTTTTTTTCCTGAACTGTTTGTTTCAAGGTTACAGTCAGCGGGATGTCTTAATTTTTTACTAAGTCTCCTTCATAGGTTTTGACTTAGTGGGTTTTTCTTTTGCTGGATATTGACTGTCAGGTTTAATGATTACAGAGAACCATCATTAGTTGTGTACAACACAGATAATTGGCATATTTGAGTTAACCGAGTAACTACCCTGCCTCGGGTTATGAATAAGGGTTTTAATTTGTGCGAGAATAAAAACTCCTACTTCATAGGCTCAAAAGGGTTGACTAGGGATTAACTTCCTTATATCTCCACTGTTTAGGAATTGAAACAATGCCTGTACATCGTCAGCATAGTCTGTTCAAAAGCATACTGCCTAATATTATGGTATTGTTTTCGTCATCCTCCTTCTACAGGCTTATAGCTTTATCAGGAGTTAAATATCACAAGATAGAAATAAGAAGCATAGTTTTAAATATAGTGAAACAAATGGATTAATTCAAGACAAATATATGCAATGCATTAATGAAAACAAAAGTTTAACATAATAGTAAGTGTTTAAACAAATAAAAGAAATTACAAATGAAAATTCAAATGTTGTCCCATCCAGTTGGCTGAATGTCTTCAATTGCAATCTGTGAACTTTCAGGAGCAGTATATTTCACCATGAAATCAAATTTTCCACTTGGATGTCCCAAGGTGCCCCATATCTCAACAGGAATAGATAGTCTTCCTTTCTTGCTACTTTGGGCAACTTGTCTTGCATCTTCGGTGTTTGATGGACGATGGTATAACTCAATTTGACCTTCTGGAGTAACCTCTAGGATTCCTTCGCCAATTAGGTCTTGAATCTTATTCTTCAGTGCCCAATAGTTATTAGTGTCGTGTCCGGGACTGTCGGAGTGATACTCACACCTTGCCTTGGGATTATAGTGAGGAGAGGAAGTTTTAGGATTTTGAGGAGGATTTTTCAAGGAAATTAGCTTCATCTCCAACAAGGATTGCAAAACTTGTGACATTGGAGTGTTGAACTTGATAAACCGCCTTCTACATTCCTTGTGTTGAGGTGGATTAACCTTATTAGGTCTTTCTTCTTCAACTGAAGAACAATCAGTGGCAACCTGTCTCTTACCTTCTTTTATCCTCATCTTCCTTTCAACCAAATCAACTTGTTTTAATGGAGGTTGACTGACAATTAGATTCCTGACTCCATTACTTTGAAGTTTGTGGACAAAGGTTCTTAGCTCTTCTTGCCCCTGAGCTAAACTTTGAATAAGAGCCACCTGGTCATTCATCTGTGTCCTTATTTTTGTCATCTCAGCTTGCAGTTGTTTCAACTGATTATCCTTGTTATCTTCAGGATTTTCAGAGAGGAGTGCTTTCAACTCTTCTTGCCCCTTGGACAAATTTAGGATCACTTCTTGGAACTGAGCATTCTGAGCCTGGAGATCCTTGACAGTTTGTTCAAGAGCCATTTCTGCTGAAATAAACAGCGAGAAGATAAGATACCTGTACATAAGAAACCTGTGATGCAATGATATGGTGTATAAATGCATATGAAATGTTTTCAAGGACCGCAGGATTTAAATTTGTTTAAACAACCAAAAGGTAAACTTTTATTAGTAATAAACTTGTTTGCCCCTTGGGCTTACAATAAAAATGAAATGAATACAAAAAATGGGGTTTTAAGTCTCCCATGGACGTTTCCTCTTTATGTTGAGGTATGAGTTGAGATTCCGCTCCTCGTGAAGTTGTTTTGTTAGCTCCAGGATTCTTTCTTGACTTGCTTTGTAATGAGTCTCAAAAGTATCCCTTTGCTCCTTCAACTGGATCCAGGACCTCTGTAAGTCTTCCATGTCAGTGGGCATGTCTGGGTGAAGAATGGTATAACAAGTATCCCCTTCAGCAACAGGCTCCATAGTAACTGGCAGGATGGCAGGATATGGCATCATAAGAGTATGAGCACGAGATCGTACCCATCTGAGATAAGCTTCCATAAGAATAGTGTACTTGGGCTCCAGAGTCTTGCTGTCAACCTTGTTCACTTTCCCCCATGCCTGTATAAACCTTTGACGGTAACCTTGAAGATCGTTGTCGTAGTCAAACACAATACCCTGAATCAACATGTCATGAGGACCATCACTCCGAGCGTAACCAAACTGTCGTAAAGCTAAGGAAGGGTTGTAGGTAATGCCCCCTCTTATGCCAAGGAGTGGCACATTAGGGAACTCCCCACAATGGTCAATGATAGTAACATCCTCCATAGATCTAGAGCACCAATGAATATCTGAATGAGAAAGTGACATAATCCTCTTGGACCACCTGAACCCTTGTTTATTCTTCATCACTGATCGAGGAAGGTGAGAAATAAACCACCTAGATAGTAGAGGTATGCAGCACATCAAAGCTCCTCGTGCCTTCGTAGTACGGGTATGAAGAGAGTGTAAGATGTCTCCAAGTAATGTAGGCACTGGATTGCGAGTCAGAAATATGTTGATGGCGTGTACGTCTATGAACTGGTCTGGATTGGGGAACAATACTAAGCCGTAGATCAATAGGGCTAAGATCTCCTCAAAAGCATCATAACTCATAGCCTTCAAGAACACTTGAGCTTTCTCCATCAATACCTTAGTAAGAATACCCTTAACTCCACTCCTTGTTTCCAAGACAATGTCTGATTTATTCAAATATAAGGCTGCAGCAATGACTTCAGGTTTAGGCTCTTTTTCCAAGCCTGTGAATGGTTTCTGATCAAGGATAGGTATACCCAGTAGTTTGGAGAATTCCTCCATTGTAGGAACCAACTGATAATCGGGGAATGTGAAACAATGATGTTTAGGATCAAAGAACTGAAACAGGACACTCATCATGTCTTCATTGAACCCTGAAGTGACTAGATCCAGTAGGTGACCATGCCTCTTGATGAATTGGGAGTTTTCAGAAACTTGAGAGACCAATTCTTTAAGCTTAGGAGGTATTCCTACAAAGTTGATCCGGATAGTATTCCTACGAGCAGAAGCCATGACCTGCAACAAAGAACAAAGATAAATCCTTTGGCCCTTGAAATGGTTAGTGAAAATGCTATGCTTATGATGCATGATGATGCTATGATGTTATGCTCAATCACAAACATGTGGCACACACAAACAAGTCACCCAATAGCCCTAGGTTTGAAGGCTTGCATGAGGTTTAAAGGTAAGTACCCTCCCCTGAAGTTTAGATGGTTCATCCTGTCCTATAAAGTAACCAGGTTCTAAGGGATCTCAATATCATTGATCTTTCACAAGGGTGGTTGTTCAGTGGGCAACTTACTTGCCAACCAAAACCCTCCAAGTTTAGAATCTCAATGAGTGTAGCATCGAGTATCAACCAACTTCAGTCTTCACCAAAGCCGGTTATCTCACTAATTTCTAAAGGCCATGATGGGATAACTAGGGTTCTAAAAGTTAATTAGTGTATTGACAACATATGGCAGCCTCATATTATCCTCAACTTGACTTAAGGAACATAAGCACCAACCAAGAAGTCACACTAACTATGGCCACCAGATCAACCATATCGGTATACGCCGTACAGTTTCCTTGGTCTATTGCCATTTACCTAAGGTACACTAGATCCGGGTTAGGATCTTTCACACATAAGAGCACCCAACAAGATAAGTATAAAGCAAACAAAGCAAACAATTTAAAGTGATCTAATTCCTAAGGGTACCCCTCTTTTATATTAAATCCCCAGCAGAGTCGCCAGTTCTGTAACACGGTGGGAGAACTGACTTTAGTTAAATGTTGCGGATAGCAAGAGTCGCCACCGACTTTTATTTTATCCAAAGGAAAGGGCATAAAAGATCAGGAAAGACCTTAAAAGATTTTTGGGTTCGGGGGGTAGGTTATGTAAAGGGAAGGTGTTAGCACCCTTTACATCCATGGTTATCCATGGGCTCTTAGTTACTTAGCTCACTTTAAATTGTTTTTGAGAAGTGAAGTGTGTGTGTTGCACCCCAAAATTTGCCCTCACAATACAAGACTTTGTGTGCTAAGAAGTTCACAAGGTTCACAAGACACCTTATGAGGTTCACAAGGTTCACAAGACACCTTATGAGGTTCACAAGATTCACAAGACACCTTATGAGGTTCACAAGATTCACAAGACACCTTATGAGGTTCACAAGGTTCACAAAGTTCACAATGGGTCAGAAGATTTGACAATTCCCTCAGACAATGCATTCTCCTAAGCAGTGCATCCAAAACTAGGGTTTTGACTTTAATCAGACTAAATGGACTTCCAAGACTTCAAGTGAGCTTCATAACATCTTATATGTGCTTAAGAATCCCCATGACAAATTTCAGAACTTTTCTCAAAGGTTTGCTCAGTCAAATGATCAGATAAGTCAAAATCAGTCAAAGCAGTTAAAAAGTCAAACTGAGGTCAACTGTGGTCAAACCAAAGTCAAACTTCATGATTTTTTGCCAACATCAAGTATATGGAGTAAAATTCATCATTTGATCAAGGGTTGATCATGATTCATCAAGGAGATTTCAGATCATCAAGAATCAGAGGTTTCTAAATTAGGGTTTCCTTAGGAAAAGTCAACTAAACTTTGACCAGCCATAACTTTCACATGCTTCATCACATTTTTTCCATCCAAATCTCATTTTGAAGGAAATTGAATTCTCTACAACTTTGTGTCTCACAAGCCAAGCCCAAAAATGCTTCATTTGGAAGGTATGAGCTAAGACATTATAGGTCCTTTTGAAAGTCAACAAAAAGTCAACAACTTCAAAAGGGCATAACTTGAGAATGGTAAATTATATGGACATGAAACCAGTGGGGTTGGTTAGAGGACTCTTAAAGCTTTCCAAAATGTCCAAGAACACCCTCATAGCATTAAAATTGAAGGATGTGTGCCCTTGCAAAGTTGGGAAATTTTTGGGTGGTTTATGAAGAAAATAGGGTCTTAAAACCAAATTTTTCTAAATGGGCTGAACTTTTTGTGACCCAAAGTGTTCCATGACATCGTGCACGAAATTTATTTGATATTTTCATAATTTTATTTTATTTAATTTATTTATTATGATTTTTTATATTAAAAATCATTTTAAATTTAAATAAAATATCAAATGTGAAAATTTAAAATATATTTTGGTTCTAGAAGGTCATTAACATGATTTGGATTGAATTGATATAACATTGATGATGATTGGCTTGAAATAGAAAGGTCTCATTCACAAATATTTGAAATTTAAGTTCTAATCTTTTTCAATCTCCAAAATCAAAAAAATCCATACAATGATCCAATCTTTCTGACCTAATTCATTCACTATAAGTATATGAAGAGAACACAATGCATAGGGACGAATTTCACAGCCTCAAAGAGTAAGTTTGCACATTCAAAAAACTCACCAAAATTCAAATTCGGATTCCATCATTCAAGCCCTTTCAAGACAATTTGAAGGTAGCAACTTGTTCCTGGGAGTTCATAGAGTGATTTTGGATCACAACATTGGTCATTCATGCCCTAATTCGCATAAACCGAATGCATCCCTTTCACATTTTGACATTTTTCGATTTGATTGATTCATGTATTAATATTGAAAACTAATCATATATTTGTGTTTGTTGTGATGTTTAGAAGCTTTTTGCATAGATTAATTGAATTATTATGGACTATGTTGAAGATTGCCATTGTTAGGGTTTGAAGGTTCAAAACGGGAACTATACATTTAAGACCTTAAAATCAATTCTAAAACCATGGCTGTGATGTATGAGCTTTGTACAATTGATCTGGGCCATTAATTTTGGTTGTCATGATGGTTTGCGTGATGTTTCGAAAAACACAGGTTTAGGGTTTTGAAAATTCGCAGGAAATTTCGTAGGGAAATTCGCAGCAAAAAACGCAAGGCTAGAGGAGGAAGACGAAGCTCTTGGCGCCATCTGGAAAATTCAAAATTGAGTTTAATATTTTTAGAATTGTTTGTTGTTTTATTTCACAGATGCGTGTCTGGCCCAGCGGTGAGGGATGCGTGTGTTATGCTTGAAGGCTTGTGTTCGAATCCTGGATGCAGCAACCTTTTTTTCTTATTTTTCCCTTTAATCATCAAACTTAATATATTATTCATTGTATTGGTTATACAACCAGTTGCGCCCTCCCGGCTGGATGGTAAGTGTGCTTGCGTATTGTGTGAAGGTCCTGGGTTCGAATCCCTCCCCAGGCCTTTTTGTGTTATTTGTTTTGTTTTGTCATGATTTTTCCAGGTTAAACAACAAAACCAAATGGAGTGTTCTCCCTATCACCTGCGTGCGCATGGCCCAATGGTTGGTGTGTTGGTCTTGAGGGTTGAAAGCTTAGGGACTGGGTTCAAATCCCAGCCCAGGTAAGTTTTGCTTTTTCATTTTTTTTTGATTTTCTTATTTAATTAATTTATATTATAGTTAAACAAATTTAAATAATAAAAAAATAGAATGTTTATATTATTATTATATTTTAGAACTCTTTTTTTTTTATAATTTAAATCTTATTAGAAAAATTATTTATTTTTGTAAATTATTAATATTGTATAATTCTATATAGTATTTAATTAATTCTAATTTATTATTCTAAAAAACATATAAACCCTAATTTTCTAAAACCTTAAAATATTTTGTAAAGCCTAATTATTTTTTTCATAAACCCTAATTATAAATGTTAATTTATTTGTTAATTATAACTTTTAATAAACTTTAATTATATGTATATATTTTATAATTTGTTTATAATTATTATTTAGTTCTTGTATGTAAATAATTTTTAGTGTATGCTTAAAAATAATTAAAACTTGCTAATTTAATTTTATAAATATAATTTATTTTCATAATATGTTTATAATTAACCTAATTTTTATAACATGTATATAATTTAAAACTTTATAATAATTAGTATATAATATGAATTGTTTATGTTTTCTTCTTAATCTAAAAAATAATTGTTTATAAAAAAATTGAACTTTTAATTATTATGCTAATATTCTTATTAATTCTCTTTATTTTCATATGATATTTATTTTATTATTACTAACCCCATTTATATTGTGATTTATTATTATTATTGTTACTAACCCAATTATTTTATTATTACTTATTTTGCTTATTTATTTAATTTGTTTTAATTATTATTATTATGTAATTGTCTCCTTTATGTCATATTTTAGTAGTAATGTTTAATATTTATTTTTAAATGCTATGGTTAGTAAAATAGGGAGTGAAACATATTTGTATTTAAAATTGATTTAGATCATTAACTTAAAAGATAAATATTTAAAATTGTATACTCACACACGTAAGTCGATCCTGGATCGCCATCTCACTTCCTAAGGGTTACCTCTCATGTTGCCTAAACAAAAGGTCAAGTAGGGTGTATAAAGCAAAGTCCCTCATTTCACATCATCTAGTCCCTAAACAGATAAAAAGATCAAGTCCCTTCGAATGTTGCCTTCATAATGATCTTGTCCCTTTCGAATAAAGATGATAAGTCCCTTCGAATTGCTTATACACCCCACAGTTGCCTAAATAACAGATGTCCCTTCACTTGTCTCTCACATCCAAGGTAATGACTATCTATTCCTTAATAATAGGGATAGTCTTACCATTTAAAGGATTCAAGAACAGAAAAGACTTAAACTTAGGGTAGGTTCCTCTTAGATACTTGCTCACTCTTCAAAACATTTCAAACAATTTTCAAAACAAAGGTTTTATATACATCCGTACATGGATCATTATAAAATACTTAAGAAAATTTCTATTCACACACTTCACATTTCAAAAACATTTTAAAGTGAGCTAAGTAACTAAAAGCCCATGGATAACCATGGATGTAAAGGGTGCTAACACCTTCCCTTTACATAACCTACCCCCGGACCCAAAAATCTTTTAAAAGGTCTTTCCTGTTCTTTTATGCCTTTCCTTTGGATAAAATAAAAGTCGATGGCGACTCTTGCTATCCGCAACATAACTAAAGTCAGTTCTCCTACCGTGTTACAGTGTGATTAAAAATTTTCTTAAGTACTTTATAATGATCCTTGTACGGATATATATAAAGACTTTGTTTTGAAAATTGTTTAAAATGTAAAGTGTAATGAAGTATTTTGAAGGAGTGAGCAAGTACTTAAGAGGAACCTACCCTAAATTGAATCTTTTCTGCTCTTAAATGTTCTTTCAATGGTAAGACTATCCCTATTATTAAGGAATAGGTAGTCATTACCTTGGATGTTGTATGGGACATGTGAAGGGTCATCTGTGTTTAGGAAACTGTAAGGTGTCTTAGCAATACGAAGGGACTTATCATCTTTTATTTGAAAGGGACAAGATCATTTACGAAGGCAACATCGAAGGGACTTGATCTTATAATATTGAAAGGGACTAGATGATTTGTTCATGAGAAGGGACTTTGCTTTTTAGACACCTTACTTGACCATTTAGTTTAGGTAACATGAGAGGTAACCCTTAAGGAAGTGAGATGGCGATCAAAGATCGACTTACGTGTGTGCGTGTACAAATTCAAATATTTATCTTATAATTAGTGATCTAAGTTAATTTTAAAGCAAACATGTTATCACTCCCTATTTTACTAACCATAGCAATATATTTATAAATAAACAATAAGAGCTACAACTATTACATGACTTTTACAGTTACATTATAATAAAAATAATTTAAATAATAATTATATAATAAAATGATAAGTATAAACAATAAAAAAGGTTAGTGATAATTATAAGAAGAAAAGGTTAGTAATAATATACAAAATATATATATAATTTAATTAAGTATTTTTAGATTTAAATAAACAACTTTAAATAATTTTTGAGATGAAAATAAGATGATATGAATAATAATAATAAACCATATAATAATTATTTACAAAGAAAATATTATTAATTATTTTAATTAGATATTAGAAAAGTTTAATTAATTTTAATATTTAAAGATTGGGGTTAGGAATTTTAAAGAAAATAGAATTAGGGTTTATAATTTAAATTACAATATTAATTTAACTATTTACAAAAATAAATATATAATAATAATATATACATATTTTAATAAAAAAAACTAAGATTAAAATTTTTAGAAAATAAATTAGAGATCCCTTTTAGAAAAATATGAAGTTAATATATATATATATATATATATATATATATATATATATATATATATATATATATATATATATATATATATATATATATATTTACATATGATTATTTAAATATATTTTCTTATAAGAAATATAATTTATATTAAATATAAAACAAAACAATAAAGAAAATAATGAGAAATTGAATAAAAAAACAAAACTTACCTGGGGTTGGGATTCGAACCCAAGCTCTAGCAATGCCACTTAGCTGTTTCTGCATCAAACATTAAATCAAAATATCCAGAAACATTACAAACATCATCATGAACAATAATATACAATCAAATTTCATTTATATTGCTTGTATCATTGAAATCGAAAAATCAAATTTCAAGCTAAAGATGAAATCGGTTTATGCATTTTAATGAGTTTTGGATGATGTAATGCATTGGGATAGCATCAAGGATGATCAAGGAAGAGATTGCAACCTTCAAAACACTTTGATTTAGCCTGCAAAATAGAATCCGAATTATGAATTTTTTATGAAAATTTAAAGTATTGTTCTTACTCTTGGAAGCAGCCAAAAAATTCTCTTTTGTGTTGTGATCTCTTCATGTATATATAATGAGTGTAATTAGGTCAAAAAATCATATCCTACTTTGGACTTTTGGATCACTTGAGATTGAAAAAGATATGCTTTCAAATATTGAAGAAAAAAAATTGATATCTTCTTACTATTTTTGGTTGATATGATCTTATATGATTTCAATCATCTCTAAATGGCCTTTAAGAATTTCTAGAACAAAGATGAAATCAAATATTGAGAAAAAAAATTGATATCTTCTTACTATTTTTGATTGATATGATCTTATATGATTTCAATCATCTCTAAATGGCCTTTAAGAATTTCTAGAACAAAGATCAAATCAAATATTGAGAAAAAAATTGATATCTTCTTACTATTTTTGATTGATATGATCTTATATGATTTCAATCATCTCTAAATGACCTTTAAGAATTTCTAGAACAAAGATCAAATCAAATATTGAGAAAAAAATTGATATCTTCTTACTATTTTTGATTGATCTGATTTTATATAGTTTCAATCACTTCTAAATAATCATTAAGACCTTCTAGAACCAAAATCAAATCAAATATTCACACTTTTATATTTTATTTTGATTTAAAATGATTTTTAATGTAAAAAATCATAATAAATAAAATAAAATGAATAAAAATATGAATAAATAATTTTTAATTCGTGCATGATGTCATGGAAGTGTTTGGATCATAAAAAAGCAAGCCCATTTGGTGAATTATGGTTTTAAGACCCCATTTGCTTCATAAACCTCTCAAAACTTTCCCAACTTTGCAAGGACATAAGTACCTCAATTTTAAGGCTATGAAGGTGTTATTGGACATTTTGGAAAGCTTAAAGAGTCCTATAACAAACCTCTTTGGTCTCATGTCCATATCTTTTACCATTCTCAAGTTATGCTTTTTTGAAGTTGTTGACTTTTTGTTGACTTTTAAAAGGACCTATAATGTCTTAGCTCATACCTTCCAAATGAAGCATTTTTGGGCTTGGCTTGTGAGACACAAAGTTGTAGAGAATTCAATTTCCTTCAAAATGAGCTTTGGATGGAAATTTTTTGATGAAGCATATGAAAGTTATGGCTGGTCAAAGTTCGGTTGACTTTTCCTGTGAAAACCCTAATTTAGAAACTCCTGATTCTTGATGATCTGAAATCTCCTTGATGAATCATGATCAACCCTTGATCAAATGATGAATTTTACTTCATATAATTGATGTTGGCAAAAAATCATGAAGTTTGACTTTGGTTTGACCACAGTTGACCTCAGTTTGACTTTTTAACTGCCTTAACTGATTTTAACCTATCTGATCATCTGACTGAGCAAATCTTTTGGGAAAGTTCTGAAACTTGACATGGGGATTCTTGAACACATATAAGATGTTATGAAGCTCACTTAAAGCCTTGGAAGTCTATTTAGCCTGATGAAAGTCAAAACCCTAGTTTAGGATGCATTGCTTAGGAGGATGCATTGTCTGAGGGAATTGTCAAACTTTCTGACTAATTGTGAATCTTGTGAACCTTGTGAACCTCATGAGATGTCTTGTGAACTTTGTGAACCTCTTAGTACACAATGTCTTGTCTTGGGGAGGGCAAATTTTGGGGTGCAACACATTGTAACCTTGGTCACATAACTGACTTATGCTGATCAAGTTAGCAGTTAATCCTTTTACCAACAGCACACCATCTAGACTTGGTACACCTGAGCAGTCCAGGGTCCCAACTCCCTTGAGTTCCTCGTTTTCTCCATCTCCAAAGGTTACATAGTTGGATGAGTGTGACTTTAAACCTACCAACAGATTCTTCAGTCCAGTCATGTGCCTTGAGCAGCCACTGTCAAAATACCAGTCTTCCTTAGCAGATACTCTGAGAGATGTGTGGGCTATAGAGGCAATAACCTGCTTGGACCATTTGTGCCTGTTGTGAGGTTTCCTTTGATGCATCTGCCCTGGGTAGTGTCCATCTCTAGAGTTCCAAGGTTGCCTGGTGAACTTGTTCTTAGGCATGTACTGGTAGCTTTGGTCAGTATAAAGACTAGTTTTAGGTATCCAAATTTTCTTGGTGACCTCTGTCTTCTGCTCAGGAAGGTGCTGAGAACTCTGATTTGGGTATCCATGCAGTTTGTAGCAAAAAGGTTTGATGTGACCAAACCTTCCACAGTGTTGGCATCTCCATCTTTGATATTTCTTTTTCATCATGTTTTTGTTATGATGTTGAGACATCTGCTTGCACATCTTGTTTGACTTCATGGGATTTGAAGTTGTTTGGCTGGTGTTAGCCTCAAGGTTTTGAGCTTTATTAAATCCCAACCCAGTCCTATCACCTGAGTGCTTGTTGTTGTGTAGAATGGTATCCAGTGTGTTTGAGCCACTGTTCAGCATTCTGACAGATTTGGACATATGCTCCATTTTGGAGTTGAGTAGGCTGACTTCACTTTTCAAAGTGTCAATGATCTCTAGATGACTTGCCTTTTCAGCCTTTAATTCCTCAATCTGCTTCTTCTGCTGTTTATTTTCCATGCATACTTCAGTGCTCCTTTTACACAGCATCCTGTAAGATGCTTCAAGCTCTTCAAATGTCAGATCCTCATCACTGGACCCCCCTTCAGTTTCACATACTCCAGCTAGAGCAGTGATGTGCTCTGCAGATTCTTCTTCTGACTCACTACCTGAGTCTTCATCTGACCAGGACACAGAGAGACCTTTCTTTTGCTTCTTTAGATAGGTTGGGCATTCACTTCTAATGTGTCCATACCCTTCACATCCATGACATTGGATCCCTTTTCCTTGGTTAGTCTTCTCATCATAGTTTGACCTTCTATTAGAGTCATAAGGTCTTTTATTCTCAGAGGTTGAGTTTCTTCCACTTGGTCTGGGTCTGTTGTCCATTCTTTTGAGAATTTTGTTAAATTGTCTTCCAAGCATAGCAATTGATTCTGATAAGTTGTCCTCAGAGCCTGCTTCATGACTTTCTTCTTCTTTATCAGTGTTTGAGACCAGGGCTATGCTCTTGTTTTTCTTCACAATTGTATCATTCATTCCCATCTCAAAGGTTTGAAGGGAACCAATGAGCTCCTCAACCTTCATTGTACAGATGTCCTGAGCTTCTTCTATAGCAGTGACCTTCATGTCAAACCTCTTTGACAGTGATCTGAGAATCTTCCTTACCAACTTTTCATCATTCATCTTCTCTCCCAAGGCACCAGAAGTATTAGCAATCTCCAGGATGTTCATGTACAACTCATGAATGGTCTCATCTTCCTTCATCCTCAAGTTCTCAAACTTGGTGGTGAGAAGTTGAAGTCTTGACATCTTCACCTTTGATGTTCCTTCATGAGTAGTTTTGAGGGTGTCCCAAACATCCTTGGCTAGCTCACAATGATGCACAAGCCTAAATATGTTCCTGTCAATACCATTGAACAAGGAATTTAAGGCTTTGGAATTTCCAACTGCTGACTCTTCTTCCTCCTTGCTCCACTCTTCTTCAGGCTTCATCACTTTTGCCCCATCCTTATTGTCTTGGACAGGGTGCTCCCATCCTTTGTTAACTGCTTTCCAAGCCCTGCTATCAAGAGATTTCAAGAATGCTACCATTTTTGGCTTCCAGTAATCATAGTTGGATCCATCCAAGATAGGTGGTCGATTCACAGATCCTACATCTCTGTCCATGTTCCCAAAATTTGCAGTCCCTAGATCTCACCCAGTTATACAGGCAGGGTGCCTGCTCTGATGCCAATTGAAATTCTGGGATCAGATACGATGTCGAACCAGATGTCTAAACACTTGAAATCTTAAATAAAAATTAATGAGCTGGTAAATTAAATAACACAGGAAATTGTTAACTCAGTTCAATGTATCTCCACACTTACATCTGGGGGCTACCAAGCCAGGAAGGAAATCCAATATAAGTAATATTAATTATGGAGTTAAACCAATCAGTTTAATCCTTCACTTAATATCTACCCAATGCAATTTCTACCTAAGACTCTTCTTAGATATGAGTACCTACTCACTCTCTCTCAATCACACAGTGATCTTTACAATGATTAAGAATTTTGAAGTCACACTTCAGACACAACAGCTTGATCTTACTTAAAAGTTTCAATCAAGACACAATTCACTTCTTGCTTAAAAGCTTATAAAGTGACAAACAATTAAAACCTGCTAGCTTCACAAACACCCTTGACAGTCTTCTTAAATTCGTGATCTTTTCTTGAGTGTTTCAGTTCCTTAAATAGATGCTTGGTTTGTGGGCTTTTTGCAAATTATCCAGACTTTGATAAATCCCACAGTTATCTCCTTGAATTAGGGTGAGTTAGTTTGTTATCTCCTTGAATCAAGGTGAGTTAGTTATTCTGTTACACTGGAACCAGATAACTAAGCTTCCTAAATATGCGCCTTGGAGTGCTTATCTTTTTACAATTAATTCCAGATAATTTCTCCTGAATTTACTCACTTCTGTTACGCATCATTTAAGTCAGATAGCAGGTTTGCGATGTCACAACATCTGGTGTGACATCCTGATGTCTTGAACTAAGTTCATAACTTTTACTTTGTTTGTCAATGTCACAACATCTGGTGTGACATCCTGAACTAAGTTCATAACTTCTTGTTTGTCAAAAATTCTGCCAATTCTTAACATCTACAATATGCTTCTCACTCTCATGACAAAGCAATGTTAAATAACCTCTCACTCTCGTGACAAAGCTGCTTAAATTAAGCATAGAAATTATAACCAAAATGACATACAAACATGAATTCGCACCTAAAAATTTCTACAGAGTCCCGCCGGTTGGACGGTCCTCATACGACGGACTAGAAACAATTTAACTAGACATGCAATTAAACATAAACAAACTAAACATGATAAACATAATTAAGGACAACATGCTTGAGCGATTATAGATTATGATAACTATAATAATAAAGCGATAAATAAAGAACCTGTAAATTGCGGGAAATAAATGGAGACTTGAATTAACGGAACTGTAAATACTTTTAATATTATGCCAGCAAGGTTTTTTATCCAAGAGTACAATACAATAAAAAGGAAAGAAAACATGTGTGACAATCCCTCGATGTGAGTGATTGTCACTTTTACAAATGAATACATGCCTAAGACTACAAAAAAAAATTGGAAGCGCTTCCGCGCAAACTTCGATGATGAATGAAACCCTCCAAGGCTCTATTTATAGGAGAAATTTGGCTCCAAGAAGTCCGGGTCAGTTTGAATTCGAAATGAAGCAAAACTGCCAAACTGTTGGTGAAAAAACTGCTCCCGCGCATAATGGCGATCACCGTATGCAAATGACGAACGCCATTGGTTCAAAACGTGATTTCCCTCCTTTTTGAATAATGGCGAACTCCATTCCCCTAGGCAGGAAAAATGGCGAATGCCATTCATCTAGGGGGACCAGAACTTGCAATTTTGTTGCTTTTTCTCCATTCTTTAGCTCCGTTTTCGCTCCTTTTTCCATACTTGCCGATTAAACACCTGTCAAGACAAAACAAAGAGAAACATAAGCAAATAAAACATAAAACAGTAAATACTCGATAAATTTACAATAAGAAATGCGCCAAATGAACCGAAATAAACTATACAAAATCGAGTCATCAGTGTGGCACAAGTTTTAGAAGAAACGTCGTTTTGAGGAATTCAAGGTTAGTACTAGTCTTATGTAACCGTTAATGTTATGCTAATGAGTTATAGATACTAATCATATATATTTTTCACTATGTTAATAACATGCTAAAAGCGAAGTAGGAATTTAAAACAAGGCGAAACTTGAGAATTCTTGAAAAACAACAAGAAATAAGAGACAGTGACGTCCCATCTCTACCATCAAGATGTGAGAAATGGAAAAATGCTCGATTAAGACCTAATGGAGAGTACACCTCTGAGGCTTCATGAGAAATTGCTGAGAAAATTGTAAATATATGTTTTGTTTTGCTTATGTTATTTAAATGTGTTTGCTTATGTAAGTTGCTCATGTTGTGCAGGATAATTTAGTTGAGGCAGTCAGTGAAGACACATCTGTTCCGGAAGCACGACATGACATATTAGTTGAAGCTATTGGAACAGCTAAACATAGAGGTCGTGTTCGTGGTGTTAGAGAAGGTGTCGGCTTGAGGTCATACCTTGGGTCTCAAAGAAAAAAACACCAAAACCCTTGACTTTAATGTTCAATGACAAAATATTGAGAATATTGAGAAGCAATTGGAAGAACAAATGAGGATGTTTGAAGAGGAGAGGGGAAAAGGGAGAAAGAAACGGATAAGTTACAAGAGTTAGATTCGGTATGTGCTTTACTTGAGATGTTAATATTTTATCAGAAATGTATGATATATATTGTACTTATTTTTGTTTTATGTTCTAATTGAATATTATGATGTGAGATTAAGTGAAAACCTCGAGCAACGAACAAATGATGATCATTGTTACGTTAATGGTGATGATCAAATGGTGATGATCAAACTCCAAGTAAAAGTGTTGTAAATCACGCTTCTACAAAAGAAGGTTATTGTACAGTCCATCCCCCTACAGATAACCGCAATGGGATATTGGACCTTAGTCCAAATGAAATAACCAAGTTATACTTGTCCATTGCAGAAATAAATGAATTGCAAGCTCTCCCGCTAGAACATTGTCCGAAATTGGATGTAGATATTCAACTGTTTTCTCTTTCTTATGTAGATGTTTAACGACGAAACCCCATTCCCCATTGAGGACTTTGTAGATATTCGTACACGTCAGTAGCATTCGAACCCATCCCCTTTCTCTCATTCCTTCAATGACTAACATCTAGGCTACAAAGCTCATGTTGAAATATTGTTTCCTTTAATTAATTTTAATATATATTTTTTCGTTTTTTTACCTTTAATTGATATTAATATATTTTCGTTTTTTAATGTTATATATACTGTAGCAATTTTAGTTTATTAAAATGCTACAATTATTAATTTTTCAAATTAGTGTATTTTTACCTTTCGTTTTTTAATGTATTTTAATTTTATCTTTTACCTTTAATTTTTCAAATAAGTGTATTTTTACCTTTCATTTTTTACTATTTTGTATAATTTAGTTTCAGATTACTTAAACTAAACTATTAAATTTAGCTACAATATTTATTAATTTAGAAATTAATAAACTAATTTATTTCAAAATTATTTTAACATTAGTTTATTAATAATTCCAATTTATTAATTTATATTAATGATTTTTAATTTAGTTTAATTAACTTTGTTGTTGTATGTTGTCAATCAAAGAAAACATTGATAAATCTATTGCTTCCCATAGTTAACATTATTAAGAAATTTATTCTTAAACACAATCATCAATTTCTCTTTCATGTTCTCTTTCATGTGAAAAATTTTGTCATGAAAACATTTTCTCAAGATAATAAAATCTCTTTATGATGGATTGCAAGTATAGTAAAAAAAATTCTTAGTTGGAACAGATAACTTATCAGAAATTTGAAAAGATATGTTGTTCTTCAAGAAACCATTGTCAAAATCTTGAGTTGTTTGAACAATTTATTTTAATATTTTGTGTAAAAGATGTAAATATAAAAAAAATCCCCTTGATTTTTAACAGAAACCGATTTTATTAAAAAGAAACACATTTTACCTTGATATTGAGTAATAACCGAGGTAAAATATCAGAGTGTTTATTCAGTTTCTTCATCGTCCTTAAAAAAAATTGTCATTCATTTAATGAGTATCAACGCTAAGACATTGTTATTAGTGATCATCGTGAAACCTAAAACCTCCACTATAAAAGTATTATGAATATTAAAAATTGATAATGAAACAGTTGAAAATTTTGAAACTTAAAAAAACATTTATTTTGTTTGGGAAAAGTTCTCAAGGATGGTTTGTGTTCTTAAATAATCATATAACTGAATATTTATTTTATTTATCTAACTTTTTTATTTTGTTTTATATCATACATTTGATCCTCCTCAAGACCAATGAAACGAGGTTCCCCGACATCTGCTCTTCTCCAAGATATCCAACATTTGTTTTTCACCGACAACAATGGCGATGAATCAGATTCAACATTTTTACTTTAATATTCTATGTAACCAATGTAATATTTTGTGTAACCAATATAATTTGTATACAAATTTATTATTAATATTCCGTGTAAACAATGTAACAAATATTTTTAAAAAAAGAATATATATTTCTCATTAGTTTTGTTATTAAATTGAGAGGTATATGGTGCTAATTTGAAAAATATAAAAGATTTATTGTTGAAGGTCGAACATATGATCATTTCAACTAATCTGTTGGTTATTCTTAAACCAAAAGGTAAAGTGACAACTTTTTATGATGCCATTTGTTATCTCGTCTCTTTAATTGAGGTTAAAACAACTCTGTATTTAAAGTTACATGTGTTTTTTTTAATAGTGAAATTTTAATCATCCTTAACTACAAAAGTCTCTCGCATTAGAATACCACACACTCATATATTACTTTACACGTACAATAATATATTTATTCAAAACTTATTTTGGAAAAGTCTCATATTTGATGAAAGCAAAATCTTTAAAATACTGCCAAGAATTAAACTATTCCACTAATCTAATTTTTTTTATATATATTGAATCTTGAAGTATTTTAATTTAGTCCAACGGTAAATTTTAAATTATATAAAATTTAGTATAAGTATTGGAGTTTATATATATATATATATATATATATATATATATATATATATATATATATATATATATATATATATATATATATATATATATATTTATTTATTT
The DNA here is from genome assembly GCA_963966055.1 of Lathyrus aphaca. Classification (NCBI taxonomy): domain Eukaryota; kingdom Viridiplantae; phylum Streptophyta; class Magnoliopsida; order Fabales; family Fabaceae; genus Lathyrus; species Lathyrus aphaca. Next base: position 505,696,964 of record OZ014522.1, on the reverse strand, counting down.
ATTTATTTATATAATGGCGGATCCAAGACCCTGATTATGAGGTGCAAAATATTTCATACTAATAAATTATTATAATTATATCTATAATAGTAAAATACTTAACAAAAAAAATAGTACCCAAATTATAACTTATTCAAAAAATTACATATATGTTCTATAATTGTCCTTTTCGTGATTTCATATTTTGAAATCGGTGAATAATCGGCTCATTATCAATATCCTTCATACATCACTCTCAATATAAGTCACCAAACGATCGTTCGACGGTTGTCGTGGAAACAGGAAAAATCATTGCTAATTCAAAAGTTGATAAACCAATGGATAAACAACATGTCTTCTCGTTTCAACCAACTTTTTTTAAAGACCACCAATTCCTTTCAAGGATGCAAATTCAATACTAATGCGCATATCAATGATATAAGTCTCAAGTTGATTATCAAGCAACATCAAACTAGTTTGACAAAATTCTCCAGGATAAAACTTTGCAAATTCAACTAATTTTTCCATGTCAAAAGAAGAGAACAAATTTGTTGTATTCAAACAAGACATGCAAATGAGCAACCTATTATTTGTCTCATTAAAACAATTCTTTAGTTCTTGAAGTTGCATGTCCACGATAGGATAAAATAATTCAATGTGATAATGTTTCTCTACTGTGATAACTTGACATTACTTCCACGCCTTGATCTTCCCAAAAATATATATATCACCCATGTTTGCAATGTGAATGTCATGCATATTGCAAAATAAATTTACTTCATCCAATAAAGATTCTCATCAATCAAACACTCAACAAAGAGGCATACTCTACAACAACTTCAAACACTAAATCAAACAACATCGTTAATTTCGTCTGATTTCAAAATTAACACAGTTCTAATTTAACAACAAAATCATCAAACCCTAATTTCTAATTTTAAAAAACCCTAAATTAACAAAACCTTAAAATCAATATATCTTACCTTAATAACTTCAAAGTTGAAGATAAATGCTTCTAAATTACTATGATTTAACATAATAGCTAAAAACACATCCGAAACCGATAAAAAAATTGCTAGTGAGAGCATGAGCAAGTTTGATACACGGTTGGAACTGTCAATGAAAAAGATGAGAGAAACTAGGGTTAGTGGGAGAATTAGAGAGAGAGGTGAAAAATTAAATTGAGAATACAATTTTTATTTATTAATCTTTTGATATCTAATTATTTTTTATTTAATTCAATTTATTTACAATAAATAATTAAGGGTATTATTTATAAAACATCATTAATATTATATTAATTGAAAATAAAAACTAAATATAAGTATTATATTTAAATAATTTGTATTCTTTGATAGAAGAATTGAAAAATGACTTAAGTGACTACAACTGGTGCAAAATGCAAACCTATAAAATTCAAGAGGTGCAAATAAAATAAAATGTAGATTATTAGTGTAAATTTAAAAAGTTGAGAGGGTGCAGTTGCACCCGCTGACTACCATGTAGATTCGTCTGTGTGTGTGTGTATATATATATATATATATATATATTAATTTTAAAATATTTTTTGTTTAAAGAAAAAATGAATCTTGAAAATTTTAAACTATTCAATTATTTATTTTATAATTTTATTTATGCTAATCAATTTTTATTGAATGATCAAAATAAAATTACTACAATACAATTTTGGTCTTCCTGATTTACTAAACTCGTGAAAATAGTTCTCCTGATTATTTTTTAAACAGTTTTGGTCCCTCTAGCCCATTTATCACCAAAAATACATTGATGTGTCTTTTTTTTTTAAATATGGGACTGATATGTGAAGCTTTCCATAGATTCAGAATCCATTACACCAGACACAAATTAGGCCAACAAAATGAAGACGACGACAGTGAATCTGAACACGATAATGAAGACGAGGATGAAAATGGATTATGTAGCTGAACACGATGGTGAAATAAGATGTTGAACCTGAACACGATGGTAAACTGATGACCTACATTTCCTTTTTTAAATAGACATCTAAAAATATTTTTTAAATTTGTTTTTTTTTAAATTTAATATTGACATGGCAACAAATTAAATCCACATGTAAGTACAGATCCGCCACATATTGCCACGTATTTTAAAAAAAGACATATCATCGTGTTTTTGGTGATAAGTAGGCTAGGGGATCAAAATTGTTTAAAAAATAAACAGAGAGACTATTTTCGTGAGTTTGGTAAAACAAGGGGACTAAAACTGTATTTAGTCAAATAAAATTAAAAATTTAACATGAGAACAAATGAGAAGTATTAAAGTGGAACATCTAATGTCTTCAGTGTTACATATCAGTGGTAAATAACCAAAATAAATATGTTTTTTCTTTAATTTTAAACGATTTTTTGAATTTTAAATATTTATAAAAATATATAATATTATAAAAATTAATTTAAAAATAAAAAAAATAAATAAAACAAAGAGGCCATAAATGTGTTGGAATTTAGAAGAGAAAAATTGAATTTGTGTTTTTTCCCTACCGACGACGGTGGAAGTGTTAGGTGCAAGATATTTTGCATTATTAACAAATCAGATAGATCTCTAGAAGTTTATATTTTACACAAAACAAAACAAGAAATAGATAATATTAGAATAAAATATTATAGACTTAAATAGCCTTTTGATTCTTCTTATAAGTTAACTCTTTTTTTTTTATAAACAAATTTTATTAAATCCAAAAAAAAAAAACAATACATCACAAAGGTGGTCCAAAGACCCAGCCAACCAAAACACCAAGCCTACACCAAAAACTTAAGGCATCATGAATTTGCTAATATGCCTCATAAGGTTGGGCTTGTCCTAACATCTATAAACAATTACATAAATGATCTTTAGTCCTACAGTAACATTCTCTAAATTATCACAAAAATAATGTTGATTATGGATAATCAACATTATTTTTGTGATAATTTAGAGAATGTTACTATTATGCATCAACTCTTGATTGCCTTCTATTTTATGCCTTTGTTTAAATATAGCCTTTATTATCCAAGACCAATTATTCTCAACCACAATATCCATAATACATTTCCCTTTCATGTGATAACTATGGATCCATTTGATCCATGGGTTATCCCTTTTGCCACTAATATTCCTAAGAAGCTTGAAAATTTTAGTTATTTTATAATCCTTGATAGTAACAATATATATACCGCCCTGGTTCTTGTTGTTACAATTTTTTTTCCCAATAGATTGGAGCTTTCCTGGTTATCTCACCACTTCCTAGCCAGAGAAAAGACTTACAAATAGTTTCCACCTATTAAATAACCTTCTTAGAGAGAGGAATTATCTGCAACCATAAATTTAATTATAACAACAAATATAGTACTTTTTATTAGTTGGAGTCTCCCTACAAAGATGAGTAGATGAGAACTCCAGTGATTGACAAGAGCAACAATTTGTTATCTTATCATTTGTTATCTTTGGAATAAGAGTAACAACAACACTATTAGAGGCATAATACATTCTCTCATTCTCAAAGAACTCTCTAACAACAGCATAGACATCATGTTTGTAACATTCCAAGTGAACTTAAAAAATTTAGCTCCATACTTATCTGCACCTGGAGATGTGTTATCCTTCATACTCTTTAGGGCTTTGTCAATGTCCATATTGCTTATGAAAGCGATAAGACTATCCTTTTTCTCCAAAGATAATTGATTGCCTTTTCTCAAAGCCACAATATCAATCCCTGTGATTCTAGGTGAATCCTTACCAACCAAGTTACCATAGAAATTAAGCACTTCCTTTTCAATGTCCCTTTGAGAAGTTAGAATGGATCCAAAATTGTTCACTATAGAAAGAATTTGCTTATGCACTCTCTGACTTTTTAGCATGGCATAAAAGTAAACTATATTACTATATATTTGCTTCAGCCACTCTATTTTAGTTATTTGCTTTAATAATTGGTCTTCTATTATATTTAATTGGATGACTTTTTCGTAGCAGGTTTTAGTGGCAAGATTTTTCCCTATTTTCATTTTGTCATGGAGCAGGTTGAATTGGGATATCCTTAACTCCTCTCTAGCATCCTCCACTTGTTCCTTAATGCTAATAAACCTCTTACTATTTACTTTGATGACAGGTTGAAGCCTCATCAACTTTCTCCAAAGAGCCCCCATACCTTTACCTCTGAGTGGGAGATTCCAACTTGTTCTTACATATTCCATAAACCCTTCTGTAGAAAACATTGCATTTTGGAATTTGAAGTGGCTATTACACACTTTGTTTACCTTCTATTCCATTAGTCTCCGTAAAGCATGATCAGACCCGCCATACTCTAACATGTTCTGACAGGTGATTGTTGTTGTTGAACTTGTACCTACTTTTCCTTTTCCTCTCCATGTGTTTCCTACCTCAATCCACGAAGTTGATCCATCTTTTGGGTCTATTTGAGCTTTTTCCTGCTCCACAACCCTAGTAATCTCCTGAACATAGCCATTTCCTTCTATTGCTTCACCAATTTATTCCCTTCATTACCATATTTGTGCCCACTGTTTAGGCAGACTTCACAATATAAAGGTTTCCATTCATATTCTACTTGTTGTTGAATTCTATTACCCTCATGGTCTCTGATTGTAAGGCCCTCCCTTTGTTTTTGAGTAATGTCTAGTTCCAATAATATTCTCACATACGAGATATGTATCTTGTTTGTTGTACATTCATCGGTGAACAATGGGTTTCCTAAAGCACTCCATAGTTTTCCCAAGTTTTTAGCCCCTGTTAGACTATTGTTTAAAAAACCCTAAATCTAAGACTGCATAGAAAGACAATAAAATAAAACAACTTTTCTTTTTAATTTTAAAGATAAAGAAACACCCCATTTATAGTTAGGGTTTACAAGACTAATTGAGCCATGAGCCACTCAACCACAAAAAGGGATAAAAAATAATACTAGTACTAATAATTGCTAAAAAAATACCCATTTAATAATAATAGTTTTTAAGTAAAATGGAGGGTCTCTTTTCTCTAATAGGCCTTGTCCTAACAATACTCAATGGGTCCAAAAGAATCTTGTGCTCAAGGTTCAAGAAAGGGGACACATAAGAATTTTTTTCGATTGGGATGGGTGAGTAAGGAAATGGGTCGGGTAGATGAACAATAGAAGATTGAGGAAATGCGCTAGGTTTAGGAGGTAGGGTATCTGATTTGAATTTTGAAATGGGCGGAGTTTGTACATGGCTCGAGGATTGTGTTTGTGATGTGGGGACAAAAGGTAGCATGTGAGTGGGTGAGGGAATAAAGGCTTGTCATGAGGTTTTATGGTGAACAACCATTGGGTCTTTGAATAAGAAGCTTCCACGTCGACCTGGAGAGAGAGAGGTAAAGATTTTGGGCCAGATTTCATAGAGATGGAATTCGCATGTGACTGAATAGAAACAACAGAGGGGGTCTCACGTGAAAAGAGTAACGTTGGGAAGTGCTTCTATGTAAAGTGGGAGCAACGGTACTTTGGTCTTCATAAAGGCTTGGTAATAATTTGGGATCATGTACTCCCTCTATAGAGTTTGTATCCCTTGGATTTCTTTTTTCTCCAACACACGCATTTGTGCCTTCAATAATCTGAGTGTTCAATATTTTTTCTTCCACCTCTCTGTGATATTTTTCAAACTCGTTCTCCTCAAAAACATCCTTAAAACTTATCAAACCTTGAGGAATAAGAGTAATAATGTTGTGATGTCGGGGACCGAAATAGGGTCACAAGAGTGAAACATGCACCACCAGATGAGTCTTGGAGGGTGAAGGCATATCAAACCGATATGCGACTTCGCCAACCCTTCCGATGATTTGAAAAGGGCCATAAAAACGCTTGGCTAGCTTTTGTGATGTTCTCTTAACAACAATTTGTTGAAGATACGGATGGAGCTTCAACAGAAGAAGATCCCTTATTTGAAAGTTAAAATCCATCCTTTTTTGATTGGCAGCAAGTAAAAAGGAAGTTGAAAAGGTTTATTCTCTAAAACAATTCGGACATTATTACATGATAAACAATTGCAATCAAGCTCAAACAAACCCTAATCCCATACTAGGTCACACCCCAAAAGAGAAATTCAAAAGCCTCACCAATCAAAAGTTATGATTTTCCTAAGTTTTCTAGGGTTTTTGGGTGGTTCAAAGGGAAAAATGCAAATCAATTTGAAAATGCAAGATAAATTCATGAGGAAAATAACCTAGAAACTACATGCAATATGTAATACAATGCAAAAAGAATCAACTTCAAACTCTTCTTGGTTAGACAGAAATGTTTTTTCAAAGTTAGGGTTTAAAAATATGATTTTTATGACCCTTAATTCAAAGAAAATTTGCAAACTATGATCAAACCTAAAAATAAATTTGTGTGAAGAGTTTGAAAATGTTTCTAAATGTATTGGGATGATTCATGATTTTTTTGGTGATTTTTAGAAACCTAAATGTATTTTTAATTAATTAAAATACTTTAATTAATTAAAAATAACATTTAAATATTTTAAAAATACTTTTTTAATGCAAAAAATAAAATAAAAATCATTTTTGGAATGAGAAAAATATTTAACGTCAGAATTCAAAAGAAAATATTTTTTGAATGCTTTTTGATATTTTAAATAAATTGAGAAAGAAAATGCAATAAAAATGAAATAAAAATGATTTAAATGAGAAGTATGCAAATCTGATGGTCCAGATTTAAACTGGGAGAGGGACCATTGACTGCGCGCGCGTTTTAAAGGCCAGAATCAATTCTGATTAAATTAATTCAAATAAACCTAATTAAACTAATTAATTAAGGTTTAGGGTTAATGACATCATCTGGACCGTACGCTGCCTAAACAAATCTTCATCCAAGGGCTCACAATGAAACTGGGAATCAAAACCCTAATTAATCTCAGGTGACCGGAGCAAGTTCCAGTCATCTTCTCCGGCCACACCTTCATGCCATCTCTCTCTCTCTAAGCTACCCCAGACCAAAATAACTGCCCATAAATGATCTCCATGCCTCCCACAATCAAAATCACTCATCAAACAACATTTATATCACAAGAATCATGCAAATCGAATCAAAAACAAATTCACGGGCAAAGTTTCAGAACATCATGAAATGCTTATTTCTCAACCATTTTCAAAAGTAAAAGCATCGGCATGATCAGGGAAGCATAAGGAATCATTTAGAAACTTAAAAAGGAAGTTCTGGAAAAATTGTTCATCATAGCTACCTGAGTTGAAGCTTTGTGTTCTTGAGCTTTCTGGGCCTTTCTTTTGTGCAAACCACCTCTTTTGATCCCTCTGAGTCTATTGTGATGCTTGGAATGAGTTTATTTTGGCTGAATCAAGAATTCCAGTTCTGAGTATGCAAAAATCATGTTTTGGCTTGAGGGTGTTTTAGGCTATGGTGATGGGTGGGAAATGATCCTGGGGTGATGCTGAGTTGATTAGTGAAAGTAGTTTGAAGTTTGAGTGGCTGTGTGATGAATTTCGAAGAAGGGAAGTTTTTGATGGATTTTGTGAAATCTGAGTTTTGGGATGATTCAGGCTCTTGTGTGTTATGAAATAGCTTGCATAATGTTTGTTTAAGCCAATGGGATTGATCAGAAAGTTGTTGTGGCACAGGCTGATTGGTATGGGGTGTTTTGCAAAAAAAGTCAATTTTTGTGTACTTGAGATATGGGCCATGGCAGGTCTGTTTCTTTGGGGTGTCTGGCCTCAGCAAGATTCATGGAGAGCCATAGAATCAGTTTGATGCAGCTGGCACAAGTGGATGGAAGGATCCAATGCATTTTGCAATTTTGGAGAGTTTTGGCCCTTTTGTGATTTCTTGAAGTTCAAGTCATGAAAACACTTGTTTCAATGCACAATTCTGATGTTTAGAAGTTGCTTTGACATATTGTGATTTTCTTGTACTTTTTGAAAAGGGAAAGACCCAATCTACAACTTTCATGACCAAGAATTTTTCATTTGAAGCATTTTTGGTTATGAAAGAGGAGGTTGAAAAACTTTCCCAAAATGAAAAGTTTGCATTTCAAGTCATTTCCAAAAATGGCAAGTTTGCAATTGGCTCAAAATTCTTCAATCTTGTGAACTTCCAACCTCTTCTAAGATCAAATAAAGATCATAGAACTTAAATTTGATGAAAATACCCCTTTGGTTCCATTGTTGGGGGCCTCAGATGCCCTGATTTTGACTTAACTTGCTCAGGAAGTTACCCAGTGAACAAATGACTTCCATATTGAGTTTCTTCATAAAACTTGGTACACATGATCCTTATGACATATTAAGACCATTAGAAACAAGAATGACCCAAAAATTTGGAGTTAAGGCCTCTGAAACCAAAACCCTAATTTTGGTCATCTGTGTAGTGAAAACCCTAGCTCTGCTTCCATGCCTTTGCCAGTTCTTGTGATCCCTTGACTTTCATGAACTTTGAGGAGCATAATATGATGGTAGAACACACATGGACCCTATTGGAAAGCTTTGAGGCCTTTGGGATGGCTCAGATGGATTCTTGGATTGCTCAGATCACAAACCCTAGATGCAGATGAACTTGAACTATGCAGTGAAACAAAAATGCAATATGAGATGTAATGCTTATGCTTATGCAACAATGAAAGATCACAAGCTATGGTGTGATAAAGAGTGAGGGAAAATTTGGGGTGTTTACACTTGTGTGTTTGAGAAAGGAAGTCTCTAGCTTGTGTGTTAGAGCAAGGACGTCTCTTACTCATGTGTTTGAGTAAAGAAAGTTTCTTGCTTGTGTGCTTGAGCAAAATGCAATCTTGTGTGATTATAGTGAAAATCTCTTGTAATATGATAACTCTGTGTTTTATTCTTCTTTATTACTTATTATATTTGCTGCATATCTCTAACTAAATCAGATTCTTTAACAATGTGTTTAGAACTGACTTAAGAGTCTTAAAAGAAAGAAAAAACAAACACAAGTCAACCTATCCTTCTTGTGTTTTTCTCACCTTTAGTTAGCATTTGAGCACGATATGTGCTTAACACTGGTATAGAAAAGATCCTAAGATAACATATTGATTTATGTCTGATGTATTTGAATCTATGAGTGGTACTCCTACTCCTCATGTTGCTATAAATCATGATTATAATAATCCAGAAAAGAATAACTATACAACTAGACCTCTAACTTTCAGCAGAGACTTTTTTTTAGCTTTAATGGTGGAAGAGCAATATGTATATTCATATCATAAAAAGGAAAGGAAACGATCGAAGAAAACCTGGGGAAAGGAAAGACGAGGTCATCACAACCAAGTCGGGGTTTGGGAGTCGGTTAGATAAAGTGAAGGTATTCATACCCATTCGCGTCATCGTACTCGATGGGATCCACGCTTGTTGTTCTGCTCAAAAGGTGTAATTATCTGAAGCTCCATCTACTAGCTGGAAGGAATGAACGAGAAACAAAGAAAAATAAAGGGGTGAAAGAAAGAAGTTGACTCGAGAGGATATCACATCCCAGCCTACGTACCTCATCGGGAATGAGAAGCAGAGTCGACACAGTTCTAAACAGAACGGGTAAGTTTGCTCGCCAAGACATCGCGTCTCATGCCTACGTATCTCATCGGGATTGAGAATCAGAGCGTCGTAGTTTGGCTGACTACAGGTTACCATGTTTGTTTGTGTTTTTAAGTTGGCAGTGTCAATGTTCGCGTTCTAGCAGTTAGGTGTTTCCGCTCGCTGCATCGAGTTTTACGCGTTACTTGTTTGCGGTAGAACGACTTGACATGTCGTATCGTCTGTAACAGAGTGAGATGAGAAGAGATAAGACGAATGTTTTCTTTATTGTATTTTAGGATAAGTGTTTTTATTGATTTTATTTCTTGTATGTATAGTGCTAAAGACTATGACATAAGAGTGAGTACTTGAAACATCGCCCCGAGATAGGACGCGCGCCAAACATCTCTCTAGTGTACTTATGGCTCATGGCACACCCTACACACTTTATTTGGACCATATGGAATCATGTACGTCATTTTTTGCATTTCGATTGTATGGTTTAAATATGTATTTGAATACACGTAAACAAAACATAACATGAGGAGTTATGTTCTGATAGATTATGAAAATACATCTCCATAAAATAATCGAAGATGCATCTCTAGAATATTCTAACGTTCAATCAAAATTTGGTGTCTGGTAATGCATCCCTGGAATCTAGGGACATTTAAGTATTTCCGCGTGGTGGCTAAGAAACATAAAAGGTGCATTGAGAAAATCTCCTTGTATAAAAGAAGGTAGGGACACATTTACATAAGTGACAAAATGGGTCTGATTCGTTGGACATGCCTATTTTATCCATATTTTTTGGAAGATAGATCAAGATTTTAGATCTGCACCATCTAATATATTTGTCTCGTTCCGTTCGATTTTTTCAGGCACAAACATTAACAATTTTTCTTTTACAAATTTTAGCCTTTAGGTTTGTGGGACAAGCCAATATGATTGTATCCTCAATTACACCTGCTCCACATTATTTTTTTGAAGGCTTTTTTGAGGTAGATCTAAATGGGGAGAATGTGCTCGTTTGCAATCCCTAATTTACATAGATCACACTTTGATAAAAGTTTATCGATTCTTTCCCAATTTTGCTTTAGGAACATTGTTATTTAATTATGAATAATTTTGTTGGGAACATTGTTATTTAATTATTTAAGTATATTCAAAATACACATACGGATGCTACGAACCAATTATTTTACTAAGATAGTTATGTTTTCTTAAATTATTTGCATTCTTTTAGATGGGGATACTCATTATAATTCTCATGTTAATGTTAAAGCTGACATCGTACCTCCAATTACATATTATATTGATTGATGTCTATAATTTATTATGACCGATAGAAACCTTAATTCCTATGCATAGTGCATCTCATAAAAATACTATGAATGTTATTCTCTTTTACCCCAAAGTCAATGCTTTGTTGGGAGAAAATTAAATCATTTATAGGTTTCTATATGTTGTACAGAGTTTCCATCACAATAATTTTCAACACTTGTTGTTTCCATCCTTTCTTCTTGGTCTCTTGAATAATTTACTTCTTCTCATTAGTCTAACCATTAAGTTTTTTTTCATACCCAATCCATTATGGAACCCTTTTCCAAATGCTCTTTGTAATAGTGAAATCAAAAAATGGATGTTCAATTGTTTCGATTTGATTACATAAGCAACATGTTGCGTATGGTATAATTCTAAATCTCATCATTTTGTCTGTTGTTGTAATCCTTACTAATAAGGCCATCCACAAGATGAACAATGAGCTTGGTCGAGCCTAATTATTTTACATTAGCTTCTTCCATGTTGTCGTCTCTTTTTCACCACACAACTCTTTATACATGGCTGAGGTGATATAAGTGTCTTTTTCCATTACCTCATTCCAATATAAAGTCTGCTCCACATATTGTCTGCATTTCATAATTCTTTTTAACATCCAAAAGCAGTTTGACTTACTTTCCATCTCATGATCTCATTCCCTTTAAGATAATACTCGCCAATCCATTTGACCTACATCATGTCTACTTTAGCTTGTAAATTCCATAACATCTTGCTTATGGTTGCAATATTCCACTTTACCAACGATGTGATGTTCATCCCACCTGTTGTCGTGGGATAACAAAATTTGTCCCAAGCTATAGAAACTTTTTTTATACTAATTTTCTCAATACCACTCCATAAGTAACTTTTTAAAATTACTTCTATTTTCTTGATCACTTTCTTGGGCAACAAAATCTTGATCACTTGCATTCAATAAGCAATTATGGAAAATAAAACACTTTTGTTCAATTAAAGTCTTCTTGCATAACTCAAAATATTTGCAGCCCAGTGCTTAATTCTATTGACAATTTTATCAATTAAAGGCTCATATTGATACACAATCGACTTCCTACTAGATAAGGGGATTCCTAAGTACTTGAAAGGTAACTTACCTTCAAGGAATTTTGTAGCTTCCAATATTTTCTACTAAACCTGGGCATACACACCTCCAATATAAAATTTACATTTTGTTGGATTTCCCTGTAATCGCATAGCATCAGAGAAATGTTGAAATTATTTCATCATGAGTTGCACTGAAACCTCATCACATCTAGAAAACAAAATAAGGCCATTTGCAAAGCAGATGTTTGTTTTGCATCTTCTCACACTTTGGATGGTAATTGAAGTTTGGAATTCCCTACAGCTTTTTCCCACGTCTATGGAGATATACCATTATTAACACAAATAACATAGGGGATAGTGGATCCATATTCCTTAAGCCTCTTCTTGCTTTTAGAAATTCAGTACCATTAATCATGTATTTATAAGATATAGAGCTAATTGTAGCTTGACTTTTGTGGTATCTAATCACTATCGCATTTTTGCTACTTTCTAATTTCTTATTTATAAGATATGCCTAAATGGTTTTGGGTTCTTCTTTAGCTTATTTCACCTTTGGATTAGTGCAAAATTTGTTCTTTTTTATATTGATGGGGGTTCTTTGATTTGGATATGAGTATGATGTGAGTGTTGATTGATAGGGTAATGTTGATGTTTTTATGTTTTTGTAATTTCTGATGTTTTTCTTAGGTCTGAGAACCTAATTATTGTTTTTTGTTTAATGTGCTTGCAAATATCTTACGACCTTTTGCCTACGTACCCCCAAAAAGAGAATTAAGGGATCAGACCATCGCAGTTCTCCTAAAAGGCTAGAGCAATGAGGAAAGGGTTGATTTGTATCCTGGTTAAAGCACAGGATGTTGATGCTCAAAAGTTTGTATTTGTGTCTTAATCAAAGCCCAAGATTGAAGCTGAAAAATATGTTTGTTTCTTGATCAAAGCCCAGGATTGAAGTTGAAAACAATTGTTTGTAAATGGTTGGTTGGTTGGTTGAATTACATAGCTCAGGGCATAAGCTGAATGGTATCTTGATTTGCATAGCTCAAGAAAGGCTGAATGGGTACCCTGAATTGCATAGCTCAAGAAGGACTAAATGGTTTACCTGAATTTCATAGCTCAGAAAAGCTCAATAGGTTATCTTGATTTGCATAGCTCAAGAAGGGTTGCATGTTTAACTTAGTTAGAGTCCAAGACTATGACTGTTAGAAATTAGATTAGCTAGAGTCCAAAACTGTATGAGTATATTGAATGTTGTTAACTTAGTTAAAGTCCAAGACTATGACTGTATTGTTGGATTAGCTTAGTTAAAGTCCAAGAGTATGACTGATTTTAAGTGACTGTAAAGTGTTTGACTGTATGTGCCTTGATTGAAGACCAAGGTTGAAGCTAAAAGATACTCAGTAGAGATAATTTTCCATCTCTAAAGAGGAAAGATTTGTTTTATTTGTGCCTTGATTGAAGCATAAGGTTGAAGTCAAAAAAAGAAAACTAACTTTGTGGGAAAGTTTATATGTGTCCTGGTTTGGAAGCCCGGGTGTGAAGCTTATTTGTGAGAGATTGACTCTTGATTATATGTATCTTATATGAAGCCTAAGATGGGAGGCTGAAAAATTTGTTGGGAGACTGACTCTGTATGAAGAGTGTTTGGTCTGTTGGGAATTTATAAGAGATGTGGTCATCAGACTTTCCTTTGTCTGGAGAGGTTCAATTGTACAAATCCCAAAAGGAGGCTAGCTTGGTCATCTATCAAGGAGAGGGAGATTATTGTATTTGTTTTATTCTAAGGTCGATTCCTATGCTTTTAGGAAGCCTTTGAGAGTCCTTGTATTTAAGCCCAAGAGGTAGCTAGGTTACCTGTAAGAGGTCAATGGGTCCTTGGATAAAGCCCAGAAGGAGGCTAGGGAAGGCTAAGTAACTTCTAAGCCTGAGATAAGGCACCTTTAATAGGACTGAGGTGTTGGTGTAAGCCCTAGAGGCCAACACTTTTTGTACTTGTATCGAATTATTTATTAATAATAAAAGGCATTTCTTTATTATGTTTGTTTTTGCAAAATGATAAAGTCCTTAGAATAGTTAGTTCTTTTAATGAAATATTAAGACTAAATCATGAGATTCCATTAAACATAAGGACATTATTCTTAAAGCATCCATAGTCGAGCTTTAATGTGAAATGTGATAGCCTTAAAGCATTAAGACTATTATGTAGATAGACTGATGATCACATCTCATGGATCATGGATAAGGAGTTATCAAGTCTTGACATACGTATGAATATTAGGAGTAATATTTATACTGGATTGACCCACTATGAGAGTACTACATAGAATATTATGCAAAGTGTCATAAGTTACTCTCATGGTGATAGTGGTGTATACCACCCTTCGACCTGAAACTACTATGGACCCTAGATGTAGAGTCAAGTACTTTATTGTTGATCAAACGTTGTTCGTAACTGGATGATCATAAAGACAGTTTATAGGTACTTCACAAAGCATGTTGAGGGACATGAGTAGCCTAGATGAAATTTGCCCATCATGCATAACAGGATAAATTTCTAAGGGCCCAATATTTAACTAGACAAGGATGACACGGTATATGCCTCGTGTTCAATATAGACATAAGGGCAAAAGGGTAATTGTACACACAAATACTATCACAAAAGGTTTTGTCAGATCACATGACAATTTTGTGACTTGGGTAATAGTGATATGTTGCTAGATACCGCTCACTATTTATTATGTTAAATACATGATTTAATATAATTGTCAACGTCGCAAAATCTTACAGGGTCACACACATAAGGATAGTTAGAGAAAATGTGGAATAAATAAGGTACACCGTAAGGTATGGTGCACTAGAATGGAATACACAATATAGTAAGGTACCATATGATATAATAATAATATTTATTATTAATTTTATAATAGTTATAAAATATAATAATAATAAAATTATGGTTATTATAATAATAGTTATTATAATAATAGTTATTATAATAATATAATAATAATTATTAAAATAATATAATAATATTATTATTATTGAGTTGGACTTTTAGGTTAAAGCCCACACAAGTAGTTCTATAAATAGAACCCTTATGAAGAAGCTCAAAAGTTGTTGTTTTTGAAACTTTGGTCGTATTCCTTTTTCCTCCCCTTTCACTCTAAGCCTTCATTCGTAACCAGCTAGTACTGTGATTGAAGGAAGTTGTTCATGTGGACTGAGTAGAGGCGTTATTCTTCGTACAACGCTCGTGATCAAATCGGAATCAAAGGTTTCAAGCTCCACAAGAGGTAAATATTTTATCACAGATCATGACCCTTCGTAAGGATCTCTAAAGTTTTCCGCTTTAATTTTATCAACAATTTCCTTTCAGTGGTATCAGAGCCACTTACAAAACCATGAATCTGGTAATTGTTTACTTTCTGTCAATTTTGTTTTAATTGGATTAAAACACATAAAATTGTAGATTTTGTTTTAATTGTAATAAAACACATAAAAGAAATTTAATCAAATCTGGATATCAAATTTTTGCATCATATTGTGTACGGTTTGGATGGTTGATCTTGATTATGCTTCGATATCCGACAATAGTATGGTGAAACAACGATATGTCAATCGTCCATAAGTTACACATATATGATCGCTCTAATTCATATATGATATGAATAACTTTGATGCAAAGATGGTATATTGGATATACTATTTTATTTCATCAGTTCAATTAGAGTAATGATTATCATTCGGTTGTGCGATATGTGGTTATATGCTTCAGAATCCGACTTTAGTATGGTGAAGCAATAACATACAGATCAATCATATTGAATTATTGATCATGATGTGTTGACGGTATGAAATTTTGCATTAGAGAGTGACGGCATAAGGGTTGCGCCGTCTGCAATTAAAAACACGTTGGAATGGTCGTCACGCAAGGTGAGACGGTCGTCACGCAAGGTGAGACGGTCGTCACATGAATAACGGTTGTGACGTGAAGCGCAAGGGTTGCGAAAAATTATGCAATAATAATAAAAGGGTTTATTATTATTTTTTGCTGAAATTTAATTTGATTCGTTTTATTAACCAAACTTAAATTAATAATAATGATAATAAAATTATTTTATTAATTTTGTGTATGGTGATCAGTTATGGCTTTAGTTTATATTTTGTTTTGTTTTTGGATTTTATAAATATGATCTGCGTGTCGTGCCTCTCTCCTATTCTCTCATGTAATTTCTTTTCTCATCTCACTCCCTCGTATGTAAAACGAGTTTCTTTGATGTAATGAAATATTATGAAGAAAGAGAAGACTACAAAATAAAGAAGGACAACCTTGGAGATCTTGCTTGGTGAAGTGAAGATCGTTATTAGGTTTAACTTAGTTCTCTCATTGGCTTTGGAGAACAATTGTGCTAGGGGCCATAACTGTTTCATTTGTTTGTATGTTGATATAAATATTGTATGTATGTTAATGCATGTGTGAGGAACGATTTATATGATAAATAAGCCGTGAGATCAAATTAATTAAAAATCCCTAAAAACTAAATATTAAGTTTTTTCTTTCCAAATTTTAGAACTCATCAAGACTAGTATCGAATTACGTAGGTTTCGTCTAACGCGAAGTGCATATTCTATATTGGTAAGCTACAATGGGATAAATGTAATATCCAATTTCTAAAATAATGGGTCAAACTTAACTAAAAAAAATATAATAAGATTATATATATTTAGAAGCAAGAGTTGGGAATGATCCATATGATGGATTGGAATAAGGAGTTATTCACCCAACTGAAATATTCAAGAATTGTATTGGATGAAATTGGAAGGAGTTCCTACCTAAATAGCTGAGTTTTGTGTAATCAGTCTAACATTGACTTAAAACAAAGCAAAATATGGATCTCGATCCACTAGAAAATCTTCCAACGGGATTTTCCGAATCAAATGATGAAGGTCATTTGTTTTGAGTAAAATAGTGGGAGCATATTTAATTAAAGGCCTAATTGAATATTTTTAGTGATACTAATATCTCCATCATCTTTTAATGTATATTACCATGACAAACAACACATCTAATAATATTTTGCGAACAATCCTGGGAAAATTTGTCTGGGAAAATTTTTCTAGATTGGCACCGAAATCTGAGGATTGTCCTCAAACATGACAAAAAGTTGTATGTCTTAGAGACACTTGTTCCTGATGAGGAACCTCCTAGTTCTGCTTCTAAGGATGAAAAAGATGCTTATAAGAAGCATGTTGATGATGCCAATGAAACAGCTTGCCTCATGCTGGCTACCATGAATTCTGAATTGCAAAAGCAACATGAAAACATGGCACCGTTCGATATGATCGAACATCTAAAGATGCTCTATCAAGATCAGGAAAGGCATGAGAGGTTTGAAGTTTCGAAAGCCCTTTTCCAAGCCAAGCTAGCTGAGGGAAGCCCAGTAGGTCCCCATGTACTTAAGATGATTGGGTATGTGGAGAATCTTGAAAGATTGGGATTTCCCCTCATGAAGGAGCTTGCAAATGATTTGATCCTGCAATCGTTGCCGGATAATTTTGGTCAATTTTTCCTTAATTTCAATATGAATGATATGGAAAAATATCTTCCTGAATTGCTAAGCATGCTAAGAACTGCTCAGCAAAATCTGAAATCAAAAGGGAAATCCATTCTGATAGTCAGTAATGGAAAGAAACAAAACAAAAGGCCAACCAAGCAGGGTGGTAAATGGAAAGATAAGGAAGTTGTCAAACCCAAACATATTGCACCTGCTTTGAAGCCTAGTGGAGGCATAGCTAAGGAGGGCACTTGCTTCTATTGTGGTAAGACCGGACATTGGAAGAGAAACTGCCCAAAGTACCTAGAAGATAAGAAGAATGGAGTGGAGACTTCAACTTCAGGTGTTTTTGTTATAGAAATTAATTTATCTACTTATGCATTATAGGTATTAGATACTGGATGTGGTTCTCACATTTGTACCAATGTGCATGGACTAAAAAGGAGTAGAGTTTTGGCAAAAGGTGAAGTTGACCTATGAGTTGGCAATGGAGCAAAGGTTGTTGCTTTAGCTGTAGGAATTTATGATTTGACTTTACCAAGTGGTTTAATAATTCAGTTAGAGAAATGTTATTATGTACCTGCAATTAGAAGGAATATTATTTTCGTTTCTTGTTTGGACAAGTTTGGTTTTTCATTTATAATAAAGAACAATTATTGCTCTATTTATTTAAATGATATATCCTATGCTACTGCACAAATGAACAATGGATTGTATGTCCTTGATCTTGAAATGCCAATTTATAACATTAATACTAAAAGGATGAAACTTAATGAGTTAAATCCAAGTTACCTTTGGCATTGTCGCTGAGGCCATATAAATGAGAAACGCATTTCCAAACTCCATAAAGATGGACTATTAGACTCTTTTGATTACGAATCATATGATACATGCAGATCTTATTTAATTGGAAAAATGACAAAGATCTCATTCACAGGAAAAGGTGAAAGGGCAAATGATCTTTTGGCCCTCATACATACTTATGTATGTGGACCACTGAACATACCAGCCAGAGGAGGTTTTCAATACTTCATCATATTTACTGATGATTTCAGTAGATATGGTTATGTGTATTTAATGAAACACAAATCTAAATCCTTTGAAAAGTTCAAGGAGTTCAAGAATGAAGTAAAAACCCAATTAGGTAAGAATATTAAAACTCTTCGATCAGATCGAGGCGGTGAATATTTAAGCCTAGAGTTTGATGACCATCTAAAAGAGTGTGGGATTCTATCCCAACTCACTCCTCCAGGAACACCACAATGGAATGGTGTGTCTGAGAGAAGAAATCAAACCTTGTTAGACATGGTCTGATCCATGATGAGTCACGCCGATATTCCAAACTCCTTTTGGGGATATGCACTACTGACAGCAGCTTACACACTTAACCGTGTTCCATCCAAAAAGGTAGAAAAGACACCATATGAGATATGGAGTGGTAAGAAACCACATATGTCTTACATGAAGGTTTGGGGTTGTGAAGTTGATGTGAAACGACAAGTTTCAACTAAGCTTGAGCCCAAATATGATAAATGCTTATTTGTAGGATATCCTAAAGAAACAAGAGGATATTACTTCTACAATCCTTATGAGGGAAAAGTGTTTGTCGCTCGAACTTGAGTCTTCTTGAAAAAGGATTTTATTTCCAAAGGAATCAGTGAGATAAAAGTAGAGCTTGAAGAAATTCAAGAATCACATAGCATTGATACACCTATGGATGAATTAGAGCAGGAATCACAAACAGTCGTGGAAGAGCAACCTGCTCAAGTAGAATAAAACCAGCATAGGTCAAGTAGGATACATCACCAACCAGAAAGATATAGATATCTCATAACTGATCAAGGTGATGTATTACACATGGATCAAGATGAGCTTGTAACCTATCAAGAGGCCCTAACTGGTTCTGGGTTTGAGAAGTGGCTAGAAGCCATGAAATCTGAAATGGATTCCATGTACACAAACCAAGTTTGGACCTTGGTAGAACCTCCTGTAGGAATTGATCCTATAGGATGCAAATGAGTCTTCAAAAAGAAGACTGGCATGGATAGTAAAGTACATCCCTGTAAGGCAAGACTGGTTGCTAAAGGTTATAAACAAATTCATGGGATAGACTATGATGAAACCTTTTCACCAGTTGCAATGCTTAAATCTGTTCGGATTTTACTTGCTATCGATGCATATCTTGATTATGAAATATGGCAGATGGATGTTAAGATTGCTTTCCTTAATGGGAATCTTCTTGAGGATGTGTACATGACACAACCTGAAGGATTTGACATACCTGAAGAAGGCCATAAGATATGCAAGTTACAGTGATCAATCTATGGATTGAAGCAACCTTCCAAAAGCTGGAATCTTCGTTTTGATGAAACTGTAAAACAATATGGATTCATGAAGAATGAAGACGAGCCTTGTGTCTACAAGAAGTTTAGTGGGAGCATGATCGTTTTCCTGGTATTATATGTAGATGATATATTCCTCATCGGAAACGATATCACTACCTTGCAACAAGTAAAAGCTTGGTTAAGGAAATGCTTTTCTATGAAGGACCTTGGTGAAGTAACCTATATATTAGGAATCAGGATCTATAGAGATAGATCACAAAAACTGCTTGGCCTAAGTCAGAGTACATACATAGACAAAGTGTTGAGACGCTTTAATATGCATGATTCCAAGAAAGTATTCACACTTATGCAACATGGCATGTATCTATCAAAAACACAATCCCCTTTAACTAAGGAAGAAAGGAATCGCATGAATAAGATTCCATATGCATCTGCAATAGGATCAATCATGTATGCCATGTTATGTACTCGACCAGATGTCTCGCATGCTTTAAGTGCAACGAGTAGGTACCAATTTGATCTTGGTAATGCTCATTGGGTAGTTGTCAAGAATATCTTTAAGTAATTGGGAAAGACTAATGATATATTATTGATATACGGACTTCAGGAAGAGCTTGCGCTAATTGGTTACACCGATGCTAGCTTCCAGATAGATAAGGATGACTTCAGATCGCAATCTGGTTATGTGTTCTGCCTAAATGGTGGCGCTGCAAGCTGGAAGAGTTCAAAGAAAGAGACAGTTGTTGATTCTACAACCGAGGTCGAGTATATTGTTGCCTCAAATGCAGCAAAGGAATATGTTTGGATCAAGAAGTTCATCAGTGAACTTGGAATAATCCCTAGCATTGTGGATCCCATTGATCTTTATTGTGATAACAATGGTGCCATCGCATAAGCTAAGGAGTCTAGATCTCACCAACAATTCAAGCACATACTTAGGCGTTATCATCTCATTCGAGAGATAATAAATCGGGGAGATGTGAAGATATGTAAAGTACCTACACTTGTCAATATTGCAGACCCACTAACAAAGCCTCTTGCGCAGCAGAAGCATGATGGTCATACTAGATCTATGGGTATTAGGGGTATGCTTGACTGGCTATAGTTCTTGTGGGAGATTGTTGGTGTAAGCCCTAGAGGCCAATACTTTTGGTACTTGTATCGAATTATTTATAATAATAAAAGGAATTTCTTTATTATGTTTGTTTTTCCAAAATGATAAAGTCCCTAGAATAGCTAGTTCTTTTAATGAAATATTAAGTGTGAATTAATCATGAAATTCCATTAAACATAAGGACATTATTCTTAAAGCATCCATAGTCGAGCTTTAATGTGAAATGTGATAGCCTTAAAGCATTAAGACTATTATGTAGATAGACTGATGATCACATCTCATGGATCATGGATAAGGAGTTATCAAGTCTTGACATAAGTATGAATATTAAGAATAATATTTAAACTGGATTGACCCACTATGAGAGTACTACATAGAATGTTATGCAAAGTGTCATAAGCTACTCTCATGGTAATAGTGGTGTATACCACCCCTCGACCTGAAACTACTATGGAACCTAGATGTAGAGTTAAGTACTTTATTGTTGATCAAACGTTGTTCGTAACTTGATGATCATAAAGAAAGTTGATGGGTACTTCACAAAGCATGCTGAGGGACATGAGTAGCCTAGATGGAATTTGTCCATCCTGCATAACAGGATAAATGTCTAAGGGCCCAATATTGAACTGGACAAGGATGACACGGTATATGCCTCTTGTTCAATATAAACATAAGGCAAAAGAGTAATTGTACACACAAATATTATCACAAAAGGTTTTGTCAGATCACATGACAATTTTGTGACTTGGGTAGCAATGATGTGTTGCTAGATACCGCTCACTGTTTATTATGTTAAATACATTATTTAATATAATTGTCAACGTCGCAAAATCCTATAGGGTCACACACATAAGGACAGTTAGAGAAAAGATGGAATAAATAAGGTACACCATAAGGTATGGTGCACTAGAATGGAATACGCAATATGATAAGGTATCATATGATATAATAATAATATTTATTATTAACTTTATAATAGTTATAAAATATAATAATAATAATAAAATTATGGTTATTATAATAATAGTTATTATAATAATAGTTATTATAATAATATTATTATTATTGAGTTGGGCTATTAGGTTAAAGCCCACACAAGTAGTTCTATTAATAGAACCCTTGTGAAGAAGCTCAGAAGTTGTTGTTTTAGAAACCCTGGTTGTATTCTTTTTTCCTCCCCTTTCACTCTAAACCTTCATTCGTAACCATCTAGCACTGTGATTGAAGGAAACTGTTCGTGTGGACTGAGTAGAGGCGTTGTTCTTCGTGCAATGCTCGTGATCAAATCGGAATCAAAGTTTTCAAGTGCCATAAGAGGTAAATATTTTATCACAGATCATGACCCTTCGTAAAGATCTCTAAAGAGAAATTTTGTTTTCCGCTGCAATTTTATCAGCAATTTCCCTTCATGAGGGTCCTTGAATGAAGCCCAATAAAAGGCTATGTTTTTCCCTAGTTTGGTTCTAGTCATTCAAAGGTTAGATCTGGTGACAATAACCTGATTGCTTAGATTCTATCAGAGATGCAGATATATACAGTAAAGATGCATGCAGACAGATAAAAGGTGTCAGTAAATGTGTTTGACAACTTTTAATATGCCTTTGTTATGGTTTGAGTATTCTTAAATGGTTTATTTAAGAATGATGTTGGGGGTTACACTGGGAAGGAGAGGCCCAAAATCCCGAGGGAGAAAGATTACATATGTGTTTTACATTGTATTCTCTTTGTCATTAAGAAGTTTTTTATTATCTTTGCTTTAGTATGAGGTGGAGAAAGATAATTTTGGCAAACAATCCAATCTAGACAAGCAACAACAGTTTAAGAAAACAACGAGAAGTTAGAAGGAGAAGATATGACTCAGAAGCCAATAATAGGGCTTATACATAAGGATGCTTATGGAATTGGTTTTGTTGATTAATTATCTAATGGTTTTATACACAAAGTATGACTTGAATACTGAAAAGTTGCCTATAGCCTATAAAGTAGTTCACTAGAGTGAAACTCAGTCTAGTTGCTGGTGTATTAAATCTTTAGTCATAAAGATGGAAAAATAAAAGGAGGTGATCTTTGTAAACAAATGCTCATGAATATCTGTTTAGGAGATTAAAAACTGTTTAAGAAACAATTGGTGGATTCAGGACTTAATGCGGTGAAAAAAACGATTGCGCCGAGTTTTTTTTGAAAATGGATCAGATGAACCCTAATGATTCATTTTTCAAAAGGGGTGGGTCTTACACTCTAATAGAGACCTAAGAGTGATAAAAATTAAATTGAGGGTGATAAAAAATCAAAACCCTAGTTTTTGGAATTTTTGATATTTTAAATAAAAAAAATATTTAAAATCTTTGATAAATTTCAAACATAATTGAAAAACAAGTTGAAACTTTTGATTAATGTTTGAAAAATTATCTTTTATCCATGAGACAACTTGAATATCATTTATGTTTGAAAGATCAAGTGAAAGAAATGAATTTTAAAATGTTTAGAAATAAATAAAATTAATTCTTTATAAAAATATTAAATATATTAAAAAGAAATTGGAGATTTTTTCATTGAATAAAATATTTAAACATTTTTTAGAATTAATGAAAAAGAATCATTTTAAAAATCAAAATAATCAGAGAGAAATTAATTTAGGATTGAATTAAATAAAATCACAAAATTCAAATATTTGAATTTTCAAAAAAGGGCGCCAAGAACACGACAAGAACACGTGCATGTTCTTATGGTTGCCCATAAATGAGGATTTTGTGAAATCCCTCACATCTCACTGAATATATAATGAAATGAAATGAAATAAACATCAATTTTGCTCGTTTTTAACTCACGAACAGCATGGTACCAATTAATTTCATTTATTTGTAGAGTGAAAAATCAGTGAAGAACACTAAAGAACTCTAATTTGGCTTGAACCTCATGTAATTCTACATGATGATGATTTTGTGAAATTGATTGAGGAGAATTACTTAGAATATGATTACGCACATATGGCAAAAAGATAGTGTGGGGAAATATGCATGAATTATGATTTATCCAAGTTTGAGGCTTACTTGAACTTTAGCTTGCAGTTGGAGTAATGATTTCAAGCTGGAGGTGTTCTAGAGATGTTGTGATGATCTGGACAACTTTCCTACACCATATGGAGTGTGTTTGAACACTTGGACTTGATTGCAAATGGTTGGATCAAGTTTTGATCTTCAAGTTGTAGAAACAAGGTTTCTTTGAGGTTTTGAAGAGTGATTTTGGGTAGGAGGTGTTTCATAGGCTATCTAAGGGTTCGAACACCTCATAAATATCATATGTGATATGTTTGAGCAATTGGTTTGAGTTGATAATGGCCAAAACTCAAAAACAATTAGTGATTGCACAAAATATCAAGTTTTTAGTCTTTAGGAGCAAAGGAGAGAAAGCTTATAAATTAGAGGCTTTGGTGAAATTTTTATGATCAAATGAGGTCTCTATTTATAGGCAAAGATATTAAGATTACTTAGCCCTTAAGTTTTGAAGAGATGAGTCATGCTTTATGAAAATATCTCTTACACATGAAATGATGAACTTATCAAATAGTTCAACTATTGCAGCAGCAAAATTCACATTCCTCAGAAGTTTTATGCTTGGTGACCCTTGGATCAAAATGCATGTGTGTTGAAATTCATAAATGCTATTTATGGGAATTCCTTGGAGCAATCATGAATTTTCAAGTTTGATAAAGTTTGTAATGATTACTAAGATGCTTAAAACCACTTGACATTGTCCTTTGACTCAAAAAATCAGATTTCAAAAGTTTGTGAAAATCTGTTTTTGCAAAACAGTTTTGGATGGTCACTTTGATCCATGATTTCTTCATGTGCAAGCAGGGCCTTTTCATGCCAATTGGTTCTTTGAATTGTTGGAAACATTTGCAACAACATTGGTGTTTTGATAAGGATCTGAATCATCTTGAAACTTGGTGAAAACCCCCTCCAAGTTTTGGTGTTTTGCTGATTTTGTACTTAGACAAATTTTGTCTAAGTGTTGAAAATCAGTATTTTGATCCAATCATTATTTAAAATCCATGAAGAATTGGAGTTTCTTGTAGTTGAATAATTTGTAGATTATGATGAAATCTTTCATTTGAGAGTTGGTTCACCAAAATCTGATGCATAGATCACAAGTTATGATGCTTGGAAGCAAGCTACTTGAACATTTTTTTCCATAACTTAGAAAATTTTCTAAGTTTCAAAGATCGCCCCTTTTACAAGTTGTCTCAAAATTATTGATTTTTTTGTGATAAAATGCATCAATGGACCATATATTCTTTTAATATAGGTCATGAGTATAATTTTGGGTGAAAAAGTCAAACTTTGACTTTTTGGTCTTGGTGGAAATTACACTAGATACCCTTGGTTTTCTAATATTTTGACTGGACATCCTATGAGGTATTTTGACCTTATGAATGGACTTCAATGATGTATATAAGCTATTGAAACCATTACTTATGGTATAATATCTTGTCCATATGAAAATCTTGGCTTTGGGATCCTCGATTAGTTAGAAACCCTATTCTAAACACTATGAAACCCTAATCTTGCAGTCCTTGATCTTTGCACCTCTTGTACTTGTAAATGACTTGTCAAAGTCATAACATTATGTCTTGATGATATGTGGAGGCCTTGGCTACTTTTCTCATGAAAAAGTCATCTGGAGGGATCAGATGACTGAAACCCTAATTAGTGGTTCTGATGGCTCGGGGCCCATATCACTTAAATTTATGTACATTCTTTAAATGATTCTTCATCATTTGAGATTAATCAACCCTTGGATTGGTAAATGAAAGGTTTAAAATATTATTTATTAATGATTGGTCCTTTTCCTGAATCCTCTGAGGGACTTAGGAATCCTGATCCATTGCGGGGATATTATTCAAACCAATCTGGCACAATCCTTTGGTCAGTGGACTTCTTCTGAGAGGCATATATCTTAGGGTCACAATTTAGGGTATGATACTAATACATATCATAATACACTTGATGAACTTAGTGGGAAAGTTCATTTTTCTCATAATTCCTTTTAGATCACTCAATTCCATTGTATCATAGGCCTTTTGTAAGTCCATTTGAATGGCACATCTAAGATACATATGCTTTATATTGTACCCTCTCAATAACTCATGAGCATTGATAATATTTTCATGAATCACTTTACCTAGGACAAAGGTTAATTGTCTTTTATCAACAACCGTATTAATCACCTTACTTAGTCTTAATGTTAAATCTTTGATATGATTTTTACACATTAGTGCAACATGCTATATGTCTCATATCCTTCATTACTCTTACATAATACTTCTTAGGAATGAGGGTTACTAATGAACAATTTACTATATGTTAAAGTATATTGTTGATAAAAACATCCTATATGGCTTTATTCACATCACCACCAATAATATTCTAAGTTTTCTTGAAGAAATTAACATTATAGCCATCAATTCCAGGTGCTTTTGTATCCCTAATACCCTTTAAGGTTATCCATATATTGTGATTAGTAACATGTTGAGTAAGGTTATTTCTATGCATATCTTGAAGTTAAGCTCCTTCTCTTAAACCAACAATATCCACCTACTTAGTTCTTTGAGAGGTTGTTCCTATCAAGTCTCTGTAAAATCTCATGACTTCTTTTTCAATCTCTTTGTGATCATTGAGAACTATAAAATTGGCATCCTCCAGCTTATACATTCCAACTTTTTTTCTTTTTACCTCTAATGGTAGCATGAAAGTATGTTGTATTTCCATCTCCAAGTTTTAGCCAATTTATCTTTGACTTATGCACCAATATTTGTTCTTTTATCTTAGTGGATTGTATAATATTTTATGTACAATGCTAAACTTCTTTGATATAATTAATGTTGAACATATCCTCTGACAACCTATTTTGAGTTTTCTCCAACTGCAGCCTGATAACTAGTATATTATTTACTCTGTTTGTTGAGTAATATTGGTTGGAGTCTAATCAATTTTCTCCAGACATTGTATACGGGCCTACCATTTTTATCTTTATTCCCATCCTTTTTTACCTCCTATGTGATATCAAGGTTATCAACTACATAATTCAAAATTTTTAAGGTAGTTGATCTTCTTATCTACACTCTATGACCCAATAGGTTAACCTTGAGAGGGTTATGGTCAGAAATATGAGCCTATAAAATTTCTATGTCACAATTTAGAAAACTAACAAACCACTTTCTATTGCAGGTTACTCTATCAATTCGAGAGTATATTGTACCATTTAGGTGTCTATTTGACCAAATATAATGTTCCCCTTTGGTTTCACGTTCATACAAAACTACCTTTTCATCATTTCTTCTAGATATCTCACCTCAACTTCTTAAACAGGGTTCCCTTATATTCTATTATTTACTTTTAGAACATTGTTAAAATTTCCAATCACCATCCAAGGCCCTTGGGCAATATTAGCAATTCTTTTGATATCTCTCCATGTATCTTTTCTTTATGTTAATTGGCTTTGTGCATAAATGATAGTCATTCAGTGAGATCTTCCCTCATTTGTGTTAAAGACTTCACAATGCAAATATTAATTTGAACTTCCTCTTCTCTTGGTTCTTCTTTATGTTCCTCAATTATCTAATCTAGTGTCGGTGCTTCTTTGTGCTTTCCTTTCGTGCTTTTTCTTGTTCTATCTTCATTCAAGATCTTACTCACTCCTCAAACCTAGCATTAGACAGTGGTGTGAATACTCTTACCACCACTGGAGGTGTCGTTATTGCCAATTTCTTTGGCCAGCCCCGACCATGTCTTATTTTCCATAGAAATTATATGTTTTATTCTCGTTTCAAACGTTGCACACCCCCGATTTGGTCCTTAATCCGAAGATTAGGATTTAAAACCATATCATCGAGTTATTCAACGATTGAAACCCTAGATTTTTCTTATAGTAGAGGTTCACTAGAAATCTCCTTGGTCACTAGAAATTACTCTTAGATGGAACCCTAATCCTCAATAATTTTATATTAATTGTTCATGTTTTCATTATCTTTGTTTGTTAGAAATTTCATGTTCTCTACATCTAAGGTCATGGTAATTGTTATAACCATCATTGGTGGCTAGATTAATTATATTAAGTATTTTTAGACAAACCTTCTTGTACTCATAGGATCATGTGGTTTTTTGATGTTAATTGGATTATTTTATGTTATTGTTATTATTTAATTGTCGTTGTGTTCATTGCTTTTTACATATTGACGAATGCATGAATTGATATTATATGAGTAGGATTTCTGATCATTAGTCTACCAGTCCGATCTAGGTCAATTATTCAACTTAATAATTAACTAGGAATATGTCATTATAATTTGTGGCTTCTGAATTAACGAACTTAGAACACCTAATTTAATTGTGAATTGGCCCAAGGAATTAGGGGAATATTTTATAGATTAGTAAGTTGTACACCAAGAAATTGGGTGCAGTGGCCATGTTAATTCATTGTAATTATTTAATATATTATATATTTGATTAATTCATGTTTCATCAACAAGTATGAGAAAGGTAATGGAAATAAGATTTAATAATTTTTAGTAATTGAAATCAACTTCGTTAAATTCTCATTTTATTCTCAAATCAAATAATTATGAACCCCATTTGTTATTTACTTTAATTCGCATGAAGTTACCTTATTTAAATCCCCAATCCTTGTGGAGACGAATTTTATTTATTATTTCAAAAATACTAGTTCACTTTCTAGAATTGTCCATCGCAACTTCTAATATTAAATGACGTTCGACAGTCTTTGATGATCTTATGTCTAATAAACCCTAATGATGACGTATATCAAATAAGTTATATCAAGCCTCATCAATTAGAAGAATCAAATCCCAAATGAAGTTATAAATCAATGGTAAATTAATAAATGGATCTTGGAGATTCAAAGTCGTAAAAGAGAGGAAATGTGAAAGCTTGCATGTTCATATGTATGTGTGATCAGTTAAATGTAAGGGTATAAGAGTAATTATAACATTATTAAGGCAACTCACACACTCACTATATAATGTTTTAAACCTCCACGGGTTAATTAAAACACTTTGAAACCTCTGGAAAAACTATTGAGGTGCATGTGTAATTAACCATGAATGTTCCTAATCATTTTTTATACATTTGTAAATGCCTAAATGACTAAAGACTTAGTTCAATCGATTATAGCAGGAAAATACTCCTTAATTGATTAAGACACATAACTGTTGAATGGTTTCCATTTTGAGATTAGGGTTGCATTCTTTTTAAGCTCTTAATCAATTAGACATCAGGATTAATTGATTAAGTCATTAAAAATCTACGAATCTTTTTCCTTTAAAAAAACTCCTATAAAAAGAGGACTTCAACTAATATCTTTCTTACGTACAAAATTTAATTTATGAATATTCTTTCTCATTTCTATTTTCTCACACTTCATCTTTTTCTATTTTTTCACAAAGTTGTCTTAGTGTTTTGAGAGTGAAAATATATGTGAGGGTTCCGGTGTTGTGGAATTATTGTAATTTACTAAAAAGGGCATTATCTCTTTTGTAATGTCATTAAAGGAATTTGTTGTTACGTTTTTTAGATCAGTCGATTAAAATCTTTGTTTGGCTTAGATATTAGTTTGTTAAAATATCTCATCTGGTTTTGAAATAATCCTACTAAAATCTCTTGTTTGATTCGCGAGATTGAATGTAACACCTCATTTCTACCCGACAATTTTCGACAAAATCAGAGTAATAAAATTCAACTTAATTATAAAACAGGATACCACATTTCAACTTTCAAACATATTCATTTTCATTTCATAAACACGGATACATAACTCTTTTATTCAGATGAAACCGTAACAACATTATTCATACTTTGAAATCAAACAACTTTCATAACTAGCAGCGGATACACAATTATTCGACTAAACATGGTATAACATCAGACAACTTAATATTAACATGTTTTAATAGAAAACCTTGACACAACAACAACATGATAAATCCAACAATTAAGCAATTAAGCGTTCACCCCCCCCCCCCCTGAGTGCTACGTATTAGAGCGACAACCACTGACTCGAACTAAAGGATACCGGCTATATATTCTTTTCTATTGCCTGCACGTTACTAATATATGGACAACATTCAAACAGAAGGGGTGAGATATCAAATTTTATAAACCAAGTATGATAAATAATACATAGATAAGAATCATACAACTATCACCACATCACATCCACAACAAAATAACAATAAATAACAACTTGGAAAAATACAACTTTAATGTGACTCAACCATGTTATGCATGTGGTACCATTCGGAGTAAAACTCCCAACTTAAAATATATCAGGTTATCGAGGTATCTGCAAGGCATAAGCCTTCAACTTAATAATTTTACCAATCTAGGCCAACGTGGTGTGAGCAATGCCTCCGACTTAGAAATGCACACATGCTATATGACATGTACGATTCAACAACATAAACAACATAACAACGTCAACATCATAAATAACTTATACAACATGAACAACTTAAATTAACATTGGCTATCAAGCCTCCAACTTGAACAACTCAGAATTGTCCGTAAATCGGAACGAAATACCCAATCAATTGTACCTGCAAATCAACTTTTCCGACATGATTTCAACAAAACAATTCAACAAGAATCACCTACTAAATTACCCGACTTACCCGACATTTTTTGTTAAATTTCGGGCAACTAACTTTTCCGCCTAACTCGACTAAACTGACTAAAACTGCACAAATTTAGCTTCTGCTATTAATATAAGTTTATTATAAAAATTCTATAAATTTTGTTTTTTGTTACTACTACTCTTACTGTAAATCCAGTTTTTTGTCATAAATTCACTCAGTACAGTATCTGTCAAAAATCCATTTTATTTGTGTACAAAACCTGCTCTTTATAAGTTACTAATATATTGATAACACTATGCATATGTCGTTCAATTATATCATATTATAAGTCTTATTGACTGAAGTCTAATTCATATACTTATTATCACTTTATTTTAAAATTTATAAAAATGGTATAAAGTAGGTATATGATTTATATATTTATATATATATATATATATATATATATATATATATATATATATATATATATATATTAAATAAACATGAGATTAAAGGTATAACAAAAAAAGGTGGTCCCCCCAACGAAATGGGTGGCTTGCGCCACCCTTCATCCTAGAACCAAGTGGTCAGCGCCACTTTTTGCAAGGAACAACATGGCTTGCGCCATCCCCTGTAGCCTCCATACTTTATTTCGTTTATTATGGGTGGCCTGCGCCACCCGCATCTATATCGGCTGCATCTTCGTCCCAATACCAATTTTCCAGAAATCAACAATTTCACGGAAGCATTCATAAAATCAACCGACAACAATTTTCACAAAATCGACAAATCAACATTTTCACAGAATCAATCGATATAACTCCATCAGCAACACAACATCAAAATCAAACTAAATCAACAACATCAACATAAAAAAGACCCGATCTCAATTCCTACGTATCAATTATCATAACCGATTATAAAAGTCAAACCCCGCCCTTACCTTAGATTAAAGGCAGCTCTAGGTTCGATCGGGTTCTGGAGATTTTGCACCGGTAGTAGTTCTCTCTCACAACTTCTTCTCTCACGTTCTGCTCTTCTATTTCTTACTAAAACTTCTAAAACCTATTTGTTTTACTTTTTATTTCTTTTTATCAAAATATTATTATTTCAATATATTATCTAATTGGCCTAAGTCATACACCTCTTAGGAAGACTTTACCCTACACCCCCACAATTAGACTTATAACCCTACACACATTTTTTTGGACTAAAATGCCCTCGTATAAATAGTTAAAAGATAAATTTTTCTTTCCATTTTTACTTTTCAGCCAAAGTTACCACAAAAGAGAGAAAAAAGTAACATTAAGCCAAAGTTACCGGAAGACATACAAGTAAGTCTTCCGGTTTGAATTTTAATGCACCGGAAGTCTTTTTCCAAGTCTTCCGGTATCGGAAGAGTTTATGAAAGTGTTCCGGTGTGCTGTGTTTTTGGAAAAAGACTTCCGGAAGACTTGGAAAAAGTATTCCGGTTTGTGGGGTTTTTGAAAAGACTTCCGGTACACATGTTTGTGCATAACCAAACCGGAAGACTTTTTCCAAGTCTTTCGGAAGTCTTTTTCAATAACGTAGCAAACCGGAAGACTTCTTCCAAGTCTTCCGGAAGTCTTTTCAAAAACCCCCACAAACCGGAACACTTTTTCCAAGTCTTCCGAAAGTCTTTTTCCAAAAACACAGCACACCGGAACACTTTCATAAACTCTTCTGGTACCGGAAGACTTGAAAAAAGACTTTCGGTGCATTAAAATTCAAACCGGAAGACTTACTTGTATGTCTTCCGGTAACTTTGGCTGAATGTTACTTTTTTCTCTCTTTTGCGGTAACTTTGGCTGAAAAGTAAAAATGGAAAGAAAAATTTATCTTTTAACTATTTATACGAGGGCATTTTAGTCCAAAAAAAATGTGTGTAGGGGTATAAGTCTAATTATGAGGGTGTAGGGTAAAGTCTTCACCTCTTAGTTTACTAATTCCAACACGATTCCAAACCCACTTAATCATACATCTCCTAAAACTATAATATTATTCCTAATATTATTTCTATGACTAAATCGACTAATTACCTATTATCGAATAAATCGTCCAAACCACCCAATCAATATATATTCAACCATAAATGGAAATATTCAATGTCTTTTTCCATAACTTAAGTCACTTAATTAATTCATTCAACTTATACCAACTTATAAACATCAACGTAACATTAACTTAATAAATCGTTTGTACGATACCAGTGTTTTGGTTAAGTACGAACATCATGTTGCCAGACAGTAATGGTTCGGTGAGGTAAGTAAATTATAATTTTTTACTACTGAATAAAAATTGAAATTATAATTATTTAGTATTGAATAAAAATTAAAATTATAATTATCTATTGTTTAATTTGTTTAATTTTATTTGTTTTCAGGAGAGAGGTGCAAAGAAGGAGTTGAAGGTTGCAGGACATGGATTGAAGTTGACTCATATGGCTCCACAACAGCTTCCACCAGAGATTGAGGCTTTCATATCTAGGTCTGGTTTAGCTTCCCTACAGAGAACCAGTTTGAAGAAGATAGATGCAAACTTGGTTTCTGCATTTGTTGAGAGGTGGCATCTAGAGACGTCTTCATTTCACATGTCGTTTGGTGAAATGAAGATTACTCTGGATGACGTGGCATGTTTGTTTCACCTGCCCATCAGGGGGGTATTCTGGACCCCTCAACCCATCAGTGAAGACCTAGTTGTTGAGTGGGTCGTTGACTACCTAGGAGTGTCACCGAGAGTGGCACTATACCAGGTCCGTGAGTGCAGGGGTTCGTACTACATGCTTGAGTGGTTATATGATCGATTCGTAGAGCATCGAGCTACATCATCGTGGGCATATGTGACCAGATGTTATTTGATGATGTTAGTGGGTTGCACGATCTTTGTGGATAAGTCGTTTACACTTGTTGAGGCACGATACCTGGCACTATTTAGGGACTTGGATGGGTTGTCGAACTATAGTTGGGCAGCACCTGCATTGGTGACCTTGTATAGGTATCTTGGAGATGCGTCCATGTTCAGTTGTAAACAACTCGGTGGTTACCCGACTCTGTTACAGGTAAATGTTTAAATTCAATTTTTTGGTTGTTTTTATTTGAAGTTTAATGTTTTTTTATTATGTTCATTATGTTAAACTTAATTATTATATTATAATTTTTTTAACAGTGTTGGATTCATGAATATTTTCCAACTCTTGGAAAAAAAGGAGAGAATTGGATACCAGCTCAGAATTGTGGTCTCCCGCGAGCGATGAGGTGGACATACAAACAAGGCGCGTTTAAGGTGGATGAGTTGCGACCTATTATGGGGATGAGCTGACACCGATCAATGTCATATGGCATCCATTCGAGGATCATAGAGTTCATCATCATTTTGATGAGATTTCTCTATATAGGGGTTGTTTGAGGTGGGGTGACATTATTGTTCCATATATGTCTGACATGTGTATTCGACAGTTTGGATACCGTCAGTATATTCCACCTGTACCTATTGATTATACGATGGCTGGTGATATTGATGTTGAGTGGATTAGTTACATCCAAAGTGTTGGGCAAGTGATTCGTTCGACAACACTGGTGACTATCCCATTTGAGGCAGATGATGGATATTTTGAGTGGTATTATCGTGTTTCGCATCCTCGATTGGTACCGCCTAGCCATGATGAGCCGAGAGTTGCATTTGTTCCTGAGTACGATGCGGGACCATCTGATCCTGCTTGGGGTTGTGTGTCTACATTGATTCATCGCTACCTTCAACAGAATGCGGCTGAAGAGGATAATCCACATTTTGCTGATCTGTTTGCAGCTTTACACATTGCTCGTTCACAGTGATCTATAGTTATGTTTATGTTATATGTTATTGATAATTTGTAGACTTGGTTTCTGAATTTATTAACATTTGAACTTATATGTACAATGTTATTTATGTTATATGTTATTGATAATTTTTTAACTTAAAAATTGAAATTAAAATTTAATTACATAGATTATAATTCATAAAGTGTTGCAAACATATAATATAATTCATGAATAAAAATGAATAACATAGTTTATAATTCATAATGTGTTGGTAATATAGGTGTAAGTTGTTGTCAATGTTGTGGACGTGCTACAAATCCTACCATCCACGATGTTGCTGCTGGATAACATAAGTTCTTCCAATCTGTTGTCACTGGTGGCAATGGAAATCCTTCTTTCATGTTAACCTGGATACAAAAATAAACAAAACATTATTTAACATTACTAAAAACATTTACTAAAAATATCCAATTATAATAATGTTTACCTGAATCCAATGATTTGAGTTTACAAATCCAGTGCAATAAAATGAGACATTCGGTGAAAATGTAGTTGTCATAGGGAAGAAAGGCAGACATTCAAATTCTAAACAAACAAGTACCACATTATACCTATTCGTAATCACGTAACCCATGTCTGGTAAAGTCAACCATTTATTTGGTGGTTGAGAACCACTTCCCTCTATCTTCAAAGAATCTCTCACTTCAGCTAACCGATCAGCAAATAAATTGGCATATAAAGCTGGTGATTCATTATGTATAATTTCCAACTCCAAGTCCTGGAGAACCATTGGCCAGCCATCTTCAGCATAACCCCGCAATGAAGCAATCACTTTAAATCCACAATTACCATCTGACAATACATTGACTACATCATCAATAAATGACCTAATATGATTAGGAAATTGAAGGATGAACCGCTTAGATGATTGTGAAGTTTGTGATAATTTCAACTTCTTTTTCACAGGTTGTGATGGTTGAGATTTCTTCTTTGAATTTTGTGATGGTTGAGATTGCCCTTGTGAAGATTGAGATGCTTGATCAACATACTCATGATACGAAGAATCTTTATAAACATCATATCCTACAGGTTTTTTGTCTTTTTTCTTGACTCCACCTTTTATTTTTTATTTTTTTTCAGGTGGTGGTAACAAAGAAGTCGTTGTGGGGAATGCAAGTTCATAAACCCTACTATGTAATGCCCCTCTTCCAACAACATCTTGTGACCTATACCTTTTCCATAACTCATCCATTGCAGATTTCATACCCACCTCTGATTCCTCATCTAAGTTTTCTTCCAACTTAATTTCCATACTTAGTTTCCTCCAATGAACATGCACAACGTCAATTGGTATCGAAATACCACTAATTTTATACCCTGCCAACTCACACACGCAAGGTAATCCATAAGTTGTTCTAAGAGTACAGCGACGTATGTCCTTGTTAGTTCCAATATAATCAATTATAGTTAACTCTTCAGCAATGCGCCTCAATGCAGCTCGCGACACTGAAGTACGTAAATATGTGTAAAATGGATGTTTTCTTTTCTTTTTCTTTAAATTTTATAATTTAATTATTATTATATTATAACTAATTATCTTATTAATTAATTAACTAATCAATCAATTAAATTAATAACCTCATTTGTTTTGTTAATAAAATTTACTAATAATTTCTTAACTTTTTATTTTATTTTATAAAAATAATAATAATAATAATAATAATAATAATGATTTTTTTTGTAAACAATTAATTTTTTAAATT
This sequence comes from Lathyrus aphaca, assembly GCA_963966055.1. Lineage (NCBI taxonomy): Eukaryota > Viridiplantae > Streptophyta > Magnoliopsida > Fabales > Fabaceae > Lathyrus > Lathyrus aphaca. The sequence continues at coordinate 505,660,858 of OZ014522.1, read as the reverse complement.
AATTAGTAATTAGGTTAATATCTTTCTTAATAAATTTAAATTTTCTTAAAAAATCCTAATTTTAACCCTAATATTTCTTTTCTAACTCTAATTTCAAAAACTTAATTAATTTATTTTGCTTTATTTAATTATTTAGAATAATTTTATTTATTTATTTTTATTTATTTATTTTGCCTTACTTAAATTGTTTAGAAAATTGTATAGGTTATTATTATTATGTAATTTTTTTTGCTCGATTATTATGTAACTGCCCTGAAGCCGTGTAATAGCGTATGATTTATTTTCTCGTATTTTATTTATTTTATTTTATTTGCGTGGTTAGTAATAATAGAGAGTGCGAAGCAAAATTAAAATTAATACGGACTTAGATAATTAAAAAAAATAAGATAAATATCTGAAAATAACACTCACACACGTAAGTCGATCGTTCTACGATCGTCATCTGCACCTTCTAGGGTTCTCCTCTTAGCTGCCTTATAAAATGGTCAAGTCCCTCGAAAGTGGGGGTGTCTTAAGCAAAGTCCCTTCGAACAAAAATCATCAAGTCCCTCCCAGATTAAAAGATCAAGTTCCTACGAAGTTGCCTACGATATAATGATCTTGTCCCTTCGGTAAAGATGATAGTCCCTCCAAATTGCTAAAGACACCCCTTAAGTTGTCTTCATTGACCATATGATGACCTTACGCCCGTCCCTTAATAAATCCAAGGTAATGACTACCTACTCCTTAATAGTAGGGACAGTTTTACCCTTGAAAGGAAATAAAAGAATACGAAAGACCAATCTAAGGTAGGTACAGCTTAGTTACTTGCTCACATTTCAAAAAATACTTTTCACACCTCACTCTTTTCAAATATCTTCAAAAAACAAGGCTTTGTATACATCCTACGAGGATCATTACAAAGTACATAGACAAATTTCTAAACACATACTACACTTTCCTTTTTCAAACGAATAAGTGAGCTAAGTGAGCTAAGTAACTAAGAGCCCATGGATAACCATGGATATAAAGGGTGCTTACACATTCCCTTTATATAACCTACCCCCCGAACTCAAGTCTTTAAAAATAGGTCTTTCCTGTTTTTTGATGCCATTTCCATATGGATAAAATAAAATTCGGTGGCGACTCTTGCTATCCGCAACATAAATAGAAAGTCAGTTCTCCCACCGTGTTATAGAACTGGCGACTCTGCTGGGGAGTACTTAAAGAGGGGTTACCTTAGGAATTAGGATCACTTACTATTTGACTTGCTTGCTTTATATTTATTTGTTTAGGCTTATGTGTGAAAGATCCTAACCCGAATCTAGTGTACCCTAGGTAAATGGAAATAGACCAAGGAAATTGTACGGCATATACCGATATGGTTGATCTGGTGGCCATTGTTAGTGTGACTTCTTGGTTGGTGCTTATGTTCCTTAAGTAAGTTGAGGATAATATGGGGCTGCCATACGTTGTCATTAACACCAACTACCCTTTAGAACCTTAATTGACCCATCTTGGCCTTTAGAAAGTAGCGAGATAGTCGGCTTTGGAGAAGTCTAAAGTTGGTTGATACTCGATGCTACGCTCATTGAGATTCTAATCTTAGGGGGTTTTGGTTGGCAAGTAAGTTGCCTACTGAACAACAACCCTTGAGAAGGATCAGTGATATTGAGATCCCTTAGAACCTGGTTACTTTTGTAGGACGGGATTGTAACACCACAAATTTTCCCTCTTTTTTCTAGCATCATCATCATATCATAATCATCATAAGCATGGCATATACTTAGCATTTTGGCATAGAAAGATGAAGCATATCATTCTCATGTACTAGCATTGGGCATATGATCAATCATTGGTGCATTTGAAGCCTTACAAGTCAAAGCAAGAAGACAAGTGACCTTGTCCAGGTCCTATGAAGTGTCCTCATATCATATACAAGCTCAAGATCCTTTGCAAGAGCCCAGAAGGTTTGGAGATCATCAGATGATCAAAGAAAGGGCAAGCTCCTACACAAATGGCATTCAAATTAGGGTTTCATTTTCAAGCAAGGATTCTTTGTGACTTTGTCCATTTCTTGTGGGCAAAGTCATTCATATTATATGTGAATTCTATGGATGAAATTTGGTGAGAAAACTCATTGAGGAAGGCAGTCAAGTCATCAGTTGCTTGCATAAGAAGAAATTGGTCAAACTGATTATTTGAAAAGTCAATTGTGACAATGCAAGGGTTCCAATCCTATTTTTCAAGCCAATGGATGTTCTTAAGGTCATAAAAGAGGTTTGGCAAAGTCAAAAGTCAAGAATCTATGGTTTTTGCAAGGCTTTCTATTTTGAAAATATGGCATGTAACTAACTTTCCAAATTTAGTAACTTTTGCCCTAATATTCAAAGCATTCTTTCATGACCAAAATGACCTCAAATGAAAATTCTTTGAACATGAAAGTTGTAGGAAATTGTCTCCCATTTCTAAAAAGTACAAGAACATGATCATAGCCCTCATGGTTTGAAAGTTATGGCTAAAGGAATTTCACATATTTTTTGAAGTTTACCTCACTTTCAAATTTTCTACCAAGGTGCAAAAGCTCATATATTTTGTTTCCAAGCTGGTCAATGGGCAAAATAAGGTCTTTCTATCATAATACATGGTATGAATAAAGTTTGGCTTAAGGAAAATTCAAGAAGTCGTGCATGGTATGCATGTTATTTCATGAAAGGCAAAAATGCAAAAACATGTGAATAGCATGATCAAGTCATCCAATGGTCAGGATTAAAGCATTGTTGGACAAGTTATGCAAGGTGGATTAGCATGTGCAAAGAGAATAAGAAGTGCACGAGCCAAGCATGAGATCACACTCTTCATGCACAATTGCAATTTCATTTCATTCACACTCCTCCCACGTGCCTTGCTTGCTAAACCCTAATCAATGACCAGTGGCATTATAAATAAGTGAACTAGGGTTTCATTTCACCAGAATTTCTCCTCATTTCACCATTTCAAAGTTCTTTCACCTTTTGAATTTTGCATTGAATCTCACTCCATAGTCACTCATTTGCAAAACTTCTTGCATATTCTTTCTCCCTGAAGTGTAAAGAACAACGATCAACCATTCAATCAAGCTTTTGTGCAAGTTTTGTATCATTCCAAGTTCAGATCAGGTTCATTCGAATTGCTAGATCCAGGCTGTTTGAGAGGTTCTTTCACATTTATTTTGTGAATAGAAGTCACAAGAGGCTTATCTGAAGCTGGAGGTTGATTTTCTTGGAGATTTGAAGGTTCTGCAAACTCAAGTATGCTTCAAGATTCATCATCCTGGATTTGATTTCTTTTGTGTGCATTGTGTTCTACTTGTTGTCCTGAGCATGCTGATATAATTAGATTTTGAAATGGTGTTGAAATGAGCAAGAACAGTGTGACTGAACTTTTTAGATCCAAACTTGTTGGCTTTAATTCAGCTTATGTGTGTTAGATTAATGTATTTTGATGCTTGATTCGTGATGTGCATGACCTGGGGATTGTTTTGATATATGATTTGTGTGTTTTAGTTGAGGTTTGTGTTTCTGCAACTTTTGGTTGGCCGGAGAAGGTGACTGACGCTTCTCCGGCCGGTTAGGGTTTATGTTAGGGTTAATTAGGGTTTAGTGTTTCCAGATTGAACCCTGGCCATTGGATTGTGTTTAATTAATATAATTTTGTTTTATTAGTTTAATTAATTAGGTTTTAGTCCAGTTTAAAACGTGACCATTGGATCTGGCTTATTTAATAGGTTTAAACCATGGCCTTTGAATCTGAATACTTTGAGTCAAGCTGACTAGCGCGCGTGGCCTTTGATCTTGTTTCCTTTCAATCTCATCCATTAGATCTGATTACTTACTTTTTTTCTTCTTTTTTTCTTTTTTTTTTATTTGTTTTACTTAATTCATAATAAATAGTAAAAAGTTCACAAAAATTCCAAAAAAAAATCATGACTGATCCTTTTGATTTTCTTTAATTTATGGCACTTTTAGTTTTCATTTATTTTTATTTTCCACGTAGAAATTAATTTTTACTTTTATTATATGTTTTTAATTCACTTTAAATGCATGTTGTCTTGTGGAATTTTTATCTGGATCATTAATTTGAATTTAAGGTTGGTTCTTTTTGCATCTGGTTCATATTGAGATGTAGTTTATTGATGATTTTTCTTCTGATTTTTAGAAGCTTGCATAAATATGTTTGAGATGTTACTTGAGTATGAACTTTCAAAAGCCTAGTTTGTGTTCATGAGGTCCCTTGACCTAGTTTGATTTTGATTCTGATCTTGCTCTTTTGGTATAATGTCATCACATGATTAATGAACACTTGTGCCTAATTGTAGAATTTTTTAATGAAGTTTTGATTTGATTTGAATTTTCATAGGTGCTTGCCCTAGTTTCTGCCTTTTCTTGTTACATGCTTAGTTCTTAGGCTAGGAGGGCACTTGTGTCGACCCTTATAGGATGTTTAGAGGTTTTTTTGCACGAGGATGTACCCCTGGCCCTTGATTGGTGTTTGTGCTTTGAAAAGTTTTGTGTTACTTGTCTTTGAAGTCTATCACAAATGTATACATGTTCACCTCACCTTCTTTGTTCATTTGCCCTCCATGATGTTTATGTTTGAGTTTGGTATGCTTCTTCCCCATGATTGTTCATGCTTCTTAGGCACATTTTAACATGATTAGGTCCCTGGTCTTTAGATGATACTTATGTTTTGAATTGATTTGCATTTGTTTGTCCTTACACTTAATGCTCACTCCACTTCTCATGCCTAGCTGATCAGTGCATTTTGGTGCACATTCCTACATGATTGCACTTAGGCATTTTTTTAGTTTTCTTTGTTTATTTTTATATTTTAATTTGTTTTTCTAATTTATTTTATTTTTGGTTTAATTTGATTTTCGTACTTAATTTTCAGCTTTAACAGCTTTTACGGAAATGATCATAACCGGAGTTCCATAAATCTGATTGAGGCGTTCTACCAGTCGATGGAAAGCTAAGAGAGAGAGAGAGAGAGAGAGCTAAAACTTTCGTGTTGGAGTCAAAGTCAGATTCAGAGTCATATTTTCCAGAATTTCATTTGAAGCTGCTGCATTAGTTTTATTCAGTTTCGGGTCATTTAGAATTGGGTCTGGGTTATGTATTTAACCCAATTGGATTGTAAACGAGTTTTTAGGTTTTCTATTTAACCTAGCAGCCACAGCTGCTCTAAAAAAAATACACTTTTTAGGATTTTAATTTTTTACGCTCGAAGAGACGAATTATGGAGAACTAATTCCAAGGATTAATCTGCTGTGATCGGTTTTCGCCGACACTTTGAGGTTCTTATATTTTCCAATTAATCTATTTCCTTTCAATTCTAATCTCGATATCTTGTTTGCTTAATTCTATTTATCTAAGGTTAGATTGATTTATTTCAATGATTGCATGTTCCTATACTTTAATCACGTTTGCTTAATTCGCGTATGTTTATCGTGTTTGCTTAATTCACGATTGATATATTTCATCCGTTTGTTTAATTCGGAAATTAGGAATATTTATCATATAATATCAATTACGCTTGTTTGATTGTTATTATAATCGAAAAGGAAATAGAGTCCGCTTAGGAATTGGGAATTATTTGGGTCGATGATAAGTTGGGAAATCAAAACAGCAGATTAACCGTTTCAACTTATTTTGATAATCACTTTTTATTTTAATTGCTTTTTCTTCAAATCAAAATCTAAAACCCCATAAATCATTACTATCGTTAGTTAATAAGATCAAGAATCGTTGTGAGACGATTCGAGTCATTGTCGCTATACTACGTTTTCAAAAATCACTCGTTTTTGATCCATGCGCGACACGCGGATCAAATTGGCGTTGTTGTCGGGGATTCTTGTTGTTATTAACCAATTTTATAGTTTCCTTGCTAGTTTTTTTTTGTTGATTTTCAGGGTTGCAATACCGGTTGCAGTATAGTGATAAGTTTTTCAGCCTTTCAGGTAAGTTGGAAGCTACTGTTTCGATTTGCTCCGATTTTTTTTTCCAGAAAATCAGAATTAAATCGCAGAATAATACTCTTTTAGAAAATAATTCTAAAAGATTTTGACCCTCAAAATCGCAAATTTTGCGTTTTTCTATTTTATTTGATTTATTTTCTCTTTTCATATTTTCAAAAAAATCTTAAATTTTTTGTGCGAGCTTTATTTGATTTAATTAGATTTTTAGCGTTATTTTTATATTTTTTATATTTTATTTTAATTACTTTTCTTTTTTTTCCATTCTTTTTAAATCTGTATTGATTTTATTTGATACTGTGTTGAAATTCATAATCATATCATGGCTGATCAAAGAACTCTGAGAGAACTGGCTGAACTTGTGAATTATAATGCTTTATGTATTGAATATCCTGTTGTTGATGCACCTTTCGAATTGAAATTTGGTTTAACACACTTATTGCCAAGTTTTAATGGTTTTGTAGGTGAGGATCCACATAAGCATATAAATGAATTTCAAGTTGTGTACTCTGCACCTTCTAAACCTTCACTGGAGGATCTTGTAAACCAAATGGCTACAAATAATATCAAGAATCAACAACAATTATATTCTAATTTTCAGACTTTGCAAATACAGCTTGATCAACTTACCACTTCGATAAATGACATGCAGCAAGCTCAAGGATCAAACCAACAACCTTCGGAAGAACATTCTATTTTTCAAATAGAGTTGCCTTCTAAAACTGTTGATGATACTTGTATTAATTTGTTTGCATCTGATTTTCCATCATTGTCTGATTTTAATGATGTTTACTCTTGTGATGTTTGTACTGACACTAAAATTTGCTCTGTTTGTGCTGAAGTTAAGGTTGCCTTGCAAGTTGATATTCTTACTACAAATGAGGTTGCAAATGAAGTTGTTCATGTCAATGAAGCTCTCGACACCCCGGCTTCCCGGGACAAACCATCCATCGAGATATCTCCCTCTTTAGAGCTGAAGCCACTTCCTAATAATTTATTTGAATTTGTGCAGGAAGATAAATCATTACAGGAACATAAGAAGGGAATTGGATGGACTTTGGTTGACACTTGTGATATTAGCCCATCCATGAGTATGCATAGGATCTCAATTGAAGATGGAATAAAAGTAGTGGGGCAGCCCCTTAATCCTTTGATTCTTGAATTGTAGAAAAGGAGATCAATATCACCTGCACATTCAACACTTTTACTTATCGAAGATTCTTCTTTGATCTTGGAATAAAAGGCGAAGGCACTAATAAAAACTCCAAGATTAATGGATACTACCCAAAGTTACTCTATGAGATCCCCACTTTGGAAGAAGAGGCTGTAGAAGAGCTCTCTTTAGGAAATGTTGCTTATGTGATCACTTATCCACCTTGACTACTCGGGTGTGTTCTTTCCTTTCTCTCCCTCTTATTTTATATTTATGTCCTTTCATTGAGGACAATGCTTGTTTTAAGTGCGGGGGAGGGAATAATTTATTTTCTTTGTTTTTGTTTTGTTTTTGTTTGTTTTGTTTTGTTTTAGAAACACTAGACATTTTAAAAAAAAAGTTTTAGGCTATAGATTGTTTTAAGGTTAGTTGTGGAGACTTGGGAAAAGTTCATAAGATCGGTATCGTTTTAACACCTTAAGTCTCCTGAATATGGAAATCATTTTGAATGCTTGTTATGCCATAGCCTTGAGTTCTCATCCTTTAATAGCTCTTAAGTAGTTTATATAGCAGTCAGCACCATCTAAAAATCATACACTAAGTAATTAAGTTGATGCAAATAAGTGAATGATCTTGCGCTTAAAAAGAAATCTGAATAGGAATTCCCCTTATAAGTTAGGTGACCCTCACCCGGTCATTTAGCCTGACGGATGTGAAACCTTAAGAAAAAAATTTGTTGTTACTAAAGTAACTTTAAAATATTGTCAAGATATGGATCATAGTCACTAACAAACTTATTTACCATGTGTATGAATAGATAATGGGCTTAATGAGATTGCACTTGAATGAAAGAGAGCAAAAAGGAGGATGAGTAAGTTAGGCTTAGGCATAATAACTGATTCGAAATAGTTTGTATATGATGGAGGCTTATGACCGCACAATTGCGGATTTGTGTTCTTACGATATCCTTAGTGTGTAGGATTAGTACCTATCGATGCTATCTTAATCGAAGAAGAGTTTGTAGCATATAATGAGTATCTGAATGATGTTGTGTTTCTTGAGTCTTGAGTTTATTTTTTGCTCGGAGTGCAAAAGTTCAAGTGTGGGGGAATTTGATCAATGAATTTTGGTGCACATTCCTACATGATTGCACTTAGGCATTTCTTTAGTTTTCTTTGTTTATTTTTATATTTTAATTTGTTTTTCTAATTTATTTTATTTTTGGTTTAATTTGATTTTCGTACTTAATTTTCAGCTTTAACAGCTTTTACGGAAATTATCATAACCGGAGTTCCAGGAATCTGATTGAGGCATTCTACCAGTCGATGGAAAGCTAAGAGAGAGCTAAAACTTTCGTGTTGGAGTTAAAGTCAGATTCGGAGTCATATTTTCCAAAATTTCATTTGAAGCTGCTGCATTAGTTTTATTCAGTTTCGGGTCATTTAGAATTAGGCTTGGGTTATGTATTTGACCTAGTTGGATTGTAAACGGGTTTTTAGGTTTCTATTTAACCTAGCAGCCCCAGTTGCTCTCAAAAAATTACACTTTTTAGGATTTTAATTTTTTACGCTCAAAGAGACGAATTATGGAGAACTAATTCCAATGATTAATCTGCTGTGATCGGTTTTCGCCGACACTTTGAGGTTCTTATATTTTCCAATTAATCTATTTCCTTTTAATTCTAATCTTGATATCTTGTTTGCTTAATTCGATTTATCTAAGGTTAGATTGATTTATTTCAATGATTGCATGTTCCTATACTTTAATCGCGTTTGCTTAATTCGTGTATGTTTATCGTGTTTGCTTAATTCACGATTGATATATTTCATCCGTTTGCTTAATTCGGAAATTAGGAATATTTATCATATAATATCAATTACGCTTGTTTGATTGTTATTATAATCGAAAAGGAAATAGAGTCCGCTTAGGAATTGGGAATTATTTGGGTCGATGATAAGTTGGGAAATCAAAACAGCAGATTAACCGTTTCAACTTATTTTGATAATCACTTTTTATTTTAATTGCTTTTTCTTCAAATCAAAATCTAAAACCCCATGAATCATTACTATCGTTAGTTAATAAGATCAAGAATTTCGAGTCATTGTCGCTATACTACGTTTTCAAAAATAACTCGTTTTTGATCCGTGCGCAACACGCGGATCACTAGCCATTTTCTATGATGATATTGTTTGAGTTTGTATGCTTCATCCTATGATTTTCTTTATTATTTAGGCACATCATTAACATGATAAGGTTCTGGTCTTGAGTTATATAATGCTTGTCTAACTTGCATGATCCCTTTGTACTTCATTTGCGTTTTGTTTCTTCATAAGCACTTGTGAAGCTTGGTAATGGCTTGTGTGCTTTAACTCTTGCTTGATTTGTTTTGATTGGTGAGTCTTAGTGTGATGAATTAATTCCTTTGCTTCTGGTTTTTGTGAGTAGAGTTGATATCTTGGTTTGCTTACAGTTCATTTGGTTCAAGTTTGTTCATCTAAGTATGTACTAACCATTTTAGGGGCTCATGGTAAGTGAAGTGTGGATGATGTCCACATTTCAATTCTTCATCTCTTCTTTTACTTTGCTTTCTATTTTGTGATTGTTGATGTGCCTTATGCCATCTTGTGATTCAACTTTTCATCCTCCCCCTTTAGAAGCAACTTATCTCTTTTAGAGGAGTAAGTTATTCACTAACTTTCTTCTCCTCCTCTTGTCTTCTTCTTTTCTCTTCTTCTTCTTTCTTAGGATAGTTTAAACCACACTAACCTAGGATCATCCAAGCATGCTAATATTAGGATTAGTCATTCCCCATTAGACGTTTACCTTTAAGATCCTCTTTGGTTCTCTTTCTCTTCTCATCTTCAAACCAAAACCTAAAAAACACATTAATAAAGAAAGAAGTGACTTCTTGTGTATAGCCTTATTTCATGGGGCATGTGTATTCATTCCATCTTAGAATAGTACACTTGTCTAGCACGATGCACAAGTCTGATCATGAGGTCATCTTCATCAAGAAGACCATAAAAAATACCTATTCATTTTTAATTACTAAAACATCTAATAAGTTCAACAAGTTAGTGAGCTTTGGCTCTTGCCCTTGGAAACAAGTCTTGGATAAATTCTCCTTACTTGGTGTGCTTGTTCTATTATTCCATCTTGGAATGTAGTAGCAAGTACACATTCCATGGAAAAGAGCTTGAGTTCACTTCCTTGTTCCACACTAATAAAAAAACTCATAAAAAAACTCTGGACAGACAATAAGCGTCTTCTTCGGGACTTCTTTTCTCATCACCTTCACTTTTTACGTAAGAACTTGCTCCTACTTATCATTTTGCAAGACGGTAACGCACTCGTCGTCCGATCCTGCAACACCTGAGCATTGACATAGGCATTTCAAGCCTTAAGACACAAGCAATCTTTTCCACCCCTAGTTAGGGGAACTACGACGACTCTGATCCTCATGTCCAGATGAGGTACGTAGGCAGCAAGGTAGGGCCTGTTCGAGCACTCTTTTTATTTTCTCTACATCCCCCCCCCCTTTATTTTCTCTTATCCAGCTCAGTTTATTTTTCTTTCCAACAGCTTTCATTCCTTCATCCTTTGAAACAGTTTCTTTGCAAGCGTGGATCCCGTCGAGTACGGCGGACGATCTGGGGTGCTAATACCTTCCCAGGTCGTAACCGACTCCGAAACTCAGTTTCTTTGGTTCGCAGGACCTGTGTCCTTCCTTTTCTTTTCTTCTGGTTTGTGCAACATTACCTTTCTCGTTCCTTCGGGATAAAAATGTCTGGCAGGCGACTCTACTCCTCTTCCGCGCCAATTTCGCGTTTGTACCAGGATGGAAATCCAGGGAGCGACAGGGATGAACCAACTAAACTTCAGGGGAGGGTACTTTCCTTTAAACCTCATGCAAGCCTCTAAACCCATGACTATTGTGCGACTTGTTTGTGTGTGCCACCTGTTTGTGATTGAACATAACATCATAACATCATGACATCATAAGCATGGCATTCTCCCTAACCATTTCAAGGACCAAAGGATTTATCTTTGTTCTTTGTTGCAGGTTATGGCTTCCACTCGTAGGAACACTATCCGGATCAACTTTGTAGGGATACCTTCCAAACTTAAGGATTTGGTCTCAAAACTTCCTGAAAGCTCACAATTCATCAAGAAGCTTGGTTATCTACTTGACTTGGTTACCTCAGGATTTGATGAAGATATGATGAGTGTCCAATTCCAGTTCTTTGATCCTAAACATCATTGTTTCATATTTCCCGATTATCAGTTGGTGCCTACAATGGATGAATTCTCCAAGTTACTTGGGGTACCTATCCTTGATCAGAAACCCTTCACAGGTTTAGAGAAGGAGCTTAAACCTGAAGTCATTGTTGCAGCCCTACATTTGAAGAAATTAGACATTGTCTTAGAAGCAAGAAGTGGAGTTAGGGGTATCCTTGCCAGAGTATTGATAGAGAAAGCTTAGGTGTTTCTGGATGCCATGGGTTACGATGCTTTCGAGGAGATATTAGCCTTGTTAATTTATGGCTTGGTGTTATTCCCTAATCCAGACCAGTTCATAGATGTACACGCCATCAAAATATTTCTGACCCACAATCCAGTGCCTACACTACTTGGAGATATCTTACACTCTCTTCACACTCATACTACAAAAGCGAGGGGAACTTTGATGTGTTGCATACCTTAACTATCTAGGTGGTTTATTTATCACCTTCCTCGATCTGTAATGAAGAATGAACGAGGTTTGAGGTGGTCTAAGAGGATGATGTCACTCTCTCATTCAGATATTCACTGGTGTTCCCGGTCTATGGAAAATGTCATTATCATTGACCATTGTGGAGAGTTCCCTAATGTCCCACTCCTTGGAATAAGAGGGGGCATTACTTACAACCCTTCTTTAGCTCTATGTTAGTTTGGTTATGCTCGAAGTAGTGGTCCTCATGACATGCTTATTCAGGGTATTGTGTTTGACTACGACAACGATCTTCAAGGTTATCGTCAAAGGTTTATACGAGCTTGGAGTAAAGTGAAAAAGGTTGGTAGTAAGACTCTGGAACCAAATTACTCCATTCATATGGAACCTTACCTCATATGGGTGCGGTCTCGTGCTCAGACTCTTATGATGCCATATCTTGTTGTTCTACCGGTTACTATGGAGCCTGTTGCTGAAGGAGGTGTTCCTTATACCATCTTTCATCCAGATATACCCACTGATTTGGAAGAGCTACAGAACCCAAGGAGCAAGGAGATACCTTTGAAGCCCAATTCAGGATTAGCCAAGAAAGAGTGTTGGAGCTGACAAAGCAACTTCACGAGGAGTGGAATCTCAACACTTACCTCAACATAAAGAGGAAGCGTCCATGGGAGACTTAATTCTCAGATGCTTTATTTTCTTTATAAAATTTGTTTATTTTAATTTTTAAGCCCAAGGGGAATTATTATTTCAAGCCTACTAATAAGAGTTTTGTTTTTGTTTGTTTTAACAAATTTAAATTATGCGGTCCTTGAAAACATTGCATATGCATCTACATACCATATCATTTCATGACAGGTTTTTACAACAGGTTTATCTTCTTCTCGCTGTTTATTTCAGCAGAAATGGCTCTCGAACAATATGTCAAAGATATTCAGATTCAGAATGCCCAATTTCAAGAGATGATCCTGAACTTGTCCAAGGGACAATAAGAGCTGAAAGCACTCCTGACCAAGAAGAAGAAGACCAAGAAACCAGTTAGCTTCATCAGTCTGGGGAGAAGATTCAGAGCTCCAATCAAGACAGATAATGAGGTTGAAAACCCTGGAGATAAAAGTTCTACAGAAGAGGAAGGAAGTCAACATGGTACTGTTGTGAATTCTGATTATGAGGATAATTATTATCATGATTCAACTGGTGATGAGAAGTATAAGTTGTTGGAAGATCGTGTGAATGCTATGGATATACAGAAGACTCATGGGCTAGACTTTAAAGATCTAAGTTTGATTTTTGGAGTTGTTATCCCTGTTGGTTTCAAGATTCCTACTTTTATGGTGTATGATGGTGTGTCATGTCCTAAGCTGCATCTAAGGTCTTATATCCGAAGAATCCAACCACATATTGCTGACAGGAAGTTGTGGATTCATTTCTTTCAAGAGAGTTTATAAGGAGCTCAATTGGAATGGTAATATCAACTGGAGAGTATCAATATTCGTACTTGGAATGATCTTGCTGAGGCCTTCTATAGGCAATATCAATATAACTCTGATTTAGCACCAACTCGCATGCAACTCCAAAGCATGTCTATGGGTTCTAAAGAAAGTTTCAAGGAGTATGCCCATAAATGGAGAGATCTTGCAAGCAGAGTTCAACCTCCTTTGACTGACAGGTAATTTGTTGATATGTTTATGAGTACATTGACTGGTCCTTTCTATAGTCATCTCATTAGAAGTTTATCATCCGGTTTCACTAAGCTAATAATGATTGGTGAACGTGTGGAGAGTGGAATACGAAGTGGCAAGATACAAGTGATTGCCCCTTCAAGTACTACCAAGAAGCCTTATAATGGGAAGAAAGAATCTAATGATGTGTATGGCCAACAGGGTCGTAACAGGAATAATCAATCTGTGGGAGCAGTCCTTATCTCTAATCCTACACCTACACTACAAGTGCAGCAGCAAAATAGTCAGCCTAAGCCTAGGAGGCAATTTACAAAGATCAATATGTCGTTGGCTCAAGCTCTTCAACACATGTTGAAGGGAGAATTGATTACTTTGAGGGATCCTCCTCAAAACCTCAATACTACCTCTCGTCGTTTCAATCTCAATGCAAGATGTACATATCAATCCAATTGCCCAGGCCATGATACCAATAACTGTTGGGCATTGAAGAATAAGATCCAGGATATGATAGATGATGGAGAAATTGAGTTTGATCCTCCATAGACTCCTAATGTAATTACTACTCCTGTGCCCAAGCATGAGAAAATTGTTAATGCTATTGATGATGTTTCTTATGTTTCTATGGTAACTGAGTTGACTACTCCTCTATCCATTATTAAGAAGAAGTTGCAGCAAAACAGTTTATTTCCAGGTTGCAATGAAGACTTTTTTTATTGTGCCTCTTAACCTAATGACTGTTGGAAGCTGAATGAAGGTATTCAGTGTTTGATAGACAATCGTACTATATTGTTTGAGAAGACCCCTTCTGTGGAAAGCTTATGTGAAGGCTTGTCCCAAGATCTGAAGTTAGAAGATGTGGCTGTGATTACTCGTACTCCTGTGAAGATCACCTCTAAGGGTCCTGTGAGGATCACCTCTAAAGGTCCTGTGAAGATTACTGCTGAGCCAAAGGTGACTCCCCTGATTATTACTACTCCTGGTCCAGTTCCATATTCTTCTGACAAGGTCATCCCTTGGAATTATGGGTTTGATATTTATATCCATGGTATCAAGCAAGAGCCTCTGACCGATACACCTGTTGCAGATACTAATCCTGGTGTCGATAATATTGTTGGGACTAGTATGGTTACCAGGAGTGGAAGAATTTTCTCTCCAGAGGACACTTCAAAGACTGTTGCTGCTCCAGTTCATATCTCCAACCCTGGGCCAAGTACTGAAGCTCGGGGCAAAAGACCATTGATTGAGCTTGTTCAGGTTGAAACTCCAATTACTGAAGACCCCTCTAAGCATATGGATAAAGTATTGAAGATCATCCGCAATAGTGATTATAATATTGTTGAATAGTTGGGGCATACTCCCTCTAATATCTCTATGTTGTCTTTGTTGCTATGTTCTGAAACCCATGATAAGGCTTTAGTAAAGTTCCTGAAGGCTGCTCATGTACCACATGAAATCTCTGTGGACCAGTTTGAGAATTGTGTTGCCAACTTGACTACTGATAATAGCTTGGGCTTTTCTGATGCTGATCTAACTCCTGCCAAAAGAAACCACAATAGAGCTCTGCACGTCTCCATTGAGTGTAGGGGCACAACTTTGTCTCATGTTTTGGTTGATAATGGTTTCTCTTTGAATGTGTTACCGAAGGATGTCCTGGACAAACTCAACTTTGAAGATGTTGTGCTAAGACCCAGTAACGTGGTGGTAAAAGCCTTTGATGGATCAAGAAGAATGGTGCATGGAGAAGTTGACCTCCCAATCAAAGTGGGTTCACAAGTATTTGATTCTACATTTTATATGATAGATATTCGTCCCTCATATTCTTGTCTGCTTGGGCGTCCCTGGATACATGAGGCAGGTGCAGTGACTTCCACTTTGCACCAGAAGTTGAAATATCCAGTAAAGAGCAAGATTGTCATCGTTTATGCTTTCGTAAATATTGCGCTCTTTATCTTTCTTAAATATTGCGCTCTTTATCTTTCTTTTATTTTTCCTTTTATCAAAAGATATGTGTTCTTACACACACTCACGTCACTAAAATGCAGATCCTCATCCACTCTAGATTCTGTTTATAACAATTCTGCTATTGCCAATTATAACTTTGAGAATACGATCTATCAATCTGAGGATGGAAAGGAGGAAGATTGTGAAGTGTCTGTAGAGCTTGCTAGGTTGTTACAACAAGAAGAGAAAGTTATACAACCACATGAAGAACCTGTCGCGGCCGACTTAAAATTCTAAGAGTCGCCACCCTATTTTTGAGAAAAATAAGGGTAAACCTGATTTTACTTTGGTCCAGGAGTCGGTTAAGTGGGAGGAAGGTGTTAGGCACCCCTCATCTATACTATACCTAGTAGGATCCATTCTACGAAAATTAGAGTTTTGTGTATTTTTAAGAATAATAATGAGAAAAAAATCGTAATTTAAAAAAAATTCACTCGCTAAAGTCCTAGTTCAAGGACTTTATGCCTACGTACCCTCGGAGAGGGATCAGAGGATCGTAGTTCGTTTTTCCTAATCCCCTACCCCTAATCCTAATCCCACTATCCATTTATTACCCCTTAACTAAATTCTTAAACCCTAAGATAAAACCCCCTTAATTATTATTATTTTGAATAATAAAATATTTTTATAACACCCCAATTTGAATATCCCTGAATAAAACCCCCAAAAATATTCTTTATAAAACCCAAAAAAGAAATCTCTTATAAAATCCCAAAAAATTCTTTATAAAAAATCTCATAGACATTATAGACCCTAAAGTAAGACCCCTGATTTATTATAATAGACCCCAAAATTATAAACCAAATTTATTTATTGCAAAAATAAAACAAAATAAACCCCATCATGAATTATCATAACCCATTTTTAAGTGAATCCATATTTATATAAAATAAGTAAACCCAAAATTGTATATCCGTATTAAATATGTTTTTAAATATATAAGTAACATTCGACATTATTATTATGATAAACCCAACATTAGTGATTATAACTAATATATTAATTTCTAAATTAAGTTAATCCTAAATAAAAAATAATTATTATATTAATGAATTCTTAAAATAACGTATTTTTGTATAGCCTAAAGCCATAAACTTTTAAAGAAAGTGAGAACCTCTTCTTTCCATAAAGAAATCAAAATTTGAATTTTTATAGTTTTTATATCCTAGTATTATTATTTTTTATGACAGTAACCCATTGTTAATGAATTATTATATTAATCATAAAAATCCTAATATTTAGCTAATTTTTCTTTTTTATGTATTTTTTTTTTGTAAATAAAATATATGTGGGTATGACCCCACTTTTTAACAATTAGTAACAAACTTAAATTGTTCTAATCAAGTTTCGGTATTCTTTTTTATAGTAGCTAGTAAAATTATTTATAAAATAAAACTGAAAAAAAATATTTTTAGAATTAACTGTTAAATTATTAAACTTAATAAATCATAGTTAAATTTTATTAATTATATAACCCAAATTTATGTTTTTATTATTTTATTATATTTATGTAACTTTTTAGACTATTATTCAAAGAAACCATTATGTTAATAATAATCAATTCCCTTTTAGAAACATTTGAAGCAATCAAATTCCTAAAATATCTATCGTTATTCCATTAATCAACTAAATCTTTTATAATAATTTATTTTATAAATCCAAATAACACGACATGTGTATCAATAAATATAACAAACAAAATGAGATAAAGTCAAAATTGAATCCTAAATTAATTCCTCCCTTTTTTCATTCTTAATCCCTAGTTTTCACTCTCTTCATTTTTAGAGACTAACTTCATCACTATAAAGCAAATTTAGAACCCAGATATTAAACAAATAGACAATGCATTCAAACACCAACAAAAAAGAAGGCTTAAGGGTTATCGGAGGAACCTAGAAGTATGCGGTGCGAGCAACCCAGGCGTGAAGGTGTTGCGTCGGGATCGAAACGGAGTAGTCGGAATGAGGGACAACCGGGTAGTATTCCGTGGTGATGCGGTTGTCGATTCTGTTGTCTATGAATTTGGCAGTTATTACTCTTCCTTGTTGCAACTGTTTTGGTTTCTACTCAACCTTCTAGAGTTTCAATGCAAAACTTTTGTCGGTTTTTCTCAAGAGCTATAGTGAAGGGTTTGGTATTTTGTCGTAAGTTTTGTTTTTTTATCTCTATTTGTATCCTTTTTATAGTTGGAAAAACAGATTATGATGAGTGATTTTCAAGATTGGTGTAATTAATCAGATTGTCTGTTTTAGAAAACTTTTAATTTGATTGTATAATTTGATTAACTATTTTCTTTTAGTGATTTTTTTATTGAAAACTTAAAAACACAAATTTATTTCGATGATCTAATAAGTAATTATTAGATTTTCAAAATATGTATTTTTTTTATCATAAACCAAAAACAATTAGTATTAAAAAAGAATAAAAATTATAAAAATTCCTTTATATATTCTAAAAAAATAAAATTCCTTGATAATATTATTTTAAAACTTAAATAAAATAAAAATATAATAAACTTTCACTTATTTTAAAAATAAAACATAGTTGGGACACATGCCCCCTCCCCTTCTTAAAATAAAAGTTTTAATAAAACTAATAATAATATTAGTATTAAACCCAAATACACCATTTTATTTAAAAGTAAAATAAAACTCCATTATTAATAATTCTCATAATAATATTTACTATTGATATAATAATAATAATAATTAACTTTTAAACCCCTAATTATATATAAAATTATATATGAAATTATAATAAAAATTTATAATGTGGTATCCCTTAACCCCTAAAATAATTATTAGATTTTAAAAGACAGACCCAATAAAAATGCAAAAGTCAGTCTAAAAGGTCAAAAGAGTCCTTCTTTGACTTTTTAGACAGAAAAAGAACTCGGGTCAAAATTTAGGGTACGACAGAACCAATTGAAGTTATGAATCTGGGAACTGAGAAAGACAGGAAAGAGGTCAAGATAGGAGCTGAATTAGAAGATAGTGTTAAGAACATATTGATTTAAATGTTACATGACTATGTAGAGATCTTTGTTTGGTCTTATGAGGATATGTCAGGACTTGATATTGATATGTCGTCCAATAAAGAAGAAAGTTCGTCGTATGCGTCCTAAGATGTCAGAAAAGATTAAAGCATAAGTGATGAAACAGTTTAATGCAAGGTTCCTAGTTGTTACTTCTTATCCTCAGTGGGTTGCAAATGTGGTACCGGTGCCTAAGAAAGATGGTAAAGTATGCATGTGTGTAGTTTATAGGGACTTGAACAAAGCCAACCCCAAAGATGATTTTCCACTTCCACATATTGATGTTCTGGTAGACAACACTGCTCAACATAAGGTATTCTCTTTTATGGATGGTTTCTCTGTTACAATTAGATTAAGATGGCACCTGAAGATATGGAAAAGACTACGTTTGTTACACAATGGGGCACATTCTGTTATAAGGTAATGTCAATTGGTTTGAAGAACGCTGGGGCAACATACCAACGTGCTATGGTAGCTTTGTTCTATGATATGATTCACCATGAGATAGAGGTATATGTTGATGATATGATAGCCAGATCTCAAACTGAAGAAGAACATTTTGATCATCTGCACAAGTTGTTTGAGATGTTTAGCGAAGTACAAGTTGAGATTGAATCCAAACAAGTGTACCTTTGGAGTTAGATCTGGTAAACTGTTGGGTTCCGTTGTCAGTGGTAAAGGTATTGAAGTTGACCCTGCAAAGGTAAAAGCTATACAAGAAATGCATGTTCCCCGTACTGAGGAAGAAGTCAGAGGTTTCTTGGGACAACTGAATTATATTGCAAGATTTATTTTCCAATTGACTGCTACTTGTGAGCCAATCTTCAAGTTGTTGAAGAAAGATCAAGTAATGGAATGGAACGACGAATGTCAGGTAGCTTTTGATGAGATCAAGAAGTACCTACAGGAACCTCCAATATTGATGCCACTAGTTGAAGGAAGACCCTTGATTATGTACCTGACAGTATTAGACAACTCAATGGGGTATGTGTTGGGGCAACATGACGAGTCTAGTAGAAAAGAGCAAGTAATATACTACCTTAGCAAAAAGTTTACCGACTGTTAAACAAGATACTCACTGCTCGAGAAAACTTGATGCGCTTTGGCTTGGGCTGCTCGCCGACTAAGACAGTATATGTTGACTCATACCACTTTATTGATTTCAAAGATGGATCCTATTAAGTATATATTTGAGAAACCTGCTCTCTTCGGACGAATAGCGAGATGGAAAATAATTTTGACAGAATATGACATACAATATACTACTCAGAAAACTATTAAGGGAAGTGTGGTAGCTGATCATTTGGCTCATCAAGCAGTGGATGACTATCAGTCTATGAATTTTTAGTTTCCAGACGAAGATATTATGCTTATTGCTAAAGAACCTAGACAATATGAAGGACTTGAACATGGATCCCGATGGACTATGGTTTTTGATGGAGCTTCTAATGCGCTTGGTAATGGTGTTGGTGTTGTGATTATCTCTCCAGAAGGTTGTTGTACACCATTTACTGCTAGACTTTGTTTTGATTGTACCAACAATATGGCCGAATACGAAGCATGTATTATGGGTATCAAGGTTGCCATTGAGATAAGGATCCAATTTTTGAATGTGTATGGAGATTCAGCCTTGGTAGTTAGTCAGGTTAAAGGTGAATGGGACACGAAACATCCAAATCTCATTCCTTACAGAGAGCATGTGTTGCCTTTAATTCCATACTTTGAAGATATTACTTTTGGACATATTCCACGAGAAGAGAATCAATTGGCAGATGCTTTAGCCACTATGTCATCTATGTTTGAAATTAGTTGGGATGACGAAGCGCCCAAAATTACTATTGATCGATTAGATGAACCAGCATACTGTTATGAGATTGATATTGAAGGTGTGGAAGAGAAACCTTGGTTCCATGAAGTAAAAAGATATCTCGAAGCTTAGGAATACCCTGAAGGGGCATCTATCAATGACAAGAAGTTTCTAAGGAGATTTTCTGCTAAGTTTTTCCTGAGTAATGGAATTTTGTACAAACGCAACCACGATTCGACTTTGCTTCGTTGTGTGGATAAGAAGGAAGCAATAGAGATTATGGAAGACATGCATGATGGGATCTTTGGTACTCATTCTAGTGGGCATACAATGGCTAAGAATATTTTGAGAGCAGGTTACTATTGGTTTACCATGGAAGTTGATTGCTATCAACATTCCAAGACTTGTCATAAGTGCCAGATCCATGATGACAAAGTACATATACCTCCAGTTCCATTGAATATTTTGACTACTCATTGGCCTTTTTCCATGTGGGCATTGATATGATTAGTGAGATTAAACCTACCGCTTCCAATGGACACTATTTCATCCTTTTTGTTATTGATTACTTCACGAAGTGGGTAGAGGCAGCTTCATTTGCTTCTGTTACCAAGAATGTGGTGGCTCGGTTCATCAAGCATAATCTTATATGTAGGTATGGCATCCCCAAAAGGATTATCACAGACAATGGTACTAATCTGAACAATACTATGATTACTGACTTTTGCACACAGTTCAAGATTAAGCATCACAATTCTTCTTCATATCGACCAAAGATGAATGGCGCAGTGGAAGCCGCCAACAAGAATATTAAGAAGATCTTGCAGAAGATGATAGTTACATATAAAGATTGACATGAGATGTTACCATTTTCTCTTCATGATTATCGTACCACAATATGTATTTCAACTGGGGCAACCCCATTTTCTCTTGTCTATGGTATGGAAGCAGTTTTACCCATTGAAGTTCAGATTCCCTCCCTGAGAATTATGAAGGACGCAGACTTAGATGAAGATGAATGAATTCATACCCGAATCGACCAGATAAACTTGATTGATGAAAAAAGGCTTGCAGCTTTTTGTCATGGTCAGATGTATCAGAAGCATATGATCAAAGACTTTAATAATAAAGTCAGGCAACAAGTATATTAGGCTGGAGATTTGGTAATGAAGCGTATCATACTACCACAGGGTGATCCTAGGGGAAAATAGACTCCTACATATGAAGGAACATTTGTAGTCAAGAGGGCATTTTCTGGAGGTGCCATGATGCTTACTACTATGGATGGTGACGATTTACCACAGCCTGTGAACGCATACATAGTTAAAAAATACTACGCATAAAAAGAGACCCGCTAGGTTAACTAGCCTAGGCAAAAATAAGGGCATCCCGGCGAACCAAAAGGTTCGGGCAAAAATTAGGGATATATATAAAAAAAATTGTATACCCGGCAAGTCGAAAACCCGAAAGGGAGGCTTGGGCAAAAAAAGGGTATCCTGGTGGATTGAAAACCTGAAAGGCCAATCCAGGCAAAAGTTAGGGATTAGAGTGTATGACTATGTCTCGTTGGATCACCCATGTAACCTCAACTAGTTGTATTACCTACATCAAGTTCAAACAGGTGCAGATCAATCCAATCGTTTCTATTATGACAGCAAGGGATGAAATACTTAAAGATAATGACAATAACAGAGTTAAAACTCAATATGATCATTTACACATAGCTATTTTCCTTGTTTTTGTACTCTTTTAAAATTTCTTCGACGAATTCCTCTTACTAGGATTTCCGTCTCCATGTTAAAACTCGTCTGTTTATAGGCCACTTTCTAAATAAATAAAATCTTATTTTCGATTTCAGGTTTACTTTTCCCCTTTTACTTAAGCGAAAACGTCCGTTGATTATGTTTGAATGTATATATGCTTTTGAATATGATTGATGTTTACCATAAATGCATAAAATACAATAATAGTATTTACTAAGGACGGTCGGAGATAGGAGTCTAACGAATCTTTTCCAGTTAATCCCCACAGAGTAATCTTTATGGATATTCTTACGGAATACTTCAAGTAGTATCTTGCGATTCCAACTCTACGAAGTCTTCAAGAAGTTTCCTTTCAAATATAATATATCCTCCGAAGAATTGATACTTGACCGGATAAGTCTCCCGAAGGAATGTCCATCTCTTTTACCCTAAATCAGGATAATCAGGAACTTAATCCTTCAATAAGAAGTACGACGAACGAAAAAGGGAGGTTCTAAGTACGATATTCCAAAACAAGATGGGAACGAAGTCTTCATATTCCTCAGCAACGAATCGGGATTTATTTTCCCCAGCCAGCCGTTGTTCTACGAAGCTACTTATACGCTTCAGCTACATAATTCATACATACATCATTTGCATCATATCATACACATACAACATTCTCATAAGAATATCATCTTACAGAGTGTTATATAAATCATGATATAGAACTAACCTTGTTTTTCAGGTTAATACCCCCAGCAGACAAACGTCATCAACAACTTATTCTTGGGCTGTTATATTTCCCCCAAGGATTACTTCAAACAATATCTTGGACTGCTCCATCCTCCAGGAATACATATCACAATATCTTGGACTGCTCTATCCTCCAGGATCACACATAAAAACATCTTGGACTGCTCTATCCTCCAGGACCATACCAAACAATCTCTTGGGCTGCTACATCCCCCGAGATTATATCAATCTACATTTTGGACTACTTTATCATCCAGGAGATATATATGAATAACATTCTTCCGAATGGTATATTTAAGCCCATTTAAGCAATACAATCAACCAATAACATTATTCTGCACACCGGCGAGTGCAAATTTTTGGGCTTTAGTGTTCAATCCCTTTCAACCTTCAAGTCACGAATGACGTACATGCCAATCTTACTCCCCAGGTTTCAGAAAATTGAACAGGGGCAGTTGTTGTACCCCAAAATTTTCCCTCCCACAATCAAATCAATTTGTCTCAAGAGTTCTCTCAATAGTCAAAAGGTTCACAAGGTTCTCAATTGGTTAAAATGATTGAAGGTTTCATCAGACAAAGCCTCCTCCTGAACAATGGATCTAAAACTAGGGATTTGAATATCTCCAAGCTAAATGAAATTCCAAGGCCTCAAGTGAGCTTCATAACATCCCACATGCCTTAAATAATCCTTATTTCAATTTTCAAAGCTTTCCCAATAAGTTTGACCAGTCAGAGGCTCAGATATCCAAAAATCAGTTAACTTGGCAAAAAAGTCAACTGAGGTCAACTGTGGTCAACTTAAAGTCAAACTTCAAGATTTTTTTTTGTCAAAATCAATATTATGAGGCAAAATTCATCATTTAATCAATTTTTGATCATGATTCATAAAGAAAATCTCAGATCATAAAGAATCAATAAGTTTCTAAATTAGGATTTTCATAGGAAAAGTCAACTAAACTTTGTCAGCCATAACTTTCACATACTTCATCAAACATTTCCCATCCTAAGCTCATTTTGAAGGAAATTTAATTCTCTACAACTTTGTGTCTCACAATCCAATCCTAAAAATTCTTCATTTGGAAGGTATGAGCTAAAACATTATAGGTCCTTTTGAAAGTCAACAAAAAGTCAACTTTTTTCAAAGCTCATAATTTGAAAATGGTAAATTATATGGACATGGTACAAAAAGGGTTGGTTAGAGGACACTCTAATATTTCTAAAAAGTCCTAGAACACCTTCATATCATTAAAATTGAGGAATTTATGTTTTCTCAAAGTTGGTTGATTTTTAAGGGGTGTATGAAGCAAAAAGCCATAAATTCAAATTTTTCCAAATGGGCCCATAAAATTGCAAACCAGACTTGATGATAAAGTCATGCACGACCCAATGACCATTTATTCTGATTTTTATAATTTATTTTATAATATTTGGATTTTATTTGTTAAAATTCAATTTTAATATAAATAAAATATAAAAATCAAATATTGGATCCAAATCTTTGTTCTAGAATCAAATATACAACATTTAAGCTGATTGGATACCTTACAAATTCGTGGAAGACAAAGTTAGCAAGAGTATATTTGATTTTTGGACATTTATGGTGATAGGAGATCTTCAACTCCAAGTAACCAAAATCCATGAACTAAAAGCCCATAACTTGACCTAATTTTGTTCCTTACATATAGACAAACACAACCATAACACAGAGGACGAAAAATCCAGACAATGAGAGGCCTTTCAAGTTTCAAAATTTCACACCAAAGTTGAAATTCGGTTTCCATTATTCCGGCCCTTTCAACACGATTTAAAGGTGTAAGATTGTTCCTTGAGGTGTCCAGAAGCCATACCACTCATAATTATCATTACATTCATGACATATCACCTTAACTGAATCATGTTTTTCGTATTTTTTACAAGTTTCGATTTCATATGTTACACCTAATATAAATCATATTTGATGTTTAATTTGTGTTCATGATGTAACAAGGATCGTTCTGGATGGTTTATTTTAAGGTTCGATGTAGGAAGAGGGATATGCCATGCTTAGGGTTTCGGAACTTGAGATAGGGGATTCACCATAGACGTAATTTCATATGAAATTAGTGGATCAGTTGGATTTAGAAGGATGCTATTGTCTGATTTGAATGATTAAATCGTATTTATTTCATGTACATTGCATTTTTGTGATTCGCAAGGTTTTAGCCACGGACGAAATCCGTCACTATAAGTTGTAGTGACGGAAAAGTGTCACTATATCCTAAGCCAACGACCAGAGCTTGAAGACGAAGATTGGCGCGTCTCTGGGATTTGATTTTTTTAAAAATATATATGTTATTTGTTTTCAGGTTGGATATCACCATATCACTTGTGGTTTAGTGGCTGCGCATTAGGGCTGGTAAAGGGGAGGTCATGGGTTCGAATCCAAGCCTCCCCCATTTTTTTTAAAATGCATGTTTTCTTTTCTTTTTCTTTATATTTTATAATTTAATTATTATTATATTATAACTAATTATCTTATTAATTAATTAACTAATCAATCAATTAAATTAATAACCTCATTTGTTTTGTTAATAAAATTTACTAATAATTTCTTAACTTTTTTATTTTATTTTATAAAAATAATAATAATAATAATGAATTTTTTGTAAGCAATTAATTTTTTTAATTAATTAGTAATTAGGTTAATATCTTTCTCAATAAATTTAAATTTTCTTTTAAAACCCTAATCTAATCTTGATTTTTATTTAAACCCTAATATTTATTTTCTAACCCTAATTTCAAAAACTTAATTAATTTATTTTGCTTTATTTAATTATTTAGAATAATTTTCTTTATTTATTTTTCTTTATTTAGTTTGCCTTGCTTAAACTGTATAGAAAATTGTATAGGTTATTATTATTATGTAATTTATTTTTTCTACTCGATTATTATGTAACTGCCCCGAAGCCGTGTAATAGCGTAGGATTTATTTTCTCGTATTTTATTTATTTTATTTTATTTGCATGGTTAGTAATAATAGGGAGTGCGGAACATAATTGAAATTAATATGGACTTAGGGTTCTCCTCTTAGTTGCCTTATAAAATGGGTAAGTCCCTCGAAAGTGGGGGTGTCTTAAGCAAAGTCCCTTCGAACAAAAATCATCAAGTCCCTCCCAGATTAAAAGATCAAGTCCCTACGAAGTTGCCTACGATATAATGATCTTATAGTCCCTCCAAATTGCTAAAGACACCCCTTAAGTTGCCTTCATTGACCATACGATGGCCTTACGCCTGTCCCTTAGTAAATCCAAGGTAATGACTACCTACTCCTTAATAGTAGGAATAGTCTTACCCTTGAAAGGAAATAAAAGAATACGAAAGACCAGTCTAGGATAGGTACAACTTAGTTACTTGCTCACATTTCAAAAAATACTTTTCACACCTCACTCTTTTCAAATATCTTCAAAAAACAAGGCTTTGTATACATCCATACGAGGATCATTACAAAGTACTTAGAAAAATTTCTAAACACACACTACACTTTCCGTTTTCAAACGAATAAGTGAGCTAAGTAACTAAGAGGCCATAAATAACCATGGATATAAAGCGTGCTTACACCTTCCCTTTATATAACCTACCCCCCGAACTCAAGTCTTTAAAAATAGGTATTTCATTTTCTTTTATGCCTTTAACATATGGATAAAATAAAATTTGGTGGCGACTATTGCTATCCACAACATAAATAGAAAGTCAGTTCTCCCACCATGTTATAGTGGTTATGTCCTTTGGTTATAAAAATGCAGGGGCAACTTATCAAAGAGCAATGAATTCAATTTGTCATGATTTCATAGATAAGTTTATGCAAATTTACATCAATGACATAGTTGTATAATCTATTTATGGACTTGATCATGTCGATCACCTTAGACGTTCCTTTGAAAGAATGAGAAAATATGGTCTTAAAATGAATCCTCTTAAATGTGCTTTATGTGTGCAGGCATGGGACTTTCTGGGATTTGTGGTCCACAAAAAGGGGATCAAAATCAATCAGAATAAGACTAAAGCTATCATGGAGGCTAAAGCGTCTTCGACAAAGAAGGAGCTTCAATCACTCTTAGGCAAGATCAACTTCTTAAGGAGGTTCATATCAAACCTAAGTGGAAACACTCAACCTTTCTCACCTTTGCTACGTATGCGCAAGGAAGGATTTCAGTGGGGGCAAACTCAACAAGAAGCCTTCGACAAGATCAAAGAATACTCGAGTCATCCTCCAATTCTCTTTCCACCTTGTAGAAAGAAAAGTAAGAGATTGTACATAGCTACTTCAGATAGAACTTTAAGGAGTATGTTAGCCCGAGTATGTTAGCCCATGATGATGGCGTCGAAAGAGCCATTTATTACCTTAGTAGAGTTTTAAATAATGTAGAAACCAGGTATAGTATGATATAAAAATTATGCCTATGTTTATATTATTCTTGTACTAAATAGAAGCAATATATCAAACCAATTGATGTTTATGCATCTTCTCTCTTTGATGTTATTAAGAATATGTTATCCAAACCTATTTTGCATAGTCGAATTGGAAAATGGGCACTGGCATTAACTGAGTACTCTTTAACTTATAAACCCTTAAAAGTTGTTAAAGGGAAGGTGGTCACAAATTTTATAGTCGATCATTCTATAAATGAGAGTCCCTTGAATTATCTTGAGATTGAGCCATGGAAATTATACTTCGATGGATCTAGTCATAAAGAGGGACTGGAGTTGGAATACTTGTTATTTCTCCTGATAAAATTCCAACAATACTCAAGTACAAAATTAAAGGCCATTGTTCCAACAATGAAGCCGAATACGAAGCTTTGATAGCCAGACTTGAGGTATTGTTGGAATTGGGGGCAACTCATGTCGAAATAATGGGATACTCTGAGTTGATAATAAAAAAAGTCGCCAAATAATACAAATGCATAAAAGAAAATTTAATTATGTAATTTGTAGTAGTAAATAGGCTGTTGAAAAAATTTCAATCAGTTACTCTTCGACACATCCCCAGATTACAAAATCAAGTCTCAAATGACTTGGCTCAAATTGCATCAGGATATAAAGTTTCAAAAGAAATATTACAAAGTGCAATTGAGGTAAGGGGAAGGGTTTGCGTCAGTAGGCTTAGCCCCATCAGACTTAGAAGAAAATAAGCTTGGGTATGTTAACGAAGAAAATATTGCAATATTAATGGTCGATATCATAAGTGACAAATATTGGAGGAAGCCCTTAATGGACTACCTAGAAAATCCAAAAGCTTCGACAGAGAGGAAAGTCAAGTACCAAGCATTAAGCTATGTTTTTTTTGGGGAACGAATTATTTAAAAATACTGTTGAAGGACTATTACTTAAATGCTTTAGTGAGGCTGAAACATATTTAGCTCTTTCGACGGTCCATAGTGGGGCATGTGGAGCACATCAAGTAGGCCGCAAAATGAAGTGGCTCTTATTCCGACAAGTTGTATACTGGCCTGCTATGCTGAAAGATGCATAGAATTTGCCAAAGGATGTCAAGAGTGTCAAGCACACGTTGGCATCCAACATGTGCCTGCAAGTGAATTACACTCTATAATAAAACCTTGGCCTTTCAGAGGGAGGATGGGCTTTGGATTTGGTTGGAGAAATTCGATCAGCATCTTCAAAGAATCACAAGTACATTTCGGTAGGGATTAATTATTTCTCCAAATGGGTCGAAGTGATCCCATTACCAAATGTCGACCAAGAGGATGTAATTGAATTTATTCAGAAACATATCATATACAAATATGGCATCCCAGAAACAATTACTACGGATCAAGGATCTGTATTTACGGGTCGAAAGATGCAAGAGTTCGCTACAGAAATGGGTTTTAAACTTTTGACATTTACACCTTATTATGCCCAGGCCAATGGTCAGGGCGAAGCAGTGAATAAAATAATCATTAGTTTGATAAAAAAACACGTGGGTATGAAGCCAAGTAATTGGCACAAAACATTAGACCAAATCCTTTGGGCATGTCGAACTTCACCCAAAAAAGCAACCAATACAACTCCGTTTTGACTAACTTATGGGCATGACGCAGTTCTGCATCTTGAAATTTATCTTCAGTCCATAAGAATTCAAAGGCACCATGAGATCCCAACTGAAACTTATTGGGTCATGATGTTAGATGAATTATTGGACTTGGACAAAGAAATACTTCATGCCTTAGAGTTATTAGAAAGGCAAAAGAAGATGATAGAGAAATCCTACAACAAAAGGGTTAAATTGAAAACCTATTCAGTTAATGAATTAGTGTGGAAAGTCATATTACCTATGAATCTAAAGACTAGATCCTTTGGGAAATGGTCACCCAAATGAGAAGGCCCTTTCCAAGTTACAAACGTTTTTAGTAACAATGCATATGAGATTCATGACATTGAAGCTGATTTGAGAGTCTTTAAAGTAAATGGGAAATATTTAAAAAGATATAGACCTATGCTTCAAGAGATTCATATAAGAAAATAACAATTTCATTAATCATAAAGGAGGCATGAAAGGCCTTCAATTACAATAGTCTAGGAACATGGTTGAACAACCAAAAAACAAAAGAAAACCTAGTCTTGAAGATCCTCCCAAGTGAGGCAGTTAAGATAATCCACACAGTCTTCATTAGCTTCATCTTCAGGTGGTTGCTCATTCTTGGGAGGCTTCTTTGTCGGAGATGCCACCTTATCCCCAATTGATTGGGAACGAGTGAAGACATTGGCACGAGGAGAGGGTTTCTCTTCCTTTTTCGTGTTTTTCCCTTGTTTGTAGGAAATGGTGCATATACTTTCTTTGCATATTTCTCCATGTTGTTGTGATGGAGAGATGGACTGAATAGGGGTTATTTATAGATGAAGGACCTACGCGTTGATTGGCCAAATTAAAGGCAACCAGAAAGCATGTAAAGTCTTTCTTGGGAAACAACATCATAAAAAGGCGTTCAGACTTCAATCTGAAGTTGGGAACTTGTGCCACATAAGTATGAGGCATTGAAAGCTGAAACGTCGTCGTCATAATTAAGGCTGAAGCAGTAATGCTTTGACCCAAGGTTAAGTTAGAGTTTCTCTGACTAACATAAAAGTTATGTTAAATGGCCAAATAAAATACGAACACATTATATATGTAGAGAAAAGAGATATGAGTCAAAAGTGAAAAATAAATGCATAAATTAACCAGGGTAATGAGGCCCAAAAATTGTCATTACATAAGGGCCATAACAGGGCCAAAAAACAAGATTACATAAGAAAAAAAAGTCCTAGGACATGACAAATGTCGTCGAAGATTAGAAGGGTAACTTTGATTGCAACTGAAGAAAATTGCGTTGAATGGTTAAAAGGCGATTCTCACAGAAAGCCTTGTCAAGTTTGGCAGTAGCAAGCTCCTTGTCAAGCACCTCAGCATTATCAATGAGATCGAGGGTGCGCTTTAACTCAACATTTAGTGCAGCCTCGTCAAACTGACTAAGCTCCAAGTTGCTCTGCTTAGCCACAACAATCTTCTTCTGAAGTTCTTCAAGCTCTTTTTCCCAGACCTCAAGGGATAAGTTGTTGACATCTATTTGTTTGTCCCTCTTAGCCTTGATACCCTCCAGCCTTTCGACCTTATTCTCAGCCTCCTTAGCTAGATCCCACGCATAACCACTCCTAACCCCTATTTTCTGAATGATGTCTTTGACCTTTGGAACTAGCTTTAGATCATCATACATTTGATTCGCCAACGTGCTTAGTTCCATGAGGGCCTAAATGATCTTGGGATCAAGCATCGAAAGGTCCAGCTGTTGTAGGGCGTCTTTCAGGAAAAGGCGAGTAGTGTGATTTACGCTCAGAGTTGTACGAATGACCCTCTTGAAAAATTTATCTTTTATCTTCTTGAGGATTAGACCAACAGAATCACCAGGAGTTGTCGAGGAGCTGCTTTCAGAAAAGCCAAGACTTTTCCTAAGCTTTACCCTAGCATACTCCCTGGGGTTCGATTGTTTCAATACTGACATTGGATCCCCAGCTGCAGGAGTTGGAAGTTGGATGACAGGAGTTTGCTGAGAATCTCCTTCAGGCAAGGTGGATTGAGTCTTTGTAAGCCTTATTTCTTGTTCAGCCTCATCCTTGTCCTGATCATCATCCTCTTCCTCCTCCTCTTCATCTTCTTGCTCAGGATCATTCAAGACATGACCTTGAGCAGGAACTTAGGGATCATCCGCATTTTATGGCTCTTTTCCTTTAGGGGAGGCTCTTCAGTTTCTTTGTCTTGTTCTTCTTCATCAACAACAAAGGCTCATTAGCAAGTCTGTTGGTTTGTCCAGCAAAGTCCTTGTCAGTCACATTCTCGTACTCACGCTCCGAATCATCATTATGAGACTGTTGAGTAGTTGTCTTAGCAGGATAATGTGGTGCAGTTTCGACAGTTAGGAGAGGAACTACTGCCATGTTTATAGGTTGGTTAATTTCATCCAAAGAGTTATTATCAGAGCCAAAATTAGAAGTTGGATGATAAGTAGGCTCACCTTAGTTGTTTAGAAGAACTGTAGGCGAAGGAGGAGCAGTCGAAGGTTGCAAGGCAACACCTGCACCAACCTATCGATAAGAGAAGAAGCTAAGTAGAGGCTATAAGAAGAGATCAAGAAGGGTCAAATATTAAGTTGAATTCCTGATTCTCTTCGCCTTCGGGACTTGAGTTGGCACTCTCAGGAGCGCCAGCAGCAGGCTTCGCCACAGGAGGGGGAAGTCTAGCCTCGACAACACCCTCAATGGGTGCCTTCTTCAAAATTTTGGCCATATTAGATGAAGGTTGGCCAACAACATTCGGAGACTGTGCAATCTTCGTCTTCCTTTTGAGGGGCAGATCCTCAGGAGATTTGTCATCATCTGCAACAATGACAATGTTGGAAGTCTTTTTCCCCTTTCTTGGAGACACATAAGGCTTTTTGGTTGTCTAGCAGAAAGATCAGACATTAGAATACATAAACATGAAGAGTTATATAAAGTAAGGATTATAAGATACCTTGGTGCCTTCTTTGTTCTCCGTTTGTATTACCACGTCTTTATTGGCACTGGTTCTTCTGGTGATTGCTGGAAGTGCCAAAAAAACAATTGTCATGAGTTAATAATTGATTATTCAGTAAGGGGAAATAAAAGACCTTAAACCTTCATATATTTCGGATTCGACGCTAACGTCTTTAGGCCCTATATGAAGGTGCCCTTTGAAACTATCCAATGTGTGCTTAGTCGCAACCACTCTTTGAGCTTTCAGTTGAGATTGTTGTCGAAGGATCTTAATTGAATCCCCACAGACGAACCATTCTGGAAATGGAGGAGCCAACGCTACTCCAAAATCACCAGTAGGAAGTCGAGGGAATTTCGGAGGAAAAAGTCAAAAAGCCTCCTAATACCACCTCTCATGAGGAATGTTTGGGGGGATTTTCAACTTATCCATATTTTGTAAAAAATTATCCTTTAAAGTGAAGCAGCCTCATGAACGATTCGACTAAGATCATTTGGTCGATGGATAGTTTCAAAGTATTTTTGAAAAGCTTATATCTCTTGGATGTAAGCAGACTTACTTTTCTTGACCTTCTCCTGCACATCAACAAAAGCAATGTCAAGTTGAGTAGAAAATTTGACAGCAGTGAGAAAGTTCTCATTGTAATACTTACACCACCAATCATTGAAAGGACAGGTGCGCTGGGTTGAAAGTCGAAAGAAGAAGGGAGAGAAAACCGCCTTCTAGGATTCCCATATGGCGAAGATGTCAGCAACATCATCCTCGTCGAAAACATTATTGTAAAAAATGACTTGGCTTTTTCGATCATAAATACATTTGGGGAAACTCTGACTTAACCCAAATTACCTAGAATCTAAATTGGTTTGGTAAGCAATAAGGCTTGTATCAGGCCTCCTGCCATTCAGCCTATAAACAAAGAATCTGGGAATCAAAAAGGCTTCCCAAATTCCAACAGAGTCCAAATTAAGCTTCCTTGTAGGAGAGTTAGGGAAGACCCTAGTTAACCAGCTGGGACCACACTTCTTACCAGCAAAGGGAGCCATATATGATGCAAAATCATACTGATGTGCAAAAATCATCACAAAACTAGAGAATTCCCCTTTCAGGGTTTCGCCTTTATCAATGGGAGTAAGATGGGCTAGTCGAACGCCTTCAGTACTCCTTAGCCTGATCTCCTCTGACTCCTCATCAACTTTCCATTTCCTGGGAAGTAAAGACTCCAAAGTGGCATTCAACCAAAGCTGAAGGAGCCAGAGAGGACCATCGAGACTCATAGAACCAGAGTTGTGGTCTGGGTCCCACAGTCGAGTCGCTCCCTCACAAAGAGACTCATAAAGACTGGCTAGGATAAACTCACTTAAGTAAACCTTCTTGTTGTTGTGAACTTGGTTTGCTAAGGGTAGATACTTCTTCGCCACCTGAAGAGACTTGGTGCAGAAGACATACCTAGACAGTCGGAATGTAAGGAAAAAATATGTTCCTCATCAAAAACTACTTCTTCATTTGGTTTGGAATGATGCTTGAGGAAGATAGTGTATGTTAGCTTGGATGTGTTAAGGCTGATAGTATCCTCGACATCAACGATGGGGTCATAAGAAGGACCATCAGGTTGAAGCCCTGTGATAGCGGCTATATCAAAAAGAGTGAGAATAATCATCCTACAAGGAAGATGAAAGGTATAATGGGTACAGTCCCAGAAATACAAGGAGGCAGCCATGAGGTTTAAGCAGTAGGGTATATGCGTCTTTGTCAGCATTAAAAGATCATATATCCCAATGCTTTTCCATTGGTCAACCTTAGTCTTCTCTAACCTAGCCAACCATAGTTCAAACTCAGCAAACTTGCTGATAGCTCTGACCAGCCTAGTACCATCATAGAGGTACTTCACATCCAGTTCAGTAAGAGGAAGGGGGTCAGAAGAAGAATCGTCAGATTTAGGGAGGTGTTTGTGCCCTAAAGGTTGAGTTTTTCGGTAGCAGGGGAAGAACTCTTTCAGTCTTTCATTTGTGCTATGTACAGTAGCCAATGGACCAGAAACAACAAAAGGATAGTCATTTACAAGGAATGGAATCATTACCTGAGAATGGTACACGCTCTTTGTCTCGTTGTTCAAAGGTTCAGGGGCGATCTGACGATTTTTTATGGTTTTCGATTCAGAAATGTGGTTGAATGGTGGAAGAGTTTGTTCAAAATGAAAAGTTTTTTATTTTTGACCTTTCTTTTGAGAAACGTTGGTCTTGGAGGATGCCATTGTTGATAAGGAAAATGGAAGTTTTTTGGGGTTCTTGAAAGAAAGGAGGAAACTTTAGCACGAAAGAGATGAATTCTCAAAGAGTTTGGAAAGTTTTCTTCGTTTGCTGAAGAAGGTATTTATAGGCGTAGGCAATGAAAAGTTGCAAAGTCTAGACACTTGATGAAGACATAAAATGGTGGGGCACGTGGCACTTGGGATCTGACGCGTTGAGGAAGCAATTAATGGAAAGGGCTGTAGCACATTGTTTCAAGGAAAAATTCATGATTAGAAAGTCGTAGAAATGACTGATGGGACTTTTGGGATTTTTACCATTATTACATGATGTCATGCGCGTGGGCAAAGAATAACGACAATTTTAGAACGTGGGGTAGGTGGTTTCAACCATGCTTTTGTCTGACCTAAGTTGGAGTCGAAAAGATGAATATCAAAAAATGATCTTTTCATCAAGATGGTCGAAAAGAACATTTTTAGGAGGAAATCTGTTATCCCTAAATTTCGATGCTAGCAATTAATGAGGTTGTCTTGGCTTAGTAAAAGACTTTTCTCGTGATGAGGCAAAAGTAAGGTTTTCGACTTAACCAATTAAAGAGTGAGAGTCGAAGCGAACTACCTACAAGTTTCATACTTAGTGAAATTCTAAGTTTGGAACATTTTATAAGTGTTGAGGGGTTCAACCAAGCATATGTTCGATGAAGGTGGCAGTTACCAAGGGTCTTACACATTCAATCTTGGAGGGAAAATAAGGAGTTTTCAATTCAAAGACAGGGACAAGTGGTGCAATATGAAGCTTCTTCAACATGTAATGGGACAAGTGTCGCCATCTTAGGATAGTTGTAGAAGAAACCGTCGAAAGCGGTTACTTTGTAATGTATATAAATAACTTAGTCTAGTGTTAGAATAAGTGTGTGAAAATCATATGTACTAGTAACTCCGTAGACTCAAAGTATCCGCGTGTAGAGAAACAAGTGCAATGAGAATGTACGTGATTGAAACACCACCACCAATTTATCTTTAATGTCAAATTTATCTTCAATTTATTTACTTTTAAAGCCATTTATCTTTACAAAGCCTTTATTTTAAAGTAATTTACATTTCAAAGCCATTTATCTTTTCAGCAATTTACTGCGTTTTCTTTTACAGTTCCAGCCTCTTTACATTTCCAGCAATTTAACATTCCTCGCCTTGCCTTTAAATTTCATTTAAGTTTCAAGTTTTGCCTTTATTTTCCTTTAAAATTCCAAGCCTTGTCTTTAATTTGATTTATTTTAAAAGCCTTTGTCTTTTACTTTGTTTTCTCTTTAAAACCAAATATGAGTCTCGTTGAGATATTCAAGACCCTTTTTTCCCCAAAAATATGATATATCAAAATCACAATCCCTTTTAACTTAGCACATATCCTAGGATCAATCTGGTCGATCATGCGAGTAACTGAGGGTATTTTTGGTATCCTCAGAGGATCAGTGGTTGTTTACGAATTTTGGGGGTAAACAATCCCCCTAACTAAATAGGTGGCTTGCGCCACCCTTCATCCTAGAACCAAGTGGCCAGCGCCACTTTTTGCAAGGAACAACATGGCTTGCGCCATGCTATGTGTGGGAAGGGTGATGGCTTGCACCATCCCATGTAGCCTCCACCATACTTTATTTCTTTTATTTTTGGTGGCCTGCGCCACCCGCACCTGTATCGACTGAATCTTCGTCCCAATACCAATTTTCTAGAAATTAAAAATTTCATGGCAACATTCATAAAATCAACCTGACAACAATTTTCACAAAATCGACAAATCAACATTTTCACATAATCAATCCATATAACTCCATCAGCAACACAACATCAAAATCAAACTAAATCAACAACATCAACATAAAAACTACCTGATCCCAATTCATACGTATCAATTATCATAACATGATTATAAAAGTGGAACCCCACCCTTACCTTGGATTAAAGGAAGCTCTAGGTTCGATTGGATTCTGGGGATTTTGCACCAGTAGCAGTTCTCTCTCACAGCTTCTTCTCTCACATTCTGCTCTTCTATTTCTTACTGAAACTTCTAAAACCTATTTGTTTTACTTTTTATTTCTTTTTATCAAAATATTATTATTCTAATAAATTATCTAATGGGCCTAAGTCATACACCTCTTAATTTACTAATTCCAACACGATTCCAAGCCACTTAATCAAACATCTGCTACAACTATAATATTATTCCTAATATTATTTCTACGACTAAATACCGACTATCGAATAAATCGTCCAAACCACCCAATAAATATATATTCAACCATAAACGGAAATATTAAATATCGTTTTCCACAACTTAAGTCACTCAATTAATTCATTCAACTCATACCAACTTAGAAACATCAACGCAACATTCCGATATTTCGGAATTCAACTTAGATAAACACAAGTATCACAAACCAATGCAAATCGACACAAATACTCAAATTAATGTGAATTAACACAACATACCACAACTATATTTAATTAAATACTTAGTTAAATAAACGGGTGTTACATTGACCGATTAAAATCATCATTTGATTGTAATAAGGTCTGTGAGCATTACTAAAGAAAAGACCACACCTTTAGTGGAACTCTCTAGAGAAAACTCTTAGAGACAAAAGTATGACAAATGGTTAGCCTGGTCTTGTATGAATCTCTGGTGCATTGTGTTGTACCCCAAAATTTTCCCTCCCATATTCAAGGAAAAGTGGACTTCCAAAGCCTCAAGTGGATTTCATGACATCCCACATACTTCAAAGAATCCTCATGTCAATTTTCAAGGCTTTCCCTACAAGTTTGGTCAGTCAGATGCTCAGATACTCAAAAATCAGTTAACTTGGTCAAAAAGTCAATTGTGGTCAACCTAAAGTCAAACTTTAAGATTTTTGGTCAACATCAAGATTATGGGGTGAAAATCATCATTTTATCAAGGGTTGATCATGATTCATCAAGGAAACCTCAGAATCATCAAGAATCAAGAGTTACTAAATTAAGGTTTTGTGTAGGAAAAGTCAACTGAACTTTGACCAGTCATAACTTTCACATACTTCATCAAAAAATTCTCATTCAAATCTCACTTTGAAGGAAATTCAATTCTATACAACTTTGTGTCTCACAAGCCAAGTCTAAAAATGCTTCATTTGAGAGATATGAGCCAAGACATTACAGGTCCTTTTAAAAGTCAACAAAAAGTCAACTTTTTCAAAAGCACATAATTTAAAAATGGAAAATAAAATGGACATGGGACCGAAAGGAGAAGTTAGAGGAAACTCTATGCTTTATAAAAAGTCCTAGAACACCTTCATGGGATAAAAATTGAGGGAGTTATGCATTGTTGAAGTTGTGCAATTTTGAGGAGGTGTATGAAGCAAAAAAGACCAAAACTCAAATTTTCTTCAAATGGGCCTTAATATTTCAACCCAAACTCAATTCTAAGACTATTCACGACCCATTGATCATATTTTCTGAATTTTATTATTTATTTTATATTATATTGAATTTTAATCATAAAAAATCAAATATTTGATTCCAAAATTAATTTGGGATCAGATATTTGATGATTATATTGATTGATCAGATACAAATTCGTGCAAGACTAAAATGGCATGATTACATATGATTTTTTGACAAATTTGACAATTTGATTTCTTCACATCCAAGCAACCACAAATCCATCCCTCAAGGCCCAAATTCCTAACCTAATCTCATCACTTATAAGTATACAACAAATACATTAGGTGAAGGACGAAAATTTTGAGCTTTTGAACCCTATTCAAATTCCAAATATTTCAAGAATAACTCAAAATCGGTTTCATAATTCCAGTTGGTTTCAAAGGTTTTTGAAGGTTGCAATAGCTTCCTTGAAGTATTTTGGGCATGTTTCAATCATCACCATCATCCAAAACGCCATGGAACTCATAAACCGAATTTGTTTTTATATTCTTTCTTGATTTTTCGATTCACATATTTTATGCATTATAAATTGTTTTTGTTTGCTTAATCTGGTTTGTAATCGTGTGTAGATGATTTCTGGATGGTTGGATTGAGTTTTAATGGCAGGAATCAAGACATGACATGGCTAGGGTTAAAATCTTTGAATTTGGGAACTTTAGATAGAGGTGATTAGAGGACAAACGAATGGGTTCATTGAATTCCTGGGACAAATTCTAATCGATTTGAATGCTTGGAACTGATTAATTGTGTGTGTGTGTTATTTTCCATAAAACGCAGGTCATTTAGCTACGAAATATTCGTAGCAAAGTTACAGGTAAATCGTAGCAAAAACCAGCAGCTGGATGTTGAAGACGATGAGCGGGCGTTTTCATAATTCAAATTTTAGCTTTATTTTATAATAAATTTGTTACATTTGTTTATCACAACAGGCAGCGTGGCCAAGCGGTTAGAGGCGTGTGCGTGGAGGTCCAAGAACCTGGGTTCGATTCCCAGGCTCCCCCCTTCTTTTTACCACCTTTTTTTGTTTTTTTTTCTTTCTATTTTCTTTAATTATTTGTTTTAATTTCTAATTAACTTTTTAATCATAATTAACTAATTAACCAACCTATTAACCTTTTTTTAATTCCTAAACAAATTTCATAAAATCTTTTACATTAACTTAAATATTCTTAGTAAATCATTTTTTATTATAAATAAAATTTAGTCTTTAGGTTTATTTTTATTAATTTTGTAAATTAATTAATTTAATAATTAGATTTTAATTAACTTTAATCAACCCTGATTTTTTAATCAAACCCTTTTTTTTCAAAACCCTAATTTTCCATAAAAACGATTAATTTCGTTTCTTAATTTAATTTAATTTAATTTTGTCTTAATTATTTATTTTATTAGAAAATTGTATAGGCCGCACGATTATGTAATTTATGTTCTCGCTTTTATTCCCGATTATGTAACTACTCATCTTATGTAATAACTTAGGTTTAATTTTCCCGCATTTTAATTTCTGCAATCCCCCCTAAAGGACAAATGTACCCCCTCCCCTAATGTAATAGCGTAGGATTTAAATTTCCTCTTTTAATTTCTGCAAAATATAAATGCATGGTTAGTAATTTAGGGAGTGCAAAGATTGTATGATGAATAAATTGGACTTAGCCCATTAATTACAAGATAAATAATCGAAGCTGATATTCACACACGTAAATCGATCGTTTTATCATCGTCATCTGCACCTCCTGGGGTTTCCCCTCCTGGTTGCCTTCAAACATGGTCAAGTCCCTCGAATGTAGGGTGTCTTAGTAAATGTCCCTTCAGATTAAAAATCATCATAGTCCCTTCAAGATTAAAAGATCATAGTCCATTCAAAGTTGCATACGAATAAATGATCTTGTCCCTCGATGACCCTATGAAAATGGTGACCGTCCCTTTGAATTGCTAAGATACCTCTACAGGTTGCCTTCTATGACCATATGATGACCATACGCCCGTCCCTTATCACATCCAAGGTAAAAACTACTTACTCCTTAATAGTAAGGACATTCTTACCCTTTAAAGGAAATAAATAACAAGAAAGACCAACTTAGGGTATGAAGCACTTAATTACTTGCTCACTCTTTCAAAACACTCTTTACACCCCACTTTTCAAAATATTTTCAAACTAAACGCTTTGTATACATCCATACGAGGATCATTGCAAAGTTAAAAACTTATGAAAATATTTTCTAAAACACACACTACACAATTTTTCAAACAAAGTAAAGTGAACTAAGTAATTAAGAGCTCATGGATAACCATGGATATAAAAGGTGCTAACACCTTCCCTTTGTATAACTTACCCCCCGAACTCAAATCTTTTTAAGGTCTTTCATGTTCTTTTATACCTTTCCTAAATTGAATAAAATAAAAATTGGTGGCGACTCTTGCTATCCGCACATGTTTTTGTCAAACAAAAACACCCAGGTCAGTTCTCCCACCGTGTTACACATTGTATCTTTCTTTTATCTCTTTATTTTTCATTTCTTTGTTTTATCTAAGTTTTATTTATTTCATTCTTTAGTGTTCTTTATTTCTTCCTTTTATTCCGCTGCTCAAACTCTTTTTATTAATAAAATTATTCCAAAAACTTTTGATGCATTTTATAGTTGGATAAATTTTTTCGATCAATATAATTCAAACCACTCTAGTAAGAAGAATGTCAATCAATTTCAAGATAAATGAGGAAATTAAGGATAATCAAAGGTGACAAGAAGAAAGTCGCAAGCAACATTAGTAATTCATTAATCATGACAAATTTCATACGCAGGAAATCCAAGGTCATAAGAAGAAACATATAATCATGTGCAACTGGCAGGGCATTCTAAGAAACATGAGAATACTCAATTGGACTTCAAAATCAGGAAATTCGATTCCATAAACAAAAACAAGAAATTCGTCATTGACATGGTATTCAAATTCATAACTACATAAATGATATACTTCATAGGCAAGACACTCTAGTTCATAAGCAAAACACTAAACTTCACAAGCAATATATACATAAAAGTCCACTGCAAAGACATTCAGTTCACACCCTAAAGAGAACACAAGACCCTTTGAAAGACAATGGTTAAAGATACATGAAAAGATATAAAGCATGATGGTATGCAATTGAATTAATGACACATCAAACTCAACAACATGATTTAACTCATATTCTAAAGACACCAGTGGAAAATGATATAGAAAACAAGCAAAAACTGCAACATTGTGATCAATTCAATATCATTACAACACCAAGAGCATGGTATACATAGAATGCATAAGGATATAGAACAAGAATGTACACTGATGACTCTAAACAAAATTTGATAACAAGAATTTAAGCTTAATGAAGATCGAGTTTGGATTTAGAATGCACGTAAGATAATATTAAAGCTTGATCAAGAGACAAGTATTTTAAAAGAACCATAGGCAAAAGAAGGGGTACGCGTTACTAAATTACCAAACTGGTAATAAAATTAAATTAATGTTACTAAATTTTGAGTGAACATTAGACCAGGTATCCTCTGAACTTATGGGGATTATGGAATAACGATTGGAATTACAACCTTATATACTTTTCGGATCAATGTGTGGTACTGGAGATTAACTAGAATAACTCAATAACTTACCAAGTCGCAATATATGCCAATACTTTGTATCTCAAAAGAAGGGATATTTGGACGTCCTTGGCTCATACGCATGATAATCATAGAGGTCTTTGGATTTTTATGGGGATTTCAACAAAGAGATTTGAGCATATGAAAAATGGTGGATGACCTTCTAACTAATTATCAAGTGATGATTTCTTGTTCTCGACCAATGCCTGCCAACTTTTGATCAAAGAAACTAAATGAGTCTAGTTTATTTGGAATAATGGGAGATCTAGTCCGACTTAAGTGGCTCTTAGACATGACACATCAATTTGCAATGACTTATGATCATCCATTTAAATACTATTAATTGTAATACCAATGTCGGGCCATTTTCATATCATCATCATATAATCAACAATAAAGTGAAATAGAAGAAAATAATGCCATTAATCCTTCAAATTCTACAAAATACGATCAAATCATGAAGATTACACCATAATTATCGTTGATTATTGGAACATTAATGTTAGAAATCAAAGGATTATTAGGGAATTAGAAGGAATTGTTGGCTTTAAGTTGATAAAAAATAAGCACAAGTATGAATTAGGCGTGTGTATAGGTGAATTTGAAAATATTATTAAAGCCTCACATTGGAGCGATATCACATTTTAGTAGTGTTTATACATGGTAGGTTGGCCTCTTGGGTGTGTTTGACGGGGTATGCAATTTTGTGAAAGGGTGAAGATGTGCCACCATAAAACATTACACACGCTCGCCACCGCCGTCCGTTCAACCAACTTGGTTCGGTTCGAGCAAGGTCGGGCCAGGGCTTTAGTGAATGATTATTTATTGGTATCCGAAATAGTGAGACATATTTAATCTTAATTAACTTAGTTATTGGTGTGTTGTCCCATAATGATAAAATCCTAATTGTTTACTGATTTGCCTTGCCTTCCATGTTTTCATGTTTGTCTTGTTCACTGAGTAATATAATAGTTAGTTATGGGTTGGATCCTCACTTTTTTCTCCCATTTGGGTCATAATTTTTCATATAAATAAAGGTCTTCTCACCTCATTTTCTTCAATCCATATTTTCGCATTCTAAAACTCTCTCTCTCTCTCTCCCTCCCCCTCTCAATCTCTCTCTCTCTCTCTTCATTTCATCTTTACATTTTTTAGTGTTGTTTTTCACTATATACAAGTGGTATTCACTTGATACTACAACCAATATTAACCACATACTTTGACCGATACTATGAACGACTAGTCTTTATGCCATCAAAGGGTGTATTTCTAGACTGATTATTTAACACCCTATTTTTCTGACTCAATATTTAGTAAGATAATTCAATATTGACCAAACACTTAAAGTGTCACGCATGTTTCACCAAACACACACACACACACACACATATATATATATTGATCTTACCTGATCAGGAGGGCCTTCTAGTGGTCGAACACGGATAACAAAGTGGTTGACAAGCGATGATGAGGGTGTACCTGCAAGGCACTCCGATGCCAAAGTTAGTATACGATACAAAATGGTAAGAGAGAAAGTGTTTCAGAATACCTGACCCTTCAGTGAGAAAGGGTATTTATAGAGCCCCCAACGTTGGGCCAAGGTTCTTCCTTGGGTTTGATTAGTTAGGCCCAAAGAAGAACCGCCAAGGTACGTGTAGGAGCGTGTAAGACCTATCACATGATCTTGCCCTTGGTCCAACTGCCCCTATCTTTCAGGAGGCGGTGGGGGACAATTGGATGAAGTGGCAGGCGATGGGGATACGTGGTCTTCCCATCATTAGTCCAATGGACATGGTGTTTGCCCGACGCGCCAAACACCTCCTCGGGTAGTTGTATGTTTGCCCGACGATGCAGAAGATGTGGCCGACTGGATGGGCCTCTGCCCTACATTTTGGTTCATGGCTAGCAGGGTCCTCGAGGCCCAATCCGGAACAAGAGCCCCCTAAGTCGAGTCTCCAAGCTGGAATGATGAGTTAAGAGCAACAGAGTCGGGCACTGTCGATATGCCGAAGTGGGATATGGACCGTGGAGTGGGTCGTCGGGATTGCCCGTGCCATAGTGGTTGACAAGAATCATTCGGTGAATCGAGGAGGACGTATGTTGAATAGACCGAGGTGTGGCATTTTTAATAGTCGAGGAAGTTTTAGTTGAGTCGAGGAGACCTAGGGGTGCTCGACGTCGTTCAAGATTCTCTTAAGTGTCGCGTCTGAGGAATTTAAAGCGTGTCGCTTCGTTTCCTGTGCTAGGGGCGACCTAGGGAGCCTAGGTAATGATTACCTAGGTGCGTCCCCACGCACTCCCCTTGTATATAAGGTGGAAAATCCACTTCATTTCACTTTTTCGCTCATACGTTTAACCGGACTAGCAGTTCAAGAGCTCTTCTCATCCGTCGCCACCGCTCACCGCCGTCAATTCTCCGTACGCCACTGTTTTATCCCTGCCATCATCATGTCAGGTAACCCTTCAAATATTCTCTTTCTGATGATTTGTACGCT
The DNA here is from genome assembly GCA_963966055.1 of Lathyrus aphaca. Taxonomy (NCBI): domain Eukaryota; kingdom Viridiplantae; phylum Streptophyta; class Magnoliopsida; order Fabales; family Fabaceae; genus Lathyrus; species Lathyrus aphaca. The sequence goes on along the minus strand of OZ014522.1, from coordinate 505,617,112 downwards.
CGGTAGGTAGTTAAAACAATAACTTTTCTATTTATGGCAAGTAAATCACTGTTTTAGGCTAGTTTTTAGGTTTTAGATATGATCGTCCCCGACATAATTTGCGTGAGCCGGGAAAATTATGCATATCTGTGTGAATGAGTTGGCCAGAATCATCATATGTTTTATGAGTGACGCGAGCGCCCTATGCATTTGTCGGGCAATAATTCCTTAGCTTTCTTAGGAACTTTTAGGTGTTTCGTGAGTGCTCGAGAGGGGCCCCGACCCGTCCCTTTGTTGATTGGGGAAATTTTAGTGGGAACTTATAGTGGTCAGCTCTTCGCCCTTTCACTTGAACTACGGTGGAAGGGTGAATTTGATGCGATGTCAAATTCATTTTCTCCTTCTGCTTTTCAGGTACAACCGACCAGAGACAGTCTGAGGACGGAAACGAGGTCGTCTCTTTGTCCGACGAAAATGACCTGTTGTGGGTTGTCGACGAGCCTTTGGAGGAAGAATATTACTTTAAGGATGGGAATGTCACTGCGTATTCGGTGGTCGAGGATATAGGTCCCGAGGATAAACCCAACATGCAATGCTACGCTCCTAGGGAAAACGATCGGATATGGTTGCCCTTCCCGGGGAAACAGTTCGCGATGTATGAGTTCGCCTCCCGGGAGGTGAGGATGAGGCTCCCATTCAACGACTTTCAGATGGGGGTCTTTCGGTGGCTCAGGCTGACGCCTTCACAATTACATCCCAACGCCATCTCCTTCATCTGAGCGTTCGAGCTGGTCTGCCGGTATCTTGGGATCGGCTGCATGCTGCCCATTTTCTTTCGTGTTTTCCACCTGCAACGGTCGAGCGCAGGAGGATGTCACAGTTGGGTGTCTTTCAAGTAACCTTCGAGGTTGTTCAAGACGTACGCTGATTCAGCCCGCCACTTTAAAGGGAAGTGGTACTCGGTGAAACCGATCACCCAATACGCTCTTAATAACCTCTATTTTCGTAAACAAAATGCAAATGACGAGGAGAAGTTAATGTCGAAGATCCACTTAAGATGGTAGACGGACCATTTCGATCTGCCGACCAGTCACTACCGAGTCCGACATGCGAGTTTGGAGATCGAGGATAGGATGACTTATCAAAAGTTGGTGGACTATGTCCAAAGTTTCAACTTGGCGGTCTGCGTGGATCGACTGGACAACCCTTCCCTAGACGACAACGGGATTCCCGACCTAGAAACCCGACTGATTAATACCAAGGCCTTGCTCGAGTGCGATATAGACAAGGAGGCCATTTGGTTATTACGTAGGTTCTCCCAACCTTTCTCGTTTCTCCGATGTTATATTTGTTTGCTGATTCTTTTGACTTTGTTTTGCAAGAAGCATGCCCTCGACCAAGGTGCGCGCACTGAAGTTGGGCAACCAGACAGGGGCCCAACAAAGAAGAAGAAAGTGATTAGCCGAGTCCAGGAGGTAGCAACTGAGCATGGGGTCGGTAGCTCTGGCACTCCTAGCTCGACTAACGATTCTCCCCAAGTTGTCGCTCGACCCAGCTCCCTGATAACAATACGAGATAACCCTCCATCTTTCGTCAACTCTAACACCCCCTTTCTATACCCCCAAATCATCAATTAATCATTTAGGCACAAATTAAAAATTCCATCAGAGTATAATTAAAACATAGTGTAAAAGAGACATGTCACATTATACATGAAATTAAAACATCCAACACCTGCTCATTTAACGATATGCAACAATGGGGTAACTTGCAACAGAGAGATTTAATCCTTACACCCATACCTCAATATTAAAATAACAACCGAAACTAAACATTAATCAACATCAAACATATATACATATATATATATATATATCATCAAGTTTGATCCACCACATAATTCATATTTACATAAGCATTCATCACCAAGATACGCATACAAATGCATCACAAAAAGGCATCAAACCAACCCTAGCTACCCGGTGCTACATATCAGAGCCGACCAACCAAAAGAATGAAGACACGCTTCACAAAAAGACCTCCAGCAAACCTACTATGCAATGTCTCATAGAGCATCATAAAACAACATGAGGGTGAGAAATATTATCATAATAACAATGCATATAATTATATATCTTAACATAAAAATACACATGATCGTACATAAACCGTGTTCATCCACGTTCTCCCTTTGCAGGTATACCCCATTTTCTCCATCATCAACCGTGCTCATCCATGTTCGACGCGGCCACATCGGATCCTGATCTCCGGGTACGATCAACCCCATATAACAATTGCCTACCATGAATAAAAGCAGTTCGAGAAATTGAAAACAACCTGTCAATTACTCCTTTAAGTCTACCAGCCAACAATTTAGAAAGCACCACACACACACACACACACTCTCTCTCTCTCTCTCTATATATATATATATATATATATATATATATATATATATATATATATCACACACAATTAAGCAAATAGGCCTATAGTCATTTAATCCTTGAGGGTTATCTAACTTAGGAATAAGAGCAATAAAGGAGGAAGATATAACCTTTAGAAGTTTTACCACGACATAAAACTCTTGCAAGATTATTTATTTAGTTATATTATAATGAGTAATGATTTGATATATCGAATGATTGATGACAGTTAATAAAATTTAATAATTAAAATCATAGAAAATTTGAGAGAGGAACGAGAATGGTGTACATAAAATATATTATTATTATTATCATTATTATAAATTTGATTGAATGGTGAGAGAATGAATTGTTATTTTGGAAGGATGTCACATCAGAATTTAAACAAAGACATGTAAAGTGATGAGTTATCAACAATATATTTTGAGAAATGTTAACCAGTGTCCTCAGGGTATTTTTTTAAGAACCTTAAATAGTAAGTTTTTATAAAAGTACATGCAAAAATGTGCAATCAGTGTATTACAAATTGAACTGTTTGAATTTTTTAAAGAATAATTTCTTAATATGAAATCCTTAAAGAGTGTCCCGAGGGCACTCGTTAACAAACCCCAAATATTTTATATCTTAGATTCAATATATTATAATAGATTATGCACAAATGTAAAATAAAAAAACTTGACATATATTTCACTAATATTTTCAAGACCTGTGTAATTTGAGATTTACCATAAAAAAATGCTTTATGCTTCCTGATACTAACAATGTTATTATTATATAAGTTATCTGTTATGCCTCAAATTCACCATTCTACATTAATCCAAAATGGAAAACCATTGCAAAAAGGATCAAAACAATAATTTAACATGTTAAGAAAATATTTTCTATTTGTATTTTCAATTTTTGCTAATAGTTATAAATACAATATCTTATTTTGACTTTATTTCAAAATTTAATGGATTTGAAAAATAAATAAATATATTTTTTATAGTTTAAAATATACAAACCATCAAACATAGGAAACCAAGTGAAATTTAATGATACGTTTGTAATATAGTTTATAATTTACAAATTTTCGAACATATTAATTTATTTGCTTTACACAAGGCAAAATAACAGATAATCAGTTGAACCAATTAGTGAAACTGATCATAAAAAATTAAGAGGCTAAATTTAGCTTCCAACTTCATGCCATTTGTCAATGATTGAGTAAAGTTGATAACTATTTGTATACGCGCGATTCCACGCAAATTATACAAGTTATTTATAGTTAAACTTGAGTTGCAGGTAAGCACTGATGACTACGCTCTTGTAGTTGTATACATTGTATTCCTTTTAACACGAGATAGTAAATATATGTGTGACTATCTTTTCTGCATGCTGACATGTATGTGACATTAAACAAGTTCAAATTGGGCACTTTTGATTTTATTGTGCGTTGTGGCAAGATATTAGCGACAATACTAAAATGCATGTCAAACTTTCATCCACATGTTTGTATCGCCGTTGAAAGGCGCCCTTATTTCGTCATGGGCACTTCAATGGAATACGTCGCATGACCAACATGTCAGGAAGACTTTCGATACAAGTAGTCAGTCCCTTACTCTAACGATAAACTCTGATACCCCTGATGGGTGATAACTCAAAATTATATCGTATATTTGGCTTGATTTACATGAATTTATAGTACATCATATTAGATTTTTCCCGATTTATGCTTTATAATACATGCATTTATTTATGTTTTTAAGATACTCGAGTCGGAACGAAATTTATCGAAGAATGAAGAATTAATGAAGAATTAAAGAGAAGAAAAAGAAAATATTATGAAAGGAAAGAAGTAGGATGGAAAGAATTAAGAAGGAGAGAAAAGAAAGAAATAAAGAAAAAGAAGAAAATAATATTAAAAAAATGGTGGGGCCCACCATTCACACACACGACCCAGGCCATGTGGGGGTGGCGCCGACTACCCCACTTCTTCCTATTTCTATGGCGCGGGCCATGCTTTGTGAGAGAGAGAGAGAGGAGTGACGCAGGCCACTCGGTCTCCCCTCCTACTCTCTCTTCGTCCTTTACGCTCGCACGCAATCCCATTATTTAGTCTTCAACAAACCCGTTTTTTATGCCCCTGAAGCCAAATCTTCCACATCCAAGTATACTATAAATTGAAGCAAAAACTCTCATTTTGGGGGGTCGACTCTTTTGGCCAGATTTTCCTTGTTTAGTTTTAGGCAGTTTTTATCAGTATGTAAAAGTAATAGCCTTCTGCGTTTTTGGAGGCTATTACGAATTAGTTTTAGGATTTTATTTCTACATTTACTTTATATATTTTGATTCGAAGCCTTCAGGCGTATTACAATTTAGCATCCATTTATTCCAGGTTTTATTTACTGTTATTTATTTTATTGTTTTCTTATTTAATTTCCATAGCATGTTTCCAATTTTAGTTTATATCATATCTGTATATTTATTTTCCTGTCCATGACTTTCTAAATATTCTTGAGTCCGACATATGAGGACCGTCGTCTCTGACGGGACTCGGTAGAAAATAATATGTGCGAATTATTGATTAAAGTTCTGTTCTGGTTTTAATTTCCAATTATAATTTAAGAAACTTTGTCACGAGAGTGAGGGGTTATTTAACACGGTTTTGTCACGAGAGTGAGAAATTAATTAAGGTTAAAGTTGGCACAACGAGAGCGTGGGGATCGAACCAGATAGTGGAAATTAGGCAACAAATCTAAATACAGCGAGAGCGCTTTAGATAAGTTTAGCATATTATCGGTTTTCAAAATATATTTCTTAGTTACCGGGCGAGCGAGAGAAAATTTTTGGGATTAACAAGTGTGACTTTAGTCAAGACCGTGAGAGCGTGAGGCGGAGTTTTTATGCTGATATATTCTACGGAACTAAGCTATAGTCGTAATTAGTACCGAAATCTAAAAAGTCCCTTAGGAACACATAATCCATATTTCGGTCTCTCTTTTCTATTATATTTTCCTACTTTTTATCTCAGTTCTAATTTTAAATTTCCTTAAAACAAATACCATTAGCCTTAGATTTACAAAGCAACGATAAATAACGGTAGGTTGACATTGGTCTATATGGGTTCGACAATCTTTTATATTACTTTGATATTTCTGTGCACTTGCAGAGTGATCAAGTTTTTGGCGCCGTTGCCAGGGACCAACAGTCAATATTGTGATTTCCTCGTTGCACTGTATAGACTAAGGCACTTTTTTTCTTATTTTTTTAACTATGTTTCACCCAAGTTCTTTCTACAATACCCATTTCCAGTATTTCGAGGAATCTCGAGGATACCATTATCCCAACCTCGAAATGCAAAGAGAGAATTTCAATTCTTCGTTCACCCATTCTCACCCAAATAACCTCTGCAACTACCAATCCCAAAATTTTGAGGAGCCACACCCAAATTTCATCTACAATTACCAACAACAAGATTCCCAGTATTTTGAGGAATCACAACCAAATCTTCCCTATGATTACCATTCCCAATATTTCGAGGAACCTCAAGAATCGCACAATTCCAATCTCAAAATACTAATGGAATATTTCAACGTGACACTAACTCACTTCCACCCAAATCAACACTCCCAATATTTTGATGAATCACAAGAATCCGTTCAGTCCAACCTTGAAACATTAATGGAGAATTTCATTGAAACATCAACCAATGCTAGACTAGAATCTATGATGGAGCACTTTGTGGACGCACAAACTATCAAAAATGAAGAGCTTAAAAGACAATATATTGAAAATCATGAAACCCTTAGGTGGTTGAACACGATGGTCGAGTCCCTCGTGACTCACACTGAGGCATTGGAGACCCAAACCTTACTTCTTGCACTAACACCTATAGGCCCCTCCCATGAGGAGAATACATATGTTATAACAACCAGTAGTAAAGAACAACTCGAAAATCATGAGGAGAGTGATAATGAGGTTGAGGAGCATTATGGTGATAAAAGAGTTGAGATTAAGACAAATCCACCGACAACATCCATAAAAGAGGTCGCCAGAGAGGTAGAGAATGAAGAGCGAATTTTTGATCATCCTCCATATACCCCACCATATCCTTTCCCCTACAGGTTTGCAGACTCCAAAACATATGTGTATGTATGGAAAATCATCCACACTAACACACATTTGTCTGAGGTCTTGCATGAAAAGAGAAAATTAGAAGACTGAACTAGGGATATCATTAACGATAAGAGGGTAAGGTTAGACTTTGAGGTAGTGGATGAAATGACAAATCCAAAACCAGAAAAGATGATACTTAGCATAGATCCAGAACCACCAACACAAGTCCAAAAGAATGAACCACCCCACAGAGGGAAGAAAAGAAAAGGTGAGGGATATGTGAGATGGCTTGATAAATTGCCATGGAAACCGAAGATTGACACTTCTAACCGTCGAGCTATCGACGTTGAACAAAACACTGCGTGGGTGGTAACCCACAAGCTTTTAATTTAATGTTTTCCTCTTATTGTTTGTGAATCGTATCACTTGTCACGTCTCATCTACATTTAGGAAAAAGATCTCTAGATGACAAATCCCTTAAAATGACCTGGTGCCCACGGACGTTCTTATGAATGTCTCTGCTAGTGGTGACACTGATGTTGAGTATGATAGGAGATGGCATGTCTCTCCCATTCGCAACTCACCTCCTCCTTGTTCTTTGCATGGTCTGGTTCCACCTGCACACACCGCACCATATTTTTCTTACAAAATTTGTAGGTACTTCTTAGAAAATAGGTAGTATGATGAGAGACTTCAGTAAAGTGAAGTGTCAGCAAATTTCATATAATTAGTAGTATCAGATGTCGGAGTAGAAGTGGCAAGCGAAGACAGGGACAATAAGGGAAGAATCAGAGTAAATTTGGCCGTGGTAGCACGCAATGACATTCATACATGTTCTATCTTTCCTTTTTCCACCTTTTATCAAAACATTGAGGACAATGTTTGGTTTAAGTGTGGGGGAGGAACTCTATCGCTTTCATTTTACCGCTTTATAGTTAGATTTACTAATTTCCAGCATCATTTTAATTTTTTTTTCTGTTTCATTGTGTCTTTGCATGAGTTGGCAAGTCTTTATACATGATTTTTTTTTTATCGATTTCCCATTTCCTTGAGCCACACAAAACATTTCGAAATTTTTTGAGTAAAAAACAGTGTTTCTTTTGAAAACCTTAGGTTACAGACAAAATTGAGGTTGAATTGTGAGACTTGGAAAAATTCCACAAGATCGATATCGTTCTAACACCGTGACCCTCCAAATTATGGAAATCGATTTGAGCACTTGCTATGCCATAGTCTTAAGTTCTTACCCTTTTAGTAGTCCCTAATTAGTTTATTTAGCAGTCAAACTCATCCTAAGCACACACTAAGTAGGAAGTCGATGCAAATAAGTGTATGATCTCGGGATAAAAAGGTAAACTAAGAAGAAAAAAATGATGAATGAATGAAAATAAATGCTCCTTCTAAGTTAGGTGATCCTCGCCCGATCATTTAACCCAATGGTGTAAACTTCTTTATTTTATTGAAACGTGCAAAATAAAATTGATAATTAAGAGATCATAATCACTAACAGGCTATCCTACCATGAATGTGAAAGGATAACGAGCTTAATGTGGTTGCGCCGGAATGAAAAGGGATGAAAGAAGGATGAGTGAGTTAGGCTTAGGTATAATGACATGATTCAGATTGGTTTGTATAGGAGGGAGGTTTATGACCCCAAAAGCAGAATTGTGTTGTTACGATATCCTTAATGTGCGAGCAAGTACCTATCGGCACAAAACTTAATCGAAGTAGAGTTGGTAGCATATAATGAGTATTTGTATGCATTATTTTTCTTATGAGTCATGGTTTTCTTGAGGACAAGCAAAGGTTTAAGTGTGGGAGAATTTGATAACGCGAAATTATATCGTATATTTGGCTTGATTTACATGAATTTATAGTACATCATATTAGATTTTTCCCGATTTATGTTTTATAATACCTGCATTTATTTTTGTTTTTCAGATACTCGAGTCGGAACAGAATTTATCGGAGAATGAAGAATTAATGAAGAATTAAAGAGAAGAAAAAGAAAATATTATGAAATGAAAGAAATAAGATGGAAAGAATTAAGAAAGAGAGAAAAGAAAAGTAATAAAAAAAGAAATAAAGAAAAAGAAGAAAAAAAGAAGAAAAAAGGGTAGGGCCCACCACTCACACACACGACCCAGACCATGCGGGGATGGCGCCCACCACCCCACTTCTTCCTATTTCTATGGCGCAGGCCATGCTTTGTGAGAGAGAGGAGTGCCACAGGCCACTCGGTCTCCCCTCCTACTCTCTCTCCGTCCTTTTCGCACGCACGCAGTCCCATTATCCAGTCTTCAACGAACCCGTTTTTTATGCCACTGAAGCCAAATCTTCCACATCCAAGTCTACTATAAATTGAAGCAAAAACTCTCATTTTGGGGGATCGACTCTTTTGGCCAGATTTTCCTTGTTTAGCTTTTAGGCAGTTTTATTAGTATGTAAAAGTAATAGCCTTCCACGTTTTTGGAGGCTATTAGGAATTAGTTTTAAGATTTTATTTCTACATTTAATTTATGTATTTTAATTCGAAGCCTTCAGGCGTATTACAATTTAGCATCCATTTATTCTATGTTTTATTTACTGTTATTTATTTTATCGTTTTCTTATTTAATTTCCATAGCATGTTTCCAATTTTAGTTTATATCATATCTGCATATTTATTTTTCTGTCCATGACTTTCTAAATATTCTCGAGTCTGACATATGAGGACCGTCGTCTCCGACGGGACTCGTTAGAAAATAATAGGTGTGAATTATTGATTAAAGCTCTGTTCTGGTTTTAATTTCCAATTATAATTTAAGAAACTTTGTCACGAGAGTGAGGGGTTATTTAACACGGTTTTGTCACGAGAGTAAAAAATTAATTAAGGTTAGAGCCGACACAGCGAGAGCGTGGGGATCCAACCAGATAGTGGAAATTAGGCAACAAATCTAAATACAGCGAGAGCGCTTTAGATAAGTTTAGGATATTATCAGCTTTCAAAATATATTTCTTAGTTACCGGGGGAGCGAGAGCAAAATATTGGGATTAGGAAGTGTGGCTTTAGTCAAGACCGCGAGAGCGTGGGGCGGAGTTTTTAAGCTGATATATTCTACGGAACTAAGCTATAGTCGTAATTAGTATCAAATTCTACAAAGTCCCTTAGGAACACATAATCCATATTTCGGTCTCTCTTTTCTATTATATTTTCCTACTTTTTATCTCAGTTCTAATTTTAAATTTCCTTAAAACAAATACCATTAGCCTTAGATTTACAAAGCAACGATAAATAACGGTAGGTTGACATTGGTCTATATGGGTTTGACAATCTTTTATATTACTTTGATATTTCTGTGCACTTGCAGAGTGATCAAGTTTTTGGCGCCGTTGCCAGGGACCAACAGTCAATATTGTGATTTCCTCGTTGCACTGTATAGACTAAGGCACTTTTTTTCTTATTTTTTTAACTATGTTTCACCCAAGTTCTTTCTACAATACCCATTTCCAGTATTTCGAGGAATCTCGAGGATACCATTATCCCAACCTCGAAATGCAAAGAGAGAATTTCAATTCTTCGTTCACCCATTCTCACCCAAATAACCTCTGCAACTACCAATCCCAAAATTTTGAGGAGCCACACCCAAATTTCATCTACAATTACCAACAACAAGATTCCCAGTATTTTGAGGAATCACAACCAAATCTTCCCTATGATTATTGTCGCTCCCGATAAATGGGAAATGGCCCAGATAAAGGTACAGACGCGAACGGTCGGCGAAAGAGGGTGTGAGAACACACAGGAGTGAACTCACAGGGAATGAATAGAGTCGCCAGCTAGGCATTTTTATCCCGGAGGAAAGGTAATGTTGCATAAACCTAGAAAGACATGGATAAGACGGTTGCGGACCAGAGAGACTGAGAAAGGGGGTTGGTTACAACCTGGGAAGGTATTAGCACCCAGATTGTCCGTCGTACTCGACGGGATCCACGCTTAAAAGATTTGTGTTTTAAAGGGGTAGTGTCAGTGCAATTTGTGTATATAAAGAGCTGGAAAAGGATGTACAGGTGTCAGTGCAAAAGAAATGTGAAATGTGATATATACAGTGTCAGTGTAAGGATAAAGAGTGAGGTGCTCATGATAATGAGGCTAAGAAAATAAGGCTAGAAGGAGGGGGAATATTCAGAGACTTTTGTTCGATAACTGTTAAGTTATGCCTACGTATCCTCTCGTGCAATGAGGAAGTCAGAACACCGTAGTTCGACCCAAAGAGACTGAAAGATGAGTTGACTTGTGAACTGCTTACTTGTCTATGCTCAAGTGTATGACCTGTCTGGCTCAGGTGCAAACTGTCTTGCATTAGACGGAAGAAGCGAGTTCTCGTTTGTGAGTGAATGAGATGAGAAAAGAATCCCGAAGGAGACGATTATTGTTTGTTTTTGTGTTTTCAGTCTTTTATTGCTTTTTGAAAGTTTGCTATAAGTTAATGAGCTTAAGCCTAAGCCAATGGATTTAGTAAACTCATCACATCTTCCCTCTGATTAGGGGTAATGAGAATACCTTAAGTATGAAGTCAGCTTCTCACACTTAATCACCATGGTGTAAGATTAAGATCATTAACCTACTTGTGATTATTTAGATGTTTTTGGTGTTTTTGTTTAGTGTTAAGTAATGAGATTAAGCCATAATCAGGGATTAAACAGACTCATTACACCATCCTAATAGAAGGATAATAGATGAGAATGTTTAAGCTGAGGAAAGCTCCTCAACTTAATCCATGATTAGGGATTAAACCTATGACAAAACAAAGCCTTTATAAAGTGGATTTTATTTAATGATATGATGAAGAATTGATTTTTAAGGTTTGTAAGACAACTTGAGGGGGACTTGTCCATTAACACTAGGGTTAGTCCTTCTTAACCAATTAAGGAAGAATTAGAACCCTAATGCAAGGCCCAAGTTACAAGTGTGGTGTCTTTGTGATTATTTGATGGATTGATTAAAGGATTTAAACACATTAAGGGTTTAACACTTAGGATTAAAGTTATACACTCCATCCTAATAGAAGGATGCATGCATAAGCTTAATCACAAAGCCTTAAAACCTTTAGGGTTTAGTCCCTGATTATGAGATGAGAAGAGAAGACTCAAAGAGACACAAAGGTAAAAACTAAGTGGGGGACTAATCAAAACCCTAATCATTGTCATGCTTGGTTGTTCCTAAGGTTTGTGAGGTTTACAAAAGAAGCCTTCAGAGGAACCACCAGGAAGCAGATGAAAGGATCAGGAGAAGCAAAGCAACTTGCTTCATTCAAGAAGTCAAGTCACTTGAAGAAAGAAAGTAAGAAGGAGAAGAAAGAGCAAGCTCAATCTCAAACACATAACAAAATGCAGTATGGATGCATAAAAGAGATGAAAAGAAGTTGTGAGAAGTGAAGGCAAATTCACTTCTCAAAGTTACTTACCACCTGAAAAGTTAATGAAAGGAATGCAATGCAATGCAAAATGAGATGAAATGACATGATGTGAATCAAAACCAGAAGCACATACATGATGTTAATGATGTTATGAGATGGTGCAAACATGAAACAAAGCATGGGGATGATCATATGAACAAATGGATGCAAATGAAGCAAGTTAGGAACCATGATCATACATGAAAAGTTATGAAGTGCAAATGGCATACAACATGGCAAATGCAAGATGCAATGATCAATCATGCTTCTAATATGTCTTAAGATGTCAAATGAATCAAATGGATGCACAAAATGCTATGGCAAGTCAAGGTATGAATGCAAATGCAAGATGGATGCATATGGAAGCCCAAATTAGGGTTTATGATCAAAGCATCAAACAAAGACCAAAATCAGAAGCAAACATCAAGATAAAAAATTGAAAATGCAATCAAAGGATCCCTAAACCTATACAAACTCACTGCCCAAAGGAGAGGTTCCAACTCTTAACCTAATTAGGGTTATGAATTTCCTAAGTTTCTTAGGGTTTTTGGGTACCTTAACAAGAAAAATGCCAAACAAATGGAAAATTAAAGATCAATTCATGCTAAATTAATCTCACAAACTACATGATATGCTAAACACAATGCAAAAAGAATCAAAGTCCAACTCTCAAAGGTTAGGCAGAAATGATTTTTTGAAGTTTGGATCAAAATAATGCTTTGAAAATGAATTAATTCCATGGAAAATTATCAAAATGCATCAAGATCAAAAAAGAAATTTGGTTTGAGGGTTGGACAATGTTTCTAAATGGTTTTAAATGTTTCATGAATTTTTTGGTGATTTTTAAATGCCTAAAAGTATTTTTAATTAATTAATTCTCATTAATTAATTAAAAATAAACTTTTAAATATTTAAAAATGTTTTTAAAATGCAAAAAATAAAAATAAAAATGTTTTTGGTTTCTGAAATTAAATAAAAGTTTATATAAAAAATTTCAGAATTTTTGAAATGATTTTGCTATTTTTAATAAAATGTACAAGTTAAATGAAATAACATGAAAATAAAATGAATTTAATCTGAAAAAAAGAAAAGTCAACACATCTAAGGGTCCAGGTTCAAACATACGCGCGCGGGAATGGACTTGGCGCCACATCCAAGGGTGGAAATTCAAACTTGGCTAATTAACTGATTAAGCCCTAATCTTGCCCTAATGACTTTCAGGCGACCGGAACACTGTTCCGGTCGTCTTCTCCGATCAACCAAAAACACAAACTTTCTCTATACGCAATGAAAACAAAATCCAACTGCCCAGAACTCTTCCCCACTCAAACACGAACCAAACCCCTCACTCAAACAACATTTATCATTCCTAAATCAGCCAAATCGAATCAAAATAGTTTTAGGGCAAAAAGTTTCAGAGCATTCATACATCCTGGTTTCTCAACCATTTTCAAAAGTAAACACATATTCATGATCAGGGAAGCATGTAGATTCATCTAGTAACTTAAAATACACGTTCTGGAAAAAAAAGTTCATGAAGCTACCTGAGTTTGAAGCTTTTCAGTCTGGAACTTTCTGACCTCCTCTCTTGTGCAAAACCACTCCTGTGACCTCCCTTGTGCTTCTGAAAGGCTTGGAACAAATTTATTTGGGCTGGTTTGAGAGTTTGCAGAGGTTCTGTTCAAGGTGGTGTGGTGATCGTGTTTTAGATTCTTTGAGTTTCAGGCTGCTTTGAAGGTTGGTTTGTGTTCAGTGAAGCATGGTGAGATGATTGGTGAAGTTTGTTTGTGTGTTTCAGGCTTGTGCTGAGAGTTTCGAAAGCTTTTGCTCAAGAGGGTTAAAATGAGAATGCTGTGTTGTGGTGTGTTTCAGGCTTGCTTCTTGTTATGTTTGGCTTGCATTTGATCCACATAAACAATTCCCATTGGTCAGATGAAGTGACATGTGCTTTATTGATTGGTATGGGTGCTTTTGCAAAAATGTCAAAGTTGTGTAAGAGAAGCATGGGCCACTTGCTAGCCTAGTACAAGGAGTGTGTCCTACGCAGCATGAGGTGAGGAAAAGCCTAGGATTGATCAGCCAACTAGCCAGCAAGTGGATGAGAAGCTATGATGACTTTTGCAACTTGGTTCACTTTTGATCCTTATGAAAAAGTCTTGCTCCACAAGCCATAAAACATGTGATCCCTTGGCCCATTCTGATTTTTGAATGTTGTGTGATCATGTTGTGTGGATTAGAAGTGCATTTGATAGCTTTAGAACACTTGATCAAGTCATTTTGCAAAATACCTCTTTGGTAGAAACTTTGAAATTTTGTGATTTTTGCCAACTTTGACAAGCCATAACTTTTGATCCAAAATGAATTAGGTCATGTTCTTATACTTTTTGAAAAGGGAATGATCCATTCTACAACTTTCATGACCAAAGTTTTTCCATTTGAAGCTTTCTTGAATCAAAAAGTAAGGGTTGAAAAAGTTGCCTAAAATGACAATTTCATTAAAAGTCAAACTTGCCCAAAAAAGTCAACTTTGCAAAAGACTTGAAATTATTCAATTTTGTGAACTTCCAACCTCTTCCATGATCAAATAAAGATCATATACAATCAAAATGATGAAGAACACCCTTTGGTTGGGTCATTGGAGGCCTCAGATGCCCTGATTTTGCACTGACTTGCTTGAAAAGTCAACTCTTGATCAGATGACTTCCCCATGGCATTTCTTCATGAAAATTGATATGCATACTCCCTATACCATATAGAGACCAATAGAAACAAGAATGACCAAAAAATTTGGAGTTATGGCCTCTGAAACCAAAACCCTAATTTTAGGTCAACTGTGCAGTCAAGCCTGACTCTGCTTCCACACCATCCCAGTTCTTGTGATTTTTTGACATTCTTGACTTTGAGAGGATATAATATGATACTTGAACACACATGGACCCCTTTGAAGTGATTGGTGGCCTTTGGAGTGGCCCAAGAAGCCCTTGGATTGCTCAGATCACAAACCCTAGATGCAGATGACTTTGAATCTATGCAGTGAATCAAAAATGTGATATGAGATGCTATGATTGAGTTTATGCATATGAAATGATCACAAGCCATGGTGTGAATGGGTGAGGGCAAATTTGGGGTGTTTACAGCTGCCCCTATTCAAACATGAGTTAGCTGTGCAGGATGTAAGCAACGGCTTAATAGGCAAACAAGATAACTTGTGGTTGAATACCAAAGACAGTCCAAAATTTGCACTCACAGAATGAAGAAGAAAAGGGATATAGATTGTGAAGGAAAATAAAGTATATTGTAAAGTATGGGCGACGGAGGACGACCGTCGAGCAGAGGACGACTGCTGGGTAAAGAGCAATGACGGGGACGGCCGACATGCTGGGAAAGTGCGGAAAATAAAGCAATGACGGGGACGACCGACATGCTGGGGATAAAAGGGATTATGGCGGGGACGGCCATCAAGATAAAGCTGTAAGATTCTCTGGAGATTAATGAAAGATGATGGGGACGGCCATCAAGTTCATAAAGCAAGGTAACCAACGATGGGGACGACCATCGGGCTAAAAAAGAAAAGGGGACCACGACGGGGACGACCATCGGGTTAAAGAATAAATGAAAGAAACAGATGATGAGGTACGGTCATCAAAGGTGAAGGACGATCACCTAGCAGGGGACGGCTGCTCTGTTGGGGTTAAGATGAGGGACGGTCATCTAAGGTGGAGGACGACCACCTGGCAGGGTACGGCTGCCGAAAATATCGCGACATAGGACGAATGCCGGATAAAGGGTCAACGATGGGGACGGCCATCGGATGAGCATGATGGAGGACGACCATCAAGAGGCGGAGGACGACCACCTAGCAGGGGACGGCTGCTCTCAAGGTTTATCATGACACATGACGAATGTCAGATAACCAAAATCATCAATGGGGACGGCCATTGGATAAAAATGATGAAGGACGATCATCAAAAAGGTGAAGGACGATCACCTAGCAGGGGATGGCTGCTAAATATATCACGACATAGGACGAATGTCGGATAAAAGGTCAACGATGGGGACGGCCATCGGATGAGCATGACGGAGGACGACCATCAAGAGGTGGAGGACGACCACCTAGCAGGGTACGGCTGCTCTCAGGGTTTATCATGACATAGGACGAATGTCAGATAAGAAGAAAATTGTTTTACTGGGGAATAGTAAACACGGACGAGTGTTTACAATCCAAGAAATAAAAGGTATAAGCGTTTGGTATTGTGTATAGATTAAAGATGCGGACGAGCATCCTTAAGACTATGATACAGACGAGTATCAGGTAGAAACAAATACTGACACGTGTTCAGAGATGATGATACAGACGAGTATCAACTGGTTAACAAAGAACACGGACGAGTGTTGATTCTGAGGGGACTTTTCTGGGGAATAGTAAACACAGACAAGTGTCTATATTCAAGAAGACAAAAGTGTTTGACACGGTGTATGGATTAAAGATGCGGACGAGCATCCTTAAGACTATGATACGGACGAGTATCAAGTAGAAACAAACGCTTGACGCATGCTCTGAGATGATGGTACGGACGAGTACCAACTGGTTAACAAAGAACACGGACGAGTGTTGAATCTGCGGGGATGTAAATGGTGTATATAAGACACGGACGAGTATCTGTATAAGCATGATTGGTGTAGATTCAAGTATTCCACCTGCTGGGGCGAGTGGCACAGAGGAGTGTCAAAAGGAGAGGAGTATAGTATAAACAAGTATATGGTATACAAAGTGTTTACATTATTGTGCTGGGAAAATGACATGGACGGATGTCAAGGAAATGTATATATATATCTGTGAGTGCAAAGGGGATGTCTTTGGCTTTCTGCCGGGGATATGACACGGACGGGTGTCAAGAAGTATCTGTAATATACAAGTGTTTGTTTGCAAAGAAAAACCCGAGCGAATTTACTGGGGAATGATGACTCGGACGGGTGCCACAAGGAGTGTGTATTCGTATAGGTGAATGTGAGGCAACTGCTTTTGCTGGGGAATCTGGGGGGATTCTGTATATTGTTGATGGGTTGCCAATATTCAGAACATGGCTCATGATTATGCAATATGTTTGATTTTTGCCGTAATGCTCCGTATTAAACGGAATGCTACGCTTTGTGGGGTGAATATGATGCGAATGCCATGGTTATGCAGAAGATACTGATCCGGGATTCGGATCCCGTTGCTGTGAAGATCTCTGGTCGATCTGTTGAAGTAAACATCCCAGCTGGGGATGAGATCGTTGGTAGATCTGATGAAATGATTTTGCTTTGGGGAAATGGGTCAATGATAGACCTATTCCTGATAATGAGGGACCCAGCTGGGGTTTGTAGAAGCTTTCGTCACTCTGTTGTGACTCCTTCGTGTGTTGCTCCTCTGGATAGAGGTTGATATTCTGTGGGGAGATGGTTCCCTGGCTTTTGCACTCGGCTGGGGAAGTAACAAGTGGCCACTCAGCTGGGGAGAAACAAAAAAAAAGTGGCACCTCAGCTGGGGAGAAAGCACTTAGGTGTTAAGACTGAGTGAGTGATTTTCCAGCTTGCTGGGGTGAAGCTTTCATGCCCCATGTTGCGTTTTTGAATACCTGCAATCCTGTAAATGCAGAGAAATGCACAAGTAATCCCGAGGCATCCCTTACCGGATTCCGTCATAGGAGTGAGGCACTCCCGGGAATAAGTATATTTCCTGCAAGCATGTAGTTTTCATTTTTGAAGATAAACATTTGTATTCATGCAATCAGTTTTCTTTAAGACATCAGACATTTTTGCAAATAAAATATACGAGACATTGTGTGACTGAAAAATCTGTTTTTATTGATTCACGTGCCCTGAATTGGCAAGATACAGTCAAAGAAACATATCCCCTGAAATGAGGAGATTGTTACAAATTGAGAAACAAAATGCTGGCAATGTTGACGACGCTTCAAGGAGCTTTCCTCTTGCTATGACTCGTATGACTTTTGACGTTCTTCTCGTCTTGCTTTCTGAAGAAGGCTGATTCTGACAAAAGCTTGACCCTTTTGAAGCTTACCAAGTTGCAGGCGATACAGACGAATTCAGAATGCAGTTGTTCGCTTATTCCCTTATTTTGCATGGATCGCCCTTTCGGGTTTTCAATCCATCGGGATACCCATTTTTGCCTGAGCTGTCCAATGCGGCTTTTCAGCTCAGCGGGTGTACATTCTTTTATTTATTTTCCCTTATTTTTGCCCGAGTCTTTTATTCTGTTTTTGACTCGCCGGGATGCCCTATTTTGCCTAGACTTACATTCTGTTTTTGTGTCCAGCGGGTCATTTTTATGCGAAGTATTTTTTAACTGCATCTGAATTCACAGGGGACGGGAAATCTTCACCATCCATGGTGCCGAGCATCAGTGCTCCACCAGAGAAAACTTTCTTTACCACGAATGGTCCTTCATAATTTGGAGTCCATTTGCCCCTGTGGTCTGTATGAGGAGGGAGGATTCTTTTCAGCACAAGGTCTCCTACTTGGTATTCTCGGTGCCTGACTTTCTGATCGAAGGCTCTCTTCATTCTTTTCTGATACAACTGCCCATGACAGATTGCAACCAATCTTTTCTCTTCGATCAGACTCAGTTGCTCGTATCGGGACCGGACCCATTCCGCTTCGTTTAGCTTAACATCCATCAGTACCCGTAGGGAGGGTAATTCAACTTCAACAGGTAGGACTGCTTCCATACCATACACAAGCTGATACGGTGTTGCCCCAGTGGATGTTCTGATTGACGTGCGGTACCCATGCAAGGCAAATGGTAGCATCTCATGCCAGTCTCTGTAGGTGACTACCATCTTCTGCACAATCTTCTTGATATTCTTATTAGCTGCCTCAACAGCGCCGTTCATCTTTGGCCTGTAAGGAGAAGAATTGTGATGTTGGATCTTGAAGTCCCGGCATAGTTCAGCCATCATTTTGTTGTTTAAGTTAGAACCATTATCAGTAATGATTCGCTCGGGCACTCCATACCGACAGATGATATCTCTCTTCAGGAATCGGGCTACCACTTGTCTTGTAACATTGGCATAAGAAGCTGCTTCAACCCACTTGGTAAAATAGTCAATGGCTACCAGGATGAATCTGTGGCCATTTGAAGCAGTTGGCTCAATCTTGCCAATCATATCAATGCCCCACATGGCAAAGGGCCAGGGTGAAGACATTATATTCAAAGGATTGGGAGGCACATGCACCTTATCCGCATAAATCTGGCATTTATGGCATTTTCTGGCATAGGCACAACAGTCGGCATCCATTGTGATCCAGTAATAACCTGATCTTAGCAACTTCTTGGCCATGGCATGCCCTCCTGCATGGGTACCAAAGGATCCTTCGTGCACTTCATGCATCAACAAGTCTGCTTCTGTCTTATCAACACATCTGAGGAGTACCATATCAAAGTTTCTCTTGTATAGGGAGCCATCAGTGTTCAGAAAGAAACTACCAGCAAGCCTTCTTAAGGTCTTCTTATCATTGGAAGATGCCCCAGGTGGGTATGTTTGATCCTCCAAGAAGCACTTAATGTCATGGAACCAAGGCTTATCATCTTTGACAATATCTGTTGCAAATACATATGCTGGTCTGTCGAGTCTGGACACTGAAATCCGAGGCACAAAGTTGGCAGCTTGCACTTTGATCATGGATGAAATGGTTGCCAGAGCATCTGCGAACTGATTTTCATCTCGAGGGATATACTCAAGCTTGACCGTTGTGAAGAAAGTCAGTAACCTTCTTGTATAATCCCTGTAAGGTATCAGATGATCCTGGTGTGTGTACCATTTGCCGTTGGTTTGATTAACTACCAGAGCTGAATCTCCGAATACAGTCAATGTCTTGATCCTGAGGTCAATGGCTTCCTCAAGACCCATAATGCAAGCTTCGTATTCAGCTTCGTTGTTAGTGCAGTTGAAGGTGAGTTTTGCCGAGAAAGGCATGTGAACCCCCTTAGGTGTAATGAGTACTGCACCAACACCACGACCATTCATATTAACAGCCCCATCAAACATCATAGTCCATTCTTCCTCCGGGTCAGGCCCTTCAGTGTGAATAGGCTCTTTATGATCTTTCGCTTTTATGAACATGATGTCTTCATCAGGGAAGTCAAATCTCATAGGCTGGTAATCATCAATAGGTTGCTCGGCAAGATATTCAGACAATACACTGCCCTTGATGGCTTTCTGAGATGTGTACTGAATGTCATATTCTGTGAGAATCATTTGCCATCTTGCAACCCGTCCGGTAAGAGTTGGCTTCTCAAAAATGTACTCAACTGGGTCCATCTTTGAAATCAATAAAGTAGTGTGGGTCAACATATACTGTCTCAGTCGGCGAGCAGCCCACGCTAAAGCACAACAAGTTTTCTCGAGCAGTGAATAACGTTGTTCACAGTCGGTAAACTTTTTGCTCAGGTAGTATATTGCATACTCTTTTCGACCAGACTCGTCATGCTGGCCCAGCACACACCCCATTGACTCTTCTAATACTGTCAAGTACATTATCAGAGGTCTTCCTTCAACTGGAGGCATAAGGATTGGAGGTTCTTGTAAGTATTCCTTGATCTTGTCAAAAGCCCTTTGGCAGTCTTCATTCCACCTGACCGTCTGTTCTTTTCTTAACAGCTTGAACAAAGGTTCACAGGTTGCAGTAAGGTGAGATATGAACCTTGAGATGTAGTTCAATCTGCCTAGAAACCCTCAAACTTCTTTTTCAGACTTCGGTGCAGGCATCTCTTGAATGGCTTTGACTTTATCAGGGTCCACTTCAATCCCTTTCTCGCTTACAATAAAGCCCAGCAGCTTACCAAATCGCACCCCGAACGTGCACTTGTTGGGGTTCAGCTTCAGTTGGTACTTCCTCAGACGCTTGAATAGCTTCAGCAGATTTACCAGGTGGTCTTCTTCTGTGAGGGACTTGGCAATCATGTCATCCACATAACACTCGATTTCTTTATGGATCATATCGTGGAATAATGTTACCATAGCCCGTTGATATGTTGCACCAGCATTCTTCAATCCAAATGGCATCACCTTGTAACAGAACGTGCCCCAGGGTGTGATGAAGGTTGTCTTCTCCATGTCTTCAGGTGACATTTTGATCTGGTTGTATCCTGAAAATCCGTCCATGAAGGAGAATACCGAGAACTGAGCCGTATTATCGACCAATACATCAATGTGAGGTAATGGGAAATCATCTTTCGGGCTGGCTCTGTTCAGGTCCCGGTAGTCAACACACATCCTTACCTTGTCGTCTTTCTTAGGCACAGGCACAATATTAGCAACCCACGGTGGATAGCTAGTTACAGCAAGGAACCCGGCGTCCCACTGCTTTTGTACCTCTTCCTTTATCTTCATTGCCATGTCTGGGCGAGTACGGCGCAGTTTCTGTTTAACCGGTGGGCATTCTTCCCTCAAAGGCAGCTTATGCATAACAATATCGGTGTCCAACCCTGGCATATCCTGATAAGACCAAGCAAACACATCCACATATTCCTGTAGCAGGTCAATCAGTTGTTTCTTCACTGAGTCTTGTAAGCAGGCCCCGATTTTAACTTCTTTCACATCTTCATCTGTACCAAGATTAATCGTCTCTACCTCCTCCTGATGAGGAGTAATAACTTTCTCCTCTTGTCTCAACAATCTGGCTAGCTCTTCAGGAAGCTCGTAATCTTCTTCAACCCCTTCATCAGCTTGATTGATCGGATTGTCAAAGTCATACGAAGTCATAGCCGTGCTGTTGTCGGTGCGGTCCGGAGGGCACTCTCTGCAAGGGTTCAGTTTGTTCATTTTAGTGATTGATTTTAATCTTGTTTAGAAAAGTGAAATGAAAGTTGTCATTTTGAAAACATTGCCATTTATTTTTTGTACAAAAAGAAAAATGGAAAAACAGTGAGCGGAAAAGAAAAAGACTCATTTGCAAAAGATGTCTGATATTTCATTGATTAATCTTGTTGCACAAAAATTACAGATGGCCCGATCACAAAATGAGTCTTGTCATCTTGGGCAAGATGCAAGACTTGATGCATGCTTAAAATATACAGGAAATAATAATTACTCTGCAGGAGTAACCCTTATAATTTCCTGGGAAGACCAGTTTGAGATACAGCTCCCCGGGACCCTTGGACGAATCCAGCTTTCCAGGTTGCGTTCATCTTCCGACTCATCTTCCAAGTTGTTGACAGCATCGGGGGTGAGCATCCCCCCACTAACAAAGTTGGGCTTCTTAGCAGCCTCTGTTTGATCTTGTTGAGTTGGTTTGTAACCCAACCCAAATCTATCTTCTTTTTTCTCCACATGCAACAGTTTGCCCCAGCCTTGAGCGTTTCCTTCTTCCACAACCTTCCGGGCTTGCTGGTAGGATGTCATGGAAGTCCCAAGTACAACAGATGTTTCATTAATATTCAGGGCCTCAAACCCTTGACTCATTGTCTCGTGGATCTCCCCATCCATCTCAATATATTTGTATGTAGCCAGATGGCTAACAAAAATATCTTCCTCTCCACAAATAGTAACGACTTGGCCCTCCCACTCGAATTTTAACTTCTGGTGAAGGGTTGAGGTCACGGCGCCAGCGGCGTGAATCCATGGTCTACCCAACAAACAGCTGTAGGCAGGCTGAATGTCCATCACGTAGAAGGTCGTTTTGAAAGTTTGTGGGCCAATCGTTACAGGCAACTCAATTTCTCCCAGAACTGATCTCTTAGAACCGTCAAAGGCTCTCACTACTAAGTTACTGGGGCGTAATGCCAATCCTTCATACTCTAGCTTCACAAGGGCTTTTTTAGGTAAGACATTGAGGGATGATCCTGTGTCTACCAGCACATGGGAAAGAACTGCACCCTTACACTCCATGGTAATATGCAAAGCCTTGTTATGGTTGCGGCCTTCCGAAGTCAAATCAGTGTTGGTAAATCCTAGTCCATTACTAGCATTAACATTTCCAACCACAACTTCCAACTGATTGACCGTAATCTCCTTTGGCACATAAGCTGCGTGCAAGACTTTTAGTAGTGCGTTCCGATGAGCCTCGGAGCACATAAGCAATGATAGAATGGAGATCTTGGAAGGCGTCTGGTGAAGCTGGTCCACTATCTTGTAATCACTTTTCTTGATGATTCTCATGAATTCATCAACTTCCTGATCAAAAGGTGTTTTCAAAGCTTCTTTAACAATTTGTTCTTCTTGCACCATGCTCTTCCCTTTTGCTTTGGCAGCAGCTTCTGCTTCAGCAGTGGGTCTTTGAATTTGCGGGGCAAAGAGACGTCCGCTTCGAGTGAAGCCTCCGCCTCCCCCCACATTATCTATTTGTGGTGAAGAAGTTGATGATTCAAAAGTGATTTTCTGTCCTTCGCAGTATAGATCGGAGCCGTAATGCCAAGGGATGGCATTTCTGCTTTCATAAGGTACTGGCCCAGGCACTGTGATAGTGACTGGACTGATGGCAGCTGCAGAAGGGACTACGATAGTCTGTGGATCATAGTATATTGTGACTGGTGCTCTGGTAGGAGTGACATTTTGTGAGTTGTAGGCGGAATCATTTGCAAGATCATAATAAATTGTGACTGTTGAGACACTTGCATTGTTTGTTGCTGATGTTGTAGGAGACATTGTTGGAAGGATGGGTGTTGTTGTTGTAGGAGACTCTGACTGAAGGGGTGCGGAAGTTGTAGAAGGGATGTTTGTTGATATTTGGTCCGTTGAAGTAATAGATGAAGCATTTGTTGATGAAACTGAAAAGTTGTTTGGAACAATGGTTGTTGCAGTTGTAGACGATTCTGGAACTGTTGTTAAGGAGATTGCTGGATTGGTAGGTATTGATGTTGTGATTTGAAGTAGGCCACTCTGGATGAGACCATCTATGCCATCCCTCAAGTTATCACAACCATTCACAGAAATGTTGCAATAAGCACACCCTAACTCACATCCCGGGAACATTTGACATTCAAGGAGTTGAGCTTTAATCTCCACCAAGGGTGTCCGAATCTGACCCACACTGGTTATCAAGTAAGACAGCTTGTCTTCTTCAATAGCATTGATTCGGGGACCACCATGGTGTGGCATATGGTTCTTGTTAACATTTGGTGGTGGTGCAAAGTTCAGAGCTTTGGAGTCTACCAGGTCCTGCACTTTCATGTGCAAAGCTCTGCACTTCTCTGTACTATGGCCAGGCGCATTTGAGTGAAAAGCACACCTGGCGCTGGCCTCATAATTTCTGGGCAGACTGGCGGGATCTGGAGGTGCCAATGTCCTTAGCTCAACTAGGTTGAGTTTTAGGAGTTGTGGCAATAATGTGGCATAGGGCATAGGGATCGGGTCGATCACCCTATTGGCCTGAGAAGGTCTCTGTTGAAACGGTCTTTGCTGATTGTTGTTGCTGGTGTTGTTGTTGTTATAATTTCTCTGAGGAGGATACTGAGTTTGTTGCTGATAATTTTGTTGCTGTGGTTGGTAAGCTGGTTGAGGATGAATTGGAGCGGGAATGGTGACTGCTGCCACAGACCTATGAACATATTGGGGTCTGCCCCTGCTGGTATGGATAGCATTGGTCTCACCAGCCCTTCTTGGGCCCACAAATGGCTTTCTTGTGTTGCTGGATGAGCTAGCACCGTTGTCAGAAATTTTACCCATCTTTAATAGGCTCTCAATTCTTTCCCCGGCTATGACCACATCAGCAAAGCTAGTGGAAGAAAAGGCAGCTAGCCTGTCAATGTATGTTCCTTGGAGGGTGTTCATAAACATATCAGCCATCTCCCTCTCTGACATGGGTGGTTGGACAGCAGCAGCAAGCTGTCTCCACCTTTGGGCGTACTCCCGGAAGCTTTCCCTGGATGATTGTGACATTCCCATCAGGAGGGTCCTGTTGGGAGCCATATCCAAGTTGTACTGGTATTGTCTGATAAAGGCCTCAGCCAAATCCTTCCAGCACCTAATGGTTGCTCTGGTCAGGTGAGAGTACCATTCCCTTGAAGCTCCTGTTAAGCTATCCTCAAAATAAAACATTCATAGCTTTTCGTCCATGGTATATGCCTTCAGCCTCCCCAGAAAGGATTGTAGATGGGTTCGGGGACAGGATGTTCCGTTGTACTTTTCAAAGCACGGTGGTTTAAATTTGTGGGGAATCCTGACCCCGTCCACTAGACCCATGTCCATAACATCAAAGCCCAAAGAATTCTGGGACTCCAGGGATCTTAGTTTCTCAGCAATCTCATCTAGCCTTCTGTCATAGGCTTCCTCCCCAGCTCCCATCACTGTGAATTGATCTTCCTGGGGGTCTTCTTGCAGCACTCTACCTGCAGTGGCAGTCCCTTGCACATTAACAGGAATGTTGATCTCTGGATGCAGGTGGGGTCCATAGACTGGAGGATTAACATGAGGTTGAACTCTCTCATTGTTGCTGGTCCTAGCAGTCCCTGGATGGGGGTCTTCTTGATTCCTTCCCTCTACCAGTGCTCTTAATCTCTCTTGGCTTTGAGCCATATTATTCATCACCTCCATAAACTGTGTCATCTGATTCCTCATTTCCAATCTTTCATTGGCCATTTGAGTCCTGACCTCTGTAAGGTCCTGCTGTACTTGGTCCATCTGTATGCCCGGAAGATTGTTGCGGGTGGGATATCTGTGTGGACGGTTTAGTGGAAACACCCGACGTCGAGCAATAGTTCCTGAGTTCACAACAGAGTTAGTAATAATAAAACAAAAACCTACAAAACAAAACAAAAGGTTAGTATGCAATGCAGTATGCTTATTTGTTTCCAAGGTATCCGGCTTGGCACTTGGTTTTGACTTTTCCAGACCCTTGAGGAAGATGCTTGTGATGTTGCTTGAAGAAATCAGATAAAACAAACCAACACATATATTACAAAAAGTAAATGATACATAGTTTGTTTTTTACAATACATGCCCTCTGAGGGGTCAGAAATACAACATAAAGAAAAGTACATGAAATGAAAGCAACAAATAGCAAAAGTCAAACACCAAGACCAAACTCATCCTCCTGAACTTCCTTGAGAAGTGCTTCAGTCATAGGATCAGCTGGACGCTCTGTAAGATTCCTGATAAGGAGATTCCTGGTAGCAACAGCTGCAGTTAGCTTCTTGTGTTGACTCTGGTCCTTTGTCCTCTTCACACCAGCTTTAATCTTCAACTCTGAGATCTCTTTCTGGGCTGCTGCCAGGGCTTCCTGTTGCTCTTTTGCACTAGCTTCCAGCTGCTCAATCTTATCCTGAGTCCTTTTATCCTCCTGAGTACGAGCTTCGGTGATCTTGACCCACCTAGCTTGACTCTCCTTCAGATACAAATCAGTCCTGGCCTTCTGGAACTGAGCCTCCTTGCAGGCATTCTTCAAGATCTGTTCTCCAGCCCTTGATTTCTTGATATAGTCCTCTGACTTCTCAATCCTGGCTAGATGCTCCACCTTTAGCTTCTCTAACCTTTCAATGTCCAGCCGACCATCACTCCTCTCCCAGAGGGTCTTCTGTAGAGCCTGAGTCAGATTCTCATTTCTCTCTTTCAATTTCTCAAATTCTTCTAAGCTGACAGTTGCTGGAGGTGGTGCTGTGGAAGGTCCAGGCACATCTTCAGTAGTGAAAGGCATTCCAGTAATTTGAGCCCGAGCATGGGACCACTCATAGTACTGAGCTGAGGCCACATTATTGCATCTCCCAAGAATGGTTACCCCCTTAGTCTGCACATTGTCTCAGGCCCAGGATGCTTGCCTGACAATAGCCGGATTAGGCTTAATCTCACAATAGAGGGTCTCAACCAAATCCTGTGCCCTAGGAGGGTGGACCAATGCATAGCCCAGTTGTCTTTTGAATAGCAAAGGGTTGTAGTTGATGCAACCCTTCACTCCTATCAGAGGCACATTGGGAAATTTCCCACAACTAGTAATGATGTCTCTGCCCTTGGTGCTTTGAGTGCACCACCTGATATCATCTGAGGTTAGAGCAACAAGTCACCTAGCCCAGTTCTTTTGCTGGTGAGGGTTCAAGAATGCATCAGTCTTTGGCAAATGCTTGAGCAGCCAAGTATGGAACAAAGGAGCACAACATCTCACTAATCTTCCCCTTTGCTTTTCATTCCTTTGATGAACAGAGTAGTAAAGATCTCCCAGTAAGGTGGGCACTGGGTTCCTCAAGATGAAGAGATGGATTGCACTCTAGCTAACAAACTTAGGCTCATCTGCAAAAAGTATGATCCCATATATGCTAAGGGCCAACAAAGCACAGACTGCCTTCCACTCCCCCGAGGAGGCCTTCAGAATAGCCTGAGAGATCAAGAAATCCAGATGTAGACCAGAGATTCCTGCTTTGGTAGTCATATTCTGCCCAATCAGAACTGGTTCCAGATATAATGCCTTTGCCACCTCTTCATTACTAGGGAAAGCCATCTCAGGGTTGAAGGGGACTCCACCCCTGATAGGTACACCAATCAGTGATGAATACTCTTCCAACAATGGTCCCAACTGAAAATTCTGGAAGGTAAAACATCTCAGAGGGGGATCATAGAACTGCAAGCAAGTATGAATCAAGCTCCTCCGTGAAGGGTCCAAATCCATAACCACATCAAGGATTCCTCCATAATGTTCTCTGAATAGTGGTATATGGTCTGGAGTAACCAGGGTCTGAATCTTTCTGATGCTAGCCAAATCAGGCTCAAAGAAATGATAGGAGATGTTACTCTTCTTAGGTGCCATATTGCTGAAGAAGAGCAGAGACAGATGCTAAGAATAACACTGAAGATGAGCCACTGACAGGCTAAGACTGGTGATGTAGGTGACTGAAGCAGGTAGCTGATAGCTGAAGTAAGTACTGATGGAGATAGGTCTATGCTGAAGAAGGGGTCAAAACCAAGCCAAAATGTATGATGAATACCCTGAAAAACAAATAAACACATGTTAAAATGATGCAATGAGGATGTATGCAAATGATATGCAAGGGTTTGTGACTGAGCTGGATCTGATCAAGTGCTCTGATATAAGTCCATGTGTGTTCAAGAAATCCAGATGGAGGTTCATAAGTCCAGTAACCAAGGTGGGGGGACTCAAATAAAGAGTCACATGTCCTGGGTTAAAATCACAAGAACTGTTCCAAAGTGGGGTACTCTTAATCAAAACAAAGTAACAGGGTATGCTGAGGTCAAGGGTACCTGCAAACCTGTAAACAACCCAACCCCCTCACAGGTGATGTTCTAAAACAAGGATCCTCAGACTTGGATCAGTTATGAGAAGTGTAAACACTTCTAACCCGGAGGTACAGTGTTTACAATAACCATAAAAGATCCTCCTCTAATTCACCTCAGTTTCTGAAGGTCAATACTAAAGGTCATCCAGACTTAGCAGGCTTCCCAGATAGCCCTAGCACTACAGGAAATCTGCAGCACAGAGTTCTCAAGAAGAAACCCATATCTGAACCGTGTTTCATATTCCCGC
The DNA here is from genome assembly GCA_963966055.1 of Lathyrus aphaca. Taxonomy (NCBI): domain Eukaryota; kingdom Viridiplantae; phylum Streptophyta; class Magnoliopsida; order Fabales; family Fabaceae; genus Lathyrus; species Lathyrus aphaca. The sequence goes on along the minus strand of OZ014522.1, from coordinate 505,588,701 downwards.
ACCAGACCGAAATGGAATGGGAAAGAATATGATCCACTCTAGCCTAGGTGTCACTCAGGTCCCAGGTATAGGACCTCAACTCTCAATGGAACCCCACCCACCAAAGCAAAACCAGATCCAGCCAAACACAGTATGACAGTGTGATGTATATAAAGCTGTAAAGAAAGCAGTAAACAAACTGTACATAAAGCAAAAATAAATACAAATACAAGCACAAATAGCATATAACACCCCAGTAAACACAAATCAATCAAGCGCTAGGAGGAACCCACAAAAAGAACCAGAAGCCCTGGTTACAGTGTAAGGTTTCCCCAGTGAAGTCGCCAAGCTGTCGCTACCGATAAATGGGAAATGGCCCAGATAAAGGTACAGACGCGAACGGTCGGCGAAAGAGGGTGTGAGAACACACAGGAGTGAACTCACAGGGAATGAATAGAGTCGACAGCTAGGCATTTTTATCCCGGAGGAAAGGTAATGCTGCATAAACCTAGAAAGACATGGATAAGACGGTTGCGGACCAGAGAGACTGAGAAAGGGGGTTGGTTACAACCTGGGAAGGTATTAACACCCAGATTGTCCGTCGTACTCGACGGGATCCACGCTTAAAAGATTTGTGTTTTAAAGGGGTAGTGTCAGTGCAATTTGTGTATATAAAGAGCTGGAAAAGGATGTACAGGTGTCAGTGCAAAAGAAATGTGAAATGTGATATATACAGTGTCAGTGTAAGGATAAAGAGTGAGGTGCTCATGATAATGAGGCTAAGAAAATAAGGCTAGAAGGAGGGGGAATATTCAGAGACTTTTGTTCGATAACTGTTAAGTTATGCCTACGTATCCTCTCGTGCAATGAGGAAGTCAGAACACCGTAGTTCGACCCAAAGAGACTGAAAGATGAGTTGACTTGTGAACTGCTTACTTGTCTATGCTCAAGTGTATGACCTGTCTGGCTCAGGTGCAAACTGTCTTGCATTAGACGGAAGAAGCGAGTTCTCGTTTGTGAGTGAATGAGATGAGAAAAGAATCCCGAAGGAGACGATTATTGTTTGTTTTTGTGTTTTTCAGTCTTTTATTGCTTTTTGAAAGTTTGCTATAAGTTAATGAGCTTAAGCCTAAGCCAATGGATTTAGTAAACTCATCACATCTTCCCTCTGATTAGGGGTAATGAGAATACCTTAAGTGTGAAGTCAGCTTCTCACACTTAATCACCATGGTGTAAGATTAAGATCATTAACCTACTTGTGATTATTTAGATGTTTTTGGTGTTTTTGTTTAGTGTTAAGTAATGAGATTAAGCCATAATCAGGGATTAAACAGACTCATTACACCATCCTAATAGAAGGATAATAGATGAGAATGTTTAAGCTGAGGAAAGCTCCTCAACTTAATCCATGATTAGGGATTAAACCTATGACAAAACAAAGCCTTTATAAAGTGGATTTTATTTAATGATATGATGAAGAAGTGATTTTTAAGGTTTGTAAGACAACTTGAGGGGGACTTGTCCATTAACACTAGGGTTAGTCCTTCTTAACCAATTAAGGAAGAATTAGAACCCTAATGCAAGGCCCAAGTTACAAGTGTGGTGTCTTTGTGATTATTTGATGGATTGATTAAAGGATTTAAACACATCAAGGGTTTAACACTTAGGATTAAAGTTATACACTCCATCCTAATAGAAGGATGCAGGCATAAGCTTAATCACAAAGCCTTAAAACCTTTAGGGTTTAGTCCCTGATTATGAGATGAGAAGAGAAGACTCAAAGAGACACAAAGGTAAAAACTAAGTGGGGGACTAATCAAAACCCTAATCATTGTCATGCTTGGTTGTTCCTAAGGTTTGTGAGGTTTACAAAAGAAGCCTTCAGAGGAACCACCAGGAAGCAGATGAAAGGATCAGGAGAAGCAAAGCAACTTGCTTCATTCAAGAAGTCAAGTCACTTGAAGAAAGAAAGTAAGAAGGAGAAGAAAGAGCAAGCTCAATCTCAAACACATAACAAAATGCAGTATGGATGCATAAAAGAGATGAAAAGAAGTTGTGAGAAGTGAAGGCAAATTCACTTCTCAAAGTTACTTACCACCTGAAAAGTTAATGAAAGGAATGCAATGCAATGCAAAATGAGATGAAATGACATGATGTGAATGAAAACCAGAAGCACATACATGATGTTAATGATGTTATGAGATGGTGCAAACATGAAACAAAGCATGGGGATGATCATATGAACAAATGGATGCAAATGAAGCAAGTTAGGAACCATGATCATACATGAAAAGTTATGAAGTGCAAATGGCATACAACATGGCAAATGCAAGATGCAATGATCAATCATGCTTCTAATATGTCTTAAGATGTCAAATGAATCAAATGGATGCACAAAATGCTATGGCAAGTCAAGGTATGAATGCAAATGCAAGATGGATGCATATGGAAGCCCAAATTAGGGTTTATGATCAAAGCATCAAACAAAGACCAAAATCAGAAGCAAACATCAAGATAAAAAATTGAAAATGCAATCAAAGGATCCCTAAACCTATACAAACTCACTGCCCAAAGGAGAGGTTCCAACTCTTAACCTAATTAGGGTTATGAATTTCCTAAGTTTCTTAGTGTTTTTGGGTACCTTAACAAGAAAAATGCCAAACAAATGGAAAATGAAAGATCAATTCATGCTAAATTAATCTCACAAACTACATGATATGCTAAACACAATGCAAAAAGAATCAAAGTCCAACTCTCAAAGGTTAGGCAGAAATGATTTTTTGAAGTTTGGATCAAAATAATGCTTTGAAAATGAATTAATTCCATGGAAAATTATCAAAATGCATCAAGATCAAAAAAGAAATTTGGTTTGAGGGTTGGACAATGTTTCTAAATGGTTTTAAATGTTTCATGAATTTTTTGGTGATTTTTAAATACCTAAAAGTATTTTTAATTAATTAATTCTCATTAATTAATTAAAAATAAACTTTTAAATATTTAAAAATGTTTTTAAAATGCAAAAAATAAAAATAAAAATGTTTTTGGTTTCTGAAATTAAATAAAAGTTTATATAAAAAATTTCAGAATTTTTGAAATGATTTTGCTATTTTTAATAAAATGTACAAGTTAAATGAAATAACATGAAAATAAAATGAATTTAATCTGAAAAAAAGAAAAGTCAACACATCTAAGGGTCCAGGTTCAAACATACGCGCGCGGGAATGGACTTGGCGCCACATCCAAGGGTGGAAATTCAAACTTGGCTAATTAACTGATTAAGCCCTAATCTTGCCCTAATGACTTTCAGGCGACCGGAACACTGTTCCGGTCGTCTTCTCCGATCAACCAAAAACACAAACTTTCTCTATACGCAATGAAAACAAAATCCAACTGCCCAGAACTCTTCCCCACTCAAACACGAACCAAACCCCTCACTCAAACAACATTTATCATTCCTAAATCAGCCAAATCGAATCAAAATAGTTTTAGGGCAAAAAGTTTCAGAGCATTCATACATCCTGGTTTCTCAACCATTTTCAAAAGTAAACACATATTCATGATCAGGGAAGCATGTAGATTCATCTAGTAACTTAAAATACACGTTCTGGAAAAAAAGTTCATGAAGCTACCTGAGTTTGAAGCTTTTCAGTCTGGAACTTTCTGACCTCCTCTCTTGTGCAAAACCACTCCTGTGACCTCCCTTGTGCTTCTGAAAGGCTTGGAACAAATTTATTTGGGCTGGTTTGAGAGTTTGCAGAGGTTCTGTTCAAGGTGGTGTGGTGATCGTGTTTTAGATTCTTTGAGTTTCAGGCTGCTTTGAAGGTTGGTTTGTGTTCAGTGAAGCATGGTGAGATGATTGGTGAAGTTTGTTTGTGTGTTTCAGGCTTGTGCTGAGAGTTTCGAAAGCTTTTGCTCAAGAGGGTGAAAATGAGAATGCTGTGTTGTGGTGTGTTTCAGGCTTGCTTCTTGTTATGTTTGGCTTGCATTTGATCCACATAAACAATTCCCATTGGTCAGATGAAGTGACATGTGCTTTATTGATTAGTATGGGTGCTTTTGCAAAAATGTCAAAGTTGTGTAAGAGAAGCATGGGCCACTTGCTAGCCTAGTACAAGGAGTGTGTCCTGCGCAGCATGAGGTGAGGAAAAGCCTAGGATTGATCAGCCAACTAGCCAGCAAGTGGATGAGAAGCTATGATGACTTTTGCAACTTGGTTCACTTTTGATCCTTATGAAAAAGTCTTGCTCCACAAGCCATAAAACATGTGATCCCTTGGCCCATTCTGATTTTTGAATGTTGTGTGATCATGTTGTGTGGATTAGAAGTGCATTTGATAGCTTTAGAACACTTGATCAAGTCATTTTGCAAAATACCTCTTTGGTAGAAACTTTGAAATTTTGTGATTTTTGCCAACTTTGACAAGCCATAACTTTTGATCCAAAATGAATTAGGTCATGTTCTTATACTTTTTGAAAAGGGAATGATCCATTCTACAACTTTCATGACCAAAGTTTTTCCATTTGAAGCTTTCTTGAATCAAAAAGTAAGGGTTGAAAAAGTTGCCTAAAATGACAATTTCATTAAAAGTCAAACTTGCCCAAAAAAGTCAACTTTGCAAAAGACTTGAAATTCTTCAATTTTGTGAACTTCCAACCTCTTCCATGATCAAATAAAGATCATATACAATCAAAATGATGAAGAACACCCTTTGGTTGGGTCATTGGAGGCCTCAGATGCCCTGATTTTGCACTGACTTGCTTGAAAAGTCAACTCTTGATCAGATGACTTCCCCATGGCATTTCTTCATGAAAATTGATATGAATACTCCCTATACCATATAGAGACCAATAGAAACAAGAATGACCAAAAAATTTGGAGTTATGGCCTCTGAAACCAAAACCCTAATTTTAGGTCAACTGTGCAGTCAAGCCTGGCTCTACTTCCACACCATCCCAGTTCTTGTGATTTTTTGACATTCTTGACTTTGAGAGGATATAATATGATACTTGAACACACATGGACCCCTTTGAAGTGATTGGTGGCCTTTGGAGTGGCCCAAGAAGCCCTTGGATTGCTCAGATCACAAACCCTAGATGCAGATGACTTTGAATCTATGCAGTGAATCAAAAATGTGATATGAGATGCTATGATTGAGTTTATGCATATGAAATGATCACAAGCCATGGTGTGAATGGGTGAGGGCAAATTTGGGGTGTTTACAATTACCATTCCCAATATTTCGAGGAACCTCAAGAATCGCACAATTCCAATCTCAAAATACTAATGGAATATTACAACGTGACACTAACTCACTTCCACCCAAATCAACACTCCCAATATTTTGATGAATCACAAGAATCCGTTCAGTCCAACCTTGAAACATTAATGGAGAATTTCATTGAAACATCAACCAATGCTAGACTAGAATCTATGATGGAGCACTTTGTGGACGCACAAACTATCAAAAATGAAGAGCTTAAAAGACAATATATTGAAAATCATGAAACCCTTAGGTGGTTGAACACGATGGTCGAGTCCCTCGTGACTCACACTGAGGCATTGGAGACCCAAACCTTACTTCTTGCACTAACACCTATAGGCCCCTCCCATGAGGAGAATACATATGTTATAACAACCAGTAGTAAAGAACAACTCGAAAATCATGAGGAGAGTGATAATGAGGTTGAGGAGCATTATGGTGATAAAAGAGTTGAGATTAAGACAAATCCACCGACAACATCCATAAAAGAGGTCGCCAGAGAGGTAGAGAATGAAGAGCGAATTTTTGATCATCCTCCATATACCCCACCATATCCTTTCCCCTACAGGTTTGCAGACTCCAAAACATATGTGTATGTATGGAAAATCATCCACACTAACACACATTTGTCTGAGGTCTTGCATGAAAAGAGAAAATTAGAAGACTGGACTAGGGATATCATTAACGATAAGAGGGTAAGGTTAGACTTTGAGGTAGTGGATGAAATGACAAATCCAAAACCAGAAAAGCTGATACTTAGCATAGATCCAGAACCACCAACACAAGTCCAAAAGAATGAACCACCCCACAGAGGGAAGAAAAGAAAAGGTGAGGGATATGTGAGATGGCTTGATAAATTTCCATGGAAACCGAAGATTGACACTTCTAACCGTCGAGCTATCGACGTTGAACAAAACGCTGCGTGGGTGGTAACCCACAAGCTTTTAATTTAATGTTTTCCTCTTATTGTTTGTGAATCGTATCACTTGTCACGTCTCATCTACATTTAGGCAAAAGATCTCTAGATGACAAATCCCTTAAAATGACCTGGTGCCCACAGACGTTCTTATGAATGTCTCTGCTAGTGGTGACACTGATGTTGAGTATGATAGGAGATGGCATGTCTCTCCCATTCGCAACTCACCTCCTCCTTGTTCTTTGCATGGTCTGGTTCCACCTGCACACACCGCACCATATTTTTCTTACAAAATTTGTAGGCACTTCTTAGAAAATAGGTAGTATGATGAGAGACTTCAGTAAAGTGAAGTGTCAGCAAATTTCATATAATTAGTAGTATCAGATGTCGGAGTAGAAGTGGCAAGCGAAGACAGGGACAATAAGGGAAGAATCAAAGTAAATTTGGCCGTGGTAGCACGCAATGACATTCATACATGTTCTATCTTTCCTTTTTCCACCTTTTATCAAAACATTGAGGACAATGTTTGGTTTAAGTGTGGGGGAGGAACTCTATCGCTTTCATTTTACCGCTTTATAGTTAGATTTACTAATTTCCAGCATCATTTTAATTTTTTTTTTCTGTTTCATTGTGTCTTTGCATGAGTTGGCAAGTCTTTATACATGATTTTTTTTTATCGATTTCCCATTTCCTTGAGCCACACAAAACATTTCGAAATTTTTTGAGTAAAAAACAGTGTTTCTTTTGAAAATCTTAGGTTACAGACAAAATTGAGGTTGAATTGTGAGACTTGGAAAAATTCCACAAGATCGATATCGTTCTAACACCGTGACCCTCCAAATTATGGAAATCGATTTGAGCACTTGCTATGCCATAGTCTTAAGTTCTTACCCTTTTAGTAGTCCCTAATTAGTTTATTTAGCAGTCAAACCCATCCTAAGCACACACTAAGTAGGAAGTCGATGCAAATAAGTGTATGATCTCGGGATAAAAAGGTAAACTAAGAAGAAAAAAATGATGAATGAATGAAAATAAATGCTCCTTCTAAGTTAGGTGATCCTCGCCCGATCATTTAACCCAATGGTGTAAACTTCTTTATTTTATTGAAACGTGCAAAAGAAAATTGATAATTAAGAGATCATAATCACTAACAGGCTATCCTACCATGAATGTGAAAGGATAACGAGCTTAATGTGGTTGCGCCGGAATGAAAAGGGATGAAAGAAGGATGAGTGAGTTAGGCTTAGGTATAATGACATGATTCAGATTGGTTTGTATAGGAGGGAGGTTTATGACCCCAAAAGCAGAATTGTGTTGTTACGATATCCTTAATGTGCGAGCAAGTACCTATCGGCACAAAACTTAATCGAAGTAGAGTTGGTAGCATATGATGAGTATTTGTATGCATTATTTTTCTTATGAGTCATGGTTTGCTTGAGGACAAGCAAAGGTTTAAGTGTGGGGGAATTTGATAACGCGAAATTATATCGTATATTTGGCTTGATTTACATGAATTTATAGTACATCATATTAGATTTTTCCCGATTTATGTTTTATAATACCTGCATTTATTTATGTTTTTCAGATACTCGAGTCGGAACGAAATTTATCGGAGAATGAAGAATTAATGAAGAATTAAAGAGAAGAAAAAGAAAATATTATGAAATGAAAGAAATAAGATGGAAAGAATTAAGAAGGAGAGAAAAGAAAAGTAATAAAAAAAGAAATAAAGAAAAAGAAGAAAAAAAGAAGAAAAAAGGGTAGGGCCCACCACTCACACACACGACCCAGACCATGCGGGGATGGCGCCCACCACCCCACTTCTTCCTATTTCTATGGCGCAGGCCATGCTTTGTGAGAGAGAGGAGTGCCACAGGCCACTCGGTCTCCCCTCCTACTCTCTCTCCGTCCTTTTCGCACGCACGCAGTCCCATTATCCAGTCTTCAACGAACCCGTTTTTTATGCCACTGAAGCCAAATCTTCCACATCCAAGTCTACTATAAATTGAAGCAAAAACTCTCATTTTGGGGGATCGACTCTTTTGGCCAGATTTTCCTTGTTTAGCTTTTAGGCAGTTTTATTAGTATGTAAAAGTAATAGCCTTCCACGTTTTTGGAGGCTATTAGGAATTAGTTTTAAGATTTTATTTCTACATTTAATTTATGTATTTTAATTCGAAGCCTTCAGGCGTATTATAATTTAGCATCCATTTATTCTATGTTTTATTTACTGTTATTTATTTTATCGTTTTCTTATTTAATTTCCATAGCATGTTTCCAATTTTAGTTTATATCATATCTGCATATTTATTTTTCTGTCCATGACTTTCTAAATATTCTCGAGTCTGACATATGAGGACCGTCGTCTCCGACGGGCCTCGTTAGAAAATAATAGGTGCGAATTATTGTTTAAAGCTCTGTTCTGGTTTTAATTTTCAATTATAATTTAAGAAACTTTGTCACGAGAGTGAGGGGTTATTTAACACGGTTTTGTCACAGAGTAAAAAATTAATTAAGGTTAGAGCCGACACAGCGAGAGCGTGGGGATCCAACCAGATAGTGGAAATTAGGCAACAAATCTAAATACAGCGAGAGCGCTTTAGATAAGTTTAGGATATTATCAGCTTTCAAAATATATTTCTTAGTTACCGGGCGAGCGAGAGCAAAATCTTGGGATTAGGAAGTGTGGCTTTAGTCAAGACCGCGAGAGCGTGGGACGGAGTTTTTAAGCTGATATATTCTACGGAACTAAGCTATAGTCGTAATTAGTATCAAATTCTACAAAGTCCCTTAGGAACATGAAATCCATATTCCGGTCTCTCTTTTCTATTATATTTTCCTACTTTTATTTCAGTTCTAGTTTTAAATTCCCTTAAAACAAATATCATTAGCCTTAGATTTACAAAGCAACGACAGATAACGGTAGGTTGACATTGGTCTTTGTGGATTCGACAATCTTTTATATTACTTCGATATTTTCGTGCACTTGTGGAGCGATCAATGGGTCATCACGAGGGAGAATCATTCATATTGGGTCAAGCATTCACCTACACTCACCCAAAGAAGCGAGAGAGACACCGCATATTCACTCAAAATCTTAAGGTGATGGGTATATGAGTCATCTCACTTATAAAATGCTTAAATGTAAACAATAATGCTAATCCTACACCTTTGTTGACACCAAATAATTACACTGTATACACTATTCACCGTATTTATAATGTGAATAATAATTTTTTTTTAAATAAAAAAATATTTATGAACAATAACTTTAAAATAGTTAAATTGATTAATAAAATGTAAAAAAATTAGTTATAAATGTCCAGGTATTAAAAATTAAAATTTTAAACCTATACCCATATTTAATATTTGTTAAATTTTCGTTACCCTTATTTTTTTGAAAAGACTAAATATATTAAATTAAAATTGCCAAGTCTTAATTAATTTTTCTAATTCCTTTCTTGCTTCCACAAATACTCCTATTGTTAAGTTTTATCTTGATTTTGTGCAAGATCCGGTCCAAGATGCATTGACCCACACTTCACCGATTTTTCAAAATCCCAACCGATTCTTACCGGTTCTCACGGTTCATGTTGATAATATCCATTAGCCAACTCGAACCGGCCTATAGAAGCCACCTATAAATTAGCACCGTCGTAGTTAATTCTACTTCTTTAGGCTCTCAGAGACCAAAACAGCTTGAGTAATTGTCTCTGCTAGGGTTTCATTTCTGCACCTTTTCCTCTTTCTTTCCGCGAAATTCAACTCAAAAATTCCATCTCAAAACACAGAATTGAAGTGAATAGAAACTAATTTGAACTCTGAATTTGAACTTACAGTAAATTAGTCAGAAAAGATGATGATGGATTTGGAAGATGAAAGTGAATATGATCAGCAAATGGATGAAGAAGACGACGAAGAAGAAATTACTCAAGAAGATGCTTGGGCTGTTATTTCAGCTTACTTCGAAGAGAAAGGTTTAGTTCGGCAGCAACTTGATTCATTCGATGAGTTCATCCAAAACACTATGCAGGAAATCGTAGATGAATCTGCTGATATTGAGATTCGACCTGAGTCTCAGCATAATCCAGGTCACTCTTCCGATGCCGCAGAGGTATCTAGCTTCTTTTTGCCGTTGTTGTTAGTTTGCACATGGTGTGCACAACACTGAAAATAATCACTTTAACAAGAGTGTTACAGATTTTTTATTGTGAGATTATGATGAAAAAAATCGAATTGACTAGCTTCTCCAGCCAAAAAATATAATGACTGATTTTATTTAAGAAAGTGTTTTTAATGCTTCTGATACAAAAAATTCTATATGTAAAAATAATGTCTGTATTGTTGAATATCAATTTTTTTTTTCTTTCATGATTTGTAACGGTGTTGTTATTAATTTGATTTTGGATTTGTTTGCAGTTAATTTACAAGATAAGTTTTGGTCAGATTTACTTGAGTAAGCCTATGATGACAGAATCGGATGGAGAAACTGCCACATTGTTTCCTAAGGCAGCTAGATTAAGGAATCTTACTTATTCGGCTCCTTTGTATGTTGATGTTTCTAAGAGGATCATTAAAAAAGGACATGATGGTGAAGAGACCCACGAGACTCAGGATTTCACTAAAGTTTTCATTGGCAAGGTGCTCCTTACTCATTTTAAATATATAGTATTCTACAGGTTAAAATAGGGTGTTTGGAAGAGTTAATAATTATAACCAATTATTACATTACATATAATAGTAATTAAGTATTAATGTTTGGGTTTATTTATTAAACTACATGACGTGTCCTATAAGAAGTTAATTTCAGTATATTCAGATTTGAATGACAAGCTTAAACTTCTACTAGGGCCCTTTTGTTAGTTTTAGTTTATTTTAGTGATAAGCTCTCTCACTAGATGCCTTTTTGTTGTTTTGAAATCACTCTTACTTACATCATTGTAATAATCAATGGATAGAGTTGTTGGGATCTTATTCCTTAAATTGGACTAGTAACATTTTAATTAGAACAAATGGACTTGCAAAAGTCATGAATGCATGTGTTAGAATTTCAGAATAATTGAGAATAATGTCTGTCGGTGTTGACTGAAAACACGGGTTGACGGAAAACACGGGTCAGCTTGCCAATAAAATTATTTTGCGCTTAGCTAGGTGATGTGGAGCATTTTGCTATATCAAGCATTTTCATTTAATGAATATACACGGATATCTACTTATCAGTATAATTATATTGCATTATTTTGTAGTTTTGTGAATTTATAAATAAGATTTTACATTAGAATTTCGGAACAATTGAGAAAAATGTCATTGTACTTATTTTGCCGTTTTGTCAATGTGTAAATAATAGTTATTTTAAAATATATGGGGTGGTGAAGGGAAATATCGTTGGATTGGACTCTTGGTGCCATAACTAATGTTTTTTGTTGTTGTTAGGTTCCTATAATGCTCCGGTCTAGTTATTGCACATTGTATCAAAATTCGGAGAAGGATTTGACTGAGCTTGGAGAGTGTCCTTATGATCAAGGAGGATATTTCATTATTAATGGCAGTGAAAAGGTTCTCATTGCTCAGGAGAAGATGAGCACCAATCATGTCTACGTCTTCAAGAAGAGGCAACCTAATAAGTATGCTTACGTGGGTGAAGTTCGGTCCATGGCAGAATCACAGAACAGACCACCTAGCACTATGTTTGTGCGCATGCTCTCTCGAGCTAGTTCCAAAGGGGTAAATGAAAACCTTATATATTTTGTTATTTTTGGTGTAGTTTGTGATGTGTGGCGAGTCAGGTTCTGCAGATGTTTTGATGTCTTGTGCAGTTTCTAAGTTTATGCATTTTTATTTCTACCAGGGTTCTTCTGGGCAGTATATACGTGCTACTCTTCCATACATTCGAACTGAAATTCCTATCATTATTGTGTTTCGGGCATTGGGATTTGTCGCTGATAAGGATATACTCGAACATATATGCTATGACTTCGCGGATACTCAAATGATGGAGTTGCTCCGTCCTTCCCTAGAAGAAGCATTTGTAATACAAAATCAACAGGTGGGTTTTGCCACTGTTATATTACTTGCTTACAGTCAAAATAGTGATTGGCTGTCTAAGATTTTATATTTGTTTCGAGTGAGTTTGTACACCTCAATTGTGTTCAGAAGGATGGAATAGCCTATTTTTCCTGTACTGCATAATAAAATTTAGGTAGAGTTTGGATTAGTTTATAGTTTATGAGAGTATTTCAATATAAGAAAAACATTTAATTTCTTATCCATATAACAAATCTTATAAGCTTATAGGGGTCTGTATGGAAATTAAACGAGAGAGCTTTTGAAAAAAAAATGAGGTACGAAACTCAATTTAACGGTATTAGAGAAGCTATTTTCTTGCATACTCATGGTTATCACACCATTATTTGAAGCTTATTGTTTCTACAAGTACTTTGCAAAAGTTTATCAAGACTAGCTCTTAATTAAGTCTCCAGTTCAGATGTTCTAATTAAATTCTTTACTTCTTTTCCATTGCTATATTTCCTTATCTTACTACATTGCTTTTCCACATCGTGTCATATGTTTTTCCAGTTGCATTTTTCTCTCCCTATAAGTTTAGATGATTAAAAACTATTCTATTCAGGTAAATATAACATTGTTTGATAAATAATTTTCTTAATATTTCATGTGTTTTGTATGGGGAGATTTTATTTCACTTAAATATTAATTTCACTCCAGGTTGCACTTGACTACATTGGAAAAAGAGGAGCAACAGTAGGTGTAACCAAGGAAAAGAGAATTAAGTGAGTTGAGTTGTATTTCTGTAGAATAAAATGATTTATTTGCTCCCATCATGAAGTAACTGTTATCCTAATCTTCAGGTATGCTAAGGACATCCTTCAGAAAGAGATGCTTCCACATGTTGGTGTTGGAGAGTATTGCGAGACAAAAAAAGCGTATTATTTTGGGTAAGTTCGTAACATGTATCTTGTTACTTTAATTTTTTAGTATTTATTGAGCTTATTACTTTAGTTTTTAGTATTTACTATGCTCATCATTGCTCATTAGATATATCATTCATCGGCTACTTCTGTGTGCACTTGGGCGGAGGGCCGAAGATGACAGGGATCATTACGGAAACAAGAGGCTGGACCTTGCAGGTCCTTTACTTGGTGGACTTTTTAGAATGGTTTGTTTCTCAAGTAATTGATATTGTTGTATTTAATTAGGCTTGTTATTTATTTATTTATTTTTAATTATATGTTGCTATAATCTGTAATGCAGCTGTTCAGAAAGTTAACTAGAGATGTCAGGGGTTATGTACAGAAGGTTTGTTCTACTTTTAAAGTACATGTTTTATTTATTTTTCACTGCCTATACCCTTCTAACTCATGAATGGTGCAGTGTGTTGATAATGGGAAGGAGGTTAACCTGCAATTTGCTATCAAAGCAAAAACCATTACAAGTGGACTTAAGTACTCACTTGCTACTGGTAATTGGGGGCAAGCAAATGCTGCAGGTACTAGAGCCGGAGTGTCGCAGGTATGATTGTGCGCTATTTTGATGCTTCAACAGTCGTGCTCATTCTCTTCTAAAGAGGAAATGAAACATTAAAAACTTAACTTTTTGTCTTTATGTTTCAGGTGCTAAATCGTTTAACTTATGCGTCCACTTTATCACACCTGCGAAGATTGAATTCTCCCATAGGACGTGAAGGTATTTGCTTTGCTTATGCTGTTCAAGTCTGACCAAACCTTCAATCGTTTCCTTCCCTCTTGTGCATTGTTTGCATAAATTTATAAATAGATACAATCAATGAAATTCAATAATAAGTCCTCGATGATTTCTTTAGGAATTAGATTCAAAGATCCGACACTAGTTTTTAAATTTTTTTTTATATGAATAAATAATATTTGTAGAAGTTGTATTTTTATTGTTTCTCTTCTATTATTTCAGGCAAGTTGGCCAAACCAAGGCAGCTGCATAATTCACAATGGGGAATGATGTGTCCGGCAGAAACACCTGAAGGACAAGTTAGTATTTTTCTTTGCAAGCTTCTTATATTACTCCTTGTTTTATGAGTAACTCATCTTTCTCGGTGGTATTTATGGGTGTGTTTGGGCTATTATTTAGGCCTGTGGACTGGTGAAGAACCTGGCCTTGATGGTTTACATAACAGTTGGTTCAGCAGCATATCCTATTCTGGAGTTTTTAGAGGAATGGGGTACAGAAAATTTTGAGGTGCTTGTGACTTCCTGCATAACATTAATTTGTTTCTTTCTATATACTGTCTGTCTGTGTGTAAATTTGCTTATTTTTCTTCATGTAGGAAATTTCTCCTGCTGTGATTCCCCAAGCTACAAAAATTTTCGTAAATGGTTGCTGGATGGGTATTCATCGTGACCCTGATATGCTGGTTAGAACATTGAGAAAGCTAAGACGTCGGGTAACTATTCATTTTACTCGTCTGATTTTGTTTTGATTCTTTTGACAGCCTAAAATATTGTGTTTGAAACCGTTGGTAAATAGCAGCCCTCTTAAACTGTTGACAAAAATATTCAGTTTTAGTTTAGTGCTGATGGCTTTCCTGTCGTGCAGGTTGATGTTAATACTGAAGTTGGGGTTGTTAGAGATATCCGTCTTAAAGAGTTGCGCATATATACAGATTATGGTCGCTGCAGTCGTCCTTTATTCATTGTAGATAAACAAAGGCTTCTCATAAAAAAGAAGGACATTCATTCTTTGCAACAAAGGGTAAGTAGCAAGTAGTTACTGCAGTGCATCTGAGGAGTCATTGTTGTTTCAGTAATTGCTTAACCTCCTTTTCCATTTCTTTAGGAATCCCCTGAAGATGGTGGATGGCATGATCTTGTGTCCAAGGGATTTATAGAATATATTGACACGGAAGAGGAAGAGACTACTATGATTTCCATGACCATTAATGTCAGTTCTATAATTCTAAATTTGCGGAAGTATATACTCTTCAATAATACATAAATGCAAATCATGAATATGTAAATCAATATGAATATATGTTACAGGATCTTGTTCAAGCAAGGCTTAATCCAGAAGAAGCATATTCTGATACTTACACTCACTGTGAAATCCATCCATCACTAATTTTGGGTGTATGTGCTTCCATCATTCCATTTCCTGATCACAACCAGGTAAATATGGTATGGTATTTTGCGGTATGCTCATTTTGATTAATACCCACTATTAATATCTTATCTTTGGTGGTGCAATCAGTCCCCTCGTAACACATATCAGTCTGCAATGGGAAAACAAGCAATGGGAATTTATGTTACCAACTACCAGTTTCGAATGGTATTGTTCATTTGTTTATATGATTAAAAGTGTCTAGTGGGCTATACTTGATGCTGGATTCCACTTGATGCTTTTGCTTCATTGCTTAGGATACCTTGGCCTATGTATTGTACTATCCTCAAAAGCCATTGGTCACTACGAGAGCCATGGAGCATCTTCATTTTCGTCAACTACCTGCCGGAATTGTAAGTTTTGACCTCCTTTATTTAAATCATTGTTATTCTGTTGATAATGAGATGCTCTAAAATATTCTCTTTTGTTGCCTTAGAATGCCATTGTGGCCATTTCATGTTATTCTGGTTATAATCAAGAAGATTCTGTCATCATGAACCAATCGTCAATAGACCGTGGCTTCTTTCGGTCTCTGTTTTTCCGTTCATATAGGTGACTTTGCTGCCCCAATTGATAAAAAATCCACGCTTTATTTTTTGTTCGTGATTTTTGTATGATGTGTTATAACATTGCTTATCTTTTATAGAGATGAAGAGAAGAAAATGGGAACCCTTGTCAAAGAAGATTTTGGTCGGCCGGATAGAGCTAACACCATGGTGGAAATTTTGGCTTCTCTTTAATCTTTATAATATATGTTGATTTGCTATTTGGTAGTTTATAACCAAGTTTTGTTTTGCAGGGTATGAGGCATGGTTCTTACGATAAGTTGGATGACGATGGCCTTGCTCCACCTGTAAGCATCAATTTTGACAACAATCTGAATGTCATGTCCGACAGTGAAAATAAATGTGTACTAAATGTAGCAATTTGTTACTATGAAACAGGGCACCAGAGTGTCTGGTGAGGATGTTATTATTGGAAAGACCACTCCTTTATCTCAGGAAGAGGCTCAAGGACAAGCTGCTCGTTACTCAAAACGTGATCACAGCATAAGTTTACGCCACAGTGAAACTGGAATCGTTGATCAAGTAAATTTTGTCATAAATATTAACTTTCATTCGTTACAATCTGAGTTTGAGCCTATACTATGAAAACTTAATGAAAGGAGAGGTTTTTAGTAACAAAATAAGAGTGGAGATGTTTCTAGAAACAAAGTAAGAGTTATATTCCGAAAGCATAATGACTTAATGAAAGGAGAGGTTTTTAGTAACAAAATAAGAGTGGAGAGGTTTAGTAACAAAATAAGAGTTATATTACGAAAGAAAAATGCCTTGATGAAAGGAGAGGTTCTTAGCAACAAAGTAAGAGTGGAGAGGTTTTTAGTAACAAAATAAGTTATATTCCGAAAGCAAAATGACTACATCTGTAATGAAGAACATATTATTCTATCTAAATCCTGAATTCCTCGAATTATTTTACTTATGGATTTATGTATTTCCTATTTTGTAGGTTCTGTTGACAACAAATGCTGATGGGTTGAGATTCGTTAAAGTAAGGGTGAGATCCGTTCGAATACCACAGATTGGTGACAAATTCAGTAGTAGGCATGGTCAGAAGGGGACAGTTGGTATGACGTATACACAAGAAGACATGCCCTGGACTGCGGAGGGCATCACCCCTGATATTATTGTAAATCCACATGCTATACCTTCTCGAATGACAATTGGTCAGCTTATTGAGTGTATCATGGGGAAGGTTGCAGCCCACATGGGAAAAGAAGGAGATGCGACTCCTTTTACCGATGTTACAGTAAGTAGCATTCTTTCATCACATTTTTCATTATTTTAACACCATTTTCATTCTTTCATCATGTTCAAGACACCTTTTTAGCTAGCATTTAAAATTCTGATATATATTTTACTACTATAATCCAGGTGGATAATATCAGCAAAGCTCTACACAAATGTGGATACCAAATGCGTGGTTTTGAGACAATGTACAATGGTCATACAGGGAGGCGTCTCAGTGCAATGATTTTCCTTGGCCCTACTTATTACCAAAGGTTGAAGCATATGGTTGATGACAAGATCCATTCTCGTGGACGAGGTCCTGTGCAGATTCTTACAAGGCAACCTGCTGAGGGGCGGTCACGAGACGGTGGTCTTAGGTTTGGAGAGATGGAACGTGATTGCATGATAGCCCATGGAGCTGCTCACTTCCTAAAGGAAAGATTGTTTGATCAAAGTGATGCATATAGGGTCCATGTATGCGAACGCTGTGGGTTAATAGCTATTGCAAATCTGAAGAAAAATTCTTTTGAGTGTAGGGGTTGCAAGAACAAAACTGACATTGTTCAGGTGAATGATCATTTATCATGTTTTATATAGTCCATATTACAGTTATGAGTGTTTTCTCCTTGTGCTGAATTCGTAGTATTTGATTTTTGTTTGTTTATGCAGGTTTACATTCCTTATGCTTGTAAGCTGCTATTCCAAGAGCTCATGGCTATGGCCATAGCTCCAAGAATGCTTACTAAAGAGATCAAGTCTATAAAAGACCAAAAGAAAAAAGGAGCCTGATGAGCAAGTTTGGGATGATCACACATTGTTTGCGAAGATGTATTAACTTGACTTTCCTTGCTTTCTCAAGACTGATAAACGAAATCAGGAGCCTTTCAAGTGTTGGGAAATGAAGTCATATATTCAAGTAGTTTGAATGGCATTCCATTTATAAGTCAAGGATTTTAACTTACTATACATAAATAAATATCCGAGAAAAAGCCCATCAATACCTTGCTTCACATAACATTTGGCAATGTTAATTACATGATAATGTATCTGTTAAAAAATTTAGCAGGGCTGTCAATTTTAAGCTGGTCATTCTAAAGACCTGCTTGCCTTTTGTATCCCATGAAGGTAGGTCTGGTACTTGTAAAATGGTGAATTACCGTGTGCACGGCGGCGCTTGCAGATATTCACTTCTTACTCTTTATTCTGCTGAGTTATATTTGTAACTTTATCATGTATTAAAAAATAGTATCAAGTTTGAGCTTCTCTGTTTTGACTAAACACAACATTTTTATCTTTTATTGTGATGTTTTATTTATTTATGTACTCATTCTTTAATATACAAATGCTACCAGTAGAATTGGGATGGAAATCAATAGACAAAATTTCAAAAAAATACAGAGCTGCTAAATTTAAAAGTACAAGAGCTTTATTGGAAAATAGATATTGAACCTTCAATATAACATTTATTGGAAAAAA
Organism: Lathyrus aphaca; assembly: GCA_963966055.1. Classification (NCBI taxonomy): domain Eukaryota; kingdom Viridiplantae; phylum Streptophyta; class Magnoliopsida; order Fabales; family Fabaceae; genus Lathyrus; species Lathyrus aphaca. Next base: position 505,570,136 of record OZ014522.1, on the reverse strand, counting down.
GAAATTAAACTAGACATGGATACATATTATCTTTAGGTTGCCCAATTTGATCCAAAGACATTTCTAGTTTATGTAAAGGTAATTGCTTAAGGCACTCCATGAATTGTTACCATGCTGTAGAAAAAACAAAAGTATTTTTAGAATCCGGAAAAATAGAATCCGGAGAAGTATCTTTGAGCGGAATTTATACACATTCATTTTGTAGTTTAGAAATGTCTCCATGTAAATTTTGGAAATGTGTCTTTTGATATTGTATGTCAGATTTTGTCTTTCCTCACTTTTTAAAATACTTTACCAATCTCTCAAGTCTAAAACTCTCTCAATTCATATTCTTTCAAAATTATTCAACTTATTTTAAAGTTCACTCGACATCAAACTAAACTTACATTTGATAAGTTTGTGATTTTTCTATTTCTTTTTTATATACATTTGTAGAAATTGAACATTAAATTATGCAATATATAGTTTAAATATGTTATTATACTGAGCAATGTGTTTGTCAGGTAGTTTAAATGATTTGGATGTCAGTATAGATTACATTTATGCCATTAATGTGCTTCTGAGTTGCAGAACCTTACGGAGATGCATCTCTGAAATTTTTCAACGTTTTGATTTTCAGAATTCTGAGATGAATATATAGAATTTATCACTCTGTATTTTTTTTGGCTTGATCTCATTGTGTTTCATATGTATAATGCTTGTGTGGTTTACTTACATGCATTATGGTTGATATCATATATAGTTTGAGGCACAATAGAGTTGCGTAACATGCATTCGTTCAAAGGGAAATAACTCGATCATCGTAGACACCTGTCGCTTCTAGCTCGATTGATGTGGGGGAGTCAACTTTTGGGGATCATGCACCTTCGCCTTCGTCTTCTCGAATGAGACATGTGTCACCTACTCAGGCACCTGAAACACTTGAGACATCTGGGCACCCGAAGGGTTTGGAGGAGGCTCATCAGACTTATCGTTGTTGTCTCTATATCATAACCATACTGCTAGACATGTTTGGGATGTAGGGGTAAAGTTCAGTTGTATTCATTCTTTGGAATATCCTTTTTGTTATAATATTAGAAGTTTTCAATGACGATTTATTTTTTTGCACTACTATGATGCTTTAAAATTCGTCAACCATGGACAAAAGATTACGGGACTGCAACAACCTAATGAGCAGTGGTTTAAGGAAATAATGCAACTATCTAGGATGAAAGACTTGTGCAAAATCAATTATGTTATATTAACCATGATATGATGTATGCATTTTTAGGGAGATCACACTCGGAGACGTCACCATTTCATCTTACACACGAGGAGATGTTTATCACACTATAGATGATGGTAGTTTGTTTGGGAGTTGACCCAAAGAATGCTATGAAGCCGTTAGAATCACCCCAAGGGGCTTAAGGTATTCCCACACATATCTGATTGGTCATGTGTTCCGACCTACACTGAGGATATGCCACGTGCTTCTCCATTCATCCAGTTAAAGGGAATTAGGCGACATAGCCATATAAAGTGTATCTTAATCGCTTGGTGGCAAGGGATATACATTTTCATACTTACATCACTCACCCTGAGACATGTCACTTTGATGACATAGCCTTCTACTCGGAATGGTTAGCTTGCAGCTCATGTTTGACGTATCCCTATCTGCCTGAGCGCAATATGCAACAATTCTTCTGCATACAATTATTCCAAAAGACTTTTCTAAGCTTGTTCCTTCCGGTATGACACATAGAGATATGAATGTCATGTTTGATGATTATCTTAATCATCTGGTATCAAATGAGGCACAAAGTACTATAGTCCAATGGTATTTCAGGGTGTCACATCCTTATATGACACCAGATGCTCTAGGAGATCCACCTAGGTCAACTCATCAAGAGATCCTAAATGAGGAGTAAGCTAGGGAAAATCATGTTGCTTATGTGTTGTCTAGATGTCACGATATCATGGTGATCGAGCAGACATGTATAGACATATGAGTTTTTTTGGATAACTTTAAGGTGATGAACATTCTAGATGCCATGATGAAGGAGACACTATGGTATAAAAGGCAGTGTAGGAACATGAGGTCTCAATTCCATCATACGCGTTAATATATAATATTTGTATTAGGAACACTATTTTTGGTTCTATTTTATTATGACTTCACTATGTACTCTGAATTTATTAATTTATATACATCATTTTCATATTATTGTGAAAGTGTGGTTTAATTTATACAAAATTGAAAATGATATTATAACTATAATATATCATCAAATTCATCAGAGCATCTCTAATTCAAAGTAAGAAGTTATGACTGGCGTGGTTTCGAAGATGCATCTCAAAATTATGTATTGTGAAAATGAATATGCATCTCTGGAACAGTTTATGTCAAAAAAAGGCATTTCAGTGAGAAATGCATGAGATGTACATGTATTTTTTTTTGGAGATACATCTCCAGAATAAAATTTTAAAAACATATAAGGTGAGACTTAGTTAGGGTGAAACTCAGTTCCGGAGACTAAGTTGGAACATGTGTGTGTTGTGAATGCATGATGAATTTGGTGTGATAAAATATTAACAACTTCCATGTGTTGTTTCTGTTGTGATTTGATCCTTATAACATGTTAGTACATATTACAAATGAACTAGTTGTGAATTGATGTGCTGAAAATGGTGTTATAACATGAATTTTTGAAAAGAATTACAGGTGCAATTAATTGCGCTATAACAAAAATCGATTGTCACCAATGTATTTGCGTTATTATTGAAATAGAATGAAGGTGAAATAGATTGCACCATAGCAACAATCGATTTCACCCATGGGAATTAGAAAAAAGTAATACATAATGATCATGCAACCAATTGCAGTTATGTAGCAATCAATTGCACCTCTTGCAAAGTTGCTTATCTTCACTTGTATGTCCTTATTGGGTGACATGAGTGATAAGACTTATGATTGTGATGAGATAACATGATTGTATGCCTTGTTTACGACTAATTAGCATGTGAAACCCTAGTTGGTTAATCGACACAGGTGTAAACCCTAGTTGGTTTAACACTACTGTGTGAAATCTAATCAAATTAGAAAATTGTGTGCAAACCTTAGTCAGTTTAAATGATTGTGTATGAACCTTAATTGGTTCAACTAATATGTGATGTGGCCTAGTTGGTTCAAGTGGTATATCATCATCTTGCAAGGTCACAAGAGGTCAAGTACAATTAGTGAAATAAAAAACTCTTGACGGTCATGTATGATAAGTAAGGGTATAAATGTAAGGATGGATCATGTAACTCAATCAGTTGATTGGCATTGTGAATAAGAAAATGTCTCTTATTTTAAATCAATTAGGATAGTAAGATAAATAGTTCTAATTGATTTATGTGGAAATACTTACCTAATGAATAATATTTGGTAAGTGAGAAATTATCGGAACTGATTATACTTCAACCTTCGATGTATATACCAATTTGTCGATTTCACCGTGAAAGTACGGTGCCTAGGATTTCCTAATTTGTAGTTTAAAATGTAGGAGAGTAAGACCCGATAAGAGATAGGTAGGATATCTTTGGATACCATCTTACTAGTCATGATCCTAAGAGAAGGGGAAAATAATTTCGAAAACCACCTTAAGGAACATGATGTAATAGAAGGAGGCAAACTCATATGTAAAACCCTACAGATATGTGAAAGGGTCATGAGTTCGATCCCCCGGGAGACCTTTTTGAAACTTTGAAATAATAAAAATAGATGTTGTAACACCCTCTTTACCTCAACATAAAATATATAAATACTTCATTTAAAAACCAATTCGCAGCAACATGATATAATTCCAACCAGAACTTAACCCATAAAACAGAACAACCAAAAGAACACTAAGGTTCACACTCGTTCCAACTCGATGTTACATGACAAAGCATGACACCATTCCTTACATCTAAGCTTTGGTTAATGTTGATTATTTTAACTGATTGGTATGCCTATATTCTTATGAGACATCAATTAAACTAAATAAGAAACTTGTGACCCATTCTTGCATTATTTTAGTATTTACTATTGTTTGTTTTGCTTATATATGATGATGTAATGCATAAATTTCTGTACTTTCTACCATTCTGTTTCTCATGTTTCTTACTTAACGGTATATGGGCTTTTTTTTACTTTAAAAAGTTCTCCAAGATGGCGAGGTATGACATGACTAATATTGGAATAAACCTTAGGGAAGTTACCAAAGACAATGGAGACCACATGCTGAAAGACAATGGAGACCACATGCTGAAGGTATTGGAATTAATATTGGACGATCATGCATATTCTGTTGGTGTCAGATATGTAGACAATGTCTTTCATGAATTATACTTTGTCATGATTTTTTTTTCCAATTCATTGTTGATTTTTGTATGATTATGTGATTATATGATTTTTTTGGCAAATGGTTATATCATTATTATGTGCATAACTCTTATTAGTTTTGAAGTTTTTGTCTTTAGATGGTATTTGTCATGCTGGAGAAATGTTGTTTCCTACTCATTTTAAGAATTCTTCACATAACCCTCTCTTGCTTTAATTTTAGTTAAGTCAACAAAATATGTGAAATGAATCATGATATGCATTGTGGTTTCTAGAAGCCAATGGATGATACTAGAAGCCAATGATTGTAGTAAATACAACTATATATATAGACCAATGCTGACATGATCTTTTGATTTCCAAGATAGGTATGCAGCAAATATCATTTATTACACTTACAAGTCCAACTATACCCAAGGGCTTGGACAGTTTATGAGGGTAAGCTAGGCTAATTGCCACACTTACAAGTCCATTACAATATTTTTAAATTATGTGTTGCATCTCTTACATTCATCATCTCTATTGCTCAAATGTGGAACCTGATCCAGCATTGGAAATAGTTTGTCGCCAAATTTTACCTGTTATACCCCACAACTACAAGGAGAGTAGCTATCGTTGCTCAATTTTTACTTTTACGGTAGGCAAAGGTCAATTCATTATAATCAAGGCTATCGTTATATATATATATAAATTTAATGATAATCAGTCAATTTTATTTGATACAGCTGACTAATTTGTGCAAAACAACAACAGATGTCACCTTGCTTTTCACATGGGAATTTTTTTGATGGCTGTTTATTGTTACACTATGTTGGTTTGGAGTACTTGTGCGTTTTGTTGAGTGCAAATTTGCTTGAAATTTTTTTAGACCCTTTAATTCAGGTTTTGGATTTGTAAATGTTGTGGAGGTTTTTAGTGCTCCTGCCGATTTTGTTATAGATTATGGTAATGTTTCTAAATCTTCAAACCACCATGTTTTGCTTATCAAAGCTGACTTCATCGGTTCTTGGAGAAAAGAAAGGATATTTATAAGTTCAGATCTCTCTCAAGCAAATGAAAAAAAAATCTTAATTCAAAGTATTAATTGTTTGATGTTTGTTTATATGTTTATGCAGAATTGCTGCAAGAGCACCATATCAAACAAGTAATTCAGCAGCAACTCTTAATAAGCCAATTGATGAATATATGTCATGGCTTTCTTTGGCACCACAATCACCACAAGATCAAAAATCTGAAAAGTACCTTATCAAGTATTGGTATATTCATCACTACCATAAATGAAGTGATGCAAGTAGTGTTAATTAGTGGGTACAATTGGAAAAAACAATATTGTTTTGAAAATCGAAAAGGTCAGTCATTTTGTGATAATTTTTTTTATAAATGGGTTACTCATTGTGTGATGAAGAAAGTATAAATTTTAATATTGTATGTGTCAAAAATGTGTTATTACTTCTAGAAACTAAGCTTTATTTACAGATACGTTTAAATGGATGTCCATTCAAAGCTGTCTTAACTGGCTTCTGGAAGTGATTCCACGTGGTGATCATATTGGACCATTGATAGTTGTTGGTCTTATAAATGACTCGCCTATTTCTGCAAATTGGAAAGTCCCTCCAGCCACCAACTACTAGGTTTACTTTCTTAAAATTTTCTGTTTCAGTGGTTGGACATTTATTGGGAATTGCAATTTCAGAAATAAATTTGGTAGTGGTTGGACATTTGCTTTGATTTTTAAAATCAACACAAGAATTACAAATAAATTGCAAACAACTTATTTTTAGTGGAGTCTCTACAAGATGCTATTAAAGTAAATCTCATGAAGACTAACAACTTACATAGGCATAAGTTTCCAATCCATGTCATGTCTTTTGTTCTACAAGGTTATTAACCTCCCTTAGCATTGTGTCTATAATTCCCCAACATTATCATTTTTGAATTCATTTAGTTTTAATGCAAAGGCTATAATGTTAAGATTTGACATATGGTTTGATTACTAGATTTTCGTTGCCTTCCTATATGTATTCACTTGTAAGTTGTAAATATGCTAACTCACTTTGTTGACTGTTTATGGGTTAAAAGGATATGCTCATCCTCCAGCCCAACAGGCTATGTCATTATGTTGCTAATCAGTTACCGATGGTGCCAAAGAATATGCTCATCCTCCAATTTTGTTATGGAATTGTCTACTATATCACTGTGCTGTTTCTCTGGGAACTATATCAGTCAGATGTGTGTTTGTCTATTTTTGTAGGACTGAGTCCTATGATATGCTCACAAAAATGTGTATACATATTTGTGAATGTTGTGGCTCATGAGTCATGCTTATTCGTAACATTATTGAGAATGTAGTTTTGAACTTATGGTTGATACTAAAATGTTGAACTTATATAGTTTTACTTATTAGTAAATATTATTTGTGAATGTTGTTTTGCCGCTTGAAGAAAAAACAATGAAAATATTTTTTCATTAATTGGACATTAAGACTAATTCCTAAATAAGGGTGAAGATTAATTAAACCATTCATACGAAAATATGTATACATATTTGTTAATGTTGTTTTGCCGCTTGAAGATTAATTAAACCATTTATTTAAAAATTATAATTATCATTTAAAAGTAATTTTTTCATCAACTCTTAATATTAGGGTGAACAATTCTAATTAATACACATTAAAATTATTATACTAATTTTTTTTTTAATTTTTTACTATAATTTAGTATTTTTTATATTACTTTGTTATTAATTATTCAACATTTTAAACACAATAGTCATAAATTCAAACAAATCAAATTTATTTATTTTTGTTTTAAAATTTACTACAAAATAATCAACTTCTTTTTTTTGTACTTACATTATTTATTTCTTTATAATATTAATTTCTTGATATTAGGGTGATCGATTCTAATTAATACATGTTAAAATAATTATACTAATTATATTTATATCTTAATTTTATTTTTATTATTTTTTATATAACTTCCACTACTAATTATTCAATGTTTCAAACACAATTATGGTAAATTCAAACAATTCATTTTTTTAATTTACTACAAAATATTTAATTTCTTTTTATTGTATTTACATTTTTAATTAGTAAATATATTCTTTCTTTTATTTATAATTATTTAATATAATTAAAATTGTATAATTATTTTTTCATTTTATAATTAAGTAAATTATTTTAAATCAATCCATTAGAGTCGAGTGGTAGAGTCGAAAATCAATCCATTCCTGAGGAGCGGACTTGATAGTGATGAGAAGAATCCACTTCTCCTTCTACCTTCACCCACACCGCCACAATGCCACCCCACCACCACCTTCCCTTTCATTCTTCCACTCCTTCAAAACCCTATCTCTCCCTCCCCCAGAACTTGTTGAACCTTTCTGCGACCTCTCCGACATTGTTTCCTCTAAACAAAACCTCCAACCCTCTCCATGGTTCACACAAATCTTCAACCTCCTCGACAATTCACCATCCATGGAATCAAATCTCCATTCCTTCTGCCGCCAATTTCTCATCACCCTCTCCCCCTCCTTCGTCGCCCACACTCTCCGTTCCCTCAACAACCACCACACTGCCCTCCGTTTCTTCACCTGGGCTTCCAACCAACACAACTATTCACATTCCCTTGATTGCTACGTTTCACTAATCAACCTCCTACTCTCTCCCTCAACCACCACCACATCAACCGCCGCAGAAGCATTCAATGTTTTTGCTGAACTTCAACGCAACCGCCTCCCGCTTACATCCCCATCCGCCAATTCCCTCATCAAAAGCTTCGGTAACGCCGGCTTGGTGAATGAGCTTCTCTTGGTTTGGCGGGGAATGAACGAACAAAACATCCAGCCGAGTCTTTTCACTTACAATTCGCTTCTTAACGGACTTGTTGGTTCGTCTTTTATTGAATCAGCCGAGCGTGTTTTCCACGCGATGAAAGAAGGAAGAATAAAGCCTGATGTTGTAACCTACAATACTTTGATCAAAGGGTATTGTAAGATTGGGAAAACACGCAAGGCGAGTGAGATGGTTCGCGAAATGGAGGTAATTAACTTGGAACCTGATGTTGTTAGTTATATGACTATTATGCAGGCTTGTTATGCGGAAGGTGATGTTGATTGTTGTTTGAGTCTTTACCATGAGATGGAGGATAAGGGATTTGAAGTTCCTTCTCATTGTTATAGTTTGGTGATATGTGGACTTTGTAAGACGAGGAGGGTTTTAGAAGCTTATGCTTTGTTTGAGAATATGATTCGAAATGGTTGTAAGGGTAATAAGGCTGTTTACACTGCTTTGATTGATTGTTACGGGAAGAGTGGAAACTCTGATGGGGCTTTAAGGTTGTTTGAGAGGATGAAAATGGATGGGATTGAACCTGATGAGGTTACTTACGGTGCTATTGTTAATGGATTGTTTAAGAGTGGGAGAGTGGAGGAAGCTTTGGGTTATTTTCGGTTTTGTAATGAGAATGGTGTTGTTGTCAATGCTGTTTTTTATTCTAGTTTGATTGATGGACTTGGAAAGGCAGGGAGGGTCGGTGAAGCTGAGAAGGTGTTTGATGAAATGGGTGAGAAGGGTTGTCTTCCGGATTCATATTGCTACAATGCACTCATTGATGGATTGTGTAAGTGTGGAAGGATAGATGATGCTCTAGCGCTGTTTAAGAGGATGGAGTGTGATGGTTGTGAGCATAATGTGTATACGTTTACTATACTTATCAGTGAGCTTTTTAGGGTGCATAGGAATGAAGAGGCGGTCAAGATGTGGGATTTGATGATTGACAAAGGGATAACGCCAAACGTTGCTTGTTTTAGGGCTCTTTCGATTGGATTGTGTCTTTCGGGGAAAGTTGCGCGGGCTTGTAAGGTGCTGGATGAGCTTGCACCCATGGGGGTTGTTCTTGAAACGGCTTATGAAGATATGATTGGAGCACTGTGTAAAGCAGGTCGTGTGAAGGAGGCTTGTAAGTTGGCTGATGGAATTGTGGATAGGGGTAGAGAAATACCTGGGAAGATTAGAACTTTGATGATTCATTCCTTAAGGAAAGCTGGGAATGCTGATTTGGCTATCAAGTTGATGCATAGCAGGATTGGTATTGGGTATGAACGAATGAGGAGCGTTAAAAAGAGAGTCAAGTTTCAAACCCTTGTTGACAAGTGAGATATTTCAGGTAGATATCAGTATCACGTGGCATTTGGAAACTGGTAAAGGCCAAAGCCAGTTTTAGTTTTTTCGTGTTGGAAATAGTTAGCTTCAAGATGTAGTATATACCCCAAATGTCTATTTATAAACTGGACAAATTAATAATAATTTTTAGTTTCTTGGAGTCAAACCATTGCTGCTGGCCTCATCAAAATACAGATAAATAGGAAAACCACTATGCACTAGTGGGAATGATGAATTTCCAAATGTTGTATATAAATGATGTATATGTCCTCTTTTGTTGTTTATCTCTTTTATTTGAATGTATGCTTCAGGCCAAATACTTGAACCTAGCCGTAGAGTCGGCTAAGCTGGCTGGATGTAAATACCCATTAACATCTCAAGCTTAAGAGATGTAAGTTCCCTTTCTTGACTTGATTCTACAGGCAACACCGCTTGATCTCCATCGTCATTTCTATACCCTTGGGGCTGGTGTGATAGAGGAGGTTCGTGTAAACTGAAGTATTGCCTTTGAATTCTGATACTAAAACAAAGATTGTAAACTGAAGTATTGCCTTTGAAATTTGATACTAAAACAAAGATTGTAAACTGAAGTATTCCCTCTTTATGACACAGTGACCGGTCAAAAAGTTCCTGCAGAAATGGACGAAGCATTGGAAGCTGAATATAATAGTCTTCTTGATGACATGGTACTGGTTGTTGCTCGGAAAGGTGAACAAGCAATGAAAATGTCTCTTGAAGATGGTTTAGAATACGCCCTTAAGATTCGCCGCATGGGACTTTCTGAAGGTAGTGAAGAAACTAAGCAAAATTTTGATGAGGAGATTTTGGATCCTGGAGAGGAGGGTTATGAATTGGCACTTTGCTCATTTGGAGTATGGCTGTGCTGCTTTGCTTAAAGAAGTTTCTCTTCCCTATTGGAATCAAGACGACGTGTATGGAGGATTTGGGGGACCTCATTGTATGATCAAAGGAGGTTATAGCACTGTTGTTGAGTCTCTTGGAATTCCTCTAAATCCTGAATTCCTCGAATTATTTTACTTATGGATTTATGTATTTCCTATTTTGTAGGTTCTGTTGACAACAAATGCTGATGGGTTGAGATTCGTTAAAGTAAGGGTGAGATCCGTTCGAATACCACAGATTGGTGACAAATTCAGTAGTAGGCATGGTCAGAAGCGGATACTCAAATGATGGAGTTGCTCCGTCCTTCCCTAGAAGAAGCATTTGTAATAGAAAATCAACAGGTGGGTTTTGCCACTGTTATATTACTTGCTTACAGTCAAAATAGTGATTGGTTGTCTAAGATTTTATATTTGTTTCGAGTGAGTTTGTACACCTCAATTGTGTTCAGAAGGATGGAATAGCCTATTTTTCCTGTACTGCATAATAAAATTTAGGTAGAGTTTGGATTAGTTTATGAGAGTATTTCAATATAAGAAAAACATTTAATTTCTTATCCATATAACAAATCTTATAAGCTTATAGGGGTCTGTATGGAAATTAAACGAGAGAGCTTTTGAAAAAAAAAATGAGGTACGAAACTCAATTTAACGGTATTAGAGAAGCTATTTGCTTGCATACTCATGGTTATCACACCATTATTTGAAGCTTATTGTTTCTACAAGTACTTTGCAAAAGTTTATCAAGACTAGCTCTTAATTAAGTCTCCAGTTCAGATGTTCTAATTAAATTCTTTACTTCTTTTCCATTGCTATATTTCCTTATCTTACTACATTGCTTTTCCACATCGTGTCATATGTTTTTCCAGTTGCATTTTTCTCTCCCTATAAGTTTAGATGATTAAAAACTATTCTATTCAGGTAAATATAACATTGTTTGATAAATAATTTTCTTAATATTTCATGTGTTTTGTATGGGGAGATTTTATTTCACTTAAATATTAATTTCACTCCAGGTTGCACTTGACTACATTGGAAAAAGAGGAGCAACAGTAGGTGTAACCAAGGAAAAGAGAATTAAGTGAGTTGAGTTGTATTTCTGTAGAATAAAATGATTTATTTGCTCCCATCATGAAGTAACTGTTATCCTAATCTTCAGGTATGCTAAGGACATCCTTCAGAAAGAGATGCTTCCACATGTTGGTGTTGGAGAGTATTGCGAGACAAAAAAAGCGTATTATTTTGGGTAAGTTCGTAACATGTATCTTGTTACTTTAATTTTTTAGTATTTATTGAGCTTATTACTTTAGTTTTTAGTATTTACTATGCTCATCATTGCTCATTAGATATATCATTCATCGGCTACTTCTGTGTGCACTTGGGCGGAGGGCCGAAGATGACAGGGATCATTACGGAAACAAGAGGCTGGACCTTGCAGGTCCTTTACTTGGTGGACTTTTTAGAATGGTTTGTTTCTCAAGTAATATTTAATTAGGCTTGTTATTTGTTTTTTTTTTAATTACATGTTGCTATAATCTGTAATGCAGCTGTTCAGAAAGTTAACTAGAGATGTCAGGGGTTATGTACAGAAGGTTTGTTCTACTTTTAAAGTACATGTTTTATTTATTTTTCACTGCCTATACCCTTCTAACTCATGAATGGTGCAGTGTGTTGATAATGGGAAGGAGGTTAACCTGCAATTTGCTATCAAAGCAAAAACCATCACAAGTGGACTTAAGTACTCACTTGCTACTGGTAATTGGGGGCAAGCAAATGCTGCAGGTACTAGAGCCGGAGTGTCGCAGGTATGATTGTGCGCTATTTTGATGCTTCAACAATCGTGCTCATTCTCTTCTAAAGAGGAAATGAAACATTAAAAACTTAACTTTTTGTCTTTATGTTTCAGGTGCTAAATCGTTTAACTTATGCGTCCACTTTATCACACCTGCGAAGATTGAATTCTCCCATAGGACGTGAAGGTATTTGCTTTGCTTATGCTGTTCAAGTCTGACCAAACCTTCAATCGTTTCCTTCCCCAATTGTGCATTGTTTGCATAAATTTATAAATAGATACAATCAATGAAATTCAATAATAAGTCCTCGATGATTTCTTTAGGAATTAGATTCAAAGATCCGACACTAGTTTTTAAATTTTTTTTTTATGAATAAATAATATTTGTAGAAGTTGTATTTTTATTGTTTCTCTTCTATTATTTCAGGCAAGTTGGCCAAACCAAGGCAGCTGCATAATTCACAATGGGGAATGATGTGTCCGGCAGAAACACCTGAAGGACAAGTTAGTATTTTTCTTTGCAAGCTTCTTATATTACTCCTTGTTTTATGAGTAACTCATCTTTCTCGGTGGTATTTATGGGTGTGTTTGGGCTATTATTTAGGCCTGTGGACTGGTGAAGAACCTGGCCTTGATGGTTTACATAACAGTTGGTTCAGCAGCATATCCTATTCTGGAGTTTTTAGAGGAATGGGGTACAGAAAATTTTGAGGTGCTTGTGACTTCGTGCATAACATTAATTTGTTTCTTTCTATATACTGTCTGTGTGTAAATTTGCTTATTTTTCTTCATGTAGGAAATTTCTCCTGCTGTGATTCCCCAAGCTACAAAAATTTTCGTAAATGGTTGCTGGATGGGTATTCATCGTGACCCTGATATGCTGGTTAGAACATTGAGAAAGCTAAGACGTCGGGTAACTATTCATTTTACTTGTCTGATTTTGTTTTGATTCTTTTGACAGCCTAAAATATTGTGTTTGAAACCATTGGTAAATAGCAGCCCTCTTAAACTGTTGACAAAAATATTCAGTTGTAGTTTAATGCTGATGGCTTTCCTGTCGTGCAGGTTGATGTTAATACTGAAGTTGGGGTTGTTAGAGATATCCGTCTTAAAGAGTTGCGCATATATACAGATTATGGTCGCTGCAGTCGTCCTTTATTCATTGTAGATAAACAAAGGCTTCTCATAAAAAAGAAGGACATTCATTCTTTGCAACAAAGGGTAAGTAGCAAGTAGTTACTGCAGTGCATCTGAGGAGTCATTGTTGTTTCAGTAATTGCTTAACCTCCTTTTCCATTTCTTTAGGAATCCCCTGAAGATGGTGGATGGCATGATCTTGTGTCCAAGGGATTTATAGAATATATTGACACGGAAGAGGAAGAGACTACTATGATTTCCATGACCATTAATGTCAGTTCTATAATTCTAAATTTGCGGAAGTATATACTCTTCAATAATACATAAATGCAAATCATGAATATGTAAATAAATATGAATATATGTTACAGGATCTTGTTCAAGCAAGGCTTAATCCAGAAGAAGCATATTCTGATACTTACACTCACTGTGAAATCCATCCATCACTAATTTTGGGTGTATGTGCTTCCATCATTCCATTTCCTGATCACAACCAGGTAAATATGGTATGGTATTTTGCTGTATGCTCATTTTGATTAATACACACTATTAATATCTTATCTTTGGTGGTGCAATCAGTCCCCTCGTAACACGTATCAGTCTGCAATGGGAATTTATGTTACCAACTACCAGTTTCGAATGGTATTGTTCATTTGTTTATATGATTAAAAGTGTCTAGTGGGCTATACTTGATGATGGATTCCACTTGATGCTTTTGCTTCATTGCTTAGGATACCTTGGCCTATGTATTGTACTATCCTCAAAAGCCATTGGTCACTACGAGAGCCATGGAGCATCTTCATTCTTTTATTGATGTACTCATTCTTTAAAAGTGTCTAGTGGGCTATACTTGATGTTTTATTTTATTTTATTGATGTACTCATTCTTTAATATACAAATGCTACCAGTAGAATTGGGATGGAAATCAATAGACAAAATTTCAAAAAAATACAGAGCTGCTAAATTTAAAAGTACAAGAGCTTTATTGGAAAATAGATATTGAACCTTTAATATAACATTTATTGGAAAAGAGAAATTAAACTAGACATGGATTCATATTATCTTTAGGTTGCTCAATTTTATCTAAAGACATTTCTAGTTTATGTAAAGGTAATTGCTTAAGGCACTCTATGAATTGTTACCATGCTCTCTAGAAAAAACAAAAATATTTTTAGAATCCGGACATGTATCTTTGGGTGGAATTTCAACACATTCATTATGTAGTTCAGAAATATCTCTTCATCAGATTTTTTTCAAAATACTCTACCAATCTCTCATGTCTAAAACTCCCTCAACTCATATTCTTTTAAAATATTCAATTTATTTCAAAGTTTCTTCCATCATCATCAAATCAATCAAAGAGCTCACTCAACATCAAATTAAACTTACATTTGATAAGTTTGTGATTTTCCTAATTTTATTTTATTTTATATACATTTGTAGAAATTGAACATTAGGTTATGCAATATGTAGTTTAAATATGTTATTAAACTGGGCAATGTGTTTGTCAGGTAGTTTAAATGATCAATGCATTGTTTTGATGTTGGTATGTGTTGTATTGCGATTTGAAGGTATGTGTGCCAATCGCGATTTGAAGGTGAAAGATGATTGAACAGTACAAATTACATTTATGCCATTAACGTGCTTCTGAGTTGCAGAACCTTACGGAGATCATATCTGAAATTTCTCAACGTTTTGATTTTTCAGAATTTTGAGATGAATATCTAGAATTTTATCACTCTGTATTTCTTTTTTGCTTGATCTCATTGTGTTTCATGTGTATAATGCTTGTGTGGTTTACTTACATGCATTATGGTTGATACCTAGATAGTTTGAGGCACAATACAGTTGCGCAACATGCATCCGTTCAAAGGGATATAACTCGATCATCATAGACACTTGTCGCTTCTAGCTCGATTGATGCGGGGGAGTCAACTTTTGGGGATCATGCATCTTCGCTTTCGTCTTCTCGAAGGAAACATGTGTCACCTACTCAGGCACCTGAGATACTCAAGACATCTGAGGCGTCCGACGGGTTTGGAGGAGGCTCATCAGACTTATCGCTGTTGTCTCTATATCTTAACCATACTGCCAGACATGTTTGGGATGTAGGGGTAAAGTTCAGTTGTATTCATTCTTTGAAATATCCTTTTTGTTATAATATTAGAAGTTTTCAATGACGATATTTTTTGCACGACTATGATGCCTTAAAATTCGTCAACCATTGACGAAAGATTACGAGACTGCAACAGCCTAATGAGCAGTTGTTTAAGGATATGATTCAACTATTTGGGATGAAAGACTTGTGCAAGATCAATTATGTTATATTTAACCATGATATGATGTATGCATTTGTAGGGAGATCACACTCGGAGACGTCACCATTTCATCTTACATACGAGGAGTTGTTTATCACACTGGAGATGATGGTATTCTGTTTGGGAGTTGACCCAAAGAATGCTATGAAGTAGTTAGAATCCACCCAAGGGGGGGGGGGGGGTTAAGGAACTCCCACACATATCTGACTGGTCATGTGTTCCGACCTACACTAAGGATATGCCACATGCTTCTCCATTCACCCGCTTAAAGGGAATTTGGCGACATAGCCATATAAAGTGTATCTTAACCGCTTGGTGGTAGGGGATATACATTTTCATACTTACATCACTCACCATGAGACACGTCACTTTGATGACATAACCTTCTACTTGGGATGGTTAGCTTGCATCTCATGTTTGATGTATCCCTATCTGCATGAGCGTGCCATGCAACAATTCTTCTACATACAATTTATTCCAAAAGACTTTTCTAAGCTTGTTCCTCCCGGTATGACACATAAAGATATGAATGTCGTGTTTGATGATTATCTAAATCATCTGGTACCAAATGAGGCACAAATTACAATAGTCCAATGGTATTTCAGGGTGTCACATCTTTATATGACACCAGATGCTCTAGGAGATCTACCTAGGTCAGCTCATTAAAAGATCTTGGAGGAGGAGTAAGCTAGGGCAAATCATGTTGCTTATGTGTTGTCTAGATGTCACGATATCATGGTGATCGAGCAGACATGTATAAACATATGAGTCTTTTTGGATAACTTTAAGGTGATGGACGTTCTAGATGCCATGATGAAGAAGACACTATAGTATAGAAGGCAGTGTAGGAACACGAGGTCTCAATTCCATCATACACATTAATATATAATATTTGTATTAGGAACACTATTTTCGGTTCTATTTTATTATGACTTCATTATGTACTATGAATTTATTAATTTATATATATCATTTTCATATTATTCTGAAAGTGTGGTTTAATAAATTGAAAATGATATTATAACTATAATATATCATCAAATTCATCAGAGCATCTCTAATTCAAAGTAAGAAATTATGACTGGTGTGGTTTCAAAGATGCATCTCAAAATTATGTCTAGTGTGAAAACGAAGATGCAACTCTAGAACAATTTATGTAAAAAAAAAAGCATATCAGTGAGGAATGCATGAGGTGTACATGTAATTTTTTTGGAGATACATCTCCAGAAATTTTTTTAAAAAAAACATATAGGGTGAGACTTAGTTCTGAAGACTAAGTTGGAACATGTGTGCGTTGTGAATGCATGATGAATTTGGCGTGATAAAATATTAATAACTTGCATGTGTTGTTTCTGTTGTGATTTGATCCTTATAACATGTTAGTACATATTACAACTGCATTAGTTGTGAATTGATGTGCTGAAAATGGTGTTATAACATGAATTTTTTAAAAGAATTATAGGTGCAATCAATTGCACTATAACAACAGTCGATTGTCACTAATGTATTTGTGTTATTATTGAAATAGAATGGAGGTGAAATATATTGCACCATAACAACAATCGATTTCACCCCTAGGAATTAGAAAAATGCAAGACATAATGATCATGTAACCCATTGCAGTTATGGAACAATCAATTGCACCTCTTGAAGATGGTTTAGAATACGCCCTTAAGATTCGCTGCATGGGACTTTCTGAAGGTAGTGAAGAAACTAAGCAAAATTTTGATGAGGAGATTTTGGATCCTCGGGAGAGAAGGGTTATGAATTGGCACTTTGCTCATTTGGAGTATGGATGTGCTGCTTTGCTTAAAGAAGTTTCTCTTCCCTATTGGAATCAAGACCACATGTATGGAGGATTTAGGGGACCTCATTATATGATCAAAGGAGGTTATAGCACTTTTGTTGAGTCTCTTTGAGAAGGGCTTGCTATTCACATGAATTACACTGTCACAAATGTGTCATATGGTATCAAAGAACCTGATGAGAATAATAAAGTCAAAGTTTCTACATTGAATGACAATGAGTTTTTTGGAGATGTTGTCCTCATTATTGTCCCACTTGGTTATTTGAAAGCTGAAACTACACAGTTCTCCCCCTCTTTGCCATAGTGGAAATGTTCTTCCATTCAACGTCTTGGCTTTGGAGTTCTCAATAAAGTGGTTTTAGAATTTCCTACTGTGTTTTAGGATGATGCGGTTGACTACTTTGGAGCAACGAATAATGATAGAAGTAAAAGAGGTCATTGCTTTATGTTCTGGAATATCAAGAAAATTGTTGGGGCTCCTGCTCTTATAGCATTAGTTGTTGGTAAGGCAGCCATAGACGGTCAAAGTTTAAGCTCTTCTGATCATGTCAACCATGCATTAAAGGTTCTTCGAAAACTTTTTGGGGAGGCTTTAGTTCCTGATCCAGTTGGATATGTTGTGACTGATTGGGGTAGGGATCCCTATAGCTTTGGTGTTTACTCTTATGTTGTTGTTGGAGCATCAGGAGAAGACTATGATATCTTAGGAAGACCAGTTGATAACTGTTTGTTTTTTGCTGGTGAAGCAACCTGCAAAGAGCACCCTGACACTGTTGGTGGTGCAATGATGAGTGGACTACGGGAGGCTGTTCGCTTAATTAACATATTGAACACCGGAAATGACAATACTGCAGAGTTAGAGGCATTGGAAGCTGGACAAGGTCTGTTGGACACTGAAAGGAATGAAGTTAGGGATATAATAAAGAGACTTGATGCAGTCGAGCTTTCTAGCATACTATATAAGAACTCTTTTGAGGGTGCTCAAATCATAACCCGAGAAGCTTTATTAAAGGAAATGTTTCTCAATGTGAAAACCAATGCTGGGCGCTTGCATGTGGCCAAACAATTGCTAAGTCTTCCAGTAGAAAACTTGAAGTCCATTGCTGGAAGTAAGGAGGGTCTAACTGTTCTCAACTCCTGGATACTGGTACTATTATACCGCATGCCACTTTATTCCCAAATTATTTTGTATTTTTTTGCATTATGTGCTTCATAGTTCATATCTAAATACAAGACTCAATGGGCAAAGATGGCACCCAACTCTTGAGGCATTGTTTGCGTCTTCTTGTGCGCGTGTCGACTGATCTAGGTGTTGTACGCTTATCGGGTAGTTATTTTGTTTATTTCTTAAGTATGAATTTACATTAGTCTATTCATGCAAATGGGTGAATTTATGTGAAGTTTATTTTTGTCATTCTGCTTGATATCATCTAATATTTGGAGGAATAAGTAGTTGGTTAACTGATGGGACTTGGTTTCGGAGATATGAAAATGATTTATCCACTACCATTTTGTAAGATGCACTTATTAGTGTCAGTCCTATATCTTTTCTTATGATTATCAATTCCTATCACTTGATCAGCCGAATGAAACTATGAATTATCAAGTGGAAGATATGTTTAAGCTCATATTGATTATTGTGTCTGTATGGAGTCATGTGGAAATATGATGTAAATCTTTTATTGGGTGCAGGAATGGGGAAAACGATGAAGGAAAAAGTTTGTGTACATACTAGCCGTGATATTCGAGCTATAGCTAGTCAATTGGTCAATGTATGGCTTGAAATTTTTAGCAAGGAAAAAGCTCTTAATGGGGGATTAAAGTTGTCAAGACAAATAACTACTCTAGAATTATCAAAGAGAAAATCTTTAAAAGATTCAGCCTCAGGGAAGCCTCCTCTCAGCATACATCAGAGTGCCGTTGAAAATAAAGAAGGCTTGTTGAATCATGTATCAGCTGGAAGCAATTCACCTTCCACCACACACGCTAGGAAATTGCACAGCAAACAAGGAAGACAACAATCAGCATGTGACTCAAGGCATGAAGTCAGTTCTTTGATGCTTGAAACAGAAGACTCAATTGCTATTATACAAAATACTTATAAAATTGTTAGAAAAAATAAATTAGAATTGGAATGAGGCTAGAATAGTGAACGAACTTATAAATATTTCAAACACTCTCTTGTATGTCTAAGAGTCAGAATACATGAATATCTAGGATAATTCAGCCTTATATCAAATTTGTGCAAGACCAACGAAAACTCGATTATATAACGAAGAGTGTTTGGAATTTTTTGAATTCTAAAATAAGATATTTTTAAACTATCACAAGATTGCGACCATTGATGAAACAATATCAAAAATTACATTCTTTATCTATGTTCATTTCACAACAATACTTCACAAAAAATTGCTTATCTTCGAATAAAAATTAATCTTCATTTACATTTTTTCCTATAAAACACTCAAAATTATTAATTTTAATAATTTACAACTGCGTAAGTGTTATCTCGTCATCTTTACACTAATAATTACAAAATTAAGGACAATTATGGTAATAATCTTGTCTGTTTGAAAATCTTTTTGTGGCCATATCATTAAGAGTTGTGAAGAATCCAAATTAAACTAGTAAACCATATCTTTCAATAACACTAGGATACGCATACTAAATCAAAATACAAAAGCAATCTGTTTTCAATCTATATCATGTAATTAAACATGAACCGAAGAACAAGTTGGCGATTAAGACTAGCCACATGGAATTATAACTCTACACTATAAATTCTTCTGACAACTGCCAAGAATCAATTAACATATTACTTTATTGATATCAAATTATTAATTTTTAATCAAACTAAATATTTTTTGTAAATAATCTCACAAAAGCTAGTTTAATTAATGTTCTTGTAAATAATGAGTGCAACGTGCCAACAACTAAACAGTTGACAAAATTGTATACCTAATTAACAAACACTATTTTGAGAACTTATCACATAGAAAAATGTTTGTTTAGACTTAAACTAGAAAAATAATTCCTTACCGCAGCTCAGGATTCCCTTAGATTTTAAGGATTTTGGGCAATTTTTAGTTGTGGGTAGAGAATCCAAGTTTGACTTAAATATGCTTACTTTTCATTTTTTAATATGCGAGTAATAAAAAATAAAAAATAATATCACATTATTTGGTTAAATGATATTTATTGGATTGAAGTGACTTGTTTACATTGATTATAAAAAAAAAAGTAATATATTTAATATATATATATATATATATATATATATATATATATATATATATATATATATATATATATATATATATATATATATGATCATGCTAATACACATTCGTGTAGATGTATCTTAGCAACATACACCTTAGTGTATTTTTGTGTGGATCCACGTTAAAAAGATGAAGAAGAAAAAAATATATTTAATGCACTTATGTGTGGGGTCCATCAATTTTTGGTGTGTGTTAGCATTATATATATATATATATATATATATATATATATATATATATATATATATATATATATATATATATATATATATTGAGAAAATGTAATCATAGGAAAATATAACAATTGTTTGATTTAAAATAAAATATTAAGATTTAATATCTTATTACATGATATTTTTTTACAACTTTTTTCAATTTAAAAAATAAAAGATCATGTAATGAAATACTAAATCTCAACAATTTATTTTAAATAAACGATTGTTAGTTCCTATAAATATTCTAAAATCTAGTTTTAGTCTCTTGAATATTTCCATTCAAAGAATTGTCATCTAAAATCTAATACTTAAAAGCATTAGTAATATAAGGAAACATTATTGTCGTCAGACATAAAGACACATACGTTATTAGTCACAAGGAGGGTATTTAATGTGCATTTTCCTTTAACCAGAAGTCAGACTAAGGATGAACCTGACAAAATCTTTGTTTTACGACATAGGAACCATGGAACCATGGTTGGGGGGTTTGTTCAGGGTCGTCTAATAAAATTGACACAAATATCGAAATCGTAAGAAATGACCCTGATGATTATGACTCGACCTAGGTAATAGAAAGGAAATTGTTTGTAAGGCTTAATGCAATTGATAGATATCAAGTCTACATTGGCATAAAAAGCAGGGGAAAACACCCCATAACCAAATAAAGCCTTGTAATCTTAATGAATTCGGTTAACTCTGTCATATAATATTGGTTAGATGGTCACATACATGAACCATTTTCTTCGAGCTTATATAAAGATAAGAAAATGTGTTTGTTTTGCTATTTTAAGAAAAATACAGCTATTCAAATCGTGATAGTTATTGGATAACAATTTTTAAACACTACCTACAAATCTTTTTTTTTTCTTTGAAAGCGACAAATCAACTTATCTATTAAAATAACATTAACATAAATACTCGTGTACGTCTTATATCTTGTTATTGTCATATATTTTCAACCTTTCTATATTTTTCTATAAGCTACAAATTTTATTTTTAATAACAGACATTAAGGACAAAAACCTAAAATAAATTACATAAGACCTCATATTAAATATTTTTTATCTTTTATATTAAATACTCTGCAACTAAATTTGTATAACATTTTTTTTTTCTTTGTCTTTAAGGTTTCTGCTATAAGTTTTTATAACTTATTTTCTTTGCGTTTCTATTGAAAAAAAATCTAAGTTTTATATTGATTAAAGATAGAATTAATAAAATATTTATACATAGTGACATCTCTCTTCTTATAAATCAGTTTTGTAAGATTGAGTTAGTCTAAATCACACTTCTTTAATATGATATAAAAAGTCTCGTTTAAGATTTGATGAACAATGTATATAGTTTCCGTTATCAGGTCACCCACAATTTATTTTTACGTTTCAGTTGTCTAATTTTGAGAGTGAGAAAGTGTGTTAAGAATCTCACATCAGATAATATATAGTATGAACATAGTATATAAGTGGAGTCAGTTCTCACTCTATCAATCAGTTTTGTTGGATTGAGTTAGACTCAACCACATTTCTTATCATGATATCAAGAGTATGTCGATTCCGGTCACCCACCATTTAAATATATGCACCAAGTCCAAAATGTTGGGCACATTGAAAAAACCAAGTCTCATATTTCAATAATTTGGATCATCCACCGTTTATATTAGACATCAAGTCCAATAGTATTAGACATGAGGAGATGTATTGAAAAATCTAGTACAAAAACCTAAAATAAATTACATTTCTTTTATAAAGATAGAATTAACAAAATATTTATATATATATATATAGTGACATCACTCCTCTTATAAACCAGTATTGTAAAATTGAGTTAGTCTAAATCACATTTCTTTAATATGATATAAAGAGTTTCATTTAATATTTGATGAACAATGTACTATAGTTTCCGTTATCAGGTCACCCGCAATTTATTTTTACGTTTCAGTTGTTTAATTTTGAGAGTGAAAAAATGTGTTAAGAATCTCACATCAGATAATATATAGTATGAACATAGTGTATCAGTGGAGTCAGTTCTCACTCTATCAATCAGTTTTGTCGGATTGAGTTAGACTTAATCACATTTCTTATCATGATATCAAGAGTCTGTCGATTCTGGTCACCCACCATTTAAATATGTGCACCAAGTCCAAAATATTGGGCACAAAGAATGTATTGGAAAAACCAAGTCTCGTATATCAATAATTTGGATCATCCACCGTTTATATTCACACAAGTCCAATAGTGTTGGACATGAGGAGATGTATTGAAAAAAACTTAAGTCTCATATTGATTAAAGATAAAATTCACAAAGAATTTATATAGAATCTCACCTCCTCACTTTATAAGTCGGTTTTATAAAAAAAAATTTAATCAAACTCTAATTCTATCAATTTTTACTATAAAATGTTTTTTATCTACGGTAATATTTTCTATCCACAATCAAATGATTATGTATGATTTGTAAAATAATAAGTATCGAATATAATGTTACTAAATAACATGGTATTGTAATTTAACGTGTTTGATGATCAATAAAATAAATTAGACATTTTTTTTTATAATTTAAAGTGTTTGATGATCAATAAATTAGACAATTTTTTAGTTTCTATGGTATTTTTATGCATGAAATTCTTCAAAATTTTCATATGATGAACAACATTAACTTGTACAATATCATCACTAACAACAATATTTGATAATGATGTGTTGCTTCAAGAACCAACTATACGCATACGAGGCGATTTATTACCTTGTTTCATTTGATTGTTTCTTGTCTTATTCTACATCAAATTTATAGTCTTTTGAGAATTATGAAAACCTCAGCTTTGTGATGTACATGGAAAAAGATTTCTTTTTAATAGTATATTTCATGATAATCTTTTACAACTTTGCTATTTCTACGTCCACTTTCTTACATCAATACAGATATCTTATATATTGTTTATCTTATTTATACGATAAATAGTATATTTTTTAATTTAAAAAGTATTTTTAATAAATAGTAAAATCGTGTATCAACAGTGTCATATGAATAGTTTCAATATATGAACAGTTCACGTGAACAATATCCATGAACCATGACTTTAAAAGTAGTAAAATAAAGTTAGTTAATACAGTACAAAAATTTGTTTAATGCAATAATGAAGTTGGTTAATAAATATCCATTCAAATATTAAATAAAAAATAAAAAATATATATATTAAAATTAAATTTTTTATATTTTTATTTAAAAAATATATATTATTATAATATTCCACTATTCATATTCACCGTATTAATATAGAATTTTGGTATAAGAATATCATTTTTGAATGTTTTATCTCAACTTCTTAACATAAATCTGTAACTTATCTCAACTTCTTAACATAAATCTGAAAAAGTTTACAGAAAAGTATTTTTTTGAACAAAAGAAATAGTGATTTTTAGCTGCCATGCATATAATTTGAAGCTAAAGTCTTGTCCCACACGATCACGATGAATGGCGTGTTGAAATGTATAATTAAATGTGAAAAGAGCTTGCTTTTAAAGTGCCGTCGATTATTGATTCATTAAAGGAAATGTTTCTAAACTTATGGAAACAAGATTTATAAAAGTGATTTAAAATATTGCTATTGATTAAATATAGGTTTTTGTTAAAAGGAAAACACAATTAGTTACGAAACCAAACGATGTTAGGAACATATCTGGCTAATATCCTTCGATAATAATAGCAACAATGCCTAACAAACTGAATTAAGCAAACTTTCTTATGTAGTTGCCTTGCCTGGGTCCAAATTTGTTTCTATTTGTCTACTTTATTCTATTTTCAAATACTTTTGAATTAATCATTTTTAAAGTAAACAAGTGAGTAATAAAAATTTTGTCATGATCTAGTGATCAATCTTACTAATTAATTAATAATTGTTGAACAAGTTATTGATGATGAAAGCACAAGTATGTGACTACAAAAACAGAATCTTTTTAATGCAAAACTAAAACTAGTTACAATTGAAGTAATTATTGCCACGATGCAAATGGAATTTTGAGTCTAATATTATTGACAATTGAGTTAATTATCTATCACATTTAGGATCACTACTAAGATCCAAAACATTATAACCAACGACAATCTCTGGTTAAAATACCTTTTCGATCTAGCAATTTGATACTGAGCCAAAAAACAAAGATCGGAGTGCACTAAGACAGTCGAAAGGCGAGGAAATATTGAGAATCTTGAATACAGAACTACTTATGAGTTTGATAGTATCCACTACTAATGAAAGCGCTTATGAGATACCTTGTAGGCAATAGACTCTCAGCGATAAGTTTCGATCCAGTGCAATCGAACTACCAGATTTCTGCCAATCGGAGCCTAACACATGTGTTAGCGGAGATCCTTTAACCTTCAATAACTCAATAGCGGAGATCCTTGCACCATCTGCATGGAAGAATATGTGGGAAAAAGCACCATGAACTCCTAATAACATTGAAGTGAGAAACCATCTAAGACGCCACCGGGCGACATTCTTTTCTAAATTAATGTGTGGTTTCGCCAATCCACAGGGAATAGTATTGCACAGAAGGAAACCATGCTCGGTCTGCACTGATCCAGAAAGGACTTGACGAATGAACCCTTAAGAAACTTCATTTCCATCCAACAATGCTTTCTGCGTAAGAAAAATCCAGTTAGACTCCCGAGGGAAAAAATCCTAGCCGATTAGGCTTCAGAAGATTAGGGAGGGCATTTCTACATCATATTTAAGGGATTAAAAGATGTTAATTGGAAAATCATGCATAAAGGATAACCTCGGGTGACCTCCAAAGACGAATGAGCATCCACAGTCGTCCACATAAAACATCTACAAAGACGTCGACCATCTCGTGACACTTTCCAGTTAAACATTCGCGGATAAAATTTGTGGCGGATAAGCTTTTAGTCATGAATGTCACTCTAAGAAGTGAACACAACGTATAATAGGTTGAAGAACAACCATCGAGAAGGTTTCCAAGTCTTAGGCCCAACCAAAAACTGAAAAGACTTCGTGAAGGCCCAAGACCCCATATGAATCTAAGAGGGGGAAACTTTCATGTGTTTCAGGATGGCCACCTCACATTCAAATAAAGGCAGCCATAAACCTACCCTAGTGAACAAACACTCATAAAAGGAATTGAACACCCGTCAAATGAGCTTTATATCCTTCTTTATGAGTCCACAAGAAGGATCAACCAATCCTATGGATCTTCGACCATAATGTCTGTTGTCTCAGTACTTAAAATAGACGGGGTCTCCACAATTTCTACAACCACACAAGTATACTTAATCATGAGAGCCGACTCTGCCAATGCCACCATATTCAGAGACATATCATCAACTTTAAAATGCCCAACCGACTTAAATCAAGAAACTATGTTTGGTTAATCCTTATACTTCATATGGTCTTTAATCACAACATTATTGAGGTCTCAATTGTGGGTTCTCCAGAAAACTTGATAGTATTATCCAACAAGTTTTTTCCTCAATCTAGCAATCAACATTTCCAAAGTTGAAAAAGTACGACAAGTCGAAACTTTGTCCAAGCGAGAAGAATAGGGCAAAAAAAGTAGTTGCACGATCCTCCTTAGTGCCATTGTCAGATAATAAAGCATCAAAATAAGAATCTCTTGAAGTAGCTCCCATATCCTGATAGTCTGAAACGAAATCATCACTAAGGGAAATAACTCAGCCCAAACAAGCATTTGTAGACGAATGGGGAATGGTTTGAGCCATGAAATGCTCACACTCTTGCCACAGAATATGCATCACCCTCATAATCATTAACCATGCGAATAGGATTATCACTCATTTTAATCAAAGTATAGACGAAGTTGGCGAAAAGCAAGTGTGCTAAAGAGAAAAGGAAGTTTGAATAAGAAGTTGCAAGTACTCTGGCATATACTTGCATAAAGGAAGAGAGAAAAACGCTAGTGAATCGAAACTGACTTACGAGGATAGCGAAAAACTTCCTCTACAAGAGTTTATATAGAGGGACAACTCGCATCTTACAAACCGATTTTATAAGGATGAGTTAGGTCAAACTATAATATGGTATCAGAGCCTATGAATCAGATCATGGATCGCTCACCGTTAATATATATGCATAAAGCCCAAAAGAGTGTTTGGCGTGAGGGTGTGTTTTGGCAAAATTCCAAGTCTTACATTGGTTAGAGACAATGTTGTAAAAACCTGACCGAACTGGCTGATAGGACAGATCAAACCGATAATCGGATGGGTCATCGGTCTGGTTTGATTATGGATTTGGTAAGCTATTGAACTAGTGGAAATCGACTAGAACCTGTCAATATCGGTAAAAATCGGTGAACCGCACTAAAGTTAGGGCCTAAACCCTTTGTCTACCCCGCACTGAAGTGCAGAAAATCGAACATACCCAACAGACTGGGCCCATTTTATCATCCCTACAAAACAATATCGTTTTGATAATATTTTTTAAAAATAAAATTAAAATATAAACAGATTTTGTTAAAAATTTATTTGGAACATCTTTTCCTAAATACAATAAGCTTAATCTGATTTTATTATATGGTTCAACCAATGACATAATGATTAATAAAACAATGGCATCATACCCTCACCAATTTAATGACTGATCTAATTTTTAAAATATTAATTAAAATAATAATCTTAAAAGAATTTATTTATGACATCTGAATCAACTTTAAAATCGATTTTATAAGGATGAATTTGATGAAACTACAATGTACAAATCAATTTTATATATAACTCAGATTAAGAGTTTATGATTTTATCTATAACCAACAGTAAGAGTTTGTATATAACTCTTAGTTAGTATACTTCATATTGCTATACATTTATCTAATAATTTTTTTTTCTTTATCTCTCCATCACATAACCAATATATCACATGTATCCCATTACTCTCTATTTCTCTCTCTTTCAAACGGTTGGAACTATAGATATCTACAAAACATTTAACATTATTACATTTATATAATTAATTCCTTATATATTTAAATCATAGATATACATGATTATCCACTTTTACTACACCAAATTGATTTTTTTACGGCTGCTTCATAGTAGTTTTCTGTAATAACTCAAATTTATTAATAGAATACTAATTTTATTTTATTTTCATTTCTCATTCAAAATTTAAATTATTAACTAACAACAAAATTAATGTTTGAGAATGATTAAAGAACAAGAAGTTACATCTTTAACTAAAAGTCTAAAACCTTAACATATTCGGTATTTGTTATTTTTTCCATAGACCTAAATCTGAGTTGAAAATATTTTGTTCCACAAATGTAAATTTTCAGTTTTCTAGTTTTGATGACAGAATCTAACTGAACTCAACCGAGACATGAAAAATAACTACATTAACGTCATGACCAATTCACCATGACAAAAGCCATGAAAATGAATTATCATTGTATAAATTAGTCACATGCATACACTATTTATACCCATGAGCTAGTTTACAACTAGAAAACATATCCTGTCACTTCATCTCTATTACAACAATGTCCATTTCTTCCACTTGTCTAATCTTCTTCCTTCTTCCACTTCTCATAACCACCATCATATCTCCGGTGGCCACCGCCGGTAAAGGAGAATGGAAGCTACTACAAAAAAACATTGGCATTGTAGCCATGCACATGCAACTCCTTCACAATGACCGCCTAATTATATACGACCGGACCGACTTCGGTCTCTCCAACCTTACTCTACCCGACGGGAAATGTCGTAACGACCCGAGAGAAAACGCGGTTAAAATCGATTGCACGGCGCATTCGATTGAATACAATGTTTTATCCAATACTTTTCGTCCGTTGTTTGTTCAAACCGATGTTTGGTGTTCTTCCGGCGGGGTGAACCCCGTCGGAACACTTGTTCAAACAGGCGGTTTCAATGACGGAGACCGCGCCGTTCGGACTTTTGAACCCTGTAACAACTGTGATTGGCGGGAGATTGCCGGTGGACTTACTGCTCGGAGATGGTATGCTACTAATCAAATTCTCCCGGACGGCCGTCAGATTGTCATCGGCGGTAGAAAACAATTTAACTATGAATTTTACCCCAAAAATGACATTGGTGCAGTAAATTTATATAGTTTGCCATTTTTGGTTCAAACTAATGACCCTGGTGCAGAGAATAATCTCTACCCTTTTGTTTTTCTCAATGTTGATGGCCACCTCTTCATCTTTGCTAACAACAGAGCCATCCTCTTCGATTATAATAAGGTAGTTTTACTCTTCCATTCATCTTGTTTCGGTTAGTAACTGTTCAAATTTCTTCTTAAAATTTTAGTAATTGTTTATTTGTTTTTATTTGTCATGTATACTTTGTAACGTTCTAATTTAATGCATTTTTTGAAAAGTCAAACCCATGTGTGAAGATATTTTTTGTTTTTGGCTACATTGGATTGATGATGTTTTTAATTGTGTCCCAAAAATAACTAGAATCTAGTGGTGAAAACATTTCCACAAGTACCAGGTGGAGAACCTAGGAGTTATCCAAGCACAGGTTCTAGTGTTTTGTTACCATTAAAAAATCTTCAATCAAGAACAATAGAAGCTGAGGTTTTGGTTTGTGGTGGAGCACCAAAAGGATCCTATCAAAAAGCAGAAGCAAAGGAATTTCTCGGAGCTTTGAATACTTGTGCCCGAATCAAAATAACCGACCCGGATCCGAAATGGGTAGTTGAAACCATGCCAGAAGGTAGAGTCATGAGTGATATGGTAATGCTTCCAAACGGTGACGTTTTGATAATTAACGGAGCGGGTTCAGGGACAGCCGGTTGGGAGCTCGGACGAGAACCGGTTTTGAACCCGGTTCTTTATAAAACAAAAAACCCAACCGGTTCACGGTTCGAGTCACAAAACCCGTCTAATACTCCACGAATGTATCATTCTACTGCTGTTTTGGTTCGTGATGGAAGGGTTATTATTGGTGGAAGTAACCCACATATTGGTTATAGTTTTGGTAATGTTTTGTTTCCAACTGAACTTAGTCTTGAAGCTTTTTCACCTTCTTATCTTGAACCGGGTTTCGCGAATGTTCGTCCGAGGATTGTGTCTCCTATAATAGGATCACAAAAGTATGGTCAAAAGTTGAAGTTGAGGTTTCAGGTGAAAGCAATGTTGGATCAGAATCTGGTTTATGTTACAATGTTGGCGCCGTCTTTTAATACGCATTCGTTTTCGATGAATCAGAGGTTGTTGGTGTTGGAGTCAAATAAAGTGGTTAAGGTGGAAGGAACAACTTTTGAAATTGAGGTTAGTGTGCCTGGTTCAGCTATTCTTGCACCTCCTGGATTTTATATGTTATTTGTGGTTCATAAGGAAATTCCTAGTCAAGGTGTTTGGGTACATGTAGTTTAATTTTCAAATGTAATTATATATATGATATGATGAATAATAAATTGTATTGTATCTTGTAAAAGAAAATGGTTATTGTTAATTCTCTCTAGTTAATGAGAGAATTTTTTGAGATTTTTTGCTTTCATGTATAGAATAAAATTATAAATGTTGAGATTTTTGTAGTTTTAGTTTAATATATTTAAGGGTTAATAGACATTCATCCCCTGTAATATGTGCGTGTTTCGGTTTATCCTCTTCCTTCCTTTTGGCAACGATTTTTTCAAAAAAATCGTTGCCAAAACCTACATTTGATAGGGGGTAAACCAAAATACGCTCATATTGCAGGAGTGAATGCTTATTATATATATATATATATATATATATATATATATATATATATATATATATATATATATATATATATATATATATATATATATATATAGTTTGATTCTAAAATGATTTAAAAAATATAATTCAATTTACTAATCAAACATAACAATTTAATTATTTTAATTTCAGTAAATTTAGAAAAAATTAAGGCACTGATTTTTAACTCATTTGCAGTAACCTTAATGAACACATTTTTATAATTCATATTTATCAAGTAACCATTTTCATTGTGCTTCCCAATCTAATAAAAGCCTCAATCAGCTATCTCCATATCAGTCATGCAATGTTCCATCAGCTATTTTTGTTTTGTAATGTGATTCATGGCCTAGTTCCAATGTGTGTGTATACGTGAAATTGGATGTTTGACTAGATTAATGGCAGAATTTGCTCACTATCAATAATGACATGACATTTTTCTTTTAGACAATTATTTCATGCATCTTCACAAGCACTTATTTCACGGAGATTGTCTTGAAAGTCTAAAAATTTTGTTTGCGAGAGCATGTTGCATTCGAAAAATACAATGTGTTTATAGAAACGCAGCTTTGCAAAAAAGTGATGCATATTAGAGAAACATGTTGTGTTTTGCCTCAAAAATTTTAAGGTATAATTTTAGTGAGAGAAACATGAAGAGAAATTGAGACATTCTTATGATGGAAGACTAAGAATTTGAAGACGTGTTATTAAAACGATTGAGAATTATATTTAAATATTTTGAGTTTGTATGATTTATATATTGAGAATTTGAGAGATTGATAAACACATAGGTAAAAAATATGAGATTTTATTGAGAACTTAGAAGATTAATTTATCGTAACTCTTTTATAATCTGTTGTCATAACTTCTATATAGTAAATTGGAGAGTTATCATCGCTCATAATAGATAGATATGATCGAATCAGGTAAACAAATTCCTTCTACTCTCATCGCTTTTTCTTATTCTTCTTGCATGTGTGAATTTGCTAATATTCTTATGTTTGTACATTAATTTTGCTTGAAATAAGTTATTTTGATTGTCATTGTTCTTTTGCCACACATCAAAAGATTTTGGTGTGGTTGAATCTTTCAATTTCAAATCAAGTGGTGTTCGCCATATGACAAAGTGGTTAAGTTTACAAGTGAGCGCTATTGATTCTTAATAGATTATCAAAAGGTTTTCCTGAGACAACGACTTTGGATTGTGGAAATTGTATATGCAAGCAATCATTACTTTAAAATGTGTGTAAAAATATTGAAGGGTGAAACATGTATGCCTACACGTCTAACACAATTGGAGAATACAAAGATGGTGGATAACACAATCAGACTTTGTTGATCATGAGTTATTTATACACAATATGAGGTATGTTATTGAGCTCAAAAGAATTTTGTTATTTATATGCACATTAGAGTATCAAGTCTATTATATTGGAGTTGGACATTGAGTGTTGAAAATTTTGCATGATAAATTGATCATGACTATGGTTGGAAATGAGTCGAGTTGAGTCGAACTCGCCTCATTTCAGTTCGACTCAATAAGAATTGGTTCAACTTAAAATTTGGCTCAAGTTCGACATAGATATCTCATGGTGAGGTCGAGCATGGTTAGTTGAGACCATAAGTGTATTTAATACATTTAGCCTGTCGAAAGAAGATTTGGCAGTTTTTAGTCGAATCTTGTAGTCAGTGATCAAGAAATATTTGTGAAGTCTTTGGACATAGTAAAATTTCCAGATATATAAGTTGGTTATTCTGCTTAGTCGAATGTGTGAGAATTGGATAAGATCATATAGTTATCCAAAGACACGTGGAAGTTCGTCGAAGACCACACTTGCATGGAAGCAAAAATGTGTTGTGATGTGTTTAGTCAACCGTTGTAGACATTTAATTTAGACTGGTATATAAGTGGGAGATTGCTTATGTTGTGGAGGTACATAATTGTACTCAAAATTCTACAAACTCAAAGTATCTATGTGATTAAGAAACGAGTGAAAAAATGTACGTATGTGTTCCACATTTACAAATTCCAAGTAATTTTACATTGAAGTCATTTATACATTCAAGTTACTTTTAGTCAATTTACTTTCAAATCCTTTACATTTCGATTTTAGTCAAATTTAATTTATTGTCTTTAAAGCCTTACATTTAGATTTCCACAACAATTTTGTTCAAAATTCATGATTCACACAAATATGTTTTTGAGAGTTTTTCAAGTTTAATCTCTTAGGTATTAATAAAAACTTGTTTGTGTTTACCAAATTACCTAGTAAACCAATTGGCATGCTCAGTGGGACCTTTTTTGGGTGAATTTTTACATTTCATTTCGTAAAATGTCATTTCAAAGTTCTTCATTTCATTAACTTCTCATTGTGTGAGTGTGCATGAGACTGAGGAGTGGTAAGATAACTAAG
Source organism: Lathyrus aphaca (assembly GCA_963966055.1). Taxonomy (NCBI): domain Eukaryota; kingdom Viridiplantae; phylum Streptophyta; class Magnoliopsida; order Fabales; family Fabaceae; genus Lathyrus; species Lathyrus aphaca. Next base: position 505,537,048 of record OZ014522.1, on the reverse strand, counting down.
AGAGAAGTTAAGAAAACTACGAGGAAATACATTAGGAGAATGACTATTCCCAAAAACAATAATGGAGAACAACCCTCTAATAGAAAAAAGGGAAGGCGCGGTCACTTACAATGTCGACTGAGCCAATCCCTTTGATTGTTAGCACGACGGTCATATGTTAACGACGGTTGTGTCGTCAATTGTGCAAAAGAGACAATTTCCCCCCTTCAATAACCCATAATCACCTAGGGACTCCTATACCAACTATGAAGACATAGTTTAGGCCTTTCACCACAAGTTTAATAATGCCCGTGACGAGCGTGAACAACCGTTTGGGATGCCAACATTAATGAAGGCAAACCTACATAGTAATTCGTCTACATATGTTGATAATGATGATAATACATATTCTTCAATTTTAGAGTCAGGCTCAGTTATAGGTAACCATGGTCGAAGTATACCACCCCAAGGGAATGAGATTTAGTTCCTAGGAAATGTTGACGTTTACGACAAATTCTGTAATGGCGATGAGACATCATATGGATGAGAGTAACCATGATATGATCAATACTCTCGCCCAACAAATGGGTATTATATTCAACTCCTTGATTCAAAATACGAATCAAAGTTACCCATAATTGGTAACTCAAATGAATTGAATTGTTGATTTTATTGGTGATCCACCGGCGCAAGTTCGACCTGTTGTATAACCCCAAGTCGCTAGGCAAGTTCGAAATGAAAGAGTAGTTTTAAAGGAAAATATAGTAAATCAGAGGCAACAATTTTTGCCCTAGGTAGTCGAACAATGGGTGCTTAGGCAAGTTGAGCGTCAATCTGTCATAATGGTTAATTGAAACATGATGTTGATCAAGTCGTTCATCAAGTTCGACACAGAAATATGTTGGGAGAAAATAACCTTGCAACCATTATCGAAAGGATAATGACTTAAAATGGTGTAAACATGTCTTACGTGATGTTGTGATGTCAACCCCATCTAGATCAACTAACACTTATATGGCTTGGTATGGATCAATTGCAACAGGGTTTGTCTCCGAAGAGAGGTATTTATACGACCCATGACAAACCACTTACACACAAGAAGCTTCGATGTCTAACCCCCTAGAAAATTATCAGACATGTTACTCAGAACCCTCTCCCCAACAAAATTATCGACCTACAAACACATAAACCCTCAAGAAAAACATGTCAGACACCGAACCAAAATACCAATAGCGTATTTATACATCATCAACAAAATGATGATTATCAAGACACCTAAAATGCATATGCCCCCAACACAACATCCAGATATAGCCAAAATTCTCAAACATCACACCATAGCCTAAACGCCTAAACATCAAATTATAGCCAAAACACCTAAACATCATAACCACCATATAGTTATCAAACACCACAACAACCATTTCAACCCTTCCCCAATGAATCGTTCACACCATTGTCCCATTCAATCATTCAGGCTGAACACCAATGACCCCATCAACACATCCAAACTACTTTGATATGAGTCGTGAACTTAGTTACGACAGTGTGTCGTTCCATACATAAGACTTCTTAGAAATCAAATAACTTCTTAGGGATTTTGGTGATGTTCCTGAGACCTCAAATTCTCAAACATCTGGAGTGAATCAACAAATATTGCAACGAGTTAGGGTAGTTGTGGGGTGTAGATCTGGTGGCCTGTATGACCAACCCGATCGTCATTGTTAGTGTTTGTAAAAGTATTTTTAATTATATTAATATTTTTAATTTATACTAAAAAGTTATGCATGTACAATGGTATCAGGCCAATTGACATCTCCATTATACACTTGTTCACTGACGCCAAATGAATTGACAACACCATATGGTGTCGTCAATCCAATTGATGCCTCCTCTTAAAAGTATAATGTTATCGCCAATTCACCTGACAACATCACTTAGTTCCTGTTTGGATACACGGTGGTTTCTGTAACAGTCTGAGCCTTCTGTGCTCCCAGCACTATTACCTCGTGATCTTCTCTACCCCTCACTAGTAGAGTTTTTGCCTTCCGTAGGAATCGAACCATGTATCATGGGGTTCAAGTACATGTTCATTCCATTCCCACTACCAATTGAGTTGCGCCTTTTTATGTAACAGTCTGAGCCTTATGCGCTCCCGACACTATTACCTCACGATCTTCTCTAACCGCGACATTATTACTATCAATATCTAAAAATAATAATAGAATGTTATTTTAATTTTATTATTTAAAATTAAAAAATAATTTTATGATAAATTGGTCAAGAAAAAATAATAAATTAAAAATAATACTTGAAAAATTCAAATTAAATACATATAATAAACAAGATTATGAGTCTGTTTGTGACAACTATTCGTTTTCCCTTTATTTTTATTGTCAATACATATGATACAATATTGGAGTAGATTTATTAATATATTTTATTTATATAAGGAATATTGTATATTATTTTATTAACACAAAATCAAATAGATTCTGGTGCAGAATAAAATAAATAATAGTGTTTTACAACTCATTAAGCCTCTATGTAAATAATAATTAATTGTGATTGTTTGTATTTAATTTATAGTTACTTTTATTGTTATATTTTATTTATAGTAATCGAAATTAATTTATTATTTTATTTATATATTTTAGAAATTAATTAATAAATGCATTTATGATTATTATGACACTTTTTTAAAATATGTTTTTTTTTGTGTAATATATCTAATCATTATTTAAATCAATTTATTATTTTATTAATAATTTTTTAAATAATTAATAAATTCACCTATGATTATCATAACATTTTATTTTAATGAAAAATAAAATTTTATTTCTATCATTATAATTAATAAATAAAATAAAATTTTATTAAATGGTAATCTAATTTTTGATTTACCTATGATATTCTTAGATATTATTTTTGATTTACCTACTGATATCTACACTAATAAATATTAAATATTATTTTTTTGATTTAACATTTAATTTATTTTATTTTATAATTTTATTTGTTAATTTAATTCTAAATAAATAATTTAAAAATTGGTATGACTTTATATATTATAGGTATTTATATTAGTAACATAAAAATAACATAAAATATCAATATCAATTTATTTATTCATATGTAGTTTTTTTATTTATAAAGATAGCCATAGAAAATTAAATTCACTCAAGTTGTTTTTATACATGGTTTTTTTTCTCTTTCTCCCAATTTTTATTTATAGTAACTTTTATTATTACATTTTATTAAATAGTAATCGTGAAAAAGAAAAAATGATTGGTAGTCATGAAAAATAATGATAAATAATAATCATGAAAAAATAATGATAAATGATAATAATTTATACAATTGTTTTCCACTAAATTAAAAATAAATAATTCAAAAATTCAAATATTATTATTGATCTTACCTGATCAGGAGGGCCTTCCAGCAATTTGGCGCAACAGCAAGTAGATGGAGAGGAGGGGGGAGTACCTACAAGGCGCTCCGATGCCAAAGTTAATAGAGGTACAGTAAATAGGTAAGTTAGCAGAGTGAATTAGAATACCTGACCCTTTAGTGAAAAAGGGTATTTATAGAGAGCCCTCAGCGCTGGGCCAATGTCTTTCCTTGGGCTGGATCAGCTAGGCCCAAGGAAAAACTGTCAAGGAACGTGTGAGAAGCGTGAAGACCTAGTTGAGTGGTCTGGTCCTTGGTTCAACTGCCCCTATCTTTCAGGAGATAATGGGGAATAGTTAGGTGACGTAGCAAGTGAACTGACAGACGCGTTCTTTGCCCGTTCTGAGTGCGTGCCCGAAGTATAGGATGTTTGCCCATCCGTTAAGCGCCCATATCCGTCTGTCAGACGTGCCTGCCCGAGCATATGGGCCTCTGCTCGACATATTGGGTCGTAGCCCAATACAGCCTGGAGGCCCAGTCCGGAACAGGAGCCCCCCAAGTCGAGTCTTCAAGTCGGAGCGATGAATTGTGACATAGTCGGACGTAGGCGTGTTGAAGAAGGTGTCGGGCGTGTACCTGTGTCGAGCATGGTGTTAGTCAAACCGTTGCGCGTGCCGTTAAGTTTGTCGGGCACGTGGCGTTCATAGAGTCGGGGATGCTTCCTATAGTCGGGCAAGTTTACAGTCGCCCGATGTCGTTCAGAATTCTTGTGGATTGACGTGTCTCAGCATTAATGGTGCGTCGCTTCGTTTCCTGTGCAAACAGCGGCCTAGGTACTAGGTAATGATTACCTGGCGCGTTCGTCCACGCGCTTATGGCTATATAAAGGAGACAATCCACTTCATTTGGACTTTTTCGCTTTGACGTTTGACCGGAAGCTCTGAAAAGAATTATTTCTCCGCCCGTCTCCGCCGTCTGCACCACCATTTCTGCCCGCGCGCCACCGTCTTCTCATCACCTCCAATATGTCAGGTAACGCTTCAAACTCTCTATTTTGCATGCTTTTTCACTTGGTAGCTAGAAAATTGCATGATATGTTTGTGTAGAGTAGATAAATCTGGTCTGGGGGATAGTTTTTTAGGTTTTGGGTATGAATGTCCCGGGCAAGATTAGAATGTCCCGGGAAAAAACTTCATATGTGCTTGAATAAGCTGGGCTCGTTTAGCATGCCACGGGCGTAAAAATCATACGCGTATGAATGTCTCGGGCAAGTTTAGCATGCCTCGGGCGTAGAATTCATACGCGTATGAATATCCCGGGAAAGGTCAGCATGCCACGGGCGTAGAGTTCACGTCTGTATGAAATTGTAGGTCGGAACTTACGTGCCCGAATGCATGTGGGGGTTGCCCCCTTCGTCGGTCTAGGTTAGTTTAGTCGGATTTTGGGGCATTGCGTTTTAGCTTTTCGCCCTTTCACTCGACTTGCGGTGGAAGGGTGAATTTGATGCGATGTCAAATTTACTTTTTCTGTCTGCGTTTCAGGTACGACCGAGCATCAGCAGGTCGGGGAAGAGAACGTTGAACTACGTCCAATTGATGAAGGGGAGGTCGCGCATCGAATTGCCGAGGAGGGGAATGCCGAGGAGGACAACGAGCATGTTTCCTCGTCCGGGCGTAATGATTTAACGTGGGTCGCGGATGAACCGTTGGAAGAAGAATCGTACTTTGCCGACGAGACGACCCATGCATACGCCGTGGAGGAAGACCTCGGTCCCGAGGAGCCTGGGAATTGGCAATGTCTTGCTCCTCAGGAGGCGGACCGGATATGTCACCGCTTCTTGGGGAAGCAGTTTGCTATGTACGAATTCGCCTTCCGAGAAGCGAGGGTCAGGTTGCCCTTCAACTCTTTTCAAATGGGGGTTTTCAGGTGGCTCTGACTGGCACCGTCACAACTGCATCCGAACGCAATCGCTTTTATGCGGGCGTTCGAGTTAGTTTGATGTTTTCTAGGTGTTGGGTGCACCCTGCCCCTCTTTTTCCATATCTTCCACCTGCAACGGTCTGGTGCTCGGGGACGTCACAACTGGGTGTTGCTGAAGCAGCCGGTGAGGCTATTCAAGATCTATGTGGATTCTGCCCGTCATTTTAAAGGGAGGTGGTATACGGTGAAGCCGATCACTCGTTCTGCCCTAAACTCTCTTTACTACTACAAACAGAATACTGTTGGGGAGGAAAAACATATGTCGAGGATCCCCTTGAGGTGGCAACCTCACCACTTCAACCTCTCGACCAGTCACTACCGGGTAAAGTTCTCGACCCTGGGGGTCGAGGATAAGATGGCTTACAAGAGGCTGGTGGAGTATGTACAAAATTTCAACCTGACGGTTTGGGTTGATCGGAAAGGTGTTCCCTATGTCGATGAGGCTGGGATGCCGATTTGTGAAACCCGTCTTATAAACATGAGGGCTCTTCTCGAGTGTGATACGGACGAGGAGGCCTTGGAGTTACTGCGTAGGTTTTCTTTTATTGGCTTTCATTTTTAGGTCTTGTGTCTGTCCGACTAACCTGTGTTTTTGTTGTTTTTATTTTGTGGGAACTATGCCCGCCCATCGTGAACGAGTTCTGAAGTTGGAGAACCAGGCTGGGGCCTCGGACAGGGTCTCTAAAAAGAAAAAGAAAGTGACACCCTGTGTCCAGGAGGTGGTCGCTGACCTCGGGGCAGGTACCTCGAGTACTGCTAGCCCGGTGTCCAACTCCCCTCAGCCTGCCCAACAAACCTCTCCGATCCAGATACAGGATAGCTCCCCTCCTTCCACCTCTCATTTGCTCAAGCGGAAGCGCCTGGACAGGACTCTTGCCCGGTCTGTTGTCGTGGGGGGTAATGATTCCGACGCCCCTGAGAGTTATCTGCTGCCTCCTTGCTATCTGGAGCAGGAGTTTTTTAAGGCTGAAGGTTCTGTCATGGTGGCGGCGCCCGAGGCAAAGGCCATTCTGAGCCAGGATGCGGATGCTCGGTGAAGAGACCTGGCTGGGGATCTGGCCGCCATTATCCGGGTGATGGAGACCGCCATGGTCCTGTCCGAGACTACCATTTCCACGGCTTCTTTAGAGGATGCTCTTTTGGCTTCCTGAATTGAGAATGATAGGTTGTCTAAGGATCTATCCGACTACAATGAGGAGTATCAGTTGCAGGAGGGTTGAAGAAGGAGCTGAAAGAATTGAAGCTTGAACGGGACACGTTGAAGGCGGAGAAGGAAAGCCTGGAGGATCAAGTTGCAGGGCACAAGAAGGTGGCCGAAGAAAACGTGCAGCTCCATTCTCGGATGGCTCTGCTCGAGGGTACAATCTGCCCTCGGGAGGATGAGACTGAGGAGCAGCTTGCCCTCCGTACCCGGGGCGAGTTGGTCGGACATATCCGCGATCTCAACAAAGACATGGTCGTAATGTTCAAGGAGGGATTCGACAACGCCACCGAGCAACTGAAGGTGTTGAATCCCGGGTTGGTGATGGAGGGGTCTGCCCACAACTACTGTGTGGCTGACGGGGAGATCGTGTGCCCCTTCGAAGCTGAGGAGGAGCTGGAAGATTAGGAGTAACTCCGGGCGGAGTCTTTTAGAATTTTTGTTGTTATTTTGTAGGGCCTGCGTGCCTGTGTATAATGGCCTTTTGTGCCTGTATGAATATTGGCCTTCGGGCTCCTTTTGTATTTTTCTTGGTCGACTGCGACCGCGTTTAATGAATGTTGTTTAATTTTCCCTATTTGTTTATTTTTATTGTTTGTGCTCAACGTTGGTCTCATTGGTTTTGCTATATTTATTTTTAAACTGTTTGTGCTCGACAATGCTGGTCTCGTTGGTTTAGGGAACCGACAAGGTGGCGAGCGCTGTGCTCGCCTAAAATCGAGGTAGAGTTTGCGATCGGAGAACTCTGACCTCGGGGCTTGGGCTTTCCCATCGCGATCTGAGTGCCCTGCCAACGTGGTACTGCGACATTGGGGCTCTTTTGAGGTGCCCAGCGTCGGGGAGGGTTGTGTTCGCCCCTGGGGAGCGTAGATCCTCCCTGTTGTTTTGGTGGTGAAGAGCTTGATCGTACCACCCATGTCTCCCCGAGTTATATTTATTTATAACATTGTCTAAGTTTTTATGCGTCCCATGGTCGAGCGAGTTTTTCACCATGTAGGTTTTCCAGATAATAGGCCCCGTTGCTCGTCTTGTCGCGGACGCGGTAGGGGCCTTCGCAGTTGGCGGCTAGTTTGCCCTCTCTTGGGTTTTTTTGGTTTCTTCTGAGGACCAGATTTCCCACTTGGAACTCTCTTTTTATGATCTTCGCGTCGTGGCGTAAGGCTATTTTTTGTTTTAGGGATATTTCCATAAGGGCTGCTTCGGAGCGGATTTCGTCGACGAGATCCAGCTCGGCTCGAAGTGCCCCGTCGTTCATCTCTTCGTCGAGGGGATCCTCTATGCGTCTCGTCGGCTCTCGTATTTCCACCGGGATGACTGCTTCGGTGCCGTTTGTTAGTCTGAACGGGGTCTCCCCGGTCGTGGAGTGTGGCGTTGTGCGGTATGCCCACAGGACGATGTGTAGTTCCTCGACCCATGCCCTCTTCGCCTCGCCAAGTCTGCGCTTTAGTCCACGCAGGATTACCCTGTTGGCCGCCTCCGCTTGTCCATTGGTTTGAGGATGCTCTGCGGACGTGAAGTGTTGTTTAGTGCCTAGGCTGGCCACGAAGTCCTGAAATCCTCCGTACGTGAATTGCGTTCCGTTATCCGTGATGTGGACCTGAGGTATGCCGAATCGGGCGAGGATGTTTCGTTTGAAAAATGGAAGGATGTTCTGCACCGTTATTTTGGCCAGTTCTTCTGCTTCGATCCACTTGGTGAAATAGTCTACCCCTACAATGAGGTATTTGTTTTGGTAAGAACCAGTTACAAACGGGCCGAGGATGTCCATGCCCCACCATGCGAAGAGCCAAGGGGAGGAGAGCGTTTTTAGCTCGTTGGGAGGTGCGAGATGCATGTCGGCGTGTCGTTGGCATTTGTCGCATTTTTTGACGTGCTCTTTGGAGTCGTGTTGCATAGTAGGCCAATAGTAGCCTCCTCGAAGAGCCTTGCGCGCCAGCGACCGTCCGTTGGGATGTTGGGCGTTGATTCCTCGGTGCATTTCCCCTAATATGTCGGGGACTTTCTCCTCCTCGACCCATTTGAGTAATGGGATAGAGAGTCCCCTACGGTAGAGTTTCCCTTCGAGGAGGACGTATGAGCATGCCCTCCGCTTGGTTGTGGCTGCCTCTTTGGGGTCTGCGGGGAGTTCATCCCTTGTGAGATAGTTGTAGATGGGTGTCATCCAACAATGAGCGTCCCCAATCACGTTTACCTCGAGTGGGGGTGGTGGCCTTTCGGTGCTAGGTCGAGAAAGGATTTCCTGGATTACTGATTTGTTTCCGCCTTTCTTCCTCGTACTGGCGAGTTTTGACAGGACGTCCGCTCGCGTGTTATGCTCGCGGGGCACGATTTGGACCTCTCACTTCTCGAATTTTTCGAGTCTTTCCTTGACCAATGCTAAATATTCAATGAGGTTGTCGTTCTTGGTTTGGTATTCCCCCCGTACTTGTGATGCCACGAGTTGGGAGTCTGTCGATATTTTTACTTCCTTTGCTCTTAGGTCTTCGGCTAATCTTAGCCCGACGATGAAAGCTTCGTATTCGTCTTTGTTGTTAGAGGTTGGGAAGGCTAATGCCAATGAGACTTCGATCAGGATTCCGTCCTCGTTTTCGAGGATGATTCCTGCACCGCTTCCGGCCGAGCTAGAGGCACCGTCGACGAAGATCGTCCATTTGTGGGTGTCGTCCGCTGGCTTTGGGTTGTGCGTCATTTCTGCGACGAAGTCGGCCAAGGCTTGGGCCTTCAGAGCTTTCTTATTCTTGTATTGGATGTCGAACTCAGAAAGTTTCAGCGACCATTTCAACATTTTGCTGACCATGTCTGGTCGACCAAGAAGTTGTTTTATTGGTTGATCGGTTCTCACCTTGATCGTGTGGGCGAGGAAGTAGTGATGTAATCTTCTCGCGACATTTATAAGGGCTAGTGCGACCTTTTCGATTTGTTGGTATCTGAGCTCGGGGCCTTGGAGTGCTTTTCTCGTGAAGTATATGGGCTTTTGTCCCTCGTCGGTTTCTCTGATGAGAGCGGCGCTGACGGCCTCGATTGCCACGGACAGATATAGATATAGGGTCTCCCTTTCCAGTGGTCAGGACAGGACTGGGGGTTCAAAGAGTGCCTTCTTTAGATGGAGCAGTGCCCGTTCGCATTCGTCGGTCCACTCGAAGGTGGCCTCTTTTCGGAGGAGTTTAAAGAAAGGTAAAGCGTGCTGAGCGGATTTGACGATGAAATGGGAGAGCGAGGCGAGCACCTCGTTGAGGGATTAAATGGATTTTTTAGACTTCGGGGTCGGGAACTCCGAGAATGCACGATATTTGTCGGGATTGGCCTCGATTCCCCGCTCAGTGAGGTAGAAGCCTAGAAATTTTCCTGCCCGTACACCGAACGTGCATTTCTCAGGGTTAAACCTCATTTTGCATTGCCTCGCCTGCTCGAAAACCTTACGGAGGTGTCGTGCATGGTCGGTCTCCTCGTGTGATTTAACGATCATGTTGTCCATGTATACCTCGATCATGTCCCTGATTTCTCCTCGGAAGACTTTGTTCATCATGCGCTGGTACGTGGCCCCAACATTCTTTAGCCCGAAGGGCATTATGTTGTAATAGTAATGTCGGTCGGGGTCATGAATGTCGTGTGTCTTTTGTCCATGTCCGACATAGGGATTTGATTGTATCCGCTGTATGCGTCTATGAAGGACAAAAGTTTGAAACCTGCAGAATTGTTGACGAGTTTATCTATGTTAGGGAGAGGAAAAACATCTTTGGGGCAAGCCCTATTAAGATCAGTATAATCAACACACATGTGCCATTTCCCATTATGTTTCTTAATGAGGACTACATTAGAGAGCCAAGTTGTGTACTGGGCTTCAAAAATAAAATTTTCCTCTAGGAGGTCTTTTACAGCTCACTCGGCAGCCTCCGCTTTCTCGGGGGACTGCTTGCGCCTACATTGTGCTACGGGCTTGATCGCCCGGTCTAAAGCTAATTGGTGATATGCGACCTCAGGGTTTATGTCGGGCATCTCTGCGGCGTTCCATGCGAAGAGGTCAGCGTTCTCCCTGAGGCATATCGCGAGCTGCTTCCTTGTTTCCTCGGGCAGGCCCGTGCCTATCTTTACTGCCCTATCGGGGTCATCGCCCAGTGGGACGATTTCGAACTCTCCGTCTGGGACTGGGCGGAATGGGTGAGTGGGAGCTTACCCCTCGATGGGTCTCTGTTCTTCAGCTTTGTCCTCGACGATGCGGTAATCAAGGTCAATGGCGTTGATTCCCTGGGGGGAGGCTCTTCGACCCTGGGCTTCTTGTTATTTTTTGTGTTGATTTTGGCATGTCCTTTTACTGCGGCATCGTAACACCTTTGGGCGCCTCGATGTCGTCGTGGATTGTGACCACGCGGCCCAGTTTGGTGTAGTACTTCATCTTCAAGTGAACGGTGGATGAGACCACTGTCAGCTCAGTTAGAGTCGGGCGACCGAGGATGCAGTTGTACAGGGAGGGCATTCTATGACCAGGAACTGGACCTTGATTTCTCTGACCGTCTCTTATTCTCCGAAGGTGACGAGGAGCTCGACGTAACCCCACGGCTTTGTCGTGGCCCCGTTGAACTCTTGGAGGTCGGATCCAACGTAAGGAGATAGGTTGGTCTTGTCCAACTTTAGGGTTTTGAATAGGTGGACGTACATGATGTCCATCGAACTGCCTTGGTCGACCAGGATGGGTCGGACGTACATGATATCGGATTGGACTTGCCTCGGTATTTTGTCAATGTTGCCTTTTGCTCGGGCGCAGTCAGCAGGAGTTCGTCGAACTTGCGTTTTACTTAAAGGGCATCACTTTCGCCGTTCATATCTCCCCCCGATATGACAAGGGCGGTTGGGAAGTCTTCCTAGGGACTGAGAAAAGTGATCCTCCCTTCTGGTGGCGAATCGGGGAAGATGAAGTCCTCTGGTCGTGATACGCATAGGGCCACTTGATAAGAAGAGTCATCGGGAGGAGTGTCCTCGCGGGGTCTCTTCTTTTCTTGCTCTTCGTGTTTGAAAGCTTCGTTCTTCCTGGTGTATTGTTTGAGATGGCCCTCTTGGATCAAAATTTCTATTGCGCCCTTCAAGTGGACACAGTCTTCAGTCACGTGCCCATGGCTTCTCGGGCGCAGTCAGCAGGAGTTCGTCGAACTTGCGTTTTACTTAAAGGGCATCACTTTCGCCGTTCATATCTCCCCCCGATATGACAAGGGCGGTTGGGAAGTCTTCCTAGGGACTGAGAGCAGTGATCCTCCCTTCTGGTGGCGAATCGGGGAAGATGAAGTCCTCTGGTCGTGATACGCATAGGGCCACTTGATAAGAAGAGTCATCGGGAGGAGTGTCCTCGCGAGGTCTCTTCTTTTCTTGCTCTTCGTGTTTGAAAGCTTCGTTCTTCCTGGTGTATTGTTTGAGATGGCCCTCTTGGATCAAAATTTCTATTGCGCCCTTCAAGTGGACACAGTCTTCAGTCACGTGCCCATGGCTTCTGTAGAACCTGCAGTACTTGGATTTGTCAGTGTGGGACTTAGGTGCAGAAGGTTTGGGGAACCTCACCCTGCCCTACTTGAAATCGTAGTTGATGCATTCGGCGAGGATGCGCTCGCGGGGAGCTGTCAGCAGTGTGTACTCGCAGTATCGGCCCGTGGGTCCTCTGCCTTCACGAGACTCACAAGGCTTCTCCTCCCTTCGTATGTCCCCGTTGCGACGGGGAATGTTCGGGTCCTCGCGCTTGGGATGGTCGGTTTCCCCGACGTTACGACTGCTGTGAGCGTTGTGGCCGACCTGTTTTTCTTCATATCTAATGTACGTTTGGGCTTTATTCATATGTTCTGTGGTGTCCACCTCGACAGCCTCTTGGTTGAATCGCTCAATATATGAATGCAGTATTTCATTCTTCCTTTGCACTATGGCTTCGAGGGTCGCCTCGTTCTTGGGATTGCGTCGGGAGGCTGTAAAATGCCTCGTGAACATGGATCTCATGACTCTCCAGGATGTGATGGATTACGGGGCTAAGCTTTTGTACCAGGCCATGGCTCCTTTTCTGAGAGTTGTCGAGAACAACTTGCATTTAAGGTGCCCGGTTATGTCGTTGCGGTAGTCGAGCATCGCATTAACGTTGTCGACGTGATCGTCGAGGTCGGTGGTCCCGTCGTAGATGGCAAAATTTGGGGGTTTCTCCATGCCCTTGGGGAGTGGGGCCTCCATTATCGCCCGCGAGAGGGGGCAATGCGGGTATTCCTCGTCACTCCTTAGTGGGGAGAGTTCATTATTACCAGGGCTCCGATCGCGCCTTGGCGAGGTCCCTGATCGGCCGGAATCACGGCGCGCTCGTGACCTGCTCTTGTCGGGTTCCGGGGAGCGTCGTCCCTGTTTCTTCGCCGCTTTTGGACGTTGTTGCGTCCTTCTTTCCTACTGAGGTCGGTCAGCCTCTAGGGCCATGATTCTTTCGTGTTGCTGGTAGAGCATGAAGCTGGCCTGATTAAGGGCGTTCACCATAGCAATTATGGTGACATCCCCCTCGACGGGCACGGGGTTGGGTTGGAATGTGCTGATCGCCTGGTCCTGAATCTGAGGTTGGTTCCCATTATCCTCGGGTTCAGGGGACGGGGTGGAAGGACGCTCATCTCGGGCGTCAGATTCATGGTAGTTCAAATTGTCCTCCATCGTGTAGTCGACGAGGGGACGGTTGCGATCGTTGAATTGTTCTCCGGACATGCTGAAAGGATGAAGTATTTGAGCTTTGATCTTCTGCTGTGGAAGAAGGGGAAGTTAGTTTCCCACATACGGCGCCACTGATCTTACCTGATTAGGAGGGCCTTCCAGCAATTGGGCGCAACAACAAGTGGATGGAGAGGAGAGGGGAGTACCTGCAAGGCGCTCTGATGCCAAAGTTAATAGAGGTACAGTAAATAAGTAAGTTAGCAGAGTGAATCAGAATACCTGACCCTTTTGTGAAAAAGGGTATTTATAGAGAGCCCCAGCGTTGGGCCAAGGTCCTTCATTGGGCTGGATCAGCTAGGCCCAAGGAAGAACTGTCAAGGAACGCGTGAGAAGCGTGAAGACCTAGCCGAGTGGTCTGGTCCTTAGTTCAACTGCCCCTATCTTTCAGGAGATAATGGGGGACAGTTGGGTGACGTAGCAAGTGAACTGACATACGTGTTCTTTGTTCGTTCTGAGTGCGTGCCCGACGTATAGGATGTTTGCCCGACTGTTAAGCGCCCCTATCCGTCTGTCAGACGTGTCTGTCCGAGCATATGGGCCTTTGCTCGACATATTGGGTCGTAGCCCAATACAACCTGGAGGCCCAGTCCGGAACAATTGTGAAAAGAAAAAAACATACTAAGGTAAGAAAAATGAATAATTTAAAAATGTAATGACTTTAAATGTTCTAATATGAAATTTAAAATTTTGTAGAGTTAAATTTCTATTATGAAATTCTCCTACACAAAAGATTGGATAAAAAAATTAATTTAGAATTGAAATTTTAAGATATTATGGAGTGTAAATATTCATTTGGAACTTTAAGATATGTAGATATTCATTTAGAACTGAAATTTGACGACATTTGTCATATATTATAGGGTTGTAAAAATTGTAAATATGATATAATAAAAAAGATTTAAAACTGATATTTGACGGAAACTGTTATAAATTTTAGGTTTGAACAAATTAACTAATATCTAAAAATAATGTTATTTAAGTTTTTCACTATTTATTTTTCACTAAATTAATAAAAAAATAATAAAATTATAATAAACTTGGTTTTGACACATCAGCCATAATAAATACCAATCAATACAAAACTTGGAATTTTGAGTTGGACAATTATAACCTTTATAATTCGACTAAACAAAGCATTTAATTAGTGGGATTAGAGCTAATTTTCAGATACTTTAAAATTTATATATTTATATTAGATATTAGATTAATAATATGTTAATTGAAAAAAGTTATATATTTTTTTAGCATAAATTACATTGGAAAAACGTAAAAATGATGTATCAAACTCTTAGAAAACAGAGATTTTGTTTTTGTAAACGTGAGATAGTTGATAAAGAAATAGAATTTTTTACCCATATACCTCACTTTTTGGAAAAAAAAATCCCAAATACCATAGTTTTTAAACTATTTTACAAAGTACTCCAGTTTTTAAAAATTTGAGAGGAGTAATTGACGACTATGCCTTAAAATTTGGGAAGCCTCGCCATTTGAATTGGCGACAAAATACAACAAAATACTATATAGTCGTCAATTGGATTGACGACTCCTCTCAAATTTTCAAAAACTGAAATAGTTTAAAAACCGAATATTTGGGAATTTTTTTACAAAAAGTGGGATACATGATTAAAAATTTCAAAGAAATAAATAAAAGATAGTGTAATGATTATAAAATTCTATAAATTTAAATAACATTGTAAGAAAAATTATAGAAATCCAAATAGTTTAGTATTAGTTTGATATTGGGCTAAACCTAAAAAAGTCGATGTTGGGCTTACACGCCCAACCATTATACAGTTATATTCTCTTTTATTCTTCTGAAACCCTAAAAAAGGTCTGGAGTAGAAACAAGCCGCCGGTAAGAGCAAAAATGGTGTCCGGATCAGGAGCCTGCGCAAAGAGAGTCGTGGTGGACGCTCGTCACCACATGCTCGGCCGTCTTGCCTCAATCGTCGCCAAGGAGCTTCTCAATGGTCAGAAGGTCGTTCTCGTTAGGTGTGAAGAAATTTGCATCTCCGGTGGTCTTGTTAGGCAGAAGATGAAGTACATGCGATTCCTTCGTAAGCGTATGAACACCAAACCATCTCATGGTCCTATTCACTTTCGTGCTCCGTCCAAGATCTTTTGGCGCACTGTTCGTGGGTTAGTTTATTGCTCCTTCACTCTTTTTTTTCTTTCAATTAATCGCATTTCATTTTTCAGATTTTGTATGTTTATTTTCATTTTAACTATTTTTTATGCTTTTATTTTCTGTTTATAATTAGATTGGTGATCTCGATATGGGGATTTTTTCAGTATGATTTATTTCATAGTTGAATGTCTTTGTTTATTTGATAGAATAGGATTTCGATATTCGTAATAAGGGTCCCTCTGTTTGTATAAACAGCTTATTTGGAGCTTATTTGGATCTTGATATGGACATTGCCTCAGCAGAATTGATTCTAGTTTGTAGATTAAATTTGGAACATTGATTTTAGACGTTTTGGACTGAAATTTATCATTAACTATCTTTTACACAAATGCATCCTAATATATGCTGATTTACAACTCTCTTAAAGCCGGATTCTATTTAATAGAAATAAGTAATTCATATTTCATAATAATGTTGTTGTTTTGAGTAGAATGATTCCCCACAAGACCAAGCGTGGAGAGGCTGCACTTGCAAGGTTGAAAGTATACGAGGGAATTCCTCCGCCATATGACAAGATCAAAAGGATGGTGGTACCTGATGCACTTAAGTAAGATCCTTTTTATAATTTGATTCACAGGTTTTATATCTTTTTTTGTTGAATCAAATTGTTTTTTTCTAATTGAAGCTTAATAATGAATTTGTGAATAAAAATTAGGGTGTTGAGGCTTCAAAAGGGCCACAAATACTGCTTGCTTGGGCAGTTATCATCCGAGGTGGGATGGAATTACTATGACACCATCAAGGTGAGTTTTTTTGTTTTTCTTTAGTATTTGGCAAAACCATTTTGTGGTTTTTTAGTTCTTAATTTGTTTTCTGGTTTTTGTTTTCTGGTTTTTGTTTTTCTTTTGTATTTGGCAAAACCATTTTGTGGTTTTTTAGTTCTTAATTGTTTTCTGGTTGATAGGAGTTGGAGAAGAAGAGAAAGGAGCGCGCTCAATTGGCCTATGAGAAGAAGAAGCTCCTCAACAAATTGAGGACTAAAGCTGAGAAGATTGTTGATGAGAAGCTTGCTCCACAACTTGAAGTTCTTGCTCCTGTTAAGTACTGAGTTGTAGTTGTTACCATTTTTAAAAGTATTGTTTTTGTAGCATATCAATTTGAATTTCATATCGGTTTTGTTTTAATTCTATGTTTGCTTGACCTTAGAAATGAAAACCTGGGAATATTTTTTTCTTTCTCCTTACAATTTTGTATACCATTTCAACTTGCTTTCCATTAGTTTTGTTGCCATTTCAACTTGCTTTCTATTAGTTTTGTTGCCCTTTGATATAACATCAAATACGAGAATTGTTTTGGATTATGCTGTCATTGAATTTCTATGCATCCGAAATTGATAGGCTAAATCATGGTGTAATTCATTAAACCTTTGGAATTAATAACAAATTGCATACCCTATTGAAATCAACATTTATTGTATTGTCAATTTGGATTAAAATGGTGTCTAGAGATATTTGATTTCAATTTGTTATTTATTCGTAAACTTTAGATAATTAAAAAGTTATTAGTATCTTTCATTCATCCACGAGAAAAATGTTTTATTTTGGTAAGAACAATAAAAAACATGGCAATATCATTTTAATCCCTTAAGTATAGGTTCACATATATCTTAGGTTTACTCTGATCCCTTATTTATTTTTCATGTCATTTTGGTTTTAAGTTTCTTATCAAATTCACGTTACTCATTCCTTTAGTGAACCGTTGGTCGAAATTTCTTTAGTGAAAATTTTTTAACTCATTCCTTTAGTGAACCATTGGTCGAAATTTAAAAAAAAAAAAGTAATTGATAAGCACAATTGTATATTTATTTTTCGCGCTATTTTGGTTCTTAAGTTCCTTAGTCGAAATTCAAAAAAAATAATTGACAAACACAATTGTAACGTGCTATTTTGGTTCTTAAGTTCCTTAGTAGAAATTCAAAAAAAAGTAATTGACAAACACAATTGTAATAGGTAGTACAATGTGAAGATGCTGACTACAAAGGTTGAATACAAGGATTCAAAATGTGAAAAATAATCTCAGATTTTTGTTTCAAAACTAGTAAGACACCCGTGCTTCCGCACGAGTAAAATTATTTGTTATGATATAAAATATATTTAAATTTGATACGATATAAAATGCATTTTTATATGTATTTAACTTTAAAATTAATTATTAATTTTAAAATGAACAATGATTATGTAAAATCAATTAAATTAAAAAATAAAGAAAAAAAGGACTCGTGAGATGGAAAAAATTAATATTTAAAAATAAAGATTTTATCTTTTAAATTAAGATAATTATTGATTAAAATAAAATATGTATTATTTTTATAGTAGTCGGTTAAATAAAAAATTTTATTTGTTATAATATAAAATGTATTTATATACGGATGTAAAATTGAAATTAGTTATTTAATTGTAAAATAAAAAATAATTATACAATTTCAATTGTATTAAATAATGATGCAAAAAAAATGACTCGTGAGATGAAGAAAGACAAAAAAAATATGATACGATAATGACCTGTGAAATAAAATATAATTTGATGTGTACAAATACAAAATTTAAAATGATTTACTTAATTATAAATGAACAATAATCATACCATTTTAATTGTATTAAATAATTATTAAAAAAATAATGAGATGTAAAAAGATAAATTTTTACATTGGATAATAAGAAAAATGAGAAAAATTACCCATATTGACAGTGATATGTATTATATTGACAGTGATATGTGAAACAAATTTTATTATCATATTTATATTTATGTGTATCTTAATCACTATGATGTTAACATTTATGACATATATAATTATACAATAAATTATTATAAAGTAAATTATATGTTCATTGATAAATATTGATAAAGATAATTTTTAAAATAATTTATTAATAAATATTGAATTAAAGACTATTTATTTTGCAGCAATGCTTTTTTCTTATAAAATGAAAATCTTTTTAAGTTTAATCACTTCTTTTTATCCCTTACTAATAGTAAGTTTAAATGAATATATTTAAACTCTTAAATTTAAGATAATATTTTAGATATTTCTAAAAAATTATAAACAATAATTTAATTAAAATTTAAAACTTTTTAACTTGTGATAGGATTTAGAGGGCTCTTATTTTATAAGTATTAAAAATACATTTAACATAATAGAATTGAAAATTAATTAATTAATTTTATTCTGAAAAATATATAATATATTTTTTTCAATGCAAGACAGTCCTTTTGTTTGCAATAACATGGTTAAATAAGATTTTAATGAATAATCTTATCTTTCAGAATAGCAAGTGAAAACATAAACTAAATCCACATGATTTTGAAAGATCAATCAGCAGATACAAAATGCTATTTGTTTTCAACAAAAAGAAGTGTTAATACATAGGACTTTAAAAACCAAACATATATGGTTTGGAACTAAAATGATGAATACAGATTCTGTATTTTAAGGACAAATATTCACCTAGGCCCCATCTGCCTCAATAAAGGGGTTTGCAATCTCATCTGTACCATCGGTTGGCAAAAAACAATCTCTTTATTCCATGCTTATTATAAATATGATTATTTATGGCATGATATTATTTTTGAATTGAAATTGTTTCCATGACAGTAACTCATCAAGTCCTTCTTCAATTACAATAACAAATCCAAGGCCTCGAGAATTGAAAATCAACCAATCACATAATCTCATATTATAGTATGTTTGGTAAGATCCAGAAAAGAGTTTTTAGCTTATAGTTTATAGCTTTTCAGCTCATATTAATGGAAAAGCTATGACCAACTCTAACATCATAGATAGACTCATTGAACCATAAAACTTTCCAATAAGCTTCTGCAAAAACTCAGCAAACCAAAAGGTCAAAGGACCACAACAAACAAAACTAATACAATAACATCCTAGATAAAATAAAAAATTCTGCGTAAATGCTCCCCCAAAGCCAACCTTCAGAACAACACCAACATACCAGCAAAAAGCCCCAATTCGCGCTCCAGCCGCGGAAAGCACTTGGCAACCAAACAAAACCATCGCACTCTGCTGCCGCGACAAACACACCTGGATCCCAAAAGAAAAGACCACCACGAAAACAACTGCACTGCAAGAGCAACACCACAACAAAGCAAGGAAAATCTGCAGAGAAAAACATGACAAGTTTTTTTACACACATGATATCTTTAAAGAACACACTCCCAACTTTTTTACACATGACAAGTTCCTGGCATAATGTAACCCTTCCCTTACATGTCAATTTTACATAAGAGATTTTGACATTCATTGACCCATCCATCTCCATTCCACCAAATCAACACCTTATCTGTGTTAGCTTATTGAATTACTCGGTGTCGGAGATTGAGATATTGATATTTTATCATGCAAATAAGACACGTAAAGTTTCAAAAAGTATAGAGCGAGTAGAGTTAGAAGAAAATAATTGGTGTAAAGTAGACGTAATGTCGGGTGTAAAATGTTCTGTAAATTAATGTTTTATTTCAAAAGTAATGATAATTCTGAAGAACTAGAAGCAAAGTAACTTGTAAAATATGATTATAGGATGTGTGTGTAGGGTATTTGGATAATGTAAAAATGAAAATGTTGTGTATGTTCAGAAACGTGGCAGCCTACTTGAAAGAAAAGGAATTCTTGGATGACCAGTTATTAAGTTATATGGGATGACCTTTATTGAGAGGGTTACACTGCACGATCGGGAAGCAACAAAGAAAGTAAGGTTTGCTGCAGAACCCGTACAAATATTTAGCTACACCGACGGTGATGAAATTTCAAGGGAGGGTAAGTTGTACAAAAGAGTTGTGTGCAAAATTGAAATTTCAGTATATATTGTAACACGGTGGGAGAACTGACTTTCTATAAATGTTGCGGATAGCAAGAGTCGCCACCGACTTTTATTTTATCCAAAAGGAAAGGACATAAAAGAACAGGAAAGACCTATTTTAAAAGACTTGAGTTCGGGGGGTAAGTTATATAAAGGGAAGGTGTTAGCACCCTTTATATCCATGGTTATCCACGGGCTCTTAGTTACTTAGCTCACTTTGTTTGTTTGCAAGAGTGTAGTGTGTGATTAGAAAAATTTCTTTAAGTATTTGGTAATGACCCTCGTATGGGTGTATACAAAGCCTAGTTTAGAAATTGTGAGGTGTAAAAGTAAGTTTGAAAAGTGTGAGCAAGTAACTACGAGGTACCTACCATAGATTAAGTCTTTCTTATTCTTTTATGTTCTTTCAATGGTAAGACTATCCCTATTATTAAGGAATAGGTAGTCATTACCTTGGATGTGAAGGGATAAGCGTAGGGTCATCGTATGGTCATAGAAAGCAACAAGTAAGGGTGTCTTTAGCAATTCGTAGGGACTTATCATCTTTTATTCGATGGGACAAGATCATTATCGTAGGCAACCTCGAAGGGACTTGATCTTTAAAACTGTAGGGACTTGATGATATTTATGAAAGGACTTTGCTTAAGACACCCCATATTCGAGGGACTTGACCATATTTAAGGCAACTGAGAGGGGTAACTTAGGAAGTGCACGATGGCGATCAAAGATCGACTTACGTGTGCGAGTGTTTATATTCAGGTATTTATCTTATTTAAATTAATTCTCTAAGTTATTTTAATCACATATAGGTTATACACACCCTAAGATTACTAACCATACAGAAAATAATTAAAAAATAAAGCAAAGATATAAAATAAACCTATTACATGGCTTTAGCAATTACATAATAATAAAATAATAATAATAATAAATAAGCAATAATCAAATATTAGTAATAATAAAATAATAATAATAAGGGTTAGAAAAATAAATAAATAAAGGAAATAAGAGTTTAAAAAGAAAAAATTAATGTTAGAAAAGTTTTTTAGAAATTAATTAAGAAAATAAGTTTAATAATAATAAACAAATAATAAATTATTTACATATTAAAAATAAAGATTAGTAATATAATTAGGGTTTAGAAAAATTAGGTTAACTTTTAGGGTTAGGATAAAAATTAGGGTTGACAAAAAATTAGGGTTCATATTTAAGAAAATTAGGGTTTTTTAATTATAATTATACATTATTAATTTATTTAAAAAATACATAATAATTATTTATAAACATATTATAAAATTAATACAAATAATTTACATTTTAAGAAAATTAAATATGAATTTTAGAAAATATGAAGTTTTATGAAAATTATTATTGGTTATTATTTTAAAAATTATTTCAAGTATATTAATTTAAATTAAAAAACAAGAAAATAGCAAAAATAATGAAAATATGGACAAAACGCTAAAAAAGTAGGACCTGGGATTTGAACCCAGGTCCCTTACCTCAACAAAAGCACTCAAAACCAACTGAGCCAGCATGCGCTGATGAACATATGATGAGTATTGATCTTTATATATTAAACCTGCAAAATAAATAAAATCAAAACCAAAATGGCCTGCGACCAGATTCGTACCCAGGACCATCACAACAACAACCAAACACTCCAACCACTAAGCCACATGGGGCGCGTTTGCAAGCTAAACAACAAACATAATATATTAAGTTAACTGAATAATGAAAAATTGAACAAAATATTGTTGTCACCAAGGATCGAACACAGGTCACAACCAATAACACGCACACGCCAACATCACTGGGCCAAGCAACATTAGTTGACATAATACGAAAACAATTCAATAAAATATTAAGTCAAATATTTAAATTTCAGCTGCGCGCCAAACATCTTCATCTTCTTCCTCGTACCTGCAAAATTTCCTGCGAATTCATCCACAAATTTTCCTGCGAATTCATCCACAAATTTTCCTGCGAATTATGAATTTCAAGGACTTGCGAAAACTGGATCTTTCATAATACGCAAAATTTCACCAAATTGATCACATAGACATGATCCACACATCATACACAGTTCATTGATGTCTTTAGAATTTATTTATATTGGTTTAATTAAGAAACCCTAAACGGCCACCCTAAACCCTAACAATGGCAAATCCTTGGTCCTGCGTCAAAGCTCAAATTAAACCATCCAGAAACGTTCCTTGGTTCATTATAAACACAAAACATCAGTCAAACACAATTTATCATGCATGAATAGAAGAAAACGAAAAATCATAAAAAGTGTAAGAACATGGATTCGGTTTATGCAAATGGTAATGATTTGGATGTTGGTGATGATCGAAACATGATCAGTGAGTCTCAAGGAAGCTAATGCAACCTTTGTTTTGTCTTGAAAGTGCCTCTAGGTCAAAAACCGAATGTGAATTTTTGTGTGAAAATTTGAAGTTGAATGGTATTCTTGGAGGCCCTGAAAATCGTCCCCTGTGCTTGTAATAGGTTTATCAACTTATAGTGATCTGAATTAGGTCATAACTTTGTGGATTTGTGGGCTTTCTTTCATAACTTGAGTGTGAAGA
Source organism: Lathyrus aphaca (assembly GCA_963966055.1). Lineage (NCBI taxonomy): Eukaryota > Viridiplantae > Streptophyta > Magnoliopsida > Fabales > Fabaceae > Lathyrus > Lathyrus aphaca. The sequence continues at coordinate 505,514,191 of OZ014522.1, read as the reverse complement.
AATCTCATGATCAAAATATGTGAAAAATCAAATCTTTGTATGCCAAACTAGTCTAGCACGAATTTGGATTAGATCAATCATCTCTAAACAATGTTTATGACCTTCTAGAACAAGAATCAAATTTAAATATTGAGTTTTCATATTTTATTTTAATTTAAATTGATTTTTAATGAATAAAATCAAAATAAATAAAAAATAAACTATAAAAATCTGAATAAATAATATTTGATTCGTGCATGATGTCATGGTAGAGATTGGGTCATAACAATGCAAGCCCATGAAGAAAGAATTGGTTCTAAGACCCCATTTGCTCAATAAACCTCTCAAAAATTTCCCAACTTTGCAAAGGCACAAATCCCTCAATTTTAAGTCTATGAAGGTGTTCTTAGACATTTTAGAAAGATTAGAGAGTCCTCTAACCAACCTCTTTGGTATCATGTCCATATCCTTTACCATTTTCAAATTATGCCCTTTGGAAGATGTTGACTCTTTGTTGACTTTTAAAATGACCTATAATGTCTTAGCTCATACCTTCCAAATGAAGCATTTTTGGGTTTGGCTTGCGAGACCCAAAGTTGTAGAGAATTAAATTTCCTTCAAAATGAGCTTCGGATGGGAAATATTTGATGAAGCATGTGAAAGTTATGGCTGGTCAAAGTTCAGTTGACTTTTCCTATGGAAACCCTAATTTAGAAACTCTTGATTCTTGATGATCTGAAGCTTCTTTGATGAATCATGATCAAACCTTGATCAAATGATGAATTTTACTTCATAAACTTGATGTTGGCAAAAAATCATGAAGTTTGACTTTGGTTTGACCACAGTTGACCTCAATTTGACTTTTTAACCATTTTGACTGATTTTTGCATATCTGATCATCTGGCTGAGCAAACCTTTTGGGAAAGCCTTGAAACTTGACATATGGATTCTTGAAGACATATAGGATGTTATGAATCTCACTTGAAGCCTTGGAAGTCCATTTAGCCTGATGAAACTCAAAACCCTAGTTTAGGATGCATAACTTAGGAGGATGCATTATCTGAGGGGATTGTCAAACTTTTTGACTAATTGTAAACCTTGTGAACCTTGTGAACCTCTTGAGATGCCTTGTGAACCTTGTGAACCTCTTGATATGCCTTGTGAACCTTGTGAACCTCTTGGGACACCTTGGTACACAATGCCTTGACTATGGGAGGGCAAATTTTGGGGTGCAACATATATTATAATTAATGTAAATCGTATGAATGGTAAAGTAGGGTTCAGAAGACTAAAGGAAAGAAAAGCGATGAAAAGGATGAGGCCGGCGATACAGAAATGGATGTTGAAGATCATGTTCCAGGGGAAGGAGATGAATCTAGTGGCGTAGACGCAGATGAGGTTACGGAGGAAGATTCTGTTGGAACCGAAGAAGAAATAGATGATCATGTCGAAATGGAAAAGGAGGTGAGCTATAGGTACAAAGTGACTAACAACGTCATGATAAGTATTCACGCCAAATGTATAAAGTATGTATATGCATGATATGTGTATAATAAGTGAATAATTATAGTGAAAAAAATGCTTGCAACACTTTCCGAAGCATGTCAGCAGGAGGTATTTGGCATTGCATCAGAAGGATATTTTGCTGGTGGACGGAAACAATGGAAGGGTGTATGCTGCGAAGATTAAATGCATGAAGCGTAAAGGAAGGATAATGAAGATGGAAAAATTTATGTACCGTGGGTGGCATGAGTTTGCCAAGGATCGTGAGCTGAGAAGGGGTGACATGCTCAGGTTCAACATAGCTCTACCTGGACACAGAGTTACCGTAGTTGTGACGAAAAATAAATAACGTGACTTAGTCAGTCCAGTTGTAGGGTTTCAGGGGGTGTAGTGTTTGTGTAATAGTAAGGGTAATTTGGTTTAGCATCTATAGTAGGGTATTAGTGTTAAGCATGAAGTTAACTGTTGTGGTGGCATCTGGTTTTCTTAATGTAAACACAATGTGTCATGTTAAAATGAGAAGTAGTGTATTATTGTTATAATGTTGTTGAAGTTTATCAAAATACTTTGGTGAATTAATGTTAATGGTAATTATTGTTGTTATCAGTATGAACCAATATTGTTTAGAAAGATATATAAGTGTCAGTAAAAGTAAGGCAAGTGTGCCTCGCAAATTTAACCGAATATCTGTAATATAAACACACAATGCGAAGGCTTTAAATATAGGATGGCTGCAAGTGCAATGTTGTAAGAGTAAACAGGCCGGAAAAGTAATTGGAGAAACTGATGTAACAGGAGATGGACAATGGTTAATGTTAGTGTTAATGAAAGATATATTGATACTATCACCTTTTGATATTATGGATGGCATCTATAAGCCCATCTTCGGTTCCTCCGAATGGCATCTTTAAGCCCATTCAAGCATATACAACTAATCAGCAATGTAACTTTACGCACCGGCGAGTGCAAATTTTTGGGCTTTTGTTTTCAATCCCCTTCAACCTTCCAAGTCACGAATGGCACACAGGCCAATCTAACTCCCCAGGTTTCAGAAAATTGAACAGGGGCAGCTGTTGCACCCCAAAATTTGCCCTCCCCTAGTCAAGACAATGTGTTCCAATGTGTCCCAAGGATCTTCTCAAGGGTTCACAAGGTTCATAAGACTCCCAATTGGTCATGAAGTGTGGAAGTTTCCTCAGACAATGCCTCCTCCAAAGCAAAGTGCCCAAAACTAGGGTTTTGTGATTCTTCAGGTTAAAATGCGTTTCAAGACCTCAAGTGAGCTTCACAACATCCCATATGTAATCAAGAATCCCTATGTCAAGTTTCAAGGCTTTCCCAAAAAGTTTGCTCAATCAGATGATCAGATATGCAAAAATCAGTCAAAGTGGTTAAAAAGTCAAACTGAGGTCAACTGTGGTCAAACCAAAGTCAAAATTCATGATTTTCTGCCATAATCAATTTTATGAGGTAAAATTCATCATTTGATAAAGGGTTTATTATGATTCATCAAGGAAGTTTCAGATCATCAAGAATCAGGAGTTTCTAAATTAGGGTTTTCACAGAAAAAGTCAACTGAACTTTGACCAGCCATAACTTTCACATGCTTCATCAAAAATTTCCCATCCAAAGCTCATTTTGAAGAATTGAATTCTCTACAACTTTGTGTCTCACAAGCCAAGCCTAAAAATTCTTCATTTGAAAGGTATGAGCCAAAACATTATAGGTCATTTCAAAAGTCAACAAAAAGTCAACATCTTCCAAAGGGCATAACTTGAAAATGGTAAAAGATATGGACATGAGACCAATGAGGTTGGTTAGAGGACTCTCTAAGCTTTCCAAAATGTCCAAGAACACCTTCATAGCCTTAAAATTGAGGGGTATATTGAGCAAATGGGGCCTTAAAACCAAATTTCTCCAAATGGGCTTGCAATATTGCCACCCAATCTTCATGATATCATCAAGCACGACCCAATCAATGCATTATCTGATTTTTTATTTTTTATTTAGTATTTATTTGAATTTTATTCATTAAAAATCAAATCAAATCTAAATAAAATATGAAAACTCAATATTTGAATGTGATTCTTCTTCTAGAAAGTCTTAAAAATCATTCAAAGCTGATTGAAATCATACAAATTAGTGCTAGCCTAATTCGGAAAGGTTTGATGAGATTTTTTTCAATATTTGAAAGTGTGAAACTTCATGATCAAGCAATCAAGACAAAGCCCAAAAATCCATCATATTTTGACCTAATTACATTCCATACATATACACAAGCTCACTGCAAGCATAAGGACACAGATTGCTGCCTCCAAGAACAACATTCAAGCTTTCAAAATTTGGAAAAAAAGTCAAATTCGGTTTCAGGGTTTTGGACTTCTTCCAGTCAACTTAAAGGTTGCAATTGAACCTTTGAGACTCTCAAAACATACTTGCATCATCATAACCATCCAAAACATCACCATGAACGCAAACCGAATCGTTTTTCCTTCTTAATTTTATGCTTTTCGATTTCATGTGTTTAACCATTATAAATTATGTTTGATTGTTGATTCATATTTGTTTTAATCCATAGATGTTTTCTGGATAGTTTTCGTGAAGCTTCATGACCTATATTACAATCGGCCATTACTAGGGTTTATTCCTCCAAATTGGGGCTTCCTAATCCACTTAATATAAATGAATAATGAAAACATGGTTGAATTGTGTGTGTTGTAAGGATCATATTGATCTAATCAATTGGGTGAAATTTCACGTATTTCATATGGTTTGAGTTTCGCAGGTTGATGACCGCATGAAAATTCGCAGGAAAGTTTGCAAATAAATTCGCAGGAAAACCTGCGATTCTGAGGAAGGAGATGAAGCCAGCGCGCGCTTTATATTTTTAAAAATATGTTTTAATATTTTTTGTTGCGTTTATGTTTTGTTTCACCAAAGGTTGGATAGCCTGGTGGAAGGCGCGCGCGTTGATGATGTTATGGTCTGGAGTTCGAATCCCAGCTTCACCATTCTTTTTTCTTTTTCTTCATTTATTTCTCAGGTTTTATATATTATGTTTGTGAAAGAATATATGTTAGACGCGCCCCATGTGGCTCAGTTGGCTGGAGTGTTTGACTTTCCTTGAGAAGGTTGTGGGTTCGAACCTTGGTGATGACAAATTTTTTTGGTTTTTCAAGCATTTAAGAAGGGTTGGTATATTATCACATGATGACCCTCCAATAACACAACCAGCGCGCAGCTCAGTTGGTTATGTTCCTCTTCATCCAGGTTAGGGACCTGGGTTCAAATCCTAGGTCCACCCTTTTTCCATATTTTCTTATTTTTTCCAATTTTAACTATTTTTCTTAATTAATTTCTTTAATTTAAAAACAAGTAATAATATTTTCTTAAAATAATTAACCTTTATACTTTAATACTTTTATTAATTTCATAATTTTTTCTTTATTTACCCAAATTAAATTATTTAACCTTTATCTTTATTATTATATAAATAACTTAATATTTTTCTTATTGTTATTAAATTTGATAATTAACCTCCAAAATTTTTCTAATATTTGTTTAACCTAAAAATAATTTTTCTTTTGAATTTTTATTCTCTTTATTTATTATTCAAATCATTATTTTTATTTTATTATTTTGTGGTTTATTTATTATTCTTATTGTATTTATTATTATTATTTTTATTTGGTTATTATGTATTTGCTAAAGCCATGTAATATTTGTAGGTTTATTTTCTCGTATTTATTTTTATTGTAAATATCTTTATTGTGTGGTTAGTAATTCTAGAGCGTGTATAACATATTTGTAATTAAAATTAACTTAGAAAATTAATTTAACAAGATAAATATTTGAAAAGAAACACGCACACACGTAAGTCGATCTAAGATCGCCATCTTGCACTTCCTAGGGTTGCCTCTCAGTTGCCTTATACAAAAGGTCAAGTAGGGTGTCTTAAGCAAAAGTCCTTCCATAAAACAAATCATCTAGTCCCTTCCAGATTCTAAAAGATCAAGTCCCTACGAGGTTGCCTACTATAAATGATCTTGTCCCTCCCAGTTAAAAGATGATTGTCCCTCCATATGGCTAAAAACACCCTACAGTTGCCTATATCCAGATGACCCTACCAATGTCCCTTAAAAAATCCAAGGTAATGACTACCTATTCCTTAATAATAGGGATAGTCTTACCATTGAAAGAACATACGAGAACATGAAAGGCTTAATCTAGGGTAGGTTTCTCTTAAGTTGCTTGCTCACTTTTCAAAAACACTCTTTACACCCCACTTTTCAAACAATTTTAAAAAACAAGGCTTTGTATACATCCATACGAGGATCATTACAAAGTACTTAGAAAGTTTCTAATCACACACTACAGCTTTTCAAAACAATTTAAAGTGAGCTAAGTAACTAAGAGCCCATGGATAACCATGGATATAAAGGGTGCTAACACCTTCCCTTTATATAACCTACCCCCCGAACCTAAGTCTTTTAAAATATGTCTTTCATGTTCTTTTATGTCCTTTCCTTATGGATAAAATAAAAGTCGGTGGCGACTCTTGCTATCCGCAACATTTATAGAAAGTCAGTTCTCCCACCGTGTTACAGAACTGGCGACTCTGCTGGGGACTTACTAAGTAAAAGAGGGGTACCCTTAGGAATTAGACATTTTAAATTTGTTTGCTTTGTTTTCTTTACTTTACTTGTTGGGGCTCTTATGTGTGAAAGATCCTAACCCGAATCTATTGTACCTTAGGTAAATGGGAATAGACCAAGGAAACTGTACGACGTATACCGATATGGTTGATCTGGTGGCCATAGTTAGTGTGACTTCTTGGTTGGTGCTTATGTTCCTTAAGCAAGTTGAGGATAATATGAGGTTGCCATATGTTGTCAATACACTAACTGACTTTTAGAACCCTAGTAATCCCATCTTGGCCTTTAGAAAGTAGTGAGATAACCGGCTTTGGTGAAGACTGAAGTTGGTTTATACTCGATACTACGCTCATTGAGATCCTAAACTATGAAGGTTTTGGTTGGCAAGTAAGTTGCCTACTGAATAACCACCCTTGGGAAGGATCAATGATATTGAGATCCCTTAGAACCTGGTTACTTTTGTAGGACAGGATGAACCAACTAAACTTCAGGGGAGGGTACTTACCTTTAAAACCTCATGCCAGCCTTTAAACCTAAGGCTATGGTGTGACTTGTTTGTGTGTGCCACATGTTTTTGATTGAGCATAACATCATAACATCATCATGCATCATAAGCATAGCATTTTCACTAACTATTTCAAGGACCAAAGGATTTATCTTTGTTCTTTGTTGCAGGTCATGGCTTCTGCTCGTAGGAATACTATCCGGATCAACATTGTAGGAATACCTCCTAAGCTTAAGGAATTGGTCTCTCAAGTTTCTGAAAACTCCCAATTTATCAAGAGGCATGGTCACCTACTGGATCTAGTCACTTCAGGGTTCAATGAAGACATGATGAGTGTCCTATTTCAGTTCTTTGATCCTAAACATCATTGCTTCACATTCCCCGATTATCAGCTGGTTCCTACAATGGATGAGTTTTCCAAGCTTCTGGGTATACCTATCCTTGATCAGAGACCCTTCACAGGCTTAGAGAGAGAGAGCCTAAACCTGAAGTCATTGCTACAGCCCTGCATCTGAAGAAATCAGACATTGTCCTAGAAACAAGAAGTGGAGTTAAGGGTATCCTTGCCAAGGTATTGATGGAGAAAGCTCAAGTGTTCCTGAAGGCTATGAGTTATGATGCTTTTGAGGAGATCTTGGCCTTGTTAATTTATGGACTAGTGTTGTTCCCTAATCCAGACCAGTTCATAGATGTACACGCAATCAATATATTTCTGAATCATAATCCAGTGCCTACATTACTTGGAGACATCTTACACTCTCTTCATACCCGTACTACGAAGGCACGAGGAACTCTGATGTGTTGTATACCTCTATTGTCTAGGTGGTTTATTTCTCACCTTCCTCGATCAGTGATGAAGAATGAACAAGGGTTCAGGTGGTCCAAGAGGATTATGTCACTTTCTCATTCAGATATTCATTGGTGCTCTCGATCTATGGAGAATGTTACTATCATTGACCGTTGCGGGGAGTTCCCTAATGTGCCACTCCTTGGCATAAGAGGGGGCATTACTTACAACCCTTCTTTAGCTCTACGTCATTTTGGTTATGCTCGGAGTGATGGTCCTCATGACATGCTTATTCAGGGTATTGTGTTCGATTACGACAATGATCTGCAAGGTTACCGACAAAGGTTTATACGAGCTTGGGGTAAAGTGAACAAGGTTGACAGTAAGACTCTGGAACCAAAGTACTCCATTCCTATGGAACCTTATCTCAGATGGGTACGAGCATGTACTCAGACTCTTATGATGCCATATCCTGCTATCCTGCCAGTTACCATGGAGCCTCTTGCTGAAGGAGATACCCCTTATGTCATCCTTCATCCAGACATGCCCACTGACATGGAAGAGTTGCAGAGGTCCTGGATCCAGTTGAAGGAACAAAGGGATACTTTTGAGACTCATTTCAAAGCTAGTCAAGAAAGAATCTTGGAGCTGACAAAACAACTTCACGAGGAGCGGAATCTCAACTCATACCTCAACACAAAGAGGAAACGTCCATGGGAGACTTAAAACCCCATCTTTGTATTCATTTCATTTTTGTTGTAAGCCCAAGAGGCAAACAAGTTTATTGATTACTAATAAAAATTTACTTTCTGGTTGTTTAAACAAATTTAAATCCTGCGGTCCTTGAAAACATTGCATATGTATTTACATACCATATCATTGCATCACAGGTTTCTTATGAACAGGTATCTTATCTTCTCGCTGTTTATTTCAGCAGAAATGGCTCTCAAACAAACTGTCAAGGATCTCCAGGCTCAGAATGCACAATTACAAGAGCTGATCCTGAACTTGTCCAAGGGACAAGATGAGCTGAAGGCACTGCTGGCTAAGAAGAAGAAGAAGACTAGAAAATCAGGGGGTCTCATCAACCTGGGTAGAAGATTCAGAGGTCCCATCAAGACAAAAAAAGAGGTTGAGGATTCTGAGTCTGAGAATTCTGAGAAAGAGGGAGGTAGTCTCCATGATACTGTGGAAGATTCTGATTCTGAGGCAAACTATTATCATGATCCTGCTAGTGGGGAGAAGTACAAGATGCTGGTAGACAGAATGAACGCTATGGAGCTACAAAAATCTTCTGGGATTGATTTTGAAGATCTGAGTTTAGTTTCTGGAGTGGTTATACCTATTGGCTTCAAGGTTCCTGTTTTTGTGGTGTATGATGTTGTTTCATGTCCTAAACTGCATTTGAGGTCCTATGTCCGGAGGATTCAACCACATACTGCTGACAAGAAACTGTGGATTCATTTCTTCCAAGAGAGTTTATCTGGAGCTCAATTGGAATGGTATTATCAACTTGAAAGTGTTAATATTCGTGATTGGAATGATCTTGCTGAGGCCTTCTATAGGCAATACCAATATAATGCTGATTTAGCACCAACTCGCATGCAGCTCCAAAGCATGTCTATGGGTGCTAAGGAGAGTTTCAAAGAGTATGCCCAGAAATGGAGAGATCTGGCTGGCAGAGTTCAACCTCCTCTAACTGACAGGGAGATGATGGATATGTTTATGAGTACGCTGAATGATCCCTTTTATAGTCACCTCATTGGAAGCTCATCATCTGGTTTCACTGAGCTGATAATGACTGGAGAACGTGTGGAAAGTGGGATAAGAAGTGGTAAGATACAAGTGAGTGCCACTTCATCAAGCACTGCTAAGAAACCCCCTAGTGGAAAGAAGGAGTCTAATGTTGTGTATGGTCAACATAATCGTAATAGGAGTCACCAATCTGTGGGAGCAGTTCACATCTCCAATCCTGCTCCTACAACACCAGAGCAACAACAAAACAATCAACAAAAGCCTAGAAGACAGTTCACCAAGATCAACATGTCACTGACCCAAGCCTTGCAACACATGTTGAAAGGGGAACTAATTACTTTGAGGGATCCTCCTCAGAATCCTAATACATCCTCTCCTCGGTACAATCCTAATGCAAGATGTGCATATCATTCTAATAGTCTGGGACATGACACCAACAACTGCTGGGTGTTGAAAACTAAGATTCAAGACATGATTGAAGCTAGGGAAATTGAATTTGACCCTCCTGGGACCCCAAATGTGATCACTGCTCCTATGCCCAATCATGAGAAGACTGTTAATGTTGTTGATGAGGTTTCCTATGTTTCCTCAGTAGTAGATGTGACTACTCCTCTGTCCATTATCAAAAAGAAGCTGATGCAGGCTGGGTTCTTTCCAGGTTGCAACGAAGACTGTTTTTACTGTGCCTATAAACCTGATAGTTGCTGGAAGCTGAAGGATGGTATTCAACGCCTCATGGACAATTACAATATATTGTTTGAGAGGACACCTTCTGTTGAAAGTATGTGTGAGCATCTGACTCAAAGCACGAAGCTTGATGATGTAGCTATGGTTGATAAAATACCAGTAAAGATTACCTCCAAAGGTCCTGTCAGAATCACCTCTAAGGGCCCTGTCAGGATTACTGCTGAAGGCCCTGTGAAGACTGTTGCTGAAGTTAGAGTGGCTCTCATGATCATTACCACTCATGGCCCTGTTCCTTATACTTCTGATAAAGCTATACCCTGGAATTATGGTTCTGATGTGTATATCCATGGTGTCAAACAAGAACCTCTAGTTGATCCTCCTGTTGCTGATAACAACCTTGATGTTGACAACATTGCTGGATCTAGTAAGATTACTAGAAGTGGAAGAGTTTTCTCCCTTCAAGCTACCTCAAAAAGTGCAGCCACTCCAACTCATACCTCTAACGCTGGGCCAAGTACTGAGGCTCGGTGCAAAGGTCCTATGATTGAACCTGTACAAGCTGAGGCACCAAATGCTGAAAATCTTTCTAAACAGATGGAAGAAGTATTGAAGATCATTCGCAAGAGTGATTATGATATTGTTGACCAGTTGGGACATACTCCCTCCAAAATCTCCATGTTATCTTTGCTGCTGTGTTCTGAGGCCCATGCTAAAGCCTTAATCAAGTTCTTAAAGGCTGCTCATGTGCCAAATGAAATTTCTATGGATCAGTTTGAGAATTGTGTTGCACATCTAACTAGTGATAATGGTTTGGGTTTTTCTGATGCTGATCTGACTCCTGCCAAGAGAAACCATAACAGAGCTCTGCATATCTCCATTGAATGTAGGGGCACTACTCTGTCTCATGTACTGGTGGACAATGGTTCTTCATTAAATGTACTCCCTAAAGAGGTTCTAGACAAGCTCAATCCTGAAGGTGTTGTGCTAAGACCAAGTAATGTGGTGGTAAGGGCCTTTGATGGTTCAAGAAGAATGGTACATGGAGAAGTAGACCTCCCAATCAAAGTAGGCTCTCAAGTTTTCAACTCTACTTTCTATGCGATGGATATTCGTCATGCGTACTCATGTTTGCTTAGGCACCCCTGGATCCATGGGGCAGGTGCTGTGACATCTACCTTACATCAGAAGCTGAAATATCCAGTGAAGAGCAAGATTGTTACTGTCTATGGGGAAGAAGAGTACATGGTTAGCCATGTGAATACTTTCAAGTATGTGGAAATGGAGGGTGAATTGGTTGAAATTCCGTGTCAAACATTTGAAGTGGTTCCTTGCTCTACTCCTGTTCCTAAGTCTGTCCCTGCTTCTGAGAAGATTCCTATTACCAGAGTGCCTCCTGCAATGGCCTCCCTCAAAGATGCTAAGGCTGTGGTTGAAAAAGGTGGTTGTGTTATTTGGGGTCAGCTTCCCAATATTCCTTACAAGTCTGACAAGTTTGGTTTTGGGTTTTACTACAGAATCTCAAAGGGTTGTTCGTCGTGCTCGTGTTGTTCGTATCACTCATCAAGGGGTCGTAAGAGATCATATCAATGTTGTGGGTGACTATGATGAAGACTACAACCTGGATGATTGGATCTTTCCTACCATTGGTGATGGGCTCAACAATTGGAAGACCGAAGACGTTATCCCTATCTCCTTTAGTCAGGAGTAAATATTATTACTATGTTTTAGTTTTAAGTTTGTAATCTTGAACAATAAAACTTTTTAAGCCTTGTGCCTTACCCGGGGCACAATGGTATGCTTGTTTTGGGGTGTCATTTCATTTGCATACTTCATTCAAGAAAATCAATGGACGTTTCGTTTTCGTAAATATTGTGCTCCTTGTCTTTCTTTTTACTTCTATTTTATCAACTATGTGTTCTTACACACACCCACGTCACTAAAATGCAAATCCTCATCCACTTTGGATCCTGTTGATAACAGTTCTACTATTGCCAATTATGATTTCGAGAATCCGATCTATCAAGCTGAAGATGGAAAGGAGGAAGATTGTGAAGTACCTGTAGAGCTTGCTAGGTTGTTACAACAAGAAGAGAAAGCTATACAACCACATGAAGATCCAATCGAAGTTGTGAATCTGGGAACTGAGGAAGACAGGAAGGAGGTCAAGATAGGGGCTGAATTAGAAGATGGTGTTAAGAACAGACTAATCCAGATGTTACGTGACTATGTGGAGATCTTTGTTTGGTATTATGAAGATATGCCAGGGCTGGATACTGATATTGTAGTTCACTGTCTGCCAGTAAAAGAAGACTGTCGTCCAAAGAAGCAGAAGGTTCGTCGCATGCGTCCTGAAATGTCAGAAAATATTAAAGCAGAAGTGATGAAACAATTTAATGCAGGGTTCTTGGCCGTGACTTGTTATCCTCAATGGGTTGCAAATGTGGTACCAGTACCTAAGAAAGATGGTAAGGTACGCATGTGTGTAGATTACAGGGATCTGAATAAGGCCAGTCCTAAAGATGACTTTCCACTTCCACATATTGATGTTCTGGTAGACAACACTGCTCAGCATAAGGTATTCTCTTTCATGGATGGTTTCTCTGGTTACAATCAGATCATGATGGCACCAGAAGATATGGAGAAGACTACATTTGTTACACAATGGGGCACTTTTTGTTATAAGGTGATGCCATTTGGTCTGAAGAACGCCGGGGCAACATATCAGCGTGCTATGGTGGCTTTGTTTCATGATATGATTCATCATAAGATAGAGGTCTATGTGGATGATATGATAGCCAGATCCCAGAATGAGGAACAACACCTTGACCATTTGCATAAGCTGTTTGAAAGGTTGAAGAAATACAAGCTAAGATTGAATCCAAACAAGTGTACTTTTGGAGTTAGGGCCGGTAAACTCCTGGGTTTCATTGTCAGTGGAAAAGGTATTGAAGTGGATCCTGCAAATGTAAAAGCTATACAAGAGATGCCTGATCCCCGTACTGAAAAGGAAGTTAGAGGTTTCTTGGGACGACTGAATTACATTGCAAGATTTATTTCCCAGCTAACTGCTACCAGTGAGCCAATCTTTAAGCTGTTGAAGAAAGATAAGGTAATGGAATGGAATGACGAGTGCCAGACAACCTTTGATGAAATCAAAAGATATCTCCTAGAACCCCCAATCTTGATGCCACCAGTTGACGGAAGACCATTGATTATGTACCTAACAGTATTAGATAATTCAATGAGGTGTGTGTTGGGGCAACATGATGAGTCTGGTCGAAAAGAGCAGGCAATATACTACCTTAGCAAAAAGTTTACCGACTGTGAAACAAGATACTCACTGCTCGAGAAAACTTGTTGTGCTTTGGCATGGGCTGCTCGCCAACTAAGACAGTATATGTTGACTCATACTACCTTGTTGATTTCAAAGATGGATCCAATCAAGTACATATTCGAGAAACCTGCTATCTCTGGACGAATAGCAAGATGACAAATGATCATAACAAAATATGATATACATTACACCACTCAAAAGGCCATTAAGGGCAGTGTGGTAGCTGATCATTTGGCTCATCAGGCAGTGGATGATTATCAGTCAATGAGTTTTGAGTTCCCTGATGAAGACATTATGATTATTACCAAAGAACCGGGACAATATGACGGACCTGAACAGGGATCCCGATGGACTATGGTCTTTGATGGAGCTTCTATTGAGATGAAGGTTGTCATACCCCAATTACTGCAAGACTTTGTTTCTATTGTACCAATAACATGGCTGAATATGAGGCATGTATCATGGGTATCAAAGCTTCCATTGAGATGAAGGTTCAGTTTCTGGATGTGTATGGGGATTCAGCCATGGTAGTTAGTCAGATTAAGGGAGATTGGGATACCAAGCATGAAAATCTCATTCCTTACAGAGAGCATGTGTTGTCCTTGATCCCATATTTTGAAGAGATTACCTTTGGACATATTCCACGAGGAGAGAATTAGTTGGCAGATGCACTAGACACCATGGCATCTATTTTTGAGATTAGTTGGGATGATGAAGCTCCCAAGATCACTATTGATAGATTTGAGAAGCCTGCATACTGCAATGAGATTGACACTGAAGGAGTAGAAGGAAAACCTTGGTTCTATGTAGTGAAAAGATATCTTGAAGCTCAGGAGTTCCCTGAAGGGGCATCTGTCAATGATAAGAAGTTTCTGAGGAGGTTTTCTGCTAAGTTCTTCTTGAGTAATGGAATTTTCTACAAGCGCAATCATAATTCGACTTTGCTTCGTTATGTGGATAAGAAGGAAGCAACAGAGATTATGGAAGACATGCATGATGGGATTTTTGGCACTCATTCTAGTGGCCATACCATGGCAAAAAAGATATTGAGAGCAGGTTACTACTGGTCTACCATGGAAGCTGACTGCTATCAACATTCCAAAACATGTCACAAGTGTCAGATTTATGCTGATAAAGTGCATGTACCTCCAGTTCTGTTGAATGTGTTGACTGCTCCTTGGCCTTTTGCCATGTGGGGCATTGATATGATTGGTGAGATCAAGCCTACTGCTTCCAATAGGCATCGTTTCATCCTGGTTGCCATTGATTACTTTACAAAGTGGGTGGAGGTAGCCTCATTTGCATCCGTTACTAAGAATGTTGTGGCTCGATTCATTAAGAATAATCTCATATGTAGGTATGGCATCCCTGAAAGGATTATCACAGATAATGGCTCTAATTTGAACAACACTATGATTACTGACCTCTGCACGCAATTCAAGATTAAGCATCACAACATTTCTCCGTATCGTCCAAAGATGAATGGTGCAGTAGAGGATGCCAATAAAAACATCAAGAAGATTTTGCAGAAGATGACTGTTACGTATAAGGATTGGCATGAGATGTTACCATTTGCTCTTCATGGTTATCGTACTACAATCCGTACTTCAATTGGGGCAACCCCATTTTCCCTTGTCTATGGTATGGAAGCAGTTTTACCCATTGAAGTTCAGATCCCTTCCTTAAGAATTATGAAGGATGCGGGCTTAGATGAAGATGAATGGATTCAAACTCGACTTGACCAGATAAATTTGATTGATGAGAAAAGGCAGGCAGCTGTTTGCCACGGTCAGATATACCAGAAACGTATGATCAAAGCTTTTAATAAGAAGGTTAAGCAAAAAGTATATCAGATTGGAGACTTGGTAATCAAGCGTATCATATTACCACAGGGTGATCCTAGGGGCAAGTTGACTCCTACATATGAAGGACCATTTGTAGTAAAGAGGGTATTTTTAGGAGGTGCCATGATACTTACTACTATGGATAGTGAAGATTTCCCACAGCCCGTGAACGCAAACATAGTTAAAAAATACTACGCATAAAAAGAGACCCGCTAAGTTGACTGGCCTAGGCAAAAATAAGGGCATCCCGGCGAACCAAAAGGGTTCGGGCAAAAATTAGGGATATATATATATATATATATATATATATATATATATATATATATATATATAAATTGTACACCTGGCAAGTCGAAAACCCAAAAGGGAGGCTTGAGCAAAAAAGGGTATCCCGGTGGATTGAAAACCTGAAAAGGCAATCCAGGCAAAAGTTAGGGATTAAAGTGTATGACTATGTCTCGTTAGATCACCCATGTAACCTCAACAAGCTGTGCTACCTGTATCAAGCTCAAACGGATAAAGATCAATCCAATCATTTCTATCTCGACAGCAAAGGATGAGATACTTGAAGATAATGGCAATAGTGGAATTGAAACTCAATAGGATTGTTTTCACATAGCTAAATTTCTTTGTTTTTGTAAAAATATCTTATGGCAAATTCCTCTTACTAGGATTTCTGTCTCCTTGTACAAACTCGCCTGTTTATAGGCCATTCTCTAAATAAATAAAATCTCGTTTTTGGAATTCAAGATTATCTTTCCCTTGTTTACTTAAGCAAAAACATCCATTGGTTGTGTTTGAATGTATGTATGCTTTTGAATATGATTGATGTTTACCAGAAATGCATAAAATGCAGTAATAGTATTTACTAAGGACGAACGAGGGTATGAGTTCAACGAATCTTCGCCTTCTCATCCCCACCAAGTAAACTTTGATACTCCGGGTTGCTTCATACTATGAGATAAGTCACTCGGGAGATGTCCATCTCTTTTATCCCCAATCAGGGTATTCAGGAATCTAATCCTTCAACAAGAAGCACGACGAACAAAGACGGGAGGTTCTGAGTACCATATTATTAAACAAGACGGGAACGGAGTCCTCATATTCCTCAGCAACGAAACAAGATTTATTTTCCCCAGCCAACAGTTGTTATATAGAGATACCCGGACACTTCAGGCTACATGATTCATACATACATCATTTACATCATATCATAGCATACGCGCATACGTCAAATAATCCTGCATAAACTAACCTTTTCTTTTCAGGATAGTTGCAGGAAGATAAACACTATCAAACAGTTCATAAATGATCTATACGAAGATCAGATACTGATATCCAATTCAAACATAATCGCTACGAAGATTCATTTCTGATAATCAACACAAATTATCCTTGGGATGGCACATAAATGGTTTATACGAAGATCTAGTGTTCAGTCCAGGATATTGCCAGAAGTAATTCAGGAGTAATCGCCACGAAGATTTAATCCTGATGCTCAGGCTGTCCTTGGAAGGGTACATGGTCTATACGAAGATCTAGTACTTAGTTCAGGGTATTTCCAGAAGAGATAATCGTTACGAAGATTTATTTCTAATGGTCAAATATCTTTGGGATGGTGTGTAAATGATCTATACGAAGATCTGGCACTTAATCCAAGAGATTCTTTCAGAAGAAGTTCAGGAGTAATCGCCACGAAGATTTAATCCTGATATTCTTTCTATCCTTGGGATGGTATGTAAATGGTCTATACGAAGATCTATTGCCTAACCTAGGATACTTCCAGAATAGATAGTCGCTACGAAGATTTATTTCTAATGGTTAGTTCAACAGTTTATCTTTGGGATGGTACGTAAATGATCGAAACGAAGATCTTGTATTTAGCCCAAGATATTACAGAAAGTAGTTTAGAAAAAGATCGCCACGAAGATTTGATTCTGATGCTTAAATTAAAGCATATTCCTAAAGATGGTTCAGAGCCGGTCTATATGAAGATTTAAGTACTGACACCTAATGAAGGATATTCTTTTTCCCCCAGAGATAATGCAGAGACGGTCTATACGAAGATCTAGTTCTGACATTCAACTCAAGCCATGTTACAGGAATGATTCAGAGACGGCCTATACGAAGACCTAGTACTGATATCCAGTGACAATATATTGATACTATCACCTTTTGATATTATGGATGGCATCTATAAGCCCATCTCCGGTTCCTCCGAATGGCATCTTTAAGCCCATTCAAGCATATACAACTAATCAGCAGTGTTACTTTACACACCGGAGAGTGAAAATTTTTGGGCTTTTGTGTTCAATCCCCTTCAACCTTCCAAGTCACGAATGGCACACAGGCTAATCTAACTCCTCAGGTTTCAGAAAATTGAACAGGGGCAGCTGTTGCACCCCAAAATTTACCCTCCCCTAGTCAAGACAATGTGTTCCAATGTGTCCCAAGGATATTCTCAAGGGTTCACAAGGTTCACAAGACTCCCAATTGGTCATGAAGTGTGGAAGTTTCCTCAGACAATGCCTCCTCCTAAGCAAAGTGCCAAAAACTAGGGTTTTGTGATTCTTCAGGTTAAAATGAGTTTCAAGACCTCAAGTGAGCTTCACAACATCCCACATGTAATCAATAATCCCTATGTCAAGTTTCAAGGCTTTCCCAAAAAGTTTGCTCAATCAGATGATCAGATATGCAAAAATCAGTCAAAGTGGTTAAAAAGTCAAACTGAGTTCAACTGTGGTCAAACCAAAGTCAAAATTCATGATTTTTTGCCAACATCAAGTTTATGAGGTAAAATTCATCATTTGATAAAGGTTTGATCATGATTCATCAAGGAAGTTTCAGATCATCAAGAATCAGGAGTTTCTAAATTAGGGTTTTCATAGAAAAAGTCAACTGAACTTTGACCAGCCATAACTTTCACATGCTTCATCAAAAATTTCCCATCCAAAGCTCATTTTGAAGGAAATTGAATTCTCTACAACTTTGTGTCTCACAAGCCAATCCTAAAAATGCTTCATTTGAAAGGTATGAGCCAAAACATTACAGGTCATTTCAAAAGTCAACAAAAAGTCAACATCTTCCAAAGGGCATAACTTGAAAATGGTAAAAGATATGGACATGAGACCAATGAGGTTGGTTAGAGGACTCTCTAAGATTTCCAAAATGTCTAAGAAAACCTTCATAGCCTTAAAATTGAGGGATTTATTCCTTTGCAAAGTTGGGAAATGTTTGAGGGGTATATTGAGCAAATGGGGCCTTAAAACCAAATTTCTCCAAATGGGCTTGCAATATTGCCACCCAATCTTCATGATATCATCAAGCACGACCCAATCCAAGCATTATCTGATTTTTTATTTTTTATTTAATATTTATTTGAATTTTATTCATTAAAAATCAAATTAAATCTAAATAAAATATGAAAACTCAATATTTGAATGTGATTCTTCTTCTAGAAAGTCTTAAAAATCATTCAAAGCTGATTGAAATCATACAAATTCGTGCTAGCCTAATTTGGAAAGGTTTGATGAGATTTTTTTCAATATTTGAAAGTGTGAAACTTCATGATCAAGCAATCAAGACAAAGCCCAAAAATCCATCATATTTTGACCTAATTACATTCCATACATATACAGAAGCTCACTGCAAGCATAAGGACACGAATTGCTGCCTCCAAGAACAACATTCAAGCTTTCAAATTTTGGAAAAAAAGTCAAATTCGATTTTAGGGTTTTGGACTTCTTCCAGTCAACTTAAAGGTTGCAATTGAACCTTTGAGACTCTCAGAACATACTTGCATCATCATAACTGATCTTACCTGATCAGAAGGACCTTCCAGTGACTTGATGTAACGGCCGAAGGATGGAAGGAGAGAAAAAGGAGGGTGTACCTGCAAAGCACTCCAATGCTTAAGTGAGAAGAGGTTCAGTGAAAAAATGGTTTAAGTATCTTGAAATCAGAATATCTAACCCTTTAATGAAAAAAGGTATTTATAGTGTGCCCCTAGCGCTGGGCCAAGGTCCCTCTTTGGGCCTAGATTAACTAGGCCCAAAGAAGAACTTCCAAGGAACGCGTGAGAAGCGTGAGGACCTAGCTAAAAGGTCTGGTCCTTGGTCCAACTGCCCCTATCTTTCAGGAGATAATAAGGGACAGTTGGGTGACGTGGTAAGTGACCTGGCAGACTTGTTTTTTGCCCGTCCTGAGAGTATGCACGTTGAACAAGAAGTTTTTTTGACTGTGAGGTTCCCTTGCCCGTCTGCTAAGCGTCTCTGCTCGAGTATATGGGCCTCTGCTTGACCTGTTGGGTCGTAGCCTGATACATTCTTGAGGCCCAGTCCGGAACAGGAGCCCCCAAGTCGAGTCTCCGAGTCGGAGCGATGAATTGTAATGTAGACGGGCGCAAGTGCAATGGATAAAGCAGCGGGCACGTGACGCCCAACAGAGTCAAGGATGTTTCACGGGGTCGAGGACGTCTCGTAGATTCGAGTACGAAAGTCCTTGACGGACACGTGACGTTTAAGAGAGTCGAGGACGTTTTATAGAGTCGGGGAGGTGTATGGTTGCTCGGCGTCGTTCAAGATTCCTTATGGATTGACGTCTTTCAGCATTAATGGTGCTTCGCTTCGTTTATTGTGCAAACGGCGGCGTAGGCAGTAGGTAATGATAACTTGACGCGTCAATCCACGCGCCTGTGGCTATAAAAAAGGGGTGAATTATTTCATTTGAAATTTTTCGCTCAGACGTTCACCGGAAGCTCTGAAGAAATTTCCTATCTCCGCCCGTCTCGCCACCTGAAACGCCGTTGTTGCCCGAGCGCCGTCGTCCCATTCTCTTATTTTCACTATGTCAGGTACTGATCTTACCTCTAACCCTCCGTTTTTCATGTTTTCTGCGTTTGGTAGCTAGGATTGCCTGATTTATTTGTGTAGAATAGGTAGAATTAGCCTAGAAACAGTTTAATAGGTTATAAATGCGAAAAAATTTGTTAGGGTTAGATTATCCCGGGCAGAAATTTCATATGTGTATGAATGGACCGAGCAAAAATTTCATATGCATATTGTAACACGGTGGGAGAACTGACTTTAGTTAAATGTTGCGGATAGCAAGAGTCGCCACCGACTTTTATTTTATCCAAAAGGAAAGGGCATAAAAGAACAAGAAAGACCTTAAAAAGATTTTGAGTTCGGGGGGTAGGTTATACAAAGGGAAGGTGTTAGCACCCTTTATATCCATGGTTATCCATGGGCTCTTAGTTACTTAGCTCACTTTAAACTGTTTTGAGAAAGGTGTAGTGTGTGATTAAAAATTTTCTAAGTACTTTATAATGATCCTCGTATGGATGTATATAAAGACTTTGTTTTGAAAATTGTTTAAAATGTGAAGTGTAAAAGAGTATTTTTGAAAAGGTGAGCAAGTACTTAAGAGGAACCTACCATATGCTAAGTCTTTACTGTTCTTATATGTTCTTTCAATGGTAAGACTATCCCTATTATTAAGGAATAGGTAGTCATTACCTTGGATGAAATAAGGGACATGTGAAGGGACATCTGAATTTAGGCAACTGTAAGGTGTCTTTAGCAATTCGTAGGGACTTATCATCTTTTATTCGAAGGGACAAGATCATTTATCGTAGACAACCTCGAAGGGACTTGATCTTATAAACTGAAGGGACTTGATGATATTTATGAAGGGACTTTGCTTAAGACACCTTACTTGACCTTAGAAATAGGCAACATGAGAGGTAACCTTAGAAAGTGCAAGATGGCGATCAAAGATCGACTTACGTGTGTGAGTGTTCATATTTATATATTTATCTTATTAAGTAAGTCATTCTAAATTAATTTTAAATCACAAACATGTTATCACTCCCTATAGTTACTAACCATGGCAAAAACATTTATCAATAATAAGACAAAAAAATAAAACTACAACTATTACAAGGCTTTCGCAATTACATTATAATAGAAATAATTAATAATAAATATATAATAAATAAACTTATAATTAAAATGGTTAGTGATAAAATAATCATAAGAGGAAGAGGTTAGCACAAATATACAAAAATATATATAATTTAAGAGAACATTTTTAAATTAAACAAATAATTGTGAAGAATTTTTAAGAAGAAGATAATAAAGTAATTAGAATAATGATAATAAACAATATAATAATTATTTACAAAACAAGATTAATTATTTAATTATATATTAGAAAAAACTAATTAAGTTTAATATTTAAAATTAAATAAAAAATTAGGGTTAGAAATTAGGGTTACAAATTTAAGAAAACAAAATTAGGGTTTGAATGTTTAATTAAAATACTAATTGATTTATTTACAAATTATAAATGAAAATTAAAATTACATGTAAATTTACTTTATAAAATATATTATGAAATTTATGTAAATAAAATTTTAATTAAGTTTAAGATAAATTTTTGTTAATTAAATATGAAACAAATTCAATAATAATAATATATAATAGAAAATAATAATTAAAAGAAAATTAAAAAAAAACAAAGTTTTAAAAAAAAAAATGGGGAGGCCTGGATTTGAACCCAGGACCTCCCCTTTACCTGGAGGGGATCAAAACCACTGGGCTGACGCGCGCTGGTGTAATCCTAGTGCAACACCATGCTTTTGTTATGAGCCTGCAAAATAAATAAATTAAATAAAAAAAATTTGCCTTTGGCCAGACTCGAACCCGGGTCCTCTTCTTTACACACACGTGTGCCTTGCCACTGAACCACTTGCGCTCTTTGTAAATATAGTGGCAAACAAACGTAATAAGATAAAACAAAATTTGAAAATCCAAAACCGCGCGCAACTTCATCTTCTTCATTTGAATTTCCTGCGAAAATTCATATGACTTTTCCTGCGAAATTTCCTGCATGTTCATGAACCAGAAAACCTATGTTTTTGAAACATCCATTAAACCACAATATCAATACAAATTAGCAACCCAGATCAATTATATGAGGTTTATACGTTATAGCCATGTTCTCAGAATCCATTTAGACGCCCTAAACACTAAGATCCCAAATTCGAGTTTCAAACCCTAACAATGACATCTAACGATTTAGGCCATGAAACTTCAATTGGTTTATCCAGAAAGCTTCTATGCTTCAAAACAAACATGAGTCAATAATCAAACATAATTTATAATGGCTAAACTTATGAAATCGAAAAGCAAAAAATTAAGGAAGAAGAACGATTCGGTATGTGTATATGAGCATGATTTTGATGCGTGCGATGATTGGATTATGCTCAGTGATGATCTAGGAAGCTAATGCAACCTTTATTTGGCCTTGAAATTGCCTCTAACCAAAAAACCGATTATCACTTTTTCTTGATCTTTTTGAGTTTGAAGAGTATCCTTGGAGGTTGTCAATTCCTGTGTCTTGCTTGCTATATGTTGTTTATATATCATGTAATAAAATTAGGTCAAAAAATTATTCAATCCTTTGGACTTTTGGACCTATGGAGATTGAAAAAGATTCATCCTTAAAAATTTAAATATTTTGATCTCACCTTTAAATGAATATTAAGACCTTCTAGAACCAAAATCAAATCAAATATTCATCCTTTTATATTTTATTTTAATTTAAAATGATTTTTAATATAAAAAATCATAATAAATAAAATAAAATGAATAAAAATATGAATAAATAAATTTTAATTCGTGCATGATGTCATGGAAGTGTTTGTATCATAAAAAAGCAAGCCCATTTGGTGAATTATGGTTTTAAGACCCCATTTGCTTCATAAACCTCTCAAAAATTCCCCAACTTTGCAAGGGCACAAATCCCTCAATTTTAATGCTATGAAGGTTTTCTTGGACATTTTAGAAAGCTTAGAGAGTCCTCTAACCAACCTATTTGGTCTCATGTCCATATTGTTTACCATTCTCAAGTTATGCCCTTTGGAAGATGTTGACTTTTTGTTGACTTTTAAAAGGACCTATAATGTCTTAGCTCATACCTTCCAAATGAAGCATTTTTGGGCTTGGCTTGTGAGACACAAAGTTGTAGAGAATTCAATTTCCTTCAAAATGAGCTTTGGATGGAAAACATTTGATGAAGCATGTGAAAGTTATGGCTGGTCAAAGTTCAGTTGACTTTTCCTGTGAAAACCCTAATTTAGAAACTCCTGATTCTTGATGATCTGAAACTTCCTTGATGAATCATAATAAACCCTTCATTTGAAGTCTTGGAAGTCCATTTAGCCTGATGAAAGTCAAAACCCTAGTTTAAGATGCATTGCTTAGGAGGATGCATTGTCTGAGGGAATTGCCAAACTTTCTGACTAATTGTGAATCTTGTGAACCACATGAGATATCTTGTGAACCTTGTGAACCTCTTGGACACCTTAGTACACAATGCCTTGTCTTGGGGAGGGCAAATTTTGGGGTGCAACACATATGAATGGCCCGGGCTAAAAATTCATATGTCTATGACTGCTGCGAGCATATATGTGTGAATTTTCCCAAATGAGGCCTGGTGGTCGTGGGTAGAGTCTGCGTCGGTGTCGCTTCGCGGGCCAGGGTTTTATTTGCTCGCGAAGGTCGCCCCTTCGCCAGTCCTAGACCAATAGTCATGTTTTGGGACGTGCGTTTTTAGTCCTACGCCCTTTCACTTGACCTGCGGTGGAAGGGTGGATTTGATACGATGCCGAATTCACTCTTTCTGTCTGCGTTTCAGGTGTAACCGGGCGTGTTCGACCCAGAGGAGAAGATACTGAACCGCGGCCCGTGGAAGCAGATGTCGCGCGCTTGAATGTCGAGGAGGGAAGTGTCAGGGGGCACTGAACACGTCTCCTCGTCTGGGCAAAATGACCTTTCCTGGGTTGCGGATGAACCCTTGGACGAGGAGTCCTATTTTTGCGACGAGTCGACCCGTGCTCATGCCGTGGTGGAAGACCGGGATCCCGAGGACCCTGAAAACTGGCAGTGTCGTGCTCCTAAAGAGGTGGACCGGATATGTCATCGCTTCCCGAGGAAGCAATTCGCCATGTACGAGTTCGCTTTTCGAGAGGCGGGGGTTAGGCTGCCCTTAAACTCCTTCCAAATGTCGATCTACAAGTGGCTTCGGATGGCGCCGTCACAGTTGCACCCCAACGCCATTGCTTTCATGCGGGCGTACGAGTTAGTTTGCCGCTTCCTCGGCATTGGGTGTACTCGGGCCCTCTTCTTCCACATTTTTCACCTTCAGCGGTCCAGTCTTCGGGGGCGTCATAGTTGGGTTTCCTTCAAGCAGCCAGTGAGGCTGTTCAAGACGTACGTGGATTCCACCCGACACTTCAAAGGGCGATGGTATGTAGTGAGGCCGATCACCCGTGTCGCCCTGCATTCTCTTTATTATTACAAGCGATATGCGGACGGGGAGGAGAAGCTTATGTCGAGGATACCATTGAGGTGGCAGCCCGACCATTTTGACCTTTCCACCAGCCATTACCGGGTCAAGTTCTCGAGCCTGGGTGTTGAGGATAGACTCGCTTACAAGAAGCTAGTGGAGTTCGTGCAGAGTTTCAACCTAGCGGTCTGGGTTGATCGAAAGGGTGTGCCTTATGTTGATGAGGCCGGGATGCCGCTCTGCGAACCTCGTCTTATCAATACTAAGGCTCTTCTCGAATGTGATACTGACGATCAGGCCATGGAATTATTGAGTAGGTGTTCTTTAATTCCTATGCTATTTTGTCTTATGTTTTTGCTCGCTGATGTTTGTGTCTTCGTTTTGTATGTGCTATGCCTTCTGCTCGCGACCGAGTTCTTAAGCTGGCCAATCAGGCAGGAGCCCCGGACAGGGTCCCCAAGAAGAAGAAAAAGACAATTCCTCGTGTCCAAGAGGTAGCTGGTGATTCAGGGGTCGGGACCTCTAACACGGCGATCCCAGTGCCCACTTCTCCTCTGCGTTCCTCTCCGATCGACATCCCAGATAGCCCGCCTCCATCGACCTCCCCTCTCCACAAGCGGAAGCGCCCAGATGGGACACTTGCTAGTTCTGCTCTGGCGGGGAGCAGCAGTCCGGGTGGCCCCGGGAGCTATTTGCTGCCTCCCTACTACATAGAGCAGGATTTTTTCAAGGTTGAAGATGCTATTGTTGTGCCAGCACCCGAGGCGAAAGCCATTCTGAGCCAGGAGGCTGGTGTCCGGCGAAAAGAATTGGCAAAGGATCTGGCTTCCGTCATCAGGGTGATGGAGACGGCCATGGTTCTTACTGATACCTCTGTGTCCACGGCTTCCTTGGAGGATTCCCTTCTGAAGGTCCGTTCTGAAAATGACAAGTTGTCGAATGACCTGTCGGATTGCAAGGAGGAGCATCAGCTGCAGGAGGGGCTGAAGAAAGAGCTGGACAAAGTGAAAAGGGAGCGGGATACGCTGAAGTTGGAAAAGGAGAGCCTGGAGGAGCAAGCCGCTGAGCATAAGAAGGTGGCTGAGGATAATGTTGCGCTCCGTGCTCGTTTGGCTCTGCTCAAGCATATTGTCCGTCCCTTGGCGGATGAGAGTGAAGAGGAGCTCGCCCTCCGTTCTCGAAGTGAGCTGGTGGGACACATCCGTTCGCTCAACCAGGATTTGGTGGCCGTGTTTAAAGAAGGGTTTGACAACGCTGTCGAGCAGCTGAGGATACTGAACCCTGAGTTGGCGACGGAGGGGTCAGCTCACAATTACTGCGTCCAGGACGGGGAGATTGTGTGTCCCTTCAAAGCAGAGGAGGAACTGGGGGAAGAGGAAGAGTAACTCCGGGCAGAGTCTTATGTATTTTATTTTGTTTTATTTGTATGGCCTGCGTGCCTAATTTGTATGGCATGTGCGCCTAGTTTGTATGAATATTGGCCTTCGGGCATACTTGTCTTTTCTTCGGCTACGGCCGCGTATGAATGAATATTTTGTTTTTAGCTGTTTACCTTGCTCGGTTTTATTCAGTCTATATTTTTTGTATTTTTGTGAACTGTTTTATGCTCGACTATATTTGTCTCGTCGGAACCGACGAGGTAGCGGGTGTTGTGCTCGTCTAAAATCGAAGTCGAGTTCGCGATTGGGGAACTCTGACCTCGGGGCTTGGGCCTTCCCATCGTGAGCTGGGTGCCCTGCCAATCTCGGTACTGCGACACTGGGGCTCGATTGAGGTCCCAACTGTCGGGGAGGGTTGTGCCCGCTGGAGGGGTCGTGTTCGTCCCCGGGTAGCGTGGTTCCTCCCTGTAGTTTCGGTGGTGAAGAGCATGGTCGTACCTCCCATGTCTCCCCGTGACATATTCAGCTGTAATATTGTCTAAGTTTCCATGGTCGAGCGAGTTCTTCACCTTGTAGGTTTTCTAGATAGTAGGCCCCGTTGTTCGTCTTGTTGCGGACGCGGTAGGGACCTTCCCAGTTGGCGGCCAGTTTACCCTCTCTTGGGTTTTTTTGATTTCTTCTGAGGACCAGGTTGCCCACCTGGAACTCTCTCTTTATGACCTTCGCTTCATGGCGCAAGGCTATTTTTTGTTTTAGGGATATTTCCTTAAGGGCTGCTTCGGAGCGGATCTCGTCGACGAATCCAGCTCGGCTCTAAGTGCCTCGTCGTTCATTTCCTCGTCTAGGGGTTCCTCTACGTGTCTCGTCGGCTCTCGTATTTCTATTGGGATGACTGCTTCGGTGCCGTATGTTAGTCGGAATAGGGTTTCCCCGGTTGTGGAGTGTGGTGTCGTGCGGTATGCCCACAGGACGCTGTGTAATTCTTCGACCCATGCCCTTTTTGCCTCGCCGAGTCTGCGCTTCAGCCCGTGCAGGATTACCCTGTTGGCCGCCTCTGCTTGCCTGTTGGTTTGAGGGTGCTCGACGGATGTGAAATGTTGTTTAGTATCTAAGCTAGCCACGAAGTCCTGAAATCCTCCGTCTGTGAATTGTGTCTCGTTGTCCGTGATGAGGATCTGAGGTATGCCGAACCGAGCGAGGATATTTCGTTTAAAAAATCGAAGAATGTTTTGTGCTGTTAATTTAGCCAGCGCTTCTGCTTCGATCCATTTGGTAAAATAGTCTACCCCTACGATGAGGTATTTATTCTGGTATGATCCGGTTACGAAGGGTCCGAGGATGTCCATGCCCCACCATGCGAAGGGCCAAGGAGAGGAGAGTGTTTTTAGTTCGTTCGGGGGTGCAAGGTGCATGTCGGTGTGTCGTTGACATTTGTCGCATTTTTTGACGTGCTCCTTGGAGTCGTGTTGCATGGTCGGTCAATAATAGCCTGCTCGAAGAGCCTTTCGTGCGAGTGACCATCCGTCGGGATGTTGGGCGTTGATTCCTCGGTGCATTTCCCCCAATATGTCGGGAACTTTCTCTTCTTCGACGCATTTGAGTAACGGGATGGAAAACCCCCTACGGTAGAGTTTCCCTTCGAGGAGGATGTACGAGCACGCCCTACGTTTGGTGACGGTCGCCTTTTTAGGATCAGCGGGGAGTTCGCCCTTCGTGAGATAATCATAGATGGGCGTCATCCAACAATGAGTATCCCCGATCACGTTAACCTCAAGTGGGGGAGGCGGCTTCTCGATACTAGGTCGAGGAAGGATTTCCTGGATTACTGATTTGTTTCCGCCCTTCTTTCTCGTGCTAGCTAGTTTCGACAGGATGTCTGCTAGTGTGTCGTGCTCGCGAGGTACGTGTTGAACTTCCCACTTCTCAAATTTTTCGAGTCTTTCTTTGACTAAGGCCAAGTACTCTATGAGGTTGTCGTTCTTGGTTTGGTACTCTCCCCGTACTTGTGATGCTACGAGCTGGGAGTCTGTTGATATTTTTTCTTCTTTTGCTCCTAAGTCCTTGGCCAGTCTCAGGCCGGCGATGAAAGCTTCATATTCGGCTTGGTTGTTGGATGTTGGGAAAGTTAATGCTAATGAGACCTTAATCAGGATCCCATCCTCATTTTCGAGGATGATCCCGACCCCGCTGCCCGTCGTGTTGGAGGCGCCGTCGACGAAGATTGTCCATTTATGGGCGTCGTCCGTCAGTACCGGGCTATGAGTCATTTCCGCGACAAAGTCGGCCAAGGCTTGAGCCTTCAGGGCCTTCCTGTTCTCGTATTGTATATCGAATTCGGAAAGTTCGAGCGACCATATTAGCATTCTGCCGGCCATGTCTGGTCACCCGAGGAGTTGTTTTATTGGTTGATTGGTTCTTACCTTGACCGTGTGAGCGAGAAAGTAATGACGTAATCTCCTTGCTGCATTTATGAGAGCCAATGCGACCTTTTCGATTTGTTGGTATCTGAGCTCGGGGCCTTGGAGCGCTTTGCTCGTGAAATAGATGGGTTTTTGTCCCTCGTCGGTTTCTCTGATTAGAACGACACTGACGGCCTCGGTTGCCACGGACAGATACAGGTATAAGGTCACCCTTTCCAATGGTCGTGATAGGACCGGGGGTTCGGAGAGGACCTTCTTCAAATAGAGTAGAGCCCGTTCACATTCTTCGGTCCATTCGAAGTTGGCTTCTTTACGGAGGAGTCTGAAGAAAGATAGCGCGTGCTGGGCAGATTTAGCGATGAAACAGGAGAGTGAGGCAAGCACCCGTTGAGGGATTGGATGGATTTTTTAGATTTTGGGGTCGGAAATTCCGAAAATGCTCGACATTTGTCGGGGTTGGCCTCGATTCCCCTCTCGGTGAGGTAGAAACTTAGGAATTTTCCTGCCCGGATGCCGAACGTGCATTTTTCAGGGTTAAACCTCATTTTGCATTGTCTCGCCTGCTCGAAGAATTTGTAGAGGTGTCGAGCGTGGTCGGTCTCCTCGTGTGATTTAATGATCATGCCGTCCATGTATACCTCGAGCATATCCCCTATTTCTCCTCGGAAAACTTTGTTCATCATGTGCTGGTATGTGGCCCCGGCGTTCTTGAGTCCGAAGGGCATTACATTCTAGTAGTAATTGTCGGTCGGGATCATGAACGCCGTGTGTCTCTTGTCCGTTTCCGACATAGGGATTTTATTATATTCGCTGTATGCATCCAAGAAGGACAAGAGTCTGAAACCTGCAGAGTTGTCAACGAGTTTATCTATGTTAGGGAGAGGGAAAGCATCTTTGGGACAAGCTCTATTAAGATCAGTATAATCAACACACATGCGCCATTTTCCATTATTTTTCTTAAAGAGGACTACATTAGAGAGCCAGGTTGTGTATTGGGCTTCAGAAATAAATTTTTCCTTTAAGAGGTCTTTTACAGCTCGCTCGGCAGCCTCTGCTTTCTCGGGGGACTGCTTGCGCCTACGCTGTGCTACGGGCTTGACTGCCCGGTCCAAAGCTAATTGGTGACATGCGACCTCAGGGTCTAGACCGGGCATTTATGCGGCGTTCCATGCGAAGATATCAGAGTTCTTCATGAGGCACATCGCGAGTTGTTTCCTTGTTTCTTCGGGAAATCCCTTGCCTATTTTTACTACTATGCAGGGTTGTCGCCCAGAGGGACGAGCTCAAACTCTCCGTCCGAGATTGGGCAGAACGGGTGAGCGGGAGTCTGCTCCTTGGTGGGTTTCCATTCTTCAATTTCGTCCTGGCTGATGCGGCAATCGAGGTCGATGGCGTTGATTCCCTAGAGGGGAGGATCCTTGGCCCTGGGCTTTTTGTTGCTCTTTGTATTGATTGTGGCCTGTCCTTTTATTGCGGCATCGTAACACCTTCGGGCAGCTTCGATGTCGCCGTGGATGGTGACTACGCGGCCTAGTTTGGTGTAATATTTCATCTTCAGGTGGACAGTAGACGGGACCGCGGTCAGCTCAGCTAACGTCGGGCGGCCGAGGATGCTGTTGTAAAGAGAGGGTCATTCTATGACCAGGAACTGGATCTTGATTTCTCTGGCCGTCTCTTGCTCTCCGAAGGTGACGAGGAGCTCGAAGTAACCCGAAGGCTTCTTCGTGGCTCCGTTGAATCCTTGGAGGTCGGACCCGACGTAGGGAGATAGGTTGGTCTTGTCTAATTTTAGAGTCTTGAAAAGGTGGACGTACATGATGGCCACCGAGCTGCCTTGATCGACCAGAATGCGTCTGACGTCGAATTGAGCCATCTTGGCTCTAATCAACAATGGGATGCCCGAGTTTGGGGAACCACCCGGAAGCTCCTCCAAAAAGAAAGATATTGGGTTGGATTTGCCCCGGTACTTTGTCAGCGTTGCCTTTTGCTCGGGTGCGGTCAGAAGGAGCTCGTCGAACTTGCGTTTTACTGAAAAGGCGGCGGCCTCGCCGTTCATCCCTCCGCCTGATATGACGAGGGCAGTCAGAAAGTCTTCCCAGGGGCTGAGAGCAGTGATCCGCCCTTCAGGTGGTGTCCCGGGGAAGCTGAAATCTTCTGGTCGTGATATGCAAAGGGCCACCTGATAAGAAGACTCGTCGAGGGGAGTGTCCTCCCGGGGTCTCTTCTTTTCTGGCTCTTCGTGTTTGGAGGTTTCGTTCCTCCTAGTGTATTGCTTAAGATGCCCTTCTTGGATCAAGATCTCTATTGCGTCTTTCAAGTGAACGCAGTCTTCAGTCACATGTCTGTGGCTTTTGTGGAACCTACAGTATTTGGACTTATCGGTGTGAGGCTTGGGTGCAGACGGTTTTGGGAACCCTACCCTGCCCTGTTTGAACTCGGAGTTGATGCATTCGGTGAGGATGCATTTGCGGGGAGCTGTCAGTAATGTATACTCGTTGTATCGGCCCGCGGGGCCTCTTCCTTTCCGGGGTTCGCGGGGTTTCTCTTCCCTTCGCCTGTCTCCGTTGCGACGGGGAATGTTCGGATCTTCGCGCTTGGGGTGATCGGTGTCCCCTGTGCTACGGCTGCTGCGAGCGTTGTGGGCTACCTGCTTTTCCTCGTATCTGATGTAAGCCTGGGCTTTATGCAGGAGGTCATTCAGAGTACGGGGAGGTTCTATCCCAACGGCTCGGCTAAGCTCGCTCCCGGGTAAGAGTCCCCTCTCGAGGAGATATTTCTTCATGTGTTCTGTGGTGTCCACCTCGACAGCCTCTTAGTTGAATCGTCCGATGTACGAGCGCAGTGTCTCATTTTTCTTTTGTATTATGGCTTCAAGGGTCGCCTCTGTCTTGGGATGGCGTCGGGAGACTGTGAAATGTCTTGTGAACATGGATCTCATAACTCTCCAGGATGTGATGGATTATGGGGCCAAGCTTGTGTACCAGGCCATGGCCCCTTTCCTGAGCGTCACTGAGAACAACCTGCATTTGAGATGCCCGGTGATGTCGTTGCGGTAGTCGAGCATTGCATTGACGTTGTCGACGTGATCGTCGGGGTCCGTGGTCCCGTCGTATATGGCCAGATTTGGGGGTTTCTCCATGCCTTTGGGGAGTGGAGCTTCCATTATTGCCCGTGACAGGGGGCAATGCAGGTCTTCTTCGTCGCTCCTCGGTGGGGAGAGCTCTTTGTGGTTGGAGCTTCGCTCGCTCCTTGGTGAGGTTCCCGATCGGCCGGAATCACGGCGGGCACATGCCTTACTCATGTTAGGCTCTGGGGAGCGGCGTCCCCGTTTCTTTGTTGTTTCTGGACGTTGTTGCGTCCTCATTTCCTGCTGAGGTCGGACCTCCTGTCGATCAGCTTCTAGGGCCATGATTCTCTCGTGCTGCTGGTAGAGGATGGATCTGGCCTTGTTGAGGGCGTTCACCATAGAAATCATGGTTGCGTCCCCTTCGACGGGAACGGGGATGGGTTGGAACGCGTCCGTCCTCTGGTTTTGAACTTGAGGTGGGTTCCCATTGTTCTCGGGTTCAGGAGACGGGGTGGCTGGGAGGCCATCTCGGGCGTCAGCCTCATGGTACTGCAGATTGTCCTCCATCGTGTAGTCGACGAGGGGACGGTTGCGTTCGTTGAGTTGCTCTCCGGACATACTGGAAGGATGGTGTTTGAGCTTTGATCTTCTGTCGTAGAAGAAGGGGAAGCTAGGTTCCCACAGACGGCGCCACTGATCTTACCTGATCAGAAGGACCTTCCAGTGACTTGATGCAACGGCCGAAGGATGGGAGGAGAGAAAAAGGGGGTGTACCTGCAAAGCACTCCAATGCTTAAGTGAGAAGAGGTTCTGTAAAAAAATGGTTTAAGTATCGTGAAATCAGAATACCTGACCCTTTAATGAAAAAGGGTATTTATAGTGTGCCCCCAGCGTTGGGCCAAGGTCCCTCTTTGGGCCTAGATCATCTAGGCCCAAGGAAGAACTGCCAAGGAACGCGTGAGAAGCGTGAGGACCTAGCTAAAAGGTCTGGTCCTTGGTCTAACTGCCCCTATCTTTCAGGAGATAATAAGGGACAGTTGGGTGACGTGGTAAGTGACCTGGTAGACTTGTTCTTTGCCCGTCCAGAGAGTATGCCCATTGTATAAGAAGCTTGTTTGACTGTGAGGTGCCCTTGCCCGTCTGCTAAGTGTCTCTGCTTGAGTATATGGGTCTCTGCTCGACCTGTTGGGCCGTAGCCTGATACATTCTTGAGGCCCAGTCCGGAACAATAACCATCCAAAACATCACCATGAACGCAAACCGAATCGTTTTTCCTTCTTAATTTTATGTTTGATTGTTGATTCATGTTTGTTTTAATCCATAGATGTTTTCTGGATAGTTTTCGTGAAGCTTCATGACCTATATTACGATCGGCCATTGCTAGGGTTTATTCCTCCAAATTGGGGCTTCCTAATCAACTTAATATAAATGAATAATGAAAACATGGTTGAATTGTGTGTGATGTAAGGATCATATTGATCTAATCAATTGGGTGAAATTTCACGTATTTCATATGGTTTGAGTTTCGCAGGTTGATGAACGCATGAAAATTCGTAGGAAAGTTTGCAGATAAATTCGCAGGAAAACCTGTGATTCTGAGGAAGAAGATGAAGCCAGCGCGCGCTTTATATTTTTAAAAATATGTTTTAATATTTATTGTTGCGTTTATGTTTTGTTTCACCAAAGGCTGGATAGTCTGGTGGAAGGCGCGCGCGTTGATGATGTTATGGTCTGGAGTTCGAATCCCAGCTTCACCATTCTTTTTTCTTTTTCTTCATTTATTTCTCAGGTTTTATATATTATGTTTGTGAAAGAATATATGTTATACGCGCCCCATGTGGCTCAGTTGGCTGGAGTGTTTGGCTTGCCTTGAGAAGGTTGTGGGTTCGAACCTTGGTGATGACAAAAAAATTTGGTTTTTCAAGCATTTAAGAAGGGTTGGTATATTATCACATGATGACCCTCCAATAACACAACCAGCATGCAGCTCAGTTGGTTATGCTCCTCTTCATCCAGGTTAGGGACCTGGGTTCAAATCCCAGGTCCACTCTTTTTCTTATTTTTTCCAATTTTAACTATTTTTCTTAATAAATTTCTTTAATTTAAAAACAAGTAATAATATTTTCTTAAAATAATTAACCTTTATACTTTAATACTTTTATTAATTTCATAATTTTTTTTTACTTACCCAAATTAAATTATTTAACCTTTATCTTTATTATTATATAAATAACTTAATATTTTTCTTATTGTTATTAAATTTGATAATTAACCTCCAAAAATTTTTTAATATTTGTTTAACCTAAAAATAATTTTTCTTTTGAATTTTTATTCTCTTTATTTATTATTCTAATCATTATTTTTATTTTATTATTTTGTGGTTTATTTATTATTCTTATTGTATTTATTATTATTATTTTTATTTGGTTATTATGTATCTGCTAAAGCCATGTAATATTTGTAGGTTTATTTTCTCGTATTTATTTTTATTGTAAATATCTTTATTGTGTGGTTAGTAATTCTAGGGCGTGTATAACATATTTGTAATTAAAATTAACTTAGAAAATTAATTTAACAAGATAAATATTTGAAAAGAAACACGCACACACGTAAGTCGATCTAAGATCGCCATCTTGCACTTCCTAGGTTGCCTCTCAGTTGCCTTATACAAAAGGTCAAGTAGGGTGTCTTAAGCAAAAGTCCCTCCATAAAACAAATCATCTAGTCCCTCTCCAGATTCTAAAAGATCAAGTCCCTACGAGGTTGCCTACGATAAATGATCTTGTCCCTCCCAGTTAAAAGATGATTGTCCCTCCATATGGCTAAAGACACCCTACAGTTGCCTATATCCAGATGACCCTACCAATGTCCCTTAACAAATCCAAGGTAATGACTACCTATTCCTTAATAATAGGGATAGTCTTACCATTGAAAGAACATACAAGAACATGAAAGGCTTAATCTAGGGTAGGTTTCTCTTAAGTTGCATGCTCACTTTTCAAAAACACTCTTTACACCCCACTTTTCAAACAATTTTCAAAAACAAGGCTTTGTATACATCCATACGAGGATCATTACAAAGTACTTAGAAAGTTTCTAATCACACACTACACCTTTTCAAAACAATTTAAAGTGAGCTAAGTAACTAAGAGCCCATGGATAACCATGGATATAAAGGGTGCTAACACCTTCCCTTTATATAACCTACCCCCCGAACCTAAGTCTTTTAAAATAGGTTTTTCCTGTTCTTTTATGTCCTTTCCTTATGGATAAAATAAAAGTCGGTGGCGACTCTTGCTATCCGCAACATTTATAGAAAGTCAGTTCTCCCACCGTGTTACAAGGAGGCATAACAGAAGCCCATTAACAGTAAAAATATCACAAAACTGCATAAAATACAACATTTATTTGTACAGTACAATTCAAAATTTAGTAATTCCAGACATATATTCTCCGGAAGCGCTGAATGTTGGCTACACCGGTGTACCATCATAGATGCAGCAGGTATCGAACTTTGAATAAGGGGTCATACATAAAAAAGGACGAAAGACGGACAAACAATTGCTTCAGCAGGGTTACGAAGATTTTTATCGGCGGTTGCATAATTTGCAGTCATAATTAAATTGTATGTTATTATATAGCAAGGCACAAACAAAATGATGTTGACGTGTAGAACGAAAAAGAAATGTATGGTATGTGTTGATGCGAAAGTTGTGGGTAGGAAAGCAGGCGGTTGAGTTTTACCGAAAACATAAGTATGGCCATGTCTATACATTGTTGAAAACCTCTTTGTAGACCACATTCGCCGTAGATGATTTGGGTTTGTTGTCGTCGTCATGAATGAGTATTTTGATTCCCTTTTTGGTAGTGACTCGTGATATTGCAACATAAAGTTGGCCATGACTGAAGAGATCCTTAGGTAAGTATAGGCCAACCCAATCCAAAGATTGACCTTGATATTTGTTGATTGTCATGGCATACGAAACGATGATCGGGAATTGTCTTCTATTGAGCTTGAAAGGCCAGGGTGATTGGGACGGCGACATATCCATTCGTGGTATGTAGATAACTTTTCCATGTCCCTTTCCACCCATAATCTCGGCTTCAATAACATGGTTCGCCATTCTGGTAACAATAAGTCTAGTCCCGTTGCATAAACCCCCAGCCTGGTCAATGTTTCGCATAAGCATAATTGGAGTTCTGATGTTTAATTTGATGTGATGTCCGGGCAGTCCAGTAGTACGCAGGTTGCTGAGAAATTCAGGACTTAAGACATCCATTATGGTATTATCGTGTATTTCTGACCGGTCAACAGAGTTGGAGCTATAGTAATCTCTACCTTCGTCTACACACAGATTAATAGAATTATAAAGCAAGAATTAGAAGCCCAGTAAAGTGTCATTAAGTCATGTAATATTAGAGGCGGGTAAAAGGGTGATGGAAA
This sequence comes from Lathyrus aphaca, assembly GCA_963966055.1. Lineage (NCBI taxonomy): Eukaryota > Viridiplantae > Streptophyta > Magnoliopsida > Fabales > Fabaceae > Lathyrus > Lathyrus aphaca. The sequence continues at coordinate 505,478,481 of OZ014522.1, read as the reverse complement.
ACAGACCTGACATTAAGTCAAGGAAAAGGTTGTTGATTTGGTCAACAACCTGAATTGTGGAAGCCAGAATGGCTCTACATTTCAAGTAGCCATAAGATGTGTAATTCTGCAAGAAAGCAGGATAGGTGCTCTCGACAATTGCGACAATCGGGTCATCATAATGCAAAAGAAGAATATCGGAAGGAATTTCTATTTCGACATATCCATCGTTAGGTTCAGAATTTCTCCCCTCGCCCAACTGCAAAAGCCATTTTGAAAATTCAGAAATCTCAAGAGATTCCCGACTGTCACGTCCGGTCCTCAGTCACATATTCTGCGTTAAAGACAAAACCTCACACGAATCCCAAATGTATGAAGCATTGATTGCGGAATGAACAATGTCAGATCTGCTGCCCCTGGGAGTCACAGGTAAAAAATTTCTAAAGTCTCCTCAGAAAACAATGACCTTACCTCTGAATATGACATCAGAATTTCCGTGTCTACTCATGACATCCCTTAGAGTTTTATCCAGTGCTTCAAAAGTGAATTTTCTTGCCAAAGGTGCCTCATCCCAAATAATAAACCTTGTTTGCTGCAGTATTTGGGCATGTTCATCACCATAATCAATTATGCATATAGAATTCTCCAAATTTGGGACCGGTATTTTAAACTTGGAATGTGTCGTCCTACCACCAGGCAACAAAAGAGAAACAATACCACTTGTTGCAACTGTCAAAACAATTTCATGTTTTGATCGCAAATGAGTTGCAAGCATTCTCCACATATAAGTTTTCCTTGTTCCGTCGAAACCATGAAGGAAGAACACCCTTCCCGTTTGATTATTGACCGCCAACATGATTTTGTTGAAAATCTGGTGGTGTTCTTCTATTAAGAAACCAATAAACAAAAAGAGATCAAGAAGATCGTGGGTTTTGTAGTCGAAACATGCATATACCAAGGGAAAGAAAATACCTGTTAGTGAATCAAAAAGCTTGTTGAACTCTTCTCTCATAACAACCGTGTCGTAACTCCTCTCTTCATATATAAGTATGTTACCAAGCTGCTGGAGAACATAACCCTGAGGGGTTGGAAAGGGTTTGAATTTCGTGACGCTCCTGCGGTTGGCCTGTAGTAATGCCTCAATTTCAATGAGTGTAAAATTATGCAGGTCAGTTTCTTGCAGATGGAGATCTGCAAATTCAGCAGTAAAATTGTGTTAAGTAACCTTATACATACACATTGTAATGGTGTTAATTTAATTGATTAGTCAAGGGTATTATGCATACAATACGAACAACGTATAAAAATAAAGCACAAAGAATTATACAGATCATACAACATTGGTTATTTGCAAGCTGTCTTTGTCGGTGCAAAATTCCATCGGATAATAATAACCATGTCTCATTCCAAACATGTAAAGATCTGTTGATTGTTCCTAAGAGAAGCATCACAACAAATAATTTTCTGAGAAAATGGCTTGATCCCCAATGACTTGTATCCTTAATGGCTCCAATGTATTCTTTATCATCATCAAGGAATACCATGGCGTAGCATGCATCCCTAAATGAATCATATTGTATTTCGCCAACCTTACGAATGTCCTCATAAGTCTTTGGTCCCTTGACAATTGTGAGCATCATCCTTAGGTAATACAGTTCGCCCGTGGTGGGGGAACCCATATTAACCGACCTATTGTGAAGCCTTTTTGACGTGGCTTCCAACATCTTTTACTTTTGACGTAAACAAATTTGGAGACGAATTGGGAATAAGTGATATTTTGTGCTTCTGCATAAATATTATTTGCAACTAACCAGGAGGTGAACATAGAGTCAGTGATGCTTGCTTTTTCCAATACGTTTTCCATTGTGGCGTGATCGGTATAGTAAATAGGTTCCTCACCTATAAGGTTGTAAAATATGCATTCAACCGTAGGACTTCTCCCATGTAGTTTGTAAGAGAAAATCCTCCATGTTGCCTCACTTGGAGAAACATATCTACAGTCTAAATATTTTTTAGTTTCATCAACCGCATTATGGGCTTGGGGAGATGAATTTGATGCAGATACTATTGACGCGATGATCATGTCGTATCCCTTGTGGATGTACTTGAACAGGTACTTGATGGAAGTACTTTGATTACACCACTCCATGTTGATGTGTGCTTCATATTTAAGGAGTAACCGTGTGTTATAGGGGACCACATGCCTATTATCCAGTATAATTACGGATTTCACAACTGTATGAGATTGAGATCTTCGTCGGTAAAGCGGAAAGTCGTTGGCATCTACCATCGTCTCGTTTTTGAATTTTTTAGGAAAAAACTTAGAGCATCTTCTATTTTTCATGCACAGGGAAGTCAGACTGGCCAAACCGCACGGTTCGTGGATCATGTGTGATTTAACTAATTGGTACAGCTTTGGATGCTTGATAGGATCAGGTATTTCTACGGAAATAATGTTGTCAATGTCCCGAGGCGTAAGATATTTAATAAGTGGATGTAAGAACAACATAATGTGTGTGTGTGGCAAGCCCCTCTTTTGAAATTCAACGGTATAAATGTCTACAGAAGGCATGAAAGACATGTTAATATGTATATTATGTATACATAAGAGTAAAAAGATAGAAGCAAATGTATATGACTTACATCCTACAACTTTACCAAGTACATGGCGATTTGTGAGGTCCAACATTAGTTCATCAAACTTTATTTTAAATACTCTGGAAACAATAGCAGGCATGTCGTAAGGCTTTAAGTTATCCTTCAATAGGTGTCGTGTAATCTCAGGCCAAGTGGGATTGCATGTAAAAGTGATAAATAAGTCTGGAAAGCCCAGTGCACTGGAAATAGTCATACCGTCAAAGTATAGTTGATCCATGTAACGTTCCCCCCCCCCACAAAAGAAGACGGCAGAACAACTCTTCGGTCGGTTTTATTATGCTGGTTATCTCCAGCATTGGTTTGTGCATCACGAACTTGCCTATACTTGCCCACTCGAAGTTTCGATTGATTTTTCCGCAGCCAATTAAGACGTTCGAATTCCATCATTGCATAACCGTCAACCAAAAATTGTTGGAACAATATTCTTGAATGCAAGAGTGTTTTTGCCTCTTCATTTTGTTCTTGCAAACGGAAGCAAAGCCAATCTTTTATGCTCGTCGATTATGCCTTGTGACAATCTGTTGATGCCTATACCTGTGCAGTATGTTAGGCCGATAGCCATTTTCACCATAAGGGAAAATCAAAGGATACTGCAATGCCATGTAAGCTGGGTGGAATTCGTCAAACCTCTGTAATCCACCTTCACTCAGGTGAAGTATGATGTCTCTCTTAGAGGCCGAATCAACATCGCCAACAATTAGAGCCGGAACTTCTGAGACAGTTGGAGTGTTGTAGATGCGACCATCCGTGGATCTATCAGAAATAAGTTTTAGTTTCAAATCTTGGAAAGCATTATTACTCAACATGTCTCTTGCCATCCGGAACGCCCTTGCATGAGGATTAAATTCATCCAAACAACATTTGAGAGTTTTGACAATGGAACTGTCAATGTTTTTATTGTCACTGAAATGAAAGAAAAATGTTAATACAACGTTGTACAAGTCATATATGAAGTAAAAGATTAAGTAAATTACCAAAAACACTCAATCTTGTTGACAATTTCGTTATCTGTATCGTGGATATAGAGTTGTGTGTATTTAGGACGTTGTCCCGAAGTTGGAAGCAGGCTTCCCATCCGGTGGCAAGTCTGACCATGCAGTCGCAGTGTGGGCGGTCCTCGACCTCTCATCGTGTTAGTTGTATCGAATTTCATGACAGGAGAAGTGAAAGAGAACATAGCGTTATAGGTTCGGAGGTTGCTCTAAAAATTCTTTGCATACCGAAATTTTTTATCAAATAGTAATTTATGCAATTGAGGTGGTGGAGGCTTAAGCAATGGGAGTTCAAATTTTCCTCCCTTAAAACACACTCCAAACTTAGGTACAGTTGTGTGTCTTCCCTTAGCCCTTCGCTATTGATACCACATAGCCGCATGACAATGTTGGCATTCCCATAAAGGGTCTACAATATCATAATAATCTGCAGATAATATTTATAATTAAAGTGATAAGCTTGAAGATGTATTACATTCCAAATGATCTGAAGAAAAACGCTAAATTTACAATGGTATCCTTATACCATTTTGGTTGTAATTGTAAGAAGTAGGCACGAAAAGCAGGGTGAAATTCTCAATACCTTGATCAAAAGAGTTTCCCAACAGAAGAGAGTCATTATGTCCTTCATCTTCACAATTGAATTCAAAGTTGTCGTCGTCCCTAGAATTTAAGGAGTTGTCGGTTTCAGATGCAGAACCCGTAGTAATGGTTGGATTTGGACCCTCCTGAATGGCAATGGGGGAGGCACCAGGAGTCGGCATTGGAGTATTTTGGGGGTGATTTAAACAGGTGTTATTCAGTTGTGCAACGACGTTGAATTCGTTGTAGAGATTAGCATTAGATCGTAGTGCCAACCTACTCCTTTTAAATTTGACTTTGTCGAGGTGATGACGGTCAGAGGATCTTGAACATTTTAGTGCATTGGTTAAGTCTATAGTGAGGGGAGAAATGAATGTAGTATGACGCGATGATCCAGGAGTACAGACATTTGAATGCATGGTTGGAGGAAAAAGATTCTCCTTGTTATAATGAGGATGATGCTTGGATCTTTTGGCGATGAGGTAGACCTTCCTTTTACGTCTTGTTGAAGCAGCTGCAGAATTAGAAGGGTTGCTAATGTGTGAATCCATTGGGGACAATGCAATGAATAGGTAAGGCAGAGAGTGATAATGTAATCGGATGGGAATTGAAAATTTTAGTGATCCCTGTGGGGAAAATGCACAGAGTTTGTCTGGTATGATGTTTAATGTGAAGCAAAGAAGAGTTCATGGAGATGTCAAAGAGGGTTTGATTTCCATAGTTGTATAAAAAAGAATTGGTGAAAAGGTGTTAATGTTATGCAGGGATGTACTGCAACAGCTAAATTATAGTAAGTGTGCGTGAAAATAGCAACAATTTGTGTAAGGAAGTTGTGGTAGGATCTGATGGAGCATTTTGGTGTTGAATTGGTGTGTTAGAAAAGTGTCACAGAAGGAAAAAGAGTTGAGTAAGGGAGCAAATTAAAAAATGCTATTGGTGGGACCTTGATAAAAACAATAAAAAAGTACAGTTTGAAAAAGGTATGGGGAGCTGTAAAAATTGTTGGGGCTGTAGCAATCAGTCATAGTGTGATGTGTATGAGTAGGGTGATATTAGGTAGTTTGTACAAAGTGAAGGCATTGAGCAATGAAGTGACGTGGTAGATAGAAAATAGTATATAATATATAAATTGTCAGAGAGGGTGTATAATTGTAGGCAGTAATTGTAATAAGTTTTGGGCCAAGTGGCAGTTCGATTATTGTGTTGTAAGGCATTTGTATTTGTGTTGTAAGGTGTAAATGTGTGATTAACCAATGTGGCCATTTAAAAAAATGTAAGGTGTGAAATAAAAAATGTTTGTATATATATATATATATATATATATATATATATATATATATATATATATATATATATATATATATATATATATATATATCATTTTGCAGGAAGGTATAACGTGTTGCCATGTGTAGTAGGGAATAAATATTGAATCCAGGTCAAACAGTAATGCAGTTATATTGGAGGCATCAGAGGGATAAAATGAAAAGCAGTAAATATATTAAAGATTCCAGTGTTATGAAATCTGCAGGTTAAATTGCAAAAGATGATATGCCTAAATTCATATTATACATGATAGCATTAATGTTGTTTACACAAAAAGTATTGAATTCATTTCATTAGAGGTGGCTGAAGTCTGTCCTTGTTCTAATGAAGAATCTACGGGAATCATAACTTCTCCAATTTGATAATTTTGTTGAGTTTGGTGGCTGAAAGCTGAAAATCATCCTAAGCATTTGAAGTTGCAGCAGCATCAGAATCAGGTACAGCTATCCTTTTCGAACTTGAACTTGGTGTAATGGGCTCGGGGTGAAAACTGGAGGTAACATCGAGTTCCTGTGATAATGAAATACCATATCAGTTGAATTGTTACCATATTAAAAACCAAAGAACCAACAGTTATGTGTAGTTGAACAAATAACATGGTAGCGTACAGCGACTAAATCCTATTGTTCTATTGGAATTGCCTCAGAAACACTTTCTACAATCTGCAATTCCAGAGTAACAATTCTTCAGTTAGATGGAAAAATGTTAGAAACCAAACGATCAAATAGTATATCATTATCATTAGAAAGTAGCTGATGTATAGACATGTTGATCGTGCGAAGGAACCGGAGGAGTAGATGAAACAGACTGTTGGGCAAGGCAACATAAACGTAATGTTAAAAGAAAAAATGTTGGAAACGATAATCTCAAATAAAAATTGTAAAATTGTTACCGAAACTGGTGCAAAGGAGGATTCAAGTTGTGTCACGGCATTTTCATCTCTAAATATGGAGACAACGGATGCATTTGTCCATGATGGTTGTCACTTCAGTTTGAACGCCAGTTTCATACCCACCAAAGCATTAAGCGCTAAAGGATATTCAAGGGGGTCGGTGACACCGGCCTAAAATCGAAAGTTTTAAAATAAATTCAGTATTTATTAAGGAAAAGCACAAACGCTAAAGTTAGGCATTTGATAAACACGTTACCTTAAGCATGTTGCCTCGCAAATGATCGGCAGATATTTTCAACAGTTCAGAACACTCACGGTCCCACAATACAAATGTAGCACGGTATGAATGATGAATGACATCAACCAGAATCTTACACCTGAATATTTTTGTTTCGGTGTTATGGCCAGCACTACAAAAGTAAGGAGCAGTGAGTCCCTTTGCGACTCTTGGGCATTCGAGACATGCCTGGTAATACCAACCTCCCTGGGATGTTTTTAGCTTGTCAGTAGTTGCAACGGTATACCACTGCGTGATCTGGTATCGAGTTAAATGGCACACGGTGAGAAGCATGAAAATGACCAATCGACAGACTTTTAAAGGACACATGTTAAAAGTAAATGAATGTAGTTACGTCTTTCAGTTGGACAATCTTAGAAAGGGGGAGTACGACAGCCTTATACATAAATTTGTCATACGGAGTGAGTTGAGAAGAACCAGAACTTTGAGACCAATTGGTTGATAGGGCCTTTGAAGTTGTTAAAGATTCTTGAAAGCCAAGAATGTTTTTGATGATGTGTTATACAAAATACAAATTTATCAGGCTCGGTATATGTAAAGATTTAAGGAAACGTAAATAGCAAACAAAAACTAAAGTATCACTGAGGACCTATTAAGAAATGTCTTAATCTCTTAAGAATCATCATTGATACGTAACTTGGTGACGTTGAAAGTGTTCGAAACAGACAACGGGTATTTACCTACCACAGAACAAAAGAAAACAGAAACAGTGGTGTTATTTAAATGTTATAAAATAAAAACAGGTTATTTCAATTCAGTAAAATAGTATGTATACCTTCCTCCTTAACCTTTGCATATTGCAAAATGACAACCGTCGGTAAAGACGGATCTTGTCTTTTTTTAATAAAGTCATTAAACTCCAAAGCATAACCCTCCCACAGTGTACAATGGACCGTGTTGTTTCTGGAAGGAAAAAAATTAGTTACAATCGTAATAGAGACGTCAGACTTGAGAACCATATATGTGCGATGAATTAGATGTGCAATGGAAATATACCCCAGATCATTCAAGACCAGATTAATATGTTGTTTTTTACTGCCTCCATGTAGTTGTGTGTAACCGAACTCCGTGACCATCCCAATGATATTTGCGAACAAAGGTAAATTTACACAAAACCAACAGGAGTAGAGGCTTGCAATAAAGACATAATAAAGACTATATTCAAAGAATTATACCAAACACACCTAATAAGACATCCTTTTTACATTTCCCGCAAATGATATCAGCAAATGGTGTAAACTTAAGAACCTTAGGAGGGATGATGTGCTTGTTGATGTCGGCGACCGAAGTCCCACCCGTGAAGACCAATAGATATCTGTGTTCAGATGGTTTGAATACCAGATCATTAAGAATGACCTGGAAATTCGCAATGGTATATGTATTATCGACGGTTAATACTTTGTCAAAGGTCTGTTTAAAGACAGAGGGGACTCGGACATGGATATCAATTCCCTGAATACACAACAATGTAAATTGAAAAGTAAGAGAAACAATAATGAGAATATGTTTAATCCAGAAGGCATTAGAACCAAATGATGCAGTTAGGCACGACAAACATGGAAAGAGAAATATGGCCTTGGACATGGTCATGTATATTCATAATATTGGCAGACTTAGTGAAAAAAGATACATCAAACATGGTTTGCGTGAAAAATACTTGTTAGCAATGTTGTATACATTTTCAGAATCCATAACATAATAGGTATATGAGGATGAAAAACTAAAATAAACATAGATCAGTTAGGCACAGTTATTGTAAAAAGACATGAAACCAGGTTTGTATGAAAAGACTTTCGTACAGTGTTGTATACATTTTCAGAATCCATAGCATAAAACCATATGACTAAAATATCATGAAAGTGACATGAGTATGAATCTTGAAGAAACAATGTAACCATACGACTAACTTCGTTATCAACTACAACCATTTCAAAATATTCTTTGGACTTGGAAACCACAGTCCATCTGTGTTGGACCCGTACGACAATCTTCCATAACTCCTTGCTATCATTGATGTCCTTGAGCATTGCAAAAGGTCTAGCCATTATTGAAATTGAAGTGTGCGAAGTATGAAAATATCAGACTTGGAGAGAAAAGAATGTAGTGTTTCCAATTGAAGCAAATAAGATATGTTGTGATGTTTAGAAAGCATGGGAGATGCATTAAATGCTGATGTGCATGAACAATATGAATAACCATTGGAAGTTGTATCGTTTCTCGAGACTTGGAGAGAAAAGAATGTAGTGTTTCCAATTGAAGCAAATAAGATATGTTGTGATGTTTAGAAAGCATGGGAGATGCATTAAATGCTGATGTGCATGAACAATATGAATAACCATTGTAAGTTGTATCGTTTCTCATACAGTACAACGCTACTGCTTTTTAAGTTTGTTGTGACAGTATAATGTGAAACCATTGGCATTTCCAGTTGACATTTAAAAAGCATTGGTATTTTTCGGTTACATATTCGGTTACTATATTACACAGACTGTTGCATACTACATTACACAGACTGTTGCACTCTTCTTCAACCAATTTGTTTTGCCTTAAGTTTGTTACATATTCGGTTACTATATTACACAGACTGTTGCATACTATATTACACAGACTGTAGCACCAAATTGGACAGCAATTAACCCCAAAACAATGATTCTACATTACACAGACTGTTGCACTCTTCTTCAACCAATTTGTTTTGCCTTAAGTTTGTTACATATTCGGTTACTATATTACACAGACTGTTGCATACTATATTACACAGACTGTAGCACCAAATTGGACAGCAATTAACCCCAAAACAATGATTCGCATACTATATTACACAGACTGTAGCACCAAATTGGACAGCAATTAACCCCAAAACAATGATTCGACTATGGTTTATAGAAGACCATTTTGTGCACCATTGGATATCATATATATTATAGATGGGGACTCAATTAGTTCAAAATGAAGAAAATATCCGAGAAATTTAGCGATAATTATCGGAATGAAAATTGATCTAGTTATAGAAGATTTTGTAATATTGTTCGAATGACAAAATGACATTCGAAATTCACTATCGTTTCAGAATCGATTGCACACCAAAAAAAACAGGTATAATAGATTACAACACATATTATACCAAACAACAGAGAAATATAGTTGCAAATATATCAAATTGTAATTGACCAATTACATAAAAATTGTGTCCAAAAATAACTACCACCATCCAAATCACACATGTCTTTGCAAAAACATGATAACATTATATCAACTATACAACACAAAAGAAACTTGAATCCATTAAAACCTAAATTCCTAAAATACTAATACTTGGTAGCCCTAAGCACGTTCACCACGAATACGGCGTGCAAGTTGAATATCCTTTGGCATTATGGTAACCCTCTTAGCATGAATTGCACACAAGTTGGTGTCCTCAAACAAACCAACAAGATAAGCCTCAGCAGCTTCCTGGAGCGCAAGAACAGCATGGCTCTGGAATCTCAGATCAGTCTGCAAGAAGAAAAAAAAATAGAAATTCGAAACAAAATTAAGTAAATTCAAAAGAAATCATTTGATCAAACAATTAATAATAATAATGAATCAGAATGATGCAATTACCTTGAAATCTTGAGCGATTTCTCGAACAAGACGCTGGAATGGAAGCTTACGGATCAAAAGTTCAGTACTCTTCTGGTATTTACGGATCTCACTGAAAATCACACGAATCGAAAATTCAATACAAAACCCTAAAAACTTAAATCGTTACATAAATAATTAGGGAATTGAAAATTACCGAAGGGCAACGGTTCCAGGACGATAACGATGGGGCTTCTTGACTCCTCCGGTAGTAGGAGCAGATTTCCTAGCAGCCTAATCAAAGAAACACGGTAAATCAAAATTCTGAACCGAATAAAACCGATTCAAATCGACGATAACAGAATTGAAAAGAATCGAAACCCTGACGGAATGATGAATACCTTGGTGGCGAGTTGCTTCCTTGGAGCCTTGCCACCGGTAGATTTGCGAGCGGTTTGCTTTGTACGAGCCATGGATGGATGAAATTCGCAAGAATGAATAGAGAAAAATCGAAGAAGATTAATTAGGTTTTTGAAACGAAGAAAGAGTTGTAATGAGATTCTGTTTATATATACGTAGAATAATGGTGATTAAGTCGGTTTAATTAGGGATGAGAGAGATCATGGACTTTGAATGCTTCAACGGTAATAAAGATTGTTTAATTATGAATATTAATCGTGATCCGTGTGCTTGATTCTGATTGGTTAGTTTGTGTAGTTACGGATTGCCAGCGTGGATGATTTGTGTTTCTTTTGTGAGTAACAGAGATATTATTGGTTCCTGAATTTAGTCTTTTCATTAAAACTAAAACGTATAGTTACGGAAGAGTTACCGCTTTGAAGTAATTATAATTCTTTGATTTAATTAATACATTTTTTATTTAGTTTTTAAAACATCACTTATAGTATTTGTTTACTTTGCAAAATGAATATGACAAAAAAAAATTGAAAACAACAAAATAAAGTACTAAGATACTAGTAAGTAATTGTGGTAATATGGTGTTCAGCACAACTAACACAAACTATTTGAATCTTTTTCGGTATTTGGCCAATAATTTCATGTCAAGTTTTTAATATCACATATAAGGCAATATTAACATAAGTAATCTCTTTTCAAATTTTGAAATAAGTTTTCTCTATAGATTTTTCTTTTCTAAAATATCTAGAGTATCTGCATGCATTTCATTAAAAACTTTCGACGATTATTTGTAAGATGATTTAACTTTAGGAACAAAAGTATATACCTTGGAGTTTTCACTTTTCATTTGTGCCATTGAGCACAGGTTGACACACTCGTCGTTAAAACTTGAACTGAAAGATGAAGAGTAACTCTTATCTTCTTCTTCTCAAGTGATATAGGGTATACGATCTTTAGCATGTTTGTCATTCATCTTGTATAATTCTTTATCCATTTTCTTATGATGTTTGTTGAGACTCGGGTACCTGGCTTTATAGTGACTCGATTTTATGTATTCAAAGCATGTGACATCTGCTTCTTTTTTCTTATCTTCCATTGTACGGATGAGACTTTTTCTATTTATTAATTTCTTTTTAATGCTTGAGTTTGTGTTTCCTCGTATATTGATTGTAGTGTTTGACAAATAACCTCATCTCATCTTCTTTATAAGAGTTTGCGTTAAAACTATCACCTTTGTCCTTATTTTCTTTGTCCTTGACGATTAAACTTTCAAGGATAAATCTTGTTTCACTTATTTCACTCTCTCTTTCTTCTTCGACTTTACTTCGCTTTCAGCGAGCCATTTGAATTCATTCTCATGTTCAATAAACTTTCCAAAAAAAATTGTGATATCCAAAGAACTGAGATCATTTGACTATTTTATGTTGATAACCTTTGGTTGTCATTCCATTATCATAATTTTTTTAGCACAATCTTTGTTTCAAATGGTCTTTCCCAAATCTTCTAGCTTATTGTTTAAATGGAGAAAACAAGTCTACATGGATTCCACGAATTCTCCAGGTTCTATACGAAAAAGTTTGTACTCCTCTATCAACATATTAATTTTATAATCTTTTAACACATTTAGTACATTCGTAAAGGGTTTGAAGAGCGTTCCACATAGTTTGTGCACTCTTATGATGTGAGACAAAGTAATATACTTTGGCGTTTACTGCAAATATAAATATATTCATCGCCTTCAAGTCATACAAAACCTTTTTGGTTTCATCATCAATCTAAACTTTTGGGTGTTTAACAACATGATCGACTTTGTTTTTGGGGATAAATGACCCATCGATAATTGCTACCCATAGATTCTTGTAAACTGACATTAAGTGAACATATATGTTATCTTTCCAATAAGCATGATTTTCTCCTTTAAAAAGTGGTTCTCTGTTGTACGCTTTCTTCGGATCGTCATAACTCGTATTCCCAAAATTTTGAGTCGTTTAGACCTGATAAAAAGACAAACTTTTAGGCCAATTGTTGGGTGATAATATGGATTATAAACAGTCTATAGGGGTGAATAAACTCCCAAATAAAAAAATCGTTTGAAAAAGGTTTTTAACATGGTTTCAAGAACAGAGTTTATTTTGCGTGGCTTAAGCAAATTTTAAATAAAAGTGATTATGCTTATATTGAGAGATTCACGAATGTGTTTAATGAGTCTACAATGTATCAAATTGAACTAATGAGTTTCACCAAAGTACAAACTAACCGTATTGAAAAACCAATAAATTCCACATGATGTGTTATTAAAGGATTTTCAATCACGCGCAAGATTTTACTCCCAAAGTCCTCCAGCTTAATCCACACTAAGACAAGACTGGATTTTCAAATCTAACAAAATCAATAACTTATGTAACAAATTGTTACTAACAGATAAACATATCACTTATCAACATGCAATTTTAGAAACTAATAAAAACAACCTAATCATGCGATCAATTACGAATTTAAATTAATGAGTGAATTAGTTTGTTTTTGTGTGTGTGTATGTGTGAAAGAGAGAGAGGGAGAGAGAGAGAGAGAGAGTGTGTGTGTGTGTGTGTGTGTGTGTGAGAGAGAGATAGAAACAAACTTAAGAGTGTTGTTTTGGTGTTTGTAAAAGAAAATGAAAACAAGAAGTGGTATAGAATATGGCATGAATTTTGTGAATTAGTGTAGTGAAGTATGTGTAGTAACAAATTGTAGAGGAATAGAAATATGTATGTGTGTAAATTGTGTAAACATAGTATGAACAATGTGTGTAAAGTGTATGTGAATTGTGTAAGAAAGAAAACAAAAAACTTACAATGGTGAGTGATGAAGGTGCCACCCTTATGAACTTTTTTATCTCCCTTGTTTTTATGCTTATAACTAAGAACCATATATATGAGAAGAAGAAAGAAAATGTTTGTCAATACAAGGCTTGCGTCATTTTGAAGTGTGAATTGAAGGCCTATTTATAGGAGTTTCAAGACTTGGAGACCAAGTTTGGGAAGCTTGTGGATTAAGAAATGTTGAAGATATTATTGAGAATTCATCATTGCTTGTGTAAGAATCATGATGAATTTGTAAGAAGAAGTGAATGATGACATTGTAAAAAGAATATCCATGATGAATTTAAGAGAATAAAATGATGAGTTTGTAAGAGAATATTCATGATTAATTTTTATCATCCAATGAAAATCTTCCAAATTTTGGTTAATGATGAGTTTGTTATGAAAAATGTTTATTTTGTGAATTTCATGATTGAAATTGGATAGAATTTTAGATTGATGATGATATTTGTGAAAAACTATCCAAAATATGATTTTGTAAAACAAATAATAATGATGATATATCGATAGAATTTGAATAAAAATGACGAATTTGAATAATGAATTTGAGATATAAGAGAACATAAATGATGAATTTGAATGATGAATGTGTAAGGAATATTCATGATTAATTGGAAGAGAATAAAAATGTTGACTTTGATAAAGAATATTCATGATTTATGAAATGATGAAATTCATTTATCTTTGTGGCAATTGGCTAGAGAAATATGAGTCATGAAACTTTGTTACAAATGAATGATGAGTTAATTACTTAGTGATGAAGTTAATTACTTGGTGATGAAGAAAATGATGTGTGATAAACTTGGTTAGCAAGACAATCTAAGCTAAGTTAAATAATAATAATAAAGTTATATAAAAGAAATAAAAAATCTGATTAATAAAAAGTATTTATTAATTAAAATTGAAATTGAAATCAATATCGGACGATAAATTATCCGGTATCAAAGTGTCTGAAAAAATAAAACGAACACACCAAAATGATCAGCAAAAAAATACTTATTGAAAAAATACAGTGTTTAGTCAAATTCTGAAATTAATTTTTTACGTTTAAAAGGGCTCATACGGGTCAGAACACATGACTTATAAAATTAGAATAACACTCGTGAAGAATAAATAATACGATAATAATAACTAAAAATGAAAAATAGTTAGAAACAACTAAACAAAAAATACTAAATGAAAACAAGAGATATTAAATTGAAAATAATAAAAATAAAATGGTCAAAATTTATAAGGGTATGACAGATGCCCCTATTTAATCTTCTTAGACCTAAATGTATGAAGAGCAAAAAGTTTTAGACATTCGAGGTATAAGAGGATTAAATATCAGAGTACATGGAATTTTGATCGTGAAAGTAGATGTAATGATGAAAAATGTTTAAACAATCTGGAAGAGCATCATATGTAACAGAAGTATCACACTTGGGAAAAGGTTTTAGTCATCAGAGCTTTGCAGAAATGCATTGAATAACTCTGGAAAAGTGAAGTAACAATTATAAAAGATATTCAGGAGATTGTTGAATGAAACATCGGAACATAAGCAAAGATGATTATCAAAGATATTCAGAAGAGCGTTGAATGAAATCTGGCAAACAAAATTGGGTATATCCAGAAAAGCCTTGGATGTGATGGGAATTAATTCAGAGATTTTTTAAAAGACATCCAGAAAAGCATTGGATTGAGTCGTTAAACAACTTGAAGATGTATTAGTCACATCCAAAAAAGCATTGAATGTATTAAAATATCTTTGAAGGTAAATCTAGAACATTTAGAAGAACGTTAAATGTACGAGAACAAATTCTAGAAGAGCGTCAGAATGATGGATATATCAGGAAAAGTATCAGATAAGAACATCAGAATGAAAGGTACACCTGGAAAAATATCAGATGAGAAAAGTCATATCTGAAAGAGTATCAGATAGACATGAACAAAGTTTTGAAAATCAATAGGAACAAATGAGACATACCCGGCAGAACATCGGACCAATACAAAGAGAGTTCTGGAAAAACATAAGAACAAAGAGACATATCCAGAAGAACATCAGATAAGCAAGGTTGTATATGGAAGAACGTCAGATAAGCAAAGAGAGTTATGGAAAAACATCAAAACAAAGAGAGAGATATCCGGAAGAACATCGGATATATAGATAGTCAAATAAGGTAGAACGTAAGATAAGGCACAAAAGTAAAGGTGCCAAGTAAGTTGGACTTTATAGAAAGGTAAGATGTTGATAACAACATGACTGTTGGTGAATGCAAATGAGGATTAAAACACTCTTGTAATGAAAGGTATATGAAAATGCTAGCAATAAGTTTAGACTCTTTGGGGAGTAGAGATCAACAAGTTTATACTCATTTGGAGAGTAGAGATTAACAAATTTATACTCTTTTGGGGAGTAGCAATCAACAAGTTTATACTTTTTTGGGCAGTGGAGATCAACAAGTTTATACTCATTTGTGGAGTAAAGGTCAGCGAGTTTATACTCACTTGGGGAGTAAAGGTCAACAAGTTTATAATCATTTGGAGAGTTAAGATCAACAAGTTTATACTCATTTGAGGAGTAGAGATCAACAAGTTTATACTCATTTGGGGAGTAAAAATCAACAAGTTTATACTCTTTTAGGGAGTAAAGATCAACAAGTTTATACTCATTGGTAACAACTTCCTCGCAATGCGTTCACGGAGAATAATCATTGGTAACAAGAAGGATCACCTGCGATATGTTACTGTGAAGAGTTTATCGAATCGACGTCAACTTCGCAGGTGATTCCGCTTCTTGTTCTCTTCAATCCGTAAATTATTCTCCTTTTTTCCTTCTTTGTAATTCTTTTCTTTATGCTCTGTATTGCATTTGTTGATTCTTGATTCGTCCTGCAAATCTGAATTCTCTTACAGGTCGATTGATGAGGGTGAAGAGTGATTGGAAGAAGCATTTATGGAGAAGTGAATATGATGATGAAGAGATTGATGAAGGTTTATGGCAGGTTGATCTTGACTTTGTTGATGAGTTTATCTTCTTGGTTCACAATGAAAAATTCTGCAATTTATGTGATTGTGTGATTTACAGGTTTTCAATTGATTTGAAGGTGATTTGAGAACTGGAAATTATGCAGGAATATTGTTAGTGGTTGGAGGGCTATTGAATGATTTGAAGATGAAGATGAAGATGAAGAAAATGGACGCATCATGAAAAAAATGGTGATGTTTTGGAAAAATCAGAAGAAGAATGAGAGAGAGAGAGAGAGAGAGAGAGAGAGAGAAAGAGGGGGTGAGTGAAGAAGAAGATTCAAGAGCAAGGAATCAATCAAAAAATGGGGAAGGATCCGGAGACCTTCAATCTGCAGCTTCAACCTATTCTTATAGATGAAGATTCAAGGGATCACATGGTAATTTCTTCTGAATTCAGTTAGAGTTTGTTACAACTTTGTAACTAATTTCCTGTTCCAAATGGTTTTTGGTTTATCTCTTTTTTCTGACTATTTTCTACTATGCCTTCTTTGTCTTTGTAGCCAAGGTATTAAAAAGATGAAGAAAATGGATTTGGGAGATTTTTCTGAGTTTGGTGAGTCTGTGAAAAGGTTGATCGAAGATCAGTTTTTGTAACCGTAACTGATATGTATAACTGAATCTTGCCATAACTTGTAACTGAATTTTTTGTGAATCCTCCTCCTTTCTAATTTGATATAAACGTTACGAGTTATCCCTTGAAGAAATTCTTGCATTTTTCTTCTTATTATGCTGTCATTTTTGTAACAGAACTTTGTTCACATTTTCCTGAATTTCTCTCTGAAAGTTTGGATGTAATGCAAGCTTTTATGTTTAATGAGGAATAGAAGTGTACTATGTAATGGTTTGTGTAGATTTTCCAAACACTTTATCAATCCATAAGCTTGCTAGCAACTGTAATGGCACATAAATCACCTGAATTTCTGAACATAAAAATGCTCATAAATATTTATATGGCAAACAAATGCCAACAATAATCTGAAAATAGCTGCCCAACATTTCTACTTTAATTCCTGCAACTCAGGATATAGTCACTCGCTAAAAAAGAATAGGCATAAAAATTATTGCACAAGAGTACACATTGACTTCCTCTTCATACTCCGGTGTTTATATATTTCCGGAACCATATAGCGATAGCTCCTAGTTTCAACAATCATCTTGTATATATCATGAGAACTCCGGACAATGATAAGCTTAATCAATCTAAAATCTCCAAATTTTAAATGATCGACACTAGAGTTGACTAAAAGAACATTTCTTGGCTTTAGGTCTCTATGAATAATAACATTTGGTCAATTGCGAAGATAGGCCATTCCTCTGGCAATATCCATGGAAAAGTTTATCGCGGTTGCAGGATCGAATGAACATTTATCTTTGTTGTTTCCTGAATTCATCCATTAATTCGTTTCATAAAAGATTCAAGATTTTCAGAGAAATTGTTTCAAGTGTCAGTCATTCTCTTTAACAAAATGCGAGTGTTGAACGCTCTGTATTTACTATTATTATTTTTCCTTTTCACTTGGGCGTGCGTTATGATGGACGCATGGATAAACGAATAGTCAGATAATCAGATGCACCAATGAATTTTAACATGACTTTTAGGTAGGGACTTGTATGGATATTTTGAATAAACTTGGATGATGCCAAAACCATGAATTCTCCAAGCTTAATTTAAATCAATTTTTCGTGTACTCCTAGAATAACTGCTCCATATGTAGATGAATCCAATCACTTCCATGTCTCAGGAACTCAAAGAAAATACGTGATTATGAACGTTGTGACCTGATGGAAATGCAAATGAATATATATTAATTATGAGGGCAAATTTTGGGGTGTTACAGCTGCCCCTATTCAATCGTTGTAGACCTGAATGGATGATAGTTGTTGCTTTCAGACGTTTGAGGTATGCAGGGATTGAATACCAGGAACAACCAGAAAATTTGCACTTTACGGCAGAAGAACATGGAAATAAACTCAACCGAACAAACTCTGCTCGGAGATAATTATGATGGTAAGAATCATAAACGGGGGATGCCTTTTGATGATGCCAGAAGACTACTGGCTTGCCACACTGCGAGTGGACTTTTGAAAGCCTGTCTTTTGAACCACGTCAGACGACTACTGGCTTGCCACACTGCGGGTGGACCTTTGCCAATCTACGGTTGGACTTCAAAATACTTCGCCACACTGCGGGTGGACTTTGGGTAATTTGCCACACTGCGGGTGGACTTTGGATATTCTGCCACACTGCGGGTGGACTTTGGATAATTTGCCACACTGCGGGTGGACTTTGGATAATTTTCCACACTGCGGGTGGACCTTTGCTCACTACGGGAGACTTTTGTCAATCTGCGGTTGGACTTTTAGAAATTTGCCACCCGAAGATGGACTTTGGCCAGTCTGTGGCTGGAATTTTGCTCACTGCGGGAGACTTCTGCCCACTGCGGGGGACTTTAGAAATTTGCCACACTGCAGATGGACTTCTGCTCACTGCGGGAGACTCTTGAAACTTGCCATCCGAAGATGGACTTTGGCCAGTTTGTGGCTGGACTTTTGCTCACTGCGGGAGACTTTAGAAATTTGCCACACTGCGGGTGGACTTCTGCTCACTGCGGGAGACTCTTGAAACTTGCCACCTGAAGATGGACTTTGGCCAGTCTGTGGCTGGACTTTTAGAAATTTTCCTCCCGAAGATGGACTTTGGCCAATCTGCGGCTGGACTTTTGCAAGATATCAAACTTAGATTATATTGGGTATGCATATGTTGAATTGTATGGCATGATGCCCCATGACACTGGGGATGATGAACTGGTGTGAGTGTAAAAGGAATTCCTGACGCGGAAGTAATAAGTCCCTGCTAACTCTGTGGGGAAACACAATGATCGTGGATTCGATCTCAAGAAGCTCTGTGGGGATAACATCTTTGTTGAAAAAGAGCGTGAATAATTCATTTTTCCCGAATTATCACCTTTTCCAAAATTGGACTTTAGATTTGAGGACCGTGTCAAGGGATACCTCGACTATCGGGGATTATCCACTCTTATGGATCTGCTGGGGAAGAGAATGATTTATCTGAAATCTGCTAGGGGAATAGGAGTTACCTTAGATCTGTTGAGGAACCGATATCAAGGAAACCAACTGAAGGAAAAACTTGGTGACTTTACTAGGGATAACTTCCATTCATCTGTTGGGGATGACCAAAACCGAGACACGTCCCGCTGGGGAGGAAAAGAATTCAAGTTGTCTCGTGATGTGGATCATTTGCTTCTGTATGGATTTTACCTCAAGAGGATTTTACAAAAGACCTGGTGTCTTTAAACTCTTAGGTATCATAATGTCTGCATGAATAAGCGTAATAACTTTGCTGGGGAGGTAACCATTGCCCATGCAGATGAGCTTGGAGCTGTAAGAAACGCTGAATGAGATAATTGGCTTGACGAGCGATCACTAGATGGGTAGTAGACTCAAGCTGTAAGAATTATGACAAGAGGGTGCCATAGAAACTATTTGAGAGTGTAATTGTACTGGTACTCTGAACTTCGGGTAATTGCTTCCGATCGTCTGCCTTCGGGAAAGAATGAATTCTCGTACTATTGGGGTGGCCTGCCCCAGTACAAGTATTTGAATAGTTTTGCACTTGACTAACTAATCTTCGCTCTTGGAGAGATTTGATTCTCGAGGTGATTGCCCCAGTTTGGCTGAAATTTGAAGAGATTTCCCCAGATTGGATAGCTCTTGCCATGACTGGTTGGGAAAGTCCTTACTCAATGAAGCTTTCTTGGAAAAGTGCACCTTGACGTGACTGTCTTTCAGAAGTTTTAGACTTCTCAACATGGCAAGCTTAAGCTTCTGGACTGAATTTCCGCATGTGAACCAATTATGATGCCAAACAAATGTATGCAAGCAAAAATGTTTATTTTTAGAATGAAAATTCTAATGCAACATACATGCTAATCTTGAAGTCTTTATTGAAAAGGGTGTCGCAAACCTTTGTGAGCGAATCACTGGTTAAGATACGACATTATTTTTTTAATGAAAGTATGTACATGCAATATCAACAAGGATATTTTAGCATAACTCATAGGAGTCAGGAACGCGGCCTCGTGGTAGTATGCTCTCAAAGTAACCCTGTTTCAGTTAGGACTTTTGAGGATTGTATCGTGGCCTGGTTCACGGCTATAGAAACAAAGGATATAGGCTCGAAGTTTATTTGTTCCCACCCACTATTCGTGATGTTCTCCATTCCTATGTTTAGCTAGTTTTCACAAGCATTCACCTTTCATAAGGGTTTCATGTTGATTTGAGGAACCATTGCTGATATCGGTTCAAGCACCAATCAGGTTATTGTTGAGAGTCAGTCATCCCTCTATCGTGTCTGTGCCACATGACTTTGTTCTCATTTGAGGATCATTCTTGTGTAATCCTTTCCGCATTTTTCACCTTTCATTCTTTTGCTTATCCCTAACTTTTTCCTGGACTTGTGAATCTTTGATTGTGAAGTCCAGCGGGATGCCCTAACTTTTGCCTAAGTCACTTGTTTTCAAGTTTCGACTTAGCGGGCTTTTTCATTTTCATTTTTTTTCTTTTTGAACAAGTCGTGTGACACTGTTTGTCTTGATTGCTTCGCGAGGGTTGTGACTGCCTCATTCTTTGGTCGACGAAGGATAACCATTGTGGTTTTCAATCTTTGGACCTTTTGACTTGGATAACCATTGTGATTTCAGGTCTTTGGACCTCTTGATTAGCATGATGGAATGTAATGGATCCTCAAATACACTCCTTTATGAAAGCCTGAACGCTTGGTCCGACTAGCTGACATCTACCCTGCCCCTGGGTTACATGTGAGGGTTTTTCATGCGAAAAGAAACTCCTACTTCAAGGCTCAAAGGGGTTAGCGAGGGTTTATCTCCCTTATATCTCCAGTGTTTAGGGATTTGAAACAAAGCTTGTACATCGTCAACAGGGTCTTATTCGAGAGCACACAATTAGAGATTCTTGCATTTTTGTTTCGTCATTCTCCTTCATAGAGTTTGAGCATGACAATTGGTATTGCGATGTACACATGCAAAATTATAAGTGAATGCGAATGAATCACTTCAAGAAAAACATGTGAGTTTTATTATTGCTAACATTCAAAAGCAAACAAATTTCGTACATGTAGACAAATGTTTAACATATAAAAGAAACTACAAATGGAAATGCAGTAAAGAAACTGAATATTGCCGTAGTTGAGGAGGCTTGACTCTGTCTGGACCTGTCAGTCTTGGATACTTTCAGTGATCAATAGCTCTTTCACAGACTTGTAATCTTCAAATTGCAGCCGTATGCCCAACCATGGCAGTCATACTTCTTCTTCTAGTTATTCTGACTCTGACACGAGACGTCTGAAGGAAAAAGTAAAGCTGGGGAGTAAAATTGCCCCATAAGGTTGCTCGGAAAGACCTGATGATCTTCTGCCTATGTATCTCCATTGACCGATGACCAATGAAGAATCAGAGCGACGTAGTTCCCCTTAATAGGGATGAAAAATGAACAATGAAGAAAGGAAAACACATAAATGCCATCATTGAGAGTACTTGAATACTGCTGTCTTTATTTGCTTCATGAATACCCTGGCGTCCTGGGTGATTAACTCGAAGACTTCAGCTTAACGTGGACCATCTGGTAGAACAACCGTGACACCGGTTCCACCGTGACTAGGCATAGGATTCTGGAGTACATTTGGGAGAGGAGAAAAATTGATCGCCTTGGAGTCAACTAGGTCTTGTACCTTGTTCTGAAAAGCCCAACATTTCTCAATCTGTGCCCCTGGGCACCCGAATGGAATTCACACCTGGTGTTAGCATCAAAATTCGGAGGTAGATTGTCCGGAGGAGGATGTCTCATGGTACGAAGCTCGACCATGTTCAACTTTAGCAGCTCTGGGAGTAATACAACATAAGGACATGGGACAGGATCAATCCTACGGTCCCTTGCTTGCGCTCTTTGATGAAACGGTCTTTGTACCTGTTGTTGCTGACCCTGTGGTCGTTGTTGAACCTGTGGAGTAATAGTCACTGCAGCTGCTTGGTAGTAACCTTGATAATGACCTATGTCTCGGCCTCTATACACAACACTTGTCTCGCCTTCTCTTCTTCTTTGGCCATTGCCAAAAGGCTTTCTCATACCAAAATAACTAGCACTGCTTGCATCCTGAATCTTTCCCAATTTCAGAAAATTTTCTATTCTTTCTCCAGCAATGACGATATCAGAAAAACCAATGGACGGGCAGGCGGCCAGACGATCCAAGTAAACACCTTGCAAGGTGCCCATAAACATGTCGGCCATTTCCCGATCCAGCAATGGAGGTTGAACCTGTGCGACCAGCTCACGCCACCTCTAGGCATACTGCTTAAAACGTTCCTTAGGTCCTTGAGACAAGTTCTGCAACTAAGTATGGTTCGGAGCCATATCAATGTTATGTTGATACTTCTTGAGAAAAGCTTCAGCTAAATCTTTCCAGCTTCGAATAGAGACCCTGCTCAGCTTCATGTACCCGCTCAACGAAGCTCCAGATAAACTATCTTGGAAGAAGTGCATCCAAAGTTTCTCGTCATCAGTGTGAGCCGAGATTCTTCCAAAGTATGCATGAATGTGAGTTCTAGGGCACATGCTGCCGTTGTACTTGCGAATGATGGTGCCTTGAACTTAGGAGGGATTCTGACTCCTGGTACTAACCCGAGACTAGTCACATCGATGCCCAGGGAATTTTGACATTCCATGGCCTTAATCTTCTCTGCCAGCTCTTCATACCCGCGGTCGTTGATCTCATTCATATTACCCATATCAGTATCCAGTAGAGTGAATTGGTCCTCTTGATTGTCTTCTAAACCTGCGTTACGTGTTGCGGTCCTATTTGGATTAGGCTCTCCGTTACGGGCAGCGTTAGAATCCACATTCTCAGTCGGTATTCCAGTATTAGCATTCTCATGGGGTTGCTCAACCATCATCCTGAGATGCTTCTGGTTCTGGGCCATGCCAGTCATCATTTCCATGAACTGATCCATCCTCTGACGGAGCTCATTGAGATCAGTCTGCATTCATTCAGCCATCCTTACTCGGTTTCTTTTAGTCAGATATCGGTGAACGCGTTGACCAACTATATTGCCTGCAGTTGAATAAGTTAGAAACTCTGGGTAACCTGAAAAAACACAAGAATATGATATGCAGAAAATGAATGCTTATGGCATGTCTATTCATTCTTAGGGCATTCCATCCCTTGATTCCAGTTTTGTGGGTTTGATGAAGACAGAAACTCCTTTTGCTGCAAATAACAAGCACTGTTGATAATATAAGGTGTGTGTGTAGCAGATGTGCCAAACAATTCCCAGAATATGAAGACCAAGGTGTTTTGCAAACGTGCCAGATGTGTTGGTGATCACAAAGTGAGAGCACATAGAATGATAGTAAAGAGATCTTTTAATGATAAGCATTTGTTGATATAGTCAAAACACACAAAGCATGAACTTTAAACAGAAGTGCAATGATAAAAAAGATTCCATCAACAGTCCTGATGGTAATCCCACAACATACAAACAAACAGAAAGATGTCTTTGTCAATGTGATCCTCTATCTAGATCGGAGTCAACGATCAGTCCTGCCTTTGGAATTTCTATTAATTCCTTCGTTTGCGCCTGGTTGTCTTCAAACCTCTTCAGCTTCTTCTGATAGTAGATCATCATCCGCTTGTAATAAGCAGCTTCCTCTCGGGCTTTATCAAGTTCTGCATCCTTTTCTCTCAACTTACCAACCATCTCTTCATCTTTCTCCTTTAGCTTACTCACGATCTCTTCAGCTTGAACTTTATCTTGTTCCTCTCTTTTGATCCTGTAAGCATCATGCCTCTTTTTCATGTTCTCAAACATCAAGGTCTTTTGATCCAGTTGCCTTCTAGTGTCAATATGTTCCTTGGAAGAACTCCTAGTAGCAAACTCGAACCTCGCATACCGAGCTAACTCAACTTCACATTGTTTCCTTGCAATAGCATGCTTCTCAGCATCTTCTTGAGCTTTCCACTCAATCTCATGTCTGGCGTGATTAGCCTTAGCAAGCTCTTGACTCAATTGTGCATTCTCCTTTAACAACCTGTCTCTTTCCGTCTTCACCTTGTTGAACTCTTCAATGCTAACTGTGGTAGGGTCTTCAATGATCGTGGGATATAGAAGAGGCGCAGGCTCAAATGGTAACAGTAACACTTCAACCCTTTCTCTTAGCCATTCTGTAAACGGTGGATACATTCAACAATCCCCTACTCCCAAAGTCTTCTTCCCTCTTGCCTTTTGACTATTCCAAGCATTAGAAGCTTTCTGAGCAATCTCGAATCCGTTTGTTGATTTGAAGTACAAGGACTCTGTGACGTCCACAGCGGCTGGTGGCTCCTTTAAGGCATACCCGAACTGTCTTACCGTGAGGGAAGGATTGTAATTAATTCCCCCTTTCCTCCCGATCAATGGAACATTAAGGAATCCTCCGCAACTATGAAGAATGTCAATGCACTGCAATCCCTTATTAACCCAAATAATGTCTTTTGCTTGCAAGCCCATCAATCTTTCCGACCATTCAAGTGAGTTTTTCATCCTCTCAAAAGCTCCTGATTGTGGAATAAAGCGTGTGAACCACTTATAGAATACAGTTGCACAGCAATTCAACATTCCACCCCTTCACCTCTCATTCTTATAATGCACAGAGTGGTAGAGATCACCTAAGAGAGTAGGAATAGGATTTTTTGCTATGAAAATGTGAATATCATCGACATCCACGAAGTTCGGCATGTTTGGGAACAAAGTGATTCCATAGATACACAAAGCTAGGATCGTATTGAAGGTACTCCAACTTTTTGCTTCAGCAGCTTTAGTAGCCTTATCTACCAAGAAACTCAAATGATATCCTCGGAAGCCTCCTTTTCTATCAATCCGGTCTTCCAATAATGATTTGCTCAAATAAAGAGCAGTTGCTACATCTTTGAAGTCGGGGTCAATCTTGGACCCAAAGGATGGTGCACAGTCCTTCAAGGAAACTCTCAGGATGCTCGAGTACTCCTCTAATGTAGGTGCCAATACGAAGTCAGAAAGTACGAAACATTTAAGTTGTGGATCATAAAATTGTAGCAAGGTGTGCATCCCTCTGAAAGCGTAGTCACTGATGGGCTCTATGAAATACAAAATCCACACGTAGTCCTGTTTGAAGACATTGAGAACTTCTGGAGGAGCTAAGGCTTTCACTTTGAGGATTTCTTTCACAATGGGCTGATGAACCTTGTAGGAGATAATACACTTGGTCTTTTTCTTGGATTCCATGCTCATAGAACAATACCCACAACTGGAATCAAGGATGTGATATGCAACCCTGCAAATGAATAAACATGTGTTAGGAATGCAAGTATGCGGATAATGTGATGCAATGCAATGGCATGTGATCATTGTTGCATATACTGAGCACTGTTGTACTGCCTTCTAATTTGCCTGTATACCGATTGTCAAGAATACCAGATCACAAGTATGTGTCAAAAGAAAACCCAAGTATCAAGAACAAGGTAGGTTGAAGGTTAGTTTTCCTGCAAACCTGTAAACCCCTCCCAATCTCACGGGTGTGCTACTACGGGTCAACATCAAAGACTCTTAAAGCCGAGTAGCAATAATACGTTCACCATTTCTGAGAAATGGCTCATGACCAAATCAGGGAATCGGTTTGACATTATGTACTACCTAGGGAGGCCTCAGTTGAGTCCGGGAAAACAAGCATCCCTCATAAGTTCCCGGATTCAAGCACTAAAGTCGAGAAACAATAGTACATTCATCCTGAAGGGTACAATACTACCGTCATACGACCAGTCGCTTTAACTAGGTTCCTATGAGAGAACAAGGTCATCCTATGTGATTTCCTAGTGGGTCCTCGGGTGCGAATGGGTTTGCCACAAAATGTGGTCTGCCACTGTCACCACTAGAGAGGGTTGTATCCACTAAGGTACTCGATGATCGGTTCCCAGCGTTAGCAGCTCAGGAGGGAACATTCTATGGTCTGCCTAGGTAGTATAGAACATATCCCAAGAGAGCCTGATCTGGGTGTGGGACTCGTGAAAACTACACGTGCTCAAGACCATGCAAGCCACACGACTGCCCACTCTAAATCCTATGTGTATACTCAAGCCGGGTATTTGGCTTATCTCACAATAATCCCATCCCGCCAAGGAAAACCAGAACAACCAGTACAATATATGCCAGTATATGCAACAATAAAGTAAAGTGCAGCAAGCTGTAAGTAAAGCTGTAAAGTAAAGTGATAAACTGTAAATAAAACAATAAAGCTAAATTAGAGCACAACAACAAATGAATAAACACCCAAAGAAAACAGAAACAGACAAGCGCTGGGATTGACTCTCAAAGGGGAAACTAGAGATTTTGGGTTCATTCCCCAGCAGAGTCGCCAGCTGTCGCTCCCGGGATTTTCATCCTAGTACAAACGCGAAAGTGGCGCGAAAAAGGTAGAGTCGCCAGCCAGACATTTTTATCCCGAATGAATGGGAAAGGTAATGTTTCACAAACCTAAGGAAGAAGGAAAAGGACGAGGCCTTGCGAACCAAAGATCTGGGTCCGGAAGTCGGTTACAAATTGGGAAGGTATTAGCACCCCAATCCGTCCGCCGTACCCGACGGGATCCACGCTTGTTAATCTGTTTCAAAGGGTGAGAAATAATAATGATGCTGAATAAAACTGCTACTGGAACTGGAATGAGAAATGAGAAGGGAACTGGAAAAGAGAACAAAAAGAAGAGGGAAATGTAGGGAAAATAAAGAATGTGCTCGAATGGGCCCTACCCCACTGCCTACGTACCTCATCGGGAAAATGAGGATCAGAGTCGTCGTAGTTCGTCTAACTAAGGCGGGAACTTGTTTATGATTTTTAGGATGACGTTTCCATAGCTCTAGCTCAGGTGTTACCGGCTCTGACTCGAGGGTGTTTACCGTATTGCTGTTTGAACTATCGAGACAAGTCATGTTCGTCCGCAAAGAGTATGATATGAGAAGAGAAGACGTGATGTCTTGGTTTATTGTCTTTTAGAAGAAGTGCTTTGAATTTGTGTTTATTGTATGTACAACACTAAAGACTATGATACAGGAGCGAATACTTTCCAAGGTTGCCCCCAATGGAACGTTTGTAAAGTACCCTAGAAGAGTGGAGGAGACCTCCACTAATCATTTCCCGTATAGCTTAAGGCTCGTGGTGCATTGTACCTACTTTCCTTTAAAATGTTTTTGATTTTTCTTTAAAGATGAGAAGTGAGACTCAAGTTGAAAGGAAAAAACTAAGGGGGACTAAGACACAACCCTAAGTTAATTGAGTTTAAGGATGACCTATGGTTAGTGAGGTTTGAAAGATTAAATCTACCTAAGGATATTAGACTAGAAATGCGAGTACAAAAAGTAATAATGAACAATATGGTCCTCCTAAGTCATGATGGGTGAAAAACGTGTATGAATCATAAGTGAAATGAAACGATGGATCGGGTGGGTCGGTTGCGTGGTGCTGAGACGCACGACTTATGGTGTGCAACATACAAGGCTTGCTTTTGGTGTAATGGAATGGAACGATGGTAATCGAGGAATCCTAAAGTCACATGAAACTTTATTTATTTATTTGAAAATTTACTCGACGTTGGATCGAGTATTTCTTTATTTTATTTTTGAGATTTGATTTTCTAGCGATTTGTTTTATCTTTTCTATCCTAATTATAGGAACTATACAAGCATAAGAGTTCTAAGCTATTACATCACAAAGTACAAACCACAAAAATATAATCGAGGCATAATAAAATAATCCAAGTCCATACCCAAATCCTCAAAAAATACCTTGCACAAAAAGAAAATATTAGTAAATGAAATGAAGATGCATATGCAACAATATGATGGAAATAAATTAAGATAACAAAAATATCAAAAGTCCTTGAAAAAATATGAAATTAATTCCCTAAGGTCTCTAACCTGAATGTAATATTGTGTTAAAAAATCTCCTAAAAATTCAAAGCCTAACTATGTCAAATGGTCATTTAAATCTACATAAGATCCAATCACAGTTTTACACAAGCAACACTACCAAAACAGTGGATAAAATGGCCTAAAAAATATAACAAAAATTATTCTAGGTTATACTATTAGTCCTCTAATCATATCAAAAAGAATGGGACAAAAATCTTATAGGAAGTAGGAGAAATAAAATGTACAAAATTATGTGTTCATGAAAGAAATCAATATAACACTAGTTAAATGGAAAATCGAAATTAAATTAAAAAATTGCAAAAATCAGAAAGTAAAAATGCAACAAATTTCTAAAATGAATTATAAACCTCCTATAATTTTTGTAGAATTTTATTATGGATTTTCGTTTTTTTTTATTGATTAAAATGAAAACTACATAAAACAGAAATTAACAAATATAAAGAGAATAAGAAGGGGGTGAGGAAATAGCAATTGTCAATGTTAGAAATGCAATGGGCCTGCGCTGAGGGGTGAAAATAGGAATTACCACAAAACCCAAAGGCGCCTCAGCCTAGGGTCCATGTCATGGTCTTTAGTCCACTTTGTTGAGTTGGCAGACTTCATTTCCATCCGTTTGATCCTGTAGTTGACAAATGGTGATGACTATGAAGATGATGGGCGAAGGGCACACGGTTGTTAAGGTGGAGGGACATGCGCAGAAGTGAAATCCGGCGGTCCTACCGGACGGTGACACTTGTCACCGTCGGAGTGGACCGTGAAAAGGGAATCTTATCCTCTTATCGGAATTCTAATGTGATTAAAGGGTCTTAATGACGGATTAATATTATTAATTTTTATTATTCTTATCCTTATTTCATTAACTTCCATTAAACTCTTCAGTTTCAAATTAAAGTTATAAACAACCAAAATAAAAGAATTCTTAAACGAAAAAAAAACAGAAACACAAGAACCCTAGGTCTTCTCCTCCTCTTCGCCGCCCTCACCCTTCTTCTCTCCAAACAAACAATCTTCTTCCTCGAAAACCCTAACGGCGGCGGTGCTTCTCTCATCGGCGACCTCTCTCAAATCAAAACGCCAAACTCAACTTTTTTTCCTCTTCTTATCTCAAATCCACCCATAATGAACCTAATTCCCTTTCAAAGCTATGAATTGAAGCGATAAACACAACTCAACACCGAAAATGAAACGAAGCTT
The DNA here is from genome assembly GCA_963966055.1 of Lathyrus aphaca. Lineage (NCBI taxonomy): Eukaryota > Viridiplantae > Streptophyta > Magnoliopsida > Fabales > Fabaceae > Lathyrus > Lathyrus aphaca. Next base: position 505,448,684 of record OZ014522.1, on the reverse strand, counting down.
CATACATTCCATCGATCCGACTATCAAATCGGCGCTCTAAAATCGACACTCTCGAATTGACATTCACTGATCTTCGGCGCATCGAAGCCTTTTTCATTCGCAAATTCTGAGTCTTTTTTTGCGTTGTTGATATTGTTTTTGTATTCGCTTGACGACAATCGGTGGCGCAACTTTCAGGTATGAATACTTTGATTCGTCGTTTTTCTTTTATTTCTCTTCGGATTTCTTCGGCTACTACAATCTGTGTATCATCGCCGTTGTTAATCTTTGAACTAAAAATGCAGATGACGCGATGATGATTGTAGGATCGCAGAACATAAAGTCAAAATCTTGAATGAAGATTGTTGTAGTGACAGTTTGTTCTTGCTGATAGTTGCGGATTATTGACTACGAAGATCCTTGTAGATTTTATGTTGATTTTCCATTTTTCTTCTTCTGTGGTTTTCTCTGAGTTGCTGGTTATTGTTGATTTCGTTTTCACGTTTCGTGATTTCACATTGTTTATGTTCGTTCTTGACGCAGGAAGAGAAGGACGTGCAAATTGATTCTTGGTTGGAGATTGACAAACTGATGATTCCTGGTGGTTGATTAAGGTTATGTATGAATCTGCAAGACCAATTTCTCTGTCTTCATGGCCACAGCTTGCTCGCAATGCGTTCACGGAGAATAATCATTGGTAACAAGAAGGATCACCTGCAATATGTTACTGTGAAGAGTTTATCGAATCGACGTCGACTTCGCAGGTGATTCCGCTTCTTGTTCTCTTAAATCCGTAAATTATTCTCCTTTTTTACTTCTTTGTAATTCTTTTCTTTATGCTCTATATTGCATTTGTTGATTCTTGATTCGTCCTGCAAGTTTGAATTCTCTTACAGGTCGATTGATGGGGGTGAAGAGTGATTGGAAGAAGCATTTATGGAGAAGTGAATATGATGATGAAGAGATTGATGAAGGTTTATGGCAGGTTGATCTTGACTCTGTTGATGAGTTTATCTTCTTGGTTCACAATGAAAAATTCTGCAATTGATGTGATTGTGTGATTTGCAGGTTTTCAATTGATTTGAAGGTGATTCCAGAACTGGAAATTATGCAGGAATATTGTTAGTGGTTGGAGGGCTATTGAATGATTTGAAGATGAAGATGAAGATGAAGAAAATGGATGCAGCATGAAGAAAATGGTGATGTTCTGGAAAAATCAGAAGAAGAATGAGAGAGAGAGAGAGAGAGAGAGAGAGAGAGAGAGAGAAAGAGAGGGTGAGTGAAGAAGAAGATTCAAGAGCAAGGAATCAATCAAAAAATAGGGAAGGATCCGAAGACCTTCAATCTGCAGCTTCAACCTATTCTTATAGATGAAGATTCAAGGGATCACATGGTAATTTCTTCTGAATTCAGTTAGAGTTTGTTACAGCTTTGTAACCGATTTCCTGTTCCAAATGGTTTTTGGTTTATCTCTTTTTTCTGACTATTTTCTACTATGCCTTCTTTGTCTTTGTAGCCAAGGTATTAAAAAGATGAAGAAAATGGATTTGGGAGATTTTTCTGAGTTTGGTGAGTCTGTGAAAAGGATGATCGAAGATCAGTTTTTGTAACCGTAACTGATATGTATAACTGAATCTTGCCATAACTTGTAACTGAATTTTTTGTGAATCTTCCTCCTTTCTAATTTGATATAAACTTTACGAGTTATCCCTTGAAGAAATTCTTGCATTTTTCTTCTTATTATGTTGTCATTTTTGTAATAGAACTTTGTTCACATTTTCCTGAATTTCTCTCTGAAAGTTTGGATGTAACGCAAGCTTTTATGTTTAATGAGGAATAGAAGTGTACTATGTAATGGTTTGTGCAGATTTTCCAAACACTTTATCAATCCATAAGCTTGCTAGCAATTGTAATGGCACATAAATCACCTGAATTTATGAACATAAAAATGCTCATAAATATTTATATGGCAAACAAATGCCAACAATAATATGAAAATAGCTGCCCAACATTTCTACTTTAATTCCTGCAACTCAGGATATAGTCCCTCGCTAAAAAGGAATAGGCATAAAAATTATTGCACAAGAGTACACATTGACTTCCTCTTCATACTCCGGTGTTTATATATTTCCGGAACCATATAGCGATAGCTCCTAGTTTCAGCAATCATCTTTTATATATCATGAGAACTCCGGACAATGATAAGCTTAATCAATCTAAAATCTCCAAATTTTAAATGATCGACACTAGAGTTGACTAAAAGAACATTTCTTGGCTTTAGGTCTCTATGGATAATAACATTTGGTCTATTGCGAATATAGGCCATTCCTCTGGCAATATCCATGGAAAAGTTGATCGCAGTTGTAGGATCAAATGAACATTTATCTTTGTTGTTTCCTGAATTCATCCATTAATTCGTTTCACAAAAGATTCAAGATTTTCAGAGAAATTGTTTCAAGTGTCAGTCATTCTCTTTAACAAAATGCGAGTGTTGAGTGCTCTGTATTTACTATTATTATTTTTCCTTTTCACTTGGGCGTGCGTTATGATGGACGCATGGATAAACGAATAGTCAGATAATCAGATGCACCAATGAATTTTAACATGACTTTTAGGTAGGGACTTGTATGGATATTTTGAATAAACTTGGATGATGCCAAAACCATGAATTCTCCATGCTTAATTGAAATCACATTTTCTGTGTACTCTTAGAATAACTGCTCCATATGTAGATGAATCCAATCACTTCCATGTCTCGGGAACTCAAAGAAAATACGTGATTATTAACGTTGTGACCTGATGGAAATGCAGATGAATATATATTAATTATGAGGGCAAATTTTGGGGTGTTACACATAGGTAGGTTCCTGATTTACAAAAATATTATGCAAGCCTAGAAAATCTAATAAATGAAAAACACTATGATATAGACCCAAAAAGTAAGGACGGTTATCATCTACGTACCTAGTCGAGAGAATTTCTCGACTCTGAAGCCTTTGAATGGTGGGGGAGATGAATCTGCCCCGAAATAAGGTAGAACGGCGTGGCGGGCGCCACAAGGCCATTTTGCCTTTGGGCCAATTTTTTTTTAATTCCCCTTGTGGGCTTCGCGTACCTTTTGTCTTCGGGGGGTCCGGATAGCGTTTTCTTCTTTCTTCTAAGGCACAAAGCTTGCATACTTTTTATGAAGGCAAAAAATAAAAATATTTTTGTTCTTTTTTTCATTATTGGACATAAAAAAAAATAAAAAAAAAATGAAAGAAAAGGAAAAAAATGAGTATTAGTGCACGGAATAATATATAAGATAAAAATCAAAGTACATGGAAAATGTAATATATGCGATAATATAAAATATGTCTGGAGATGCGAGAAATAAAATAAGGCATGAAATATTAAATACTAGAGTAATAATGTCAGTGTAAAACAATCATGTGGTAGGCATCTCTGCCTGGTTCGATCCACGAATCTCAACTATCTCCCTCCGAAGCTCTCCAATCTCCTGATATAGAGTGTCGGCCTCTGAGGCATGGGTGAGATCAGATATCTCGATCTGTAATGTCAAGTCCGCTACTTCCTGCTTGAGCAGGGCAGTCTCCCTGCGGAGCTCATAAAACTGGGTCTGTAGATCAGGCGGCTGCAAAGACATATTATTAGACATAACAGTGATTCGGGGAGAAAGAGGTGTAGGAGTGTACTCAGCGGCGGGAGGTGATTTTGGCTCTTTGACAGTCTCTTCATAACCCTTTAAAGCATAACTCCAATTAGCAGGGTCGTGGACACTGGTCATCAGCGGGTCAGGTAATGTAAATTAATGTATCACTTCACCATCAATCAGTAATCTAAACGTGTTGGGCTCAATCTCATGTCTGGCGTGATTAGCCTTAGCAAGCTCTTGACTCAATTGTGCATTCTCCTTTAACAACCTGTCTCTTTCCGTCTTCACCTTGTTGAACTCTTCAATGCTAACTGTGGTAGGTTGTTCAATGATCGTGGGATATAGAAGAGGCGCAGGCTTAAATGGTAACAGTAACACTTCAACCCTTTCTCTTAGCCATTCTGTAAACGGTGGATACATTCAACAATCCCCTACTCCCAAAGTCTTCTTCCCTCTTGCCTTTTGACTATTCCAAGCATTAGAAGCTTTCTGAGCAATCTCGAATCCGTTTGTTGATTTGAAGTACAAGGACTCTGTGACGTCCACAGCGGCTGGTGGCTCCTTTAAGGCGTACCCGAACTGTCTTACCGTGAGGGAAGGATTGTAATTAATTCCCCCTTTCCTCCCGATCAATGGAACATTAAGGAATCCTCCGCAACTATGAAGAATGTCAATGCACTGCAATCCCTTATTAACCCAAATAATGTCTTTTGCTTGCAAGCCCATCAATCTTTCCGACCATTCAAGTGAGTTTTTCATCCTCTCAAAAGCTCCTGATTGTGGAAGAAAGCGTGTGAACCACTTATAGAATACAGTTGCACAACAATTCAACATTCCACCCCTTCGCCTCTCATTCTTATAATGCACAGAGTGGTAGAGATCACCTAAGAGAGTAGGAATAGGATTTTTTGCTATGAAAATGTGAATATCATCGACATCCACGAAGTTCGGCATGTTTGGGAACAAAGTGATTCCATAGATACACAAAGCTAGGATCGTATTGAAGGTACTCCAACTTTTTGCTTCAGCAGCTTTAGTAGCCTTATCTACCAAGAAACTCAAATGATATCCTCGGAAGCCTCCTTTTCTATCAATCCGGTCTTCCAATAATGATTTGCTCAAATAAAGAGCAGTTGCTACATCTTTGAAGTCGGGGTCAATCTTGGACCCAAAGGATGGTGCACAGTCCTTCAAGGAAACTCTCAGGATGCTCGAGTACTCCTCTAATGTAGGTGCCAATACGAAGTCAGAAAGTACGAAACATTTAAGTTGTGGATCATAAAATTGTAGCAAGGTGTGCATCCCTCTGAAAGCGTAGTCACTGATGGGCTCTATGAAATACAAAATCCACACGTAGTCCTGTTTGAAGACATTGAGAACTTCTGGAGGAGCTAAGGCTTTCACTTTGAGGATTTCTTTCACAATGGGCTGATGAACCTTGTAGGAGATAATACACTTGGTCTTTTTCTTGGATTCCATGCTCATAGAACAATACCCACAACTGGAATCAAGGATGTGATATGCAACCCTGCAAATGAATAAACATGTGTTAGGAATGCAAGTATGCGGATAATGTGATGCAATGCAATGGCATGTGATCATTGTTGCATATACTGAGCACTGTTGTACTGCCTTCTAATTTGCCTGTATACCGATTGTCAAGAATACCAGATCACAAGTATGTGTCAAAAGAAAACCCAAGTATCAAGAACAAGGTAGGTTGAAGGTTAGTTTTCCTGCAAACCTGTAAACCCCTCCCAATCTCACGGGTGTGCTACTACGGGTCAACATCAAAGACTCTTAAAGCCGAGTAGCAATAATACGTTCACCATTTCTGAGAAATGGCTCATGACCAAATCAGGGAATCGGTTTGACATTATGTACTACCCAGGGAGGCCTCAGTTGAGTCCGGGAAAACAAGCATCCCTCATAAGTTCCCGGATTCAAGCACTAAAGTCGAGAAACAATAGTACATTCATCCTGAAGGGTACAATACTACCGTCATACGACCAGTCGCTTTAACTAGGTTCCTATGAGAGAACAAGGTCATCCTATGTGATTTCCTAGTGGGTCCTCGGGTGCGAATGGGTTTGCCACAAAATGTGGTCTGCCACTGTCACCACTAGAGAGGGTTGTATCCACTAAGGTACTCGATGATCGGTTCCCAGCGTTAGCAGCTCAGGCGGGAACATTCTATGGTCTGCCTAGGTAGTATAGAACATATCCCAAGAGAGCCTGATCTGGGTGTGGGACTCGTGAAAACTACACGTGCTCAAGACCATGCAAGCCACACGACTGCCCACTCTAAATCCTATGTGTATACTCAAGCCGGGTATTTGGCTTATCTCACAATAATCCCATCCCGCCAAGGAAAACCAGAACAACCAGTACAATATATGCCAGTATATGCAACAATAAAGTAAAGTGCAGCAAGCTGTAAGTAAAGCTGTAAAGTAAAGTGATAAACTGTAAATAAAACAATAAAGCTAAACTAGAGCACAACAACAAATGAATAAACACCCAAAGAAAACAGAAACAGACAAGCGCTGGGATTGACTCTCAAAGGGGAAACTAGAGATTTTGGGTTCATTCCCCAGCAGAGTCGCCAGCTGTCGCTCCCGGGATTTTCATCCTAGTACAAACGCGAAAGTGGCGCGAAAAAGGTAGAGTCGCCAGCCAGACATTTTTATCCCGAATGAATGGGAAAGGTAATGTTGCACAAACCTAAGGAAGAAGGAAAAGGACGAGGCCTTGCGAACCAAAGATCTGGGTCCGGAAGTCGGTTACAAATTGGGAAGGTATTAGCACCCCAATCCGTCCGCCGTACCCGACGGGATCCACGCTTGTTAATCTGTTTCAAAGGGTGAGAAATAATAATGATGCTGAATAAAACTGCTACTGGAACTGGAATGAGAAATGAGAAGGGAACTGGAAAAGAGAACAAAAAGAAGAGGGAAATGTAGGGAAAATAAAGAATGTGCTCGAATGGGCCCTACCCCACTGCCTACGTACCTCATCGGGAAAATGAGGATCAGAGTCGTCGTAGTTCGTCTAACTAAGGCGGGAACTTGTTTATGATTTTTAGGATGACGTTTCCATAGCTCTAGCTCAGGTGTTACCGGCTCTGACTCGAGGGTGTTTACCGTATTGCTGTTTGAACTATCGAGACAAGTCATGTTCGTCCGCAAAGAGTATGATATGAGAAGAGAAGACGTGATGTCTTGGTTTATTGTCTTTTAGAAGAAGTGCTTTGAATTTGTGTTTATTGTATGTACAACACTAAAGACTATGATACAGGAGCGAATACTTTCCAAGGTTGCCCCCAATGGAACGTTTGTAAAGTACCCTAGAAGAGTGGAGGAGACCTCCACTAATCATTTCCCGTATAGCTTAAGGCTCGTGGTGCATTGTACCTACTTTCCTTTAAAATGTTTTTGATTTTTCTTTAAAGATGAGAAGTGAGACTCAAATTGAAAGGAAAAAACTAAGGGGGACTAAGACACAACCCTAAGTTAATTGAGTTTAAGGATGACCTATGGTTAGTGAGGTTTGAAAGATTAAATCTACCTAAGGATATTAGACTAGAAATGCGAGTACAAAAAGTAATAATGAACAATATGGTCCTCCTAAGTCATGATGGGTGAAAAACGTGTATGAATCATAAGTGAAATGAAACGATGGATCGGGTGGGTCGGTTGCGTGGTGCTGAGACGCACGACTTATGGTGTGCAACATACAAGGCTTGCTTTTGGTGTAATGGAATGGAACGATGGTAATCGAGGAATCCTAAAGTCACATGAAACTTTATTTATTTATTTGAAAATTTACTCGACGTTGGATCGAGTATTTCTTTATTTTATTTTTGAGATTTGATTTTCTAGCGATTTGTTTTATCTTTTCTATCCTAATTATAGGAACTATACAAGCATAAGAGTTCTAAGCTATTACATCACAAAGTACAAACCACAAAAATATAATCGAGGCATAATAAAATAATCCAAGTCCATACCCAAATCCTCAAAAAATACCTTGCACAAAAAGAAAATATTAGTAAATGAAATGAAGATGCATATGCAACAATATGATGGAAATAAATTAAGATAACAAAAATATCAAAAGTCCTGGAAAAAATATGAAATTAATTCCCTAAGGTCTCTAACCTTAATGTAATATTGTGTTAAAAAATCTCCTAAAAATTCAAAGCCTAACTATGTCAAATGGTCATTTAAATCTACATAAGATCCAATCACAGTTTTACACAAGCAACACTACCAAAACAGTGGATAAAATGGCCTAAAAAATATAACAAAAATTATTCTAGGTTATACTATTAGTCCTCTAATCATATCAAAAAGAATGGGACAAAAATCTTATAGGAAGTAGGAGAAATAAAATGTACAAAATTATGTGTTCATGAAAGAAATCAATATAACACTAGTTAAATGGAAAATCGAAATTAAATTAAAAAATTGCAAAAATCAGAAAGTAAAAATGCAACAAATTTCTAAAATGAATTATAAACCTCCTATAATTTTTGTAGAATTTTATTATGGATTTTCGTTTTTTTTTATTGATTAAAATGAAAACTACATAAAACAGAAATTAACAAATATAAAGAGAATAAGAAGGGGGTGAGGAAATAGCAATTGTCAATGTTAGAAATGCAATGGGCCTGCGCTGAGGGGTGAAAATAGGAATTACCACAAAACCCAAAGGCGCCTCAGCCTAGGGTCCATGTCATGGTCTTTAGTCCACTTTGTTGAGTTGGCAGACTTCATTTCCATCCGTTTGATCCTGTAGTTGACAAATGGTGATGACTATGAAGATGATGGGCGAAGGGCACACGGTTGTTAAGGTGGAGGGACATGCGCAGAAGTGAAATCCGGCGGTCCTACCGGACGGTGACACTTGTCACCGTCGGAGTGGACCGTGAAAAGGGAATCTTATCCTCTTATCGGAATTCTAATGTGATTAAAGGGTCTTAATGACGGATTAATATTATTAATTTTTATTATTCTTATCCTTATTTCATTAACTTCCATTAAACTCTTCAGTTTCAAATTAAAGTTATAAACAACCAAAATAAAAGAATTCTTAAACGAAAAAAAAACAGAAACACAAGAACCCTAGGTCTTCTCCTCCTCTTCGCCGCCCTCACCCTTCTTCTCTCCAAACAAACAATCTTCTTCCTCGAAAACCCTAACGGCGGCGGTGCTTCTCTCATCGGCGACCTCTCTCAAATCAAAACGCCAAACTCAACTTTTTTTCCTCTTCTTATCTCAAATCCACCCATAATGAACCTAATTCCCTTTCAAAGCTATGAATTGAAGCGATAAACACAACTCAACACCGAAAATGAAACGAAGCTTCATACATTCCATCGATCCGACTATCAAATCGGCGCTCTAAAATCGACACTCTCGAATTGACATTCACTGATCTTCGGCGCATCGAAGCCTTTTTCATTCGCAAATTCTGAGTCTTTTTTTGCGTTGTTGATATTGTTTTTGTATTCGCTTGACGACAATCGGTGGCGCAACTTTCAGGTATGAATACTTTGATTCGTCGTTTTTCTTTTATTTCTCTTCGGATTTCTTCGGCTACTACAATCTGTGTATCATCGCCGTTGTTAATCTTTGAACTAAAAATGCAGATGACGCGATGATGATTGTAGGATCGCAGAACATAAAGTCAAAATCTTGAATGAAGATTGTTGTAGTGACAGTTTGTTCTTGCTGATAGTTGCGGATTATTGACTACGAAGATCCTTGTAGATTTTATGTTGATTTTCCATTTTTCTTCTTCTGTGGTTTTCTCTGAGTTGCTGGTTATTGTTGATTTCGTTTTCACGTTTCGTGATTTCACATTGTTTATGTTCGTTCTTGACGCAGGAAGAGAAGGACGTGCAAATTGATTCTTGGTTGGAGATTGACAAACTGATGATTCCTGGTGGTTGATTAAGGTTATGTATGAATCTGCAAGACCAATTTCTCTGTCTTCATGGCCACAGCTTGCTCGCAATGCGTTCACGGAGAATAATCATTGGTAACAAGAAGGATCACCTGCAATATGTTACTGTGAAGAGTTTATCGAATCGACGTCGACTTCGCAGGTGATTCCGCTTCTTGTTCTCTTAAATCCGTAAATTATTCTCCTTTTTTACTTCTTTGTAATTCTTTTCTTTATGCTCTATATTGCATTTGTTAATTCTTGATTCGTCCTGCAAGTTTGAATTCTCTTACAGGTCGATTGATGGGGGTGAAGAGTGATTGGAAGAAGCATTTATGGAGAAGTGAATATGATGATGAAGAGATTGATGAAGGTTTATGGCAGGTTGATCTTGACTCTGTTGATGAGTTTATCTTCTTGGTTCACAATGAAAAATTCAGCAATTGATGTGATTGTGTGATTTGCAGGTTTTCAATTGATTTGAAGGTGATTCCAGAACTGGAAATTATGCAGGAATATTGTTAGTGGTTGGAGGGCTATTGAATGATTTGAAGATGAAGATGAAGATGAAGAAAATGGATGCAGCATGAAGAAAATGGTGATGTTCTGGAAAAATCAGAAGAAGAATGAGAGAGAGAGAGAGAGAGAGAGAGAGAAAGAGAGGGTGAGTGAAGAAGAAGATTCAAGAGCAAGGAATCAATCAAAAAATAGGGAAGGATCCGAAGACCTTCAATCTGCAGCTTCAACCTATTCTTATAGATGAAGATTCAAGGGATCACATGGTAATTTCTTCTGAATTCAGTTAGAGTTTGTTACAGCTTTGTAACCGATTTCCTGTTCCAAATGGTTTTTGGTTTATCTCTTTTTTCTGACTATTTTCTACTATGCCTTCTTTGTCTTTGTAGCCAAGGTATTAAAAAGATGAAGAAAATGGATTTGGGAGATTTTTCTGAGTTTGGTGAGTCTGTGAAAAGGATGATCGAAGATCAGTTTTTGTAACCGTAACTGATATGTATAACTGAATCTTGCCATAACTTGTAACTGAATTTTTTGTGAATCTTCCTCCTTTCTAATTTGATATAAACTTTACGAGTTATCCCTTGAAGAAATTCTTGCATTTTTCTTCTTATTATGTTGTCATTTTTGTAATAGAACTTTGTTCACATTTTCCTAAATTTCTCTCTGAAAGTTTGGATGTAACGCAAGCTTTTATGTTTAATGAGGAATAGAAGTGTACTATGTAATGGTTTGTGCAGATTTTCCAAACACTTTATCAATCCATAAGCTTGCTAGCAATTGTAATGGCACATAAATCACCTGAATTTATGAACATAAAAATGCTCATAAATATTTATATGGCAAACAAATGCCAACAATAATATGAAAATAGCTGCCCAACATTTCTACTTTAATTCCTGCAACTCAGGATATAGTCCCTCGCTAAAAAAGAATAGGCATAAAAATTATTGCACAAGAGTACACATTGACTTCCTCTTCATACTCCGGTGTTTATATATTTCCGGAACCATATAGCGATAGCTCCTAGTTTCAGCAATCATCTTTTATATATCATGAGAACTCCGGACAATGATAAGCTTAATCAATCTAAAATCTCCAAATTTTAAATGATCGACACTAGAGTTGACTAAAAGAACATTTCTTGGCTTTAGGTCTCTATGGATAATAACATTTGGTCTATTGCGAATATAGGCCATTCCTCTGGCAATATCCATGGAAAAGTTGATCGCAGTTGTAGGATCGAATGAACATTTATCTTTGTTGTTTCCTGAATTCATCCATTAATTCGTTTCACAAAAGATTCAAGATTTTCAGAGAAATTGTTTCAAGTGTCAGTCATTCTCTTTAACAAAATGCGAGTGTTGAGTGCTCTGTATTTACTATTATTATTTTTCCTTTTCACTTGGGCGTGCGTTATGATGGACGCATGGATAAACGAATAGTCAGATAATCAGATGCACCAATGAATTTTAACATGACTTTTAGGTAGGGACTTGTATGGATATTTTGAATAAACTTGGATGATGCCAAAACCATGAATTCTCCATGCTTAATTGAAATCACATTTTCTGTGTACTCTTAGAATAACTGCTCCATATGTAGATGAATCCAATCACTTCCATGTCTCGGGAACTCAAAGAAAATACGTGATTATTAACGTTGTGACCTGATGGAAATGCAGATGAATATATATTAATTATGAGGGCAAATTTTGGGGTGTTACACATAGGTAGGTTCCTGATTTACAAAAATATTATGCAAGCCTAGAAAATCTAATAAATGAAAAACACTATGATATAGACCCAAAGAGTAAGGACGGTTATCATCTACGTACCTAGTCGAGAGAATTTCTCGACTCTGAAGCCTTTGAATGGTGGGGGAGATGAATCTGCCCCGAAATAAGGTAGAACGGCGTGGCGGGCGCCACAAGGCCATTTTGCCTTTGGGCCAATTTTTTTTTAATTCCCCTTGTGGGCTTCGCGTACCTTTTGTCTTCGGGGGGTCCGGATAGCGTTTTCTTCTTTCTTCTAAGGCACAAAGCTTGCATACTTTTTATGAAGGCAAAAAATAAAAATATTTTTGTTCTTTTTTTCATTATTGGACATAAAAAAAAATAAAAAAAAAATGAAAGAAAAGGAAAAAAATGAGTATTAGTGCACGGAATAATATATAAGATAAAAATCAAAGTACATGGAAAATGTAATATATGCGATAATATAAAATATGTCTGGAGATGCGAGAAATAAAATAAGGCATGAAATATTAAATACTAGAGTAATAATGTCAGTGTAAAACAATCATGTGGTAGGCATCTCTGCCTGGTTCGATCCACGAATCTCAACTATCTCCCTCCGAAGCTCTCCAATCTCCTGATATAGAGTGTCGGCCTCTGAGGCATGGGTGAGATCAGATATCTCGATCTGTAATGTCAAGTCCGCTACTTCCTGCTTGAGCAGGGCAGTCTCCCTGCGGAGCTCATAAAACTGGGTCTGTAGATCAGGCGGCTGCAAAGACATATTATTAGACATAACAGTGATTCGGGGAGAAAGAGGTGTAGGAGTGTACTCAGCGGCGGGAGGTGATTTTGGCTCTTTGACAGTCTCTTCATAATCCTTTAAAGCATAACTCCAATTAGCAGGGTCGTGGACACTGGTCATCAGCGGGTCAGGTAATGTAAATTAATGTATCACTTCACCGTCAATCAGTAATCTAAACGTGTTGGGCTCAATCTCATGTCTGGCGTGATTAGCCTTAGCAAGCTCTTGACTCAATTGTGCATTCTCCTTTAACAACCTGTCTCTTTCCGTCTTCACCTTGTTGAACTCTTCAATGCTAACTGTGGTAGGTTGTTCAATGATCGTGGGATATAGAAGAGGCGCAGGCTTAAATGGTAACAGTAACACTTCAACCCTTTCTCTTAGCCATTCTGTAAACGGTGGATACATTCAACAATCCCCTACTCCCAAAGTCTTCTTCCCTCTTGCCTTTTGACTATTCCAAGCATTAGAAGCTTTCTGAGCAATCTCGAATCCGTTTGTTGATTTGAAGTACAAGGACTCTGTGACGTCCACAGCGGCTGGTGGCTCCTTTAAGGCGTACCCGAACTGTCTTACCGTGAGGGAAGGATTGTAATTAATTCCCCCTTTCCTCCCGATCAATGGAACATTAAGGAATCCTCCGCAACTATGAAGAATGTCAATGCACTGCAATCCCTTATTAACCCAAATAATGTCTTTTGCTTGCAAGCCCATCAATCTTTCCGACCATTCAAGTGAGTTTTTCATCCTCTCAAAAGCTCCTGATTGTGGAAGAAAGCGTGTGAACCACTTATAGAATACAGTTGCACAACAATTCAACATTCCACCCCTTCGCCTCTCATTCTTATAATGCACAGAGTGGTAGAGATCACCTAAGAGAGTAGGAATAGGATTTTTTGCTATGAAAATGTGAATATCATCGACATCCACGAAGTTCGGCATGTTTGGGAACAAAGTGATTCCATAGATACACAAAGCTAGGATCGTATTGAAGGTACTCCAACTTTTTGCTTCAGCAGCTTTAGTAGCCTTATCTACCAAGAAACTCAAATGATATCCTCGGAAGCCTCCTTTTCTATCAATCCGGTCTTCCAATAATGATTTGCTCAAATAAAGAGCAGTTGCTACATCTTTGAAGTCGGGGTCAATCTTGGACCCAAAGGATGGTGCACAGTCCTTCAAGGAAACTCTCAGGATGCTCGAGTACTCCTCTAATGTAGGTGCCAATACGAAGTCAGAAAGTACGAAACATTTAAGTTGTGGATCATAAAATTGTAGCAAGGTGTGCATCCCTCTGAAAGCGTAGTCACTGATGGGCTCTATGAAATACAAAATCCACACGTAGTCCTGTTTGAAGACATTGAGAACTTCTGGAGGAGCTAAGGCTTTCACTTTGAGGATTTCTTTCACAATGGGCTGATGAACCTTGTAGGAGATAATACACTTGGTCTTTTTCTTGGATTCCATGCTCATAGAACAATACCCACAACTGGAATCAAGGATGTGATATGCAACCCTGCAAATGAATAAACATGTGTTAGGAATGCAAGTATGCGGATAATGTGATGCAATGCAATGGCATGTGATCATTGTTGCATATACTGAGCACTGTTGTACTGCCTTCTAATTTGCCTGTATACCGATTGTCAAGAATACCAGATCACAAGTATGTGTCAAAAGAAAACCCAAGTATCAAGAACAAGGTAGGTTGAAGGTTAGTTTTCCTGCAAACCTGTAAACCCCTCCCAATCTCACGGGTGTGCTACTACGGGTCAACATCAAAGACTCTTAAAGCCGAGTAGCAATAATACGTTCACCATTTCTGAGAAATGGCTCATGACCAAATCAGGGAATCGGTTTGACATTATGTACTACCTAGGGAGGCCTCAGTTGAGTCCGGGAAAACAAGCATCCCTCATAAGTTCCCGGATTCAAGCACTAAAGTCGAGAAACAATAGTACATTCATCCTGAAGGGTACAATACTACCGTCATACGACCAGTCGCTTTAACTAGGTTCCTATGAGAGAACAAGGTCATCCTATGTGATTTCCTAGTGGGTCCTCGGGTGCGAATGGGTTTGCCACAAAATGTGGTCTGCCACTGTCACCACTAGAGAGGGTTGTATCCACTAAGGTACTCGATGATCGGTTCCCAGCGTTAGCAGCTCAGGCGGGAACATTCTATGGTCTGCCTAGGTAGTATAGAACATATCCCAAGAGAGCCTGATCTGGGTGTGGGACTCGTGAAAACTACACATGCTCAAGACCATGCAAGCCACACGACTGCCCACTCTAAATCCTATGTGTATACTCAAGCCGGGTATTTGGCTTATCTCACAATAATCCCATCCCGCCAAGGAAAACCAGAACAACCAGTACAATATATGCCAGTATATGCAACAATAAAGTAAAGTGCAGCAAGCTGTAAGTAAAGCTGTAAAGTAAAGTGATAAACTGTAAATAAAACAATAAAGCTAAACTAGAGCACAACAACAAATGAATAAACACCCAAAGAAAACAGAAACAGACAAGCGCTGGGATTGACTCTCAAAGGGGAAACTAGAGATTTTGGGTTCATTCCCCAGCAGAGTCGCCAGCTGTCGCTCCCGGGATTTTCATCCTAGTACAAACGCGAAAGTGGCGCGAAAAAGGTAGAGTCGCCAGCCAGACATTTTTATCCCGAATGAATGGGAAAGGTAATGTTTCACAAACCTAAGGAAGAAGGAAAAGGACGAGGCCTTGCGAACCAAAGATCTGGGTCCGGAAGTCGGTTACAAATTGGGAAGGTATTAGCACCCCAATCCGTCCGCCGTACCCGACGGGATCCACGCTTGTTAATCTGTTTCAAAGGGTGAGAAATAATAATGATGCTGAATAAAACTGCTACTGGAACTGGAATGAGAAATGAGAAGGGAACTGGAAAAGAGAACAAAAAGAAGAGGGAAATGTAGGGAAAATAAAGAATGTGCTCGAATGGGCCCTACCCCACTGCCTACGTACCTCATCGGGAAAATGAGGATCAGAGTCGTCGTAGTTCGTCTAACTAAGGCGGGAACTTGTTTATGATTTTTAGGATGACGTTTCCATAGCTCTAGCTCAGGTGTTACCGGCTCTGACTCGAGGGTGTTTACCGTATTGCTGTTTGAACTATCGAGACAAGTCATGTTCGTCCGCAAAGAGTATGATATGAGAAGAGAAGACGTGATGTCTTGGTTTATTGTCTTTTAGAAGAAGTGCTTTGAATTTGTGTTTATTGTATGTACAACACTAAAGACTATGATACAGGAGCGAATACTTTCCAAGGTTGCCCCCAATGGAACGTTTGTAAAGTACCCTAGAAGAGTGGAGGAGACCTCCACTAATCATTTCCCGTATAGCTTAAGGCTCGTGGTGCATTGTACCTACTTTCCTTTAAAATGTTTTTGATTTTTCTTTAAAGATGAGAAGTGAGACTCAAATTGAAAGGAAAAAACTAAGGGGGACTAAGACACAACCCTAAGTTAATTGAGTTTAAGGATGACCTATGGTTAGTGAGGTTTGAAAGATTAAATCTACCTAAGGATATTAGACTAGAAATGCGAGTACAAAAAGTAATAATGAACAATATGGTCCTCCTAAGTCATGATGGGTGAAAAACGTGTATGAATCATAAGTGAAATGAAACGATGGATCGGGTGGGTCGGTTGCGTGGTGCTGAGACGCACGACTTATGGTGTGCAACATACAAGGCTTGCTTTTGGTGTAATGGAATGGAACGATGGTAATCGAGGAATCCTAAAGTCACATGAAACTTTATTTATTTATTTGAAAATTTACTCGACGTTGGATCGAGTATTTCTTTATTTTATTTTTGAGATTTGATTTTCTAGCGATTTGTTTTATCTTTTCTATCCTAATTATAGGAACTATACAAGCATAAGAGTTCTAAGCTATTACATCACAAAGTACAAACCACAAAAATATAATCGAGGCATAATAAAATAATCCAAGTCCATACCCAAATCCTCAAAAAATACCTTGCACAAAAAGAAAATATTAGTAAATGAAATGAAGATGCATATGCAACAATATGATGGAAATAAATTAAGATAACAAAAATATCAAAAGTCCTGGAAAAAATATGAAATTAATTCCCTAAGGTCTCTAACCTTAATGTAATATTGTGTTAAAAAATCTCCTAAAAATTCAAAGCCTAACTATGTCAAATGGTCATTTAAATCTACATAAGATCCAATCACAGTTTTACACAAGCAACACTACCAAAACAGTGGATAAAATGGCCTAAAAAATATAACAAAAATTATTCTAGGTTATACTATTAGTCCTCTAATCATATCAAAAAGAATGGGACAAAAATCTTATAGGAAGTAGGAGAAATAAAATGTACAAAATTATGTGTTCATGAAAGAAATCAATATAACACTAGTTAAATGGAAAATCGAAATTAAATTAAAAAATTGCAAAAATCAGAAAGTAAAAATGCAACAAATTTCTAAAATGAATTATAAACCTCCTATAATTTTTGTAGAATTTTATTATGGATTTTCGTTTTTTTTTATTGATTAAAATGAAAACTACATAAAACAGAAATTAACAAATATAAAGAGAATAAGAAGGGGGTGAGGAAATAGCAATTGTCAATGTTAGAAATGCAATGGGCCTGCGCTGAGGGGTGAAAATAGGAATTACCACAAAACCCAAAGGCGCCTCAGCCTAGGGTCCATGTCATGGTCTTTAGTCCACTTTGTTGAGTTGGCAGACTTCATTTCCATCCGTTTGATCCTGTAGTTGACAAATGGTGATGACTATGAAGATGATGGGCGAAGGGCACACGGTTGTTAAGGTGGAGGGACATGCGCAGAAGTGAAATCCGGCGGTCCTACCGGACGGTGACACTTGTCACCGTCGGAGTGGACCGTGAAAAGGGAATCTTATCCTCTTATCGGAATTCTAATGTGATTAAAGGGTCTTAATGACGGATTAATATTATTAATTTTTATTATTCTTATCCTTATTTCATTAACTTCCATTAAACTCTTCAGTTTCAAATTAAAGTTATAAACAACCAAAATAAAAGAATTCTTAAACGGAAAAAAAACAGAAACACAAGAACCCTAGGTCTTCTCCTCCTCTTCGCCGCCCTCACCCTTCTTCTCTCCAAACAAACAATCTTCTTCCTCGAAAACCCTAACGGCGGCGGTGCTTCTCTCATCGGCGACCTCTCTCAAATCAAAACGCCAAACTCAACTTTTTTTCCTCTTCTTATCTCAAATCCACCCATAATGAACCTAATTCCCTTTCAAAGCTATGAATTGAAGCGATAAACACAACTCAACACCGAAAATGAAACGAAGCTTCATACATTCCATCGATCCGACTATCAAATCGGCGCTCTAAAATCGACACTCTCGAATTGACATTCACTGATCTTCGGCGCATCGAAGCCTTTTTCATTCGCAAATTCTGAGTCTTTTTTTGCGTTGTTGATATTGTTTTTGTATTCGCTTGACGACAATCGGTGGCGCAACTTTCAGGTATGAATACTTTGATTCGTCGTTTTTCTTTTATTTCTCTTCGGATTTCTTCGGCTACTACAATCTGTGTATCATCGCCGTTGTTAATCTTTGAACTAAAAATGCAGATGACGCGATGATGATTGTAGGATCGCAGAACATAAAGTCAAAATCTTGAATGAAGATTGTTGTAGTGACAGTTTGTTCTTGCTGATAGTTGCGGATTATTGACTACGAAGATCCTTGTAGATTTTATGTTGATTTTCCGTTTTTCTTCTTCTGTGGTTTTCTCTGAGTTGCTGGTTATTGTTGATTTCGTTTTCACGTTTCGTGATTTCACATTGTTTATGTTCGTTCTTGACGCAGGAAGAGAAGGACGTGCAAATTGATTCTTGGTTGGAGATTGACAAACTGATGATTCCTGGTGGTTGATTAAGGTTATGTATGAATCTGCAAGACCAATTTCTCTGTCTTCATGGCCACAGCTTGCTCGCAATGCGTTCACGGAGAATAATCATTGGTAACAAGAAGGATCACCTGCAATATGTTACTGTGAAGAGTTTATCGAATCGACGTCGACTTCGCAGGTGATTCCGCTTCTTGTTCTCTTAAATCCGTAAATTATTCTCCTTTTTTACTTCTTTGTAATTCTTTTCTTTATGCTCTATATTGCATTTGTTAATTCTTGATTCGTCCTGCAAGTTTGAATTCTCTTACAGGTCGATTGATGGGGGTGAAGAGTGATTGGAAGAAGCATTTATGGAGAAGTGAATATGATGATGAAGAGATTGATGAAGGTTTATGGCAGGTTGATCTTGACTCTGTTGATGAGTTTATCTTCTTGGTTCACAATGAAAAATTCAGCAATTGATGTGATTGTGTGATTTGCAGGTTTTCAATTGATTTGAAGGTGATTCCAGAACTGGAAATTATGCAGGAATATTGTTAGTGGTTGGAGGGCTATTGAATGATTTGAAGATGAAGATGAAGATGAAGAAAATGGATGCAGCATGAAGAAAATGGTGATGTTCTGGAAAAATCAGAAGAAGAATGAGAGAGAGAGAGAGAGAGAGAGAAAGAGAGGGTGAGTGAAGAAGAAGATTCAAGAGCAAGGAATCAATCAAAAAATAGGGAAGGATCCGAAGACCTTCAATCTGCAGCTTCAACCTATTCTTATAGATGAAGATTCAAGGGATCACATGGTAATTTCTTCTGAATTCAGTTAGAGTTTGTTACAGCTTTGTAACCGATTTCCTGTTCCAAATGGTTTTTGGTTTATCTCTTTTTTCTGACTATTTTCTACTATGCCTTCTTTGTCTTTGTAGCCAAGGTATTAAAAAGATGAAGAAAATGGATTTGGGAGATTTTTCTGAGTTTGGTGAGTCTGTGAAAAGGATGATCGAAGATCAGTTTTTGTAACCGTAACTGATATGTATAACTGAATCTTGCCATAACTTGTAACTGAATTTTTTGTGAATCTTCCTCCTTTCTAATTTGATATAAACTTTACGAGTTATCCCTTGAAGAAATTCTTGCATTTTTCTTCTTATTATGTTGTCATTTTTGTAATAGAACTTTGTTCACATTTTCCTAAATTTCTCTCTGAAAGTTTGGATGTAACGCAAGCTTTTATGTTTAATGAGGAATAGAAGTGTACTATGTAATGGTTTGTGCAGATTTTCCAAACACTTTATCAATCCATAAGCTTGCTAGCAATTGTAATGGCACATAAATCACCTGAATTTATGAACATAAAAATGCTCATAAATATTTATATGGCAAACAAATGCCAACAATAATATGAAAATAGCTGCCCAACATTTCTACTTTAATTCCTGCAACTCAGGATATAGTCCCTCGCTAAAAAAGAATAGGCATAAAAATTATTGCACAAGAGTACACATTGACTTCCTCTTCATACTCCGGTGTTTATATATTTCCGGAACCATATAGCGATAGCTCCTAGTTTCAGCAATCATCTTTTATATATCATGAGAACTCCGGACAATGATAAGCTTAATCAATCTAAAATCTCCAAATTTTAAATGATCGACACTAGAGTTGACTAAAAGAACATTTCTTGGCTTTAGGTCTCTATGGATAATAACATTTGGTCTATTGCGAATATAGGCCATTCCTCTGGCAATATCCATGGAAAAGTTGATCGCAGTTGTAGGATCGAATGAACATTTATCTTTGTTGTTTCCTGAATTCATCCATTAATTCGTTTCACAAAAGATTCAAGATTTTCAGAGAAATTGTTTCAAGTGTCAGTCATTCTCTTTAACAAAATGCGAGTGTTGAGTGCTCTGTATTTACTATTATTATTTTTCCTTTTCACTTGGGCGTGCGTTATGATGGACGCATGGATAAACGAATAGTCAGATAATCAGATGCACCAATGAATTTTAACATGACTTTTAGGTAGGGCCTTGTATGGATATTTTGAATAAACTTGGATGATGCCAAAACCATGAATTCTCCATGCTTAATTTAAATCACATTTTCTGTGTACTCTTAGAATAACTGCTCCATATGTAGATGAATCCAATCACTTCCATGTCTCGGGAACTCAAAGAAAATACGTGATTATTAACGTTGTGACCTGATGGAAATGCAGATGAATATATATTAATTATGAGGGCAAATTTTGGGGTGTTACACATAGGTAGGTTCCTGATTTACAAAAATATTATGCAAGCCTAGAAAATCTAATAAATGAAAAACACTATGATATAGACCCAAAGAGTAAGGACGGTTATCATCTACGTACCTAGTCGAGAGAATTTCTCGACTCTGAAGCCTTTGAATGGTGGGGGAGATGAATCTGCCCCGAAATAAGGTAGAACGGCGTGGCGGGCGCCACAAGGCCATTTTGCCTTTGGGCCAATTTTTTTTTAATTCCCCTTGTGGGCTTCGCGTACCTTTTGTCTTTGGGGGGTCCGGATAGCGTTTTCTTCTTTCTTCTAAGGCACAAAGCTTGCATACTTTTTATGAAGGCAAAAAATAAAAATATTTTTGTTCTTTTTTTCATTATTGGACATAAAAAAAAAAAAAAAAAAAATGAAAGAAAAGGAAAAAAATGAGTATTAGTGCACGGAATAATATATAAGATAAAAATCAAAGTACATGGAAAATGTAATATATGCGATAATATAAAATATGTCTGGAGATGCGAGAAATAAAATAAGGCATGAAATATTAAATACTAGAGTAATAATGTCAGTGTAAAACAATCATGTGGTAGGCATCTCTGCCTGGTTCGATCCACGAATCTCAATTATCTCCCTCCGAAGCTCTCCAATCTCCTGATATAGAGTGTCGGCCTCTGAGGCATGGGTGAGATCAGATATCTCGATCTGTAATGTCAAGTCCGCTACTTCCTGCTTGAGCAGGGCAGTCTCCCTGCGGAGCTCATAAAACTGGGTCTGTAGATCAGGCGGCTGCAAAGACATATTATTAGACATAACAGTGATTCAGGGAGAAAGAGGTGTAGGAGTGTACTCAGCGGCGGGAGGTGATTTTGGCTCTTTGACAGTCTCTTCATAACCCTTTAAAGCATAACTCCAATTAGCAGGGTCGTGGACACTGGTCATCAGCGGGTCAGGTAATGTAAATTAATGTATCACTTCACCGTCAATCAGTAATCTAAACGTGTTGGGCTCAAAAGAGACCCTCCTCATCAATCCTCTGTCAAGACAAAAGTCAACATCCAGGGTGGTGTAGTTGCAGAAGGTCCTGAGATGGAATAATTTGCAAGACAAACCCAATGTAGTAGCAATCTGTGTAACAATCCCACCAACATGTATAATGCCTACAGATGACCTGGTGACACTGGCAAGGCTCTTCAACAGAAAGTTGCCACAAGCAACTGGGCGTGACTGAGTCGCACAAAACAGTAGGAAAATCTCCTTCTCACTCAGCAAAGTCTCTGTATCTGGCAAACCGAGGAAAGAGTGTGCTAGAATCATCTGGAAGTACCTTAACACAGGGTTGTGGATTACCTGAGAAAACTGAGTGGAAGGATCTTGGCTCCCTCCACCTGAGATGTTACTCCAAAACTTCTCCACTTCTCTGCTCATAAAATACCCCATCGGTGTCTCTGGAATAGCATCAGGAGTAGTCTGAAAACCTAGTAAATCACCAAACTCTTTGTGAGAGAAAGAGTAATCAGTCCCGAACAACCTGAAAACATCATGTCCATCGGGTCCAGCCCAAGGATCATAATCAAACGAGTTGAGGAACTCTAGAGTCAAGTTCCCGTAAGTGTTGTTCATGTCGTCGAACTGGTCCCACTGGAGTTGGTGGCATAAGAATCTGACGATTGGCTCTATCCCTAAGGCATCCATGCAATCTTGGTCTGGGTAACGTGTAGGTACCATAGGGTGTCTCATGTGGACATAATAACGCTCTCTCTGTGCGTCGTCTCTGAAGGCCACGTGCATGTCGTCGGGGTTCTGCATTCTGCACAAGGTTAGCAAAAGAGTCCTGAAATCACATAAAACATTCAATCGTTAGTCTTGACAGAATAATAAAGTAAACAAATTAAAATAAAGTAAAAATAAATAAAAGTAAGATAAGAAAACCATGGGTTGCCTCCCATGCAGCGCTTGTTTAACGTTATTAGCTCGACGACCGGATTTTATATATCATTCGAAGGATTTGGTGGATCACTTAGAGTATGGATGGAGTATGTTGTTGGAATGTCACCTCCTTCGTAGGGCTTCAGTCTTTGTCCATTGACGATGAACGGTTTACATGTTTGGTTCTTGATTTCAATAGCACCAGATCTTAGAATCTTAGATACTTCGAAAGGGTCAGTCCATCTCGAACGAAGCTTCCCTGGAAAAAGTCACAACCTAGAATTGAACAGAAGAATAGGATCGCCTATTTTGAAGTCTTTTCTTATGATTCTTTTGTCATGCCAAGCTTTTGTTATTTCTTTGTATATGATGGCATTTTCGTAGGCAGATTGTCTGAGCTCTTCTAATTTGTGGATATCAAGGATACGTTTTTCACCAGCAGTTAGGTAATCCAAATTCAAAGTTTTAATGGCCCAATAGGCTTTATGCTCTAACTCAAAAGGTAAGTGACATGATTTTCCATAGACTAGTTGATAAGGGGTCGTTCCTATAGGGGTTTTGAAAGCGGTTCTATAGGCCCATAACGCTTCTTGAAGTTTCTGCGACCAATCTTTTCTAGATATAGAGACAGTCTTCTCAAGAATTTGTTTGATCTCCCTATTAAATACTTCCACTTGTCCATTAGTCTGTGGGTGGTATGGTGTTGCTACTTTATGCTTAACTCCATATTTGCTTAGAAGTTTATCAAATATTCTCGATATGAAGTGTGATCCTCCATCACTTATGACTAAGCGGGGTGTTCCAAACCTGGGAAATATATAATTTTTAAATAATTTGATGACTACTCTGGTGTCATTTGTGGGTGCGGTGATAGCTTCAATCCATTTAGACACGTAGTCAACAACTACTAAGATATACTGATTTCCTAAAGATGGTGGGAACGGTCCCATAAAGTTTATACCCCATACGTCGAAGAGTTCTACTTCTTGGATATTTCTTAGAGGCATTTCATTACGTCTTGAAATATTTCCTGTATGCTGGCATCTGTCACATTTGACAATGAAAGCATGGACATCATGCCACATGGTAGGCCATAATAGGTCAGCTTGAAGAATCTTGGCGTTGGTCTTAGATGTGCTTGCATGTCCACCATAGGGTGCAGAGTGACAATGCTCAATTATATTATGTACCTCCTCCTCTGGAACGCAACGGCGCAAAATGCCATCTTTACCTCTCTTGAAAAGAAATGGTTCGTCCCAATAGAAGTTTCTCACATCACTGTAGAACTTCTTCTTCCGATGGTAATTTAGATCGGGGGGTATGATGTCAGCGGCTAGGTAATTAACAAAGTCTGCATACTAAGGTACATTACTTATAGCTAAAGATTTATGAGAATTCTCATGTGGGTTTGGGTTATCATCTTCGATAGTTTCTAGTTGGGCTATCAGTCCATCACAGGCCAAATCGTCATTTATGGGCATTGAGTCAGGTTTCAGGTATTCTAGCCTAGAAAGGTGATCAGCTACTACATTATATGTGCCTTTCTTATCACGGATATCTAAATCAAACTCTTGCAGTAATAGAATCCATCAAAGTAACCTAGGTTTGGCATCCTTTTTACTTAGTAAGTAACGAATGGCAGCATGGTCGGTGTAAACTATAATTTTGGCTCCTACTATATAAGATCTAAATTTGTCTATGGCGAAAACTACAACTAGGAGCTCTTTTTCAGTTGTTGCATAGTTGAGCTGTGCAGCGTCTAGGGTTCTACTGGCATAATAAATTACGTGTAACTTTTTATCTTTTCTCTGACCTAGAACGGCTCCAACAGCATAGTTACTAGCATCACACATTATCTCAAACGGTTCTGACCAATCAGGGGGTTTCATTATAGGTGCTGAAATCAGAGCTTGCTTCAATAGATTAAATGCTTCAGTACATTTTTCATCGAAGATGAATACAACATCTTTCATTAAAAGACCAGTTAAGGGCTTTGTTATTTTGGAGAAGTCCTTGATAAAACGTCGGTAAAATCTGGCATGTCCAAGAAAACTTCTTATCTCCCTGATAGTCTTCGGCGGTTTTAGATTCTCTATGACTTCTATTTTAGCTTTGTCTACCTCTATACATTTTTCGGAAACTATATGTCCTAAAACAATCCCTTAGGTGACCATGAAATGACATTTTTCCCAATTTAGCACAAGGTTTACCTCCACACATCTTTCCAAGATTTTCTCAAGGTTGATAAGACAATTTTTGAAATCAGATCCACAAACTGAGAAATCGTCCATAAATACTTCCATGATTCCATCTAAATAGTCTGCAAAGATAGACATCATGCAGCGTTGGAAAGTGGCAGGGGCATTACAAAGTCCAAAAGGCATGCTTCTGTAGGCAAAAGTTCCAACAGGGCATGTAAAAGTAGTTTTTTCTTGATCTTCTGGGTGAATAGGTATTTGGAAGAATCCTGAATATCCATCTAGGTAACAAAAGTAAGAGTGTCTGGCTAGGCGCTCCGACATTTGGTCTATGAATGGTAATGGGAAATGATCCTTCCTAATTGCTTTATTTAATTTTCTATAGTCTATGCACATACGCCAACCTCCATCAGTTCTTTTTGCTACAGGTTCGCCCTTCTCGTTTTGCACAACTGTGATGCCTCCCTTTTTAGGTACTACATGCACAGGACTTACCCATTTACTGCCCGATATCTGATATATTATACCTGCCTCTAGTAACTTAAGAACTTCAGTCTTAACTACTTCACTCATCGTAGGATTTATTCTTCGTTGGTGTTCTCTGGAGGGTTTTGAATCTTCTTCAAGCAAAATTCGATGCATGCATACAGATGGGCTTATTCCTTTTAGATCTGAGATCTTATATCCTAAGGCTGATGGGTACCTTCATAAAACATCTAACAATTGGTTTGTTTCCTCTTGGTCCAAGGTAGCACTGACTATAACTGGACGGTCCATTTCTTCATCAAGAAATTCATATCTCAGGTTCTTAGGCAGTTCCTTAAGTTTTACGGTTGGTTTCATAGGGCAAGGCATAGGATCTGGGGTAAGAGATAAACATTCGTGAAGGTTATCATCAATGTAGGATTTTTTTATAACTGTCATCTTCCCAAATAAGGGTTGATGGCAATTTTATAGATTCATCTCCTTCTTCTTGTTTTAATTCCCTAATGCATTCATCAATGATATCTAAGGCATAACAAGCATCTCTTATTACAGGTGCCATAAGAAATTTCGAGAGTACAAATTCTATCTTCTCGTTGCCTACCTCGAAGGTTAGTTTCCCTTTTTTAACATCTATTATGGCTCCAGCGGTTGATAAGAACGATCTACCTAGGAGGATTGGTATGTCGTCATCTTCTTTAATGTCCATGACAACAAAATCAGTGGGGATAAACAGCTGGCCTATCCTAACAGGGACGTCTTCAAGTATGCCTATAGGGTATTTAACGGATCTATTGGCTAATTGAAGTGACATCTTAGTAGGTTGTAATTCTCCTAAGTTTAACCTTTCACAAACTGCTAAAGGCATTAAGCTCACACTAGCTCCTAAGTCTAGAAAAGCTTTTTCGATGACATGATTCCCCAAAATACAAGGAATGGAAAAATTTCCGGGATCTTTATCTTTCTTTGCTAACTTATTTTCGGAAATAGAATTACATTCCACGGGTTTCGGATCTTCAAGTCTACGTTTATTTGTAAGTATGTCTTTGAGAAACTTTGCGTAAGAAGGTATTTGGGTGATGGCTTATGTAAAGGGGATTTCTACGTGAAGTTTTTCTATAACCTTAACGAATTTTTGATACTAATTATTGATTTGGGTTTGCTTTAATCTTTGGGGGTATGGTATTGGTGGTTTGTATAGCGGTGGTGGTACATAGGTTTTGTTTTTAGGTTCTTCTCATTTTTCTTGACTTTCTGGGTTCTCAGATTCCTCTGGTTCCTTATCTTTATTTCTCTCAGAAGTTTCGGGCTTACTCAATCTAGGGTTTGAGGGTTCCTTATAAGCTGTTCCACTTCGTAGAGTAATGGAATTTTCTTGCCCTTTCGGGTTCTGCTGAGGTTGTCCAGGGAACTGTCCTCCAGGTGTAGTCTGAGGGGCTTGGTTTAAAGCTACCTGAGAGATCTGGGTTTCAAGCATCTTATTGTGAGTAATAATTTGGTCAACCTTGGTTCCTAACTGGGTAATTAGTTCGTTAACATGAACGTTTTGGTTCATGAACTCTTTATTTTATTGTGTTTGAGCGGTGATAAAATTTTCCACAATTTTCTCAAGGCTCGGTTTTGGTGGTACAGGTTGCATAGGTTGATTTGTTCTCGGGGCTTGGTAACCTTGTTGTCTGGGAGGTGCGGTATTTTGGATATGGTTATTATTTTTATAGGAGAAGTTTGGGTGATTCCTCTATCCAGGGTTGTATGTGTTTGAAAATGGGTTCCCTTGGGTGTAGTTCATTTGCTCAGGGTTGGTCTCATTTAACAAATTGCATTCGGCGGATTGGTGTCCTTGCGTCCCACATATCTCACAATTCGACGAAACTGCAGCTACACTATTCGGGGTTGTACACATATGTTCGACTCTAAGGGCCAACGCGTCCATTTTAGCTTGCATCATGTCTATAGAGCTTAACTCATGTATTCCTCCTTGGGCTTCCTTCTTTTCTACCGTTGCTCTTTCTACTCCCCATGATTGATGGTTTTGGGCCATATCTTCGATAAGGGCACTAACTTCAGGGTAAGGTTTGTTCATCAATGCGCCACCAGCGGCATCGTCAATGGTCATCTTAGTGTTATAATGAAATCCATTATAGAAGGTTTGAATGATTATCCAATTCTCTAAACCATGATGTAGGCATGCTCTTAATAGCTCTTAGTTTTGGGTAAATCTGGTTATTAGGTTTCGAAGAACAACAGTCTTACTCGGGGGAAAATATCTAGCAAGGAAAACTCTTCTAAGGTCTTCCCAAGTTTTTATGGAATTGGGTGGAAGGGAATCTAACCATGATAGAGCCTTATCTCTGAGGGAAAAAGGAAATAATCTTAAGCGTATCGCCTCAGGAGGAGCTCCATTGGTTTTAAAGGTGTCTGCTAACTGGAGAAAGTTTTTTAAATGTTGGTTTGGGTTCTCGGTAGCAAGACATGCGAATTGTCTCTGTTGCACTAATTGCAGCAGGGATGGTTTATGTTCAAAATTATTGGCTGGGATAACGGGGTTTACTATACTGGAACTAGGTTCCTCGTTTGATGGTTGGGCGAAGTCATTAAGAGGTCTTTGGTTTTGATCTTCGGCCATAGCTCTCCTAATCCTATGGAAAAATAAACGTGTGCGAGCGTAACATTCAGGTTCAGGTAGAGGGTCTACTAAGCTTCTGGTACTGCGAGTCTTTCGCATTGACCGGCAGGTAACAACCTTAGTCTAAACGGTATAACTACAGGGTATGAAATTTGACGAAATTGGTCCCCGACAACGGCGACAAAAGCTTGATGCGTGTTTTTCGCAAGTGTACGAACACGTCAGAGTAATATAAAAGATTGTCGAATCCACAAAGACCAAGTGTCAATCTATCGTACTTGTTGTTATGGTGTGTATCTAAGGCAATTGAATATAATGGTTTTAAAGAGTGCGCAATGGTAAATAGAATAATAATTTTAAACAATTAATAAAGACAAGCTCGAATGTAATTCACATAATCAATTTATAATCCGGTACTTGTTAATAGAACTACTTATGAGCAATATTTTCCACTTTGAAAAGAACCAATTTAACAGGAATTGTCGCTTTCGCGTATTCAGAACTGGAATTAAAATGGCGGCAGAATTAACTTCCTCCCAGAGTGCTCCAAAACTCGATCACACAGACGTATACAGACTCGATCACTCGATTGTAGTAACACCCCGATGTGAAGTGATTACTACTTTAAAACTGATATATGCCTAAGAGATTCTAAGTTTGGATGATTGAAAACGAAATCTAAGGCCCTATTTATAGGAAAACAAATAGTAAGAAAAGACCAGGATGCCCCCTCCACTAAAAAGTTGAGGGAAATACTTTTTCCTTATGGCGCCCGCCACAGGCCTATGGCGCCCGCCATGAGTGAATTTTTGTGGAGTGAGTGGAGAACATGGGCTATTGCAGTTGTGGAGTGGTCATGGGACGTGGTCATGTCATGGCTGACCCCATGGCGCCAGCCATGGTGGATGCCGTAAGTGTAAAAAGCTAAAAGACTTGATTTTTGTCCGTTTCAGCTCCTTTTTCGCTCCTTTTCTTGATTTAGGCCCTGATTACATAGAAAAAAAATAAAGAAAAACAAAGTAATAACATAACAAAATAGCAATAAAAACCTAAAATGCATGTGAAATCGGAGTCAGAAATACAGTGAGATTTAGTGTTATCAAATCCTCCCACACTTAGACCTTTGCTTGTCCTCAAGCAAACATTTAAAGCTCAAAATGAAGAAAACTGGTGTCAACACGTGATTTGAGCTAAAAAAGCTTCTAAGTTCAAGTCAGGATGCAGTGACAGGTACTAACTAAGTGAACCAAGGGTATCATAATAACACGGACATAAACTTCAATCCTATATTAACCAACCCATGTCATCCCACAATACCTAGGCCTATCTTCTCATCTCTTTTTGGGTCCTTTTCATTCAGGTGTAATCACATTAAGCCCGTTATCCGTACATGCTTCATAGTAGAGTGACCGGTTAGTGATTCTGATCCAAAACATAGGGTTTCTGGCACATAAGCATGTGTAAACCCGTTTTATATGACCTAAATGTAGTTGCGGGGGATCGGATCATAATCCGCCCTACCAAGTTCAGTGCCAGATACCTTTGAACCAACTAACAATAGGTGACTACAATTTTTTTTCTTTTTGTGGCAAACTTTTTTTCTTCTCTTTTTTTTGGTTTAAATGACTTTGTGAGGGTCACCTATCCCAGAGTTTGCCTTTTTTTTCTTTTTTATTAGTACTGGATCATTCACTTATGTTCATCGGCCCCCTACGTAGAGCATGCTTAGGCCGGAGCTGACTGCTAGAATAAACTACTTAGGACAATTTTTTGTTGAATGATAATAAAGGCCATGGTGTGCGGGGTTTAGGAGTGATTCATATATTCAAGAAGTCTATGGTGCTGGAACGATACTGATGTTTCAAAAAGTTCACCTAAGTCACCACATCCTAATCCAAACATGTCTTAAAGCCCAAAAATCATGTGAAACAACATTGTTTTCTTTTTAAAAAAAATGGTAAGACTAAGGAAATGGTAAAAATGAGGATGTACTAAAGATACACTATTCCGGTGACTCGTCAGACTCATGCATTATCTAAAAAAAAACTTAAACTAAATAACTAACTGAAAAGGAAAATAACAGAAAGCAAATAAATAACTAAGAAGGGAAATAACAGAAAGCAATAAAATCCTCTCCCACACTTAAATCGAACATTGTCCCCAATGTTTCGAAATAAGATAAGGAGAGTAACCTGGAAAACTACTGCGGAGGAGCACTAGTGCCCTCGCCATCCTGCTGTGATAGTTTGGAACGACGGGATCTACTGCACTGCTGGTTCCTCTGGTCAAGTCGTACGGATAAGGCAGTCTGGGCACTCCGGACCTCTCGAAGGTTACCAAGGATGGAACCCTGAGTGGCCTCCATAAGCTGGTGGTGCCGGCGGTTGAATTCTCGCTGACGGGCCTGCTCTGATGTGATATCGGTCAAGGTGCGACAAACTTTCCCGTAGGCACGATCTGATACCAATCGTGATTGTTCCATGTAGCTCATGTTGCCCGTCAGTTGTTGTGAAATGGTAGAGAGTAGGCCGTCTCGCCTTTCCTCTCTAGCCGTCATATCACGCCACATCTCCTCAGTGATATAGAATCCAGGAGTAGCACATGCAACAGGGTTAGAGGAAGATAGTGCGGTGTGTGACTGTGAAGGATGATGGGGGGACACGTGAGGTACGGGAGAATGTTCTCTCCGTTCATATTCTTCATCAGTGTCATGTGCCTCCCCATCAGGAATATTAGGAGGAAGTGGACCCAAAACAAGTGGAGCATTCAGATCATAGGTCCAGTTCCTTTCATTACGTACATCGGTACGTCTACTGCAAGGTAAAGCAACAGATGAGATAGCTACCCCATGAACCATCAACTCATAACCACCTGCTCACCTTGTTTGACACAATTTCATGTCTTTTAGAAATTTTAAATTAATTGTGCGAGGAGGTAGGGGTTCAAGTGTAGCTATCTCATTGTTCAGGTTAAAAGCCTGAGCAATAGACGTAACAAGTCCTCCAATAACAATCAGTCATGTTTTATTAACAGTTAAAGCCATGTGTGCAAGCATAAACGGGACCGGATTGATATGAGTATTTGTGAGGCTTCCGTGCAAAAAAATAAGCTCTTCAGCGTTTACTTTATTTGGACTCTCCCGGCCAAAAATAGTACATGCCAAAAGATATCTGAAAACTCTTATGGTCGGGTTATGGATGGTCGACGCAAGTATTCCTTCAAAAGAATTTATTGAAGTACTTGACAGCCTCTGCCAGAAGGAAAATACTTCGGCCGACCATTCTGAATCCAAAGGTGCCTCACATATAGCACCTTCCCTATGAGGGATTCCTAACAAGCCTGTTAGTTCGCCGGTATTGTATTCGTATTCAATTCCAAACAGTCTAAAATTAACAGTATCGACTGTGCTAGCAGTGTTAGGACTAACAATGTATATTAACGAACTCAACAACTCAACTGTCAGCCTCTCATAGTGTCGCTCCCGGTATTTTCATCCTAGTACAAACACGAAAGTGGCGCGGAAAAGGTAGAGTCGCCAGCCAGACATTTTTATCCCGAAGAAATGGGAAAGGTAATCATTTCCCGTATAACTTAAGGCTCGTGGTGCATTGTATCTACTTTCCTTTTAAATGTTTTTGATTTTTCTTTAAAGGTGAGAAGTGAGACTCAAGTTGAAAGGAAAAAACTAAGGGGGACTAAGACACAACCCTAAGTTAATTGAGTTTAAGGATGACCTATGGTTAGTGAGGTTTGAAAGATTAAATCTACCTAAGGATATTAGACTAGAAATGCGAGTACAAAAAGTAATAATGAACAATATGGTCCTCCTAAGTCATGGTGGGTGAAAAACGTGTATGAATCATAAGTGAAATGAAACGATGGATCGGGTGGGTCAGTTGCGTGGTGCTGAGACGCACGACTTATGGTGTGCAACATACAAGGATTGCTTTTGGTGTAATGGAATGGAACGATGGTAATCGAGGAATCCTAAAGTTACATGAAACTTTATTTATTTATTTGAAAATTTACTCGACGTTGGATCGAGTATTTCTTTATTTTATTTTTGAGATTTGGTTTTCTAGCGATTCGTTTTATCTTTTCTATCCTAATTATAGGAACTATACAAGCATAAGAGTTCTAAGATATTACATCACAAAGTACAAACCACAAAAATATAATCGAGGCATAATAAAATAATCCAAGTCCATACGCGAATCCTCGAAAAATACCTTGCACAAAAAGAAAATATTAGTAAATGAAATGAAGATGCATATGCAACAATATGATGGAAATGAATTAAGATAACAAAAATATCAAAAGTCCTGGAAAAAATATGAAATTAATTCCCTAGGGTCTCTAACCTGAATTTAATATTGTGTTAAAAAATCTCCTAAAAATTCAAAGCCTAACTATGTCAAATGGTCATTTAAATCTACATAAGATCCAATCACAATTTTACACAAGCAACACTACCAAAACAGTGGATAAAATGGCCTAAAAAATATAACAAAAATTATTCTAGGTTATACTATTATTCCTATAATCATAGCAAAAATAATGAGACAAAAATCTTATAGGAAGTGGGAGACATAAAATGTACAAAATTATGTGTTCATGAAAGAAATCAATATAACACTAATTAAATGGAAAATCGAAATTAAATTAAAAAATTGCAAAAATCAGAAAGTAAAAATGCAACAAATTTCTAAAATGAATTATAAACCTCGTATAATTTTTGTAGAATTTTATTATGGATTTTCGTATTTTTTTATTGATTAAAATGAAAACTACATAAAACAAAAATTAACAAATATAAAGAGAATAAGAAGGGGGTGAGGAAATAGCAACTGTCAATGTTAGAAATGCAATGGGCCTGCGCTGAGGGGTGCAAATAGGAATTACCACAGAGCCCAAAGGCGCCTCAACCTAGGGTCCATGCCATGGTCTTTAGTCCACTTTGTTGACTTGGCAGACTTCATTTCCATCTGTTTGATCCTGTAGTTGACAAATGGTGATGACTATGAAGATGATGGGCGAAGGGCACACGGTTGTTAAGGTGGGGGGACACGCGCAGAAGTGAAATCCGGCGGTCCTACCGGACGGTGACACTTGTCACCGTCGGAGTGGACCGTGAAGAGGGATTCTTATCCTCTTATCGGAATTCTAATGTGATTAAAGGGTCTTAATGACAGATTAATATTATTAATCTTTATTATTCTTTTCCTTATTTCATTAACTTCCATTAAACTCTTCAGTTTCAAATTAAAGTTATAAACAACCAAAATAAAAGAATTCTTAAACGAAAAAAAAACAGAAACACAAGAACCCTAGGTCTTCTCCTCCTCTTCGCTGCCCTCACCCTTCTTCTCTCCAAACAAACAATCTTCTTCCTCTAAAACCCTAACGGCGGCGACGCTTCTCTCATCGGCGACCTCTCTCAAATCAAAACGCCAAACTCAACTTTTTTTCCTTTTCTTATCTTAAATCCACCCATAATTAACCTAATTCCCTTTCAAAGTTATGGATTGAAGCGATAAAGACAACTCAACACCGAAAATGAAACGAAGCTTCATACCTTCCATCGATCCGACTATCAAATCGGCGCTCTAAAATCGACACTCTCGAATTGATGTTCACTGATCTTCGGCCCATCGAAGCCTTTTTCGTTCGCGGATTCTGAGTCTTTTTTTGTGTTGTTGATATTGTTTTCGTATTCGCTTGACGATAATCGGTGGCGCAACTTTCAGGTATGAATACTTTGATTCGTCGTTTTTCTTTTATTTCTCTTCGGATTTCTTCGGCTACTACAATTTGTGTATCATCACCGTTGTTAATCTTTGAACTTAAAATGCAGATGACGCGATGATGATTGTAGGATCGCAGAACATAAAGTCAAAATCTTGAATGAAGATTGTTGTAGTGACAGTTTTTTCTTGCTGATAGTTGCAGATTGTTGACGACGAAGATCCTTGAAGATTTTATGTTGAGTTTCCGTTTTTCTTCTTCTGTGGTTTTCTCTGAGTTGCTGGTTATTGTTGATTTCGTTTTCACGTTTCGTGATTTCACATTGTTGATGTTCGTTCTTGACGCAGGAAGAGAAGGACGTGTGAATTGATTCTTGGTTGGAGATTGACAAACTGATGATTCCTGGTGGCTGATTAAGGTTATGTATGAATCCGCAAGACCAATTTCTCTGTCTTCATGGCCACAACTTCCTCGCAATGCGTTCACGGAGAATAATCATTGGTAACAAGAAGGATCACCTGCGATATGTTACTGTGAAGAGTTTATCGAATCGACGTCAACTTCGCAGGTGATTCCGCTTCTTGTTCTCTTCAATCCGTAAATTATTCTCCTTTTTTTCTTCTTTGTAATTCTTTTCTTTATGCTCTGTATTGCATTTGTTGATTCTTGATTCGTCCTGCAAATCTGAATTCTCTTACAGGTCGATTGATGAGGGTGAAGAGTGATTGGAAGAAGCATTTATGGAGAAGTGAATATGATGATGAAGAGATTGATGAAGGTTTATGGCAGGTTGATCTTGACTTTGTTGATGAGTTTATCTTCTTGGTTCACAATGAAAAATTCTGCAATTTATGTGATTGTGTGATTTACAGGTTTTCAATTGATTTGAAGGTGATTTGAGAACTGGAAATTATGCAGGAATATTGTTAGTGGTTGGAGGGCTATTGAATGATTTGAAGATGAAGATGAAGATGAAGAAAATGGACGCATCATGAAAAAAATGGTGATGTTTTGGAAAAATCAGAAGAAGAATGAGAGAGAGAGAGAGAGAGAGAGAGAGAAAGAGGGGGTGAGTGAATAAGAAGATTCAAGAGCAAGGAATCAATCAAAAAATGGGGAAGGATCCGGAGACCTTCAATCTGCAGCTTCAACCTATTCTTATAGATGAAGATTCAAGGGATCACATGGTAATTTCTTCTGAATTCAGTTAGAGTTTGTTACAACTTTGTAACTAATTTCCTGTTCCAAATGGTTTTTGGTTTATCTCTTTTTTCTGACTATTTTCTACTATGCCTTCTTTGTCTTTGTAGCCAAGGTATTAAAAAGATGAAGAAAATGGATTTGGGAGATTTTTCTGAGTTTGGTGAGTCTGTGAAAAGGATGATCGAAGATCAGTTTTTGTAACCGTAACTGATATGTATAACTGAATCTTGCCATAACTTGTAACTGAATTTTTTGTGAATCCTCCTCCTTTCTAATTTGATATAAACGTTACGAGTTATCCCTTGAAGAAATTCTTGCATTTTTCTTCTTATTATGCTGTCATTTTTGTAACAGAACTTTGTTCACATTTTCCTGAATTTCTCTCTGAAAGTTTGGATGTAATGCAAGCTTTTATGTTTAATGAGGAATAGAAGTGTACTATGTAATGGTTTGTGTAGATTTTCCAAACACTTTATCAATCCATAAGCTTGCTAGCAACTGTAATGGCACATAAATCACCTGAATTTCTGAACATAAAAATGCTCATAAATATTTATATGGCAAACAAATGCCAACAATAATCTGAAAATAGCTGCCCAACATTTCTACTTTAATTCCTGCAACTCAGGATATAGTCACTCGCTAAAAAAGAATAGGCATAAAAATTATTGCACAAGAGTACACATTGACTTCCTCTTCATACTCCGGTGTTTATATATTTCCGGAACCATATAGCGATAGCTCCTAGTTTCAACAATCATCTTGTATATATCATGAGAACTCCGGACAATGATAAGCTTAATCAATCTAAAATCTCCAAATTTTAAATGATCGACACTAGAGTTGACTAAAAGAACATTTCTTGGCTTTAGGTCTCTATGAATAATAATATTTGGTCAATTGCGAAGATAGGCCATTCCTCTGGCAATATCCATGGAAAAGTTTATCGCGGTTGCAGGATCGAATGAACATTTATCTTTGTTGTTTCCTGAATTCATCCATTAATTCGTTTCATAAAAGATTCAAGATTTTCAGAGAAATTGTTTCAAGTGTCAGTCATTCTCTTTAACGAAATGCGAGTGTTGAACGCTCTGTATTTACTATTATTATTTTTCCTTTTCACTTGGGCGTGCGTTATGATGGACGCATGGATAAACGAATAGTCAGATAATCAGATGCACCAATGAATTTTAACATGACTTTTAGGTAGGGACTTGTATGGATATTTTGAATAAACTTGGATGATGCCAAAACCATGAATTCTCCAAGCTTAATTTAAATCACATTTTTCGTGTACTCCTAGAATAACTGCTCCATATGTAGATGAATCCAATCACTTCCATGTCTCAGGAACTCAAAGAAAATACGTGATTATGAACGTTGTGACCTGATGGAAATGCAAATGAATATATATTAATTATGAGGGCAAATTTTGGGATGTTACAGCTGCCCCTATTCAATCGTTGTAGACCTGAATGGATGATAGTTGTTGCTTTCAGACGTTTGAGGTATGCAGGGATTGAATACCAGGAACAACCAGAAAATTTGCACTTTACGGCAGAAGAACATGGAAATAAACTCAACCGAACAAACTCTGCTCGGAGATAATTATGATGGTAAGAATCATAAACGGGGGATGCCTTTTGATGATGCCAGAAGACTACTGGCTTGCCACACTGCGAGTGGACTTTTGAAAGCCTGTCTTTTGAACCACGTCAGACGACTACTGGCTTGCCACACTGCGGGTGGACCTTTGCCAATCTACGGTTGGACTTCAAAATACTTCGCCACACTGCGGGTGGACTTTGGGTAATTTGCCACACTGCGGGTGGACTTTGGATATTCTGCCACACTGCGGGTGGACTTTGGATAATTTGCCACACTGCGGGTGGACTTTGGATAATTTTCCACACTGCGGGTGGACCTTTGCTCACTACGGGAGACTTTTGTCAATCTGCGGTTGGACTTTTAGAAATTTGCCACCCGAAGATGGACTTTGGCCAGTCTGTGGCTGGAATTTTGCTCACTGCGGGAGACTTCTGCCCACTGCGGGGGACTTTAGAAATTTGCCACACTGCAGATGGACTTCTGCTCACTGCGGGAGACTCTTGAAACTTGCCATCCGAAGATGGACTTTGGCCAGTTTGTGGCTGGACTTTTGCTAACTGCGGGAGACTTTAGAAATTTGCCACACTGCGGGTGGACTTCTGCTCACTGCGGGAGACTCTTGAAACTTGCCACCTGAAGATGGACTTTGGCCAGTCTGTGGCTGGACTTTTAGAAATTTTCCTCCCGAAGATGGACTTTGGTCAATCTGCGGCTGGACTTTTGCAAGATATCAAACTTAGATTATATTGGGTATGCATATGTTGAATTGTATGGCATGATGCCCCATGACACTGGGGATGATGAACTGGTGTGAGTGTAAAAGGAATTCCTGACGCGGAAGTAATAAGTCCCTGCTAACTCTGTGGGGAAACACAATGATCGTGGATTCGATCTCAAGAAGCTCTGTGGGGATAACATCTCTGTTGAAAAAGAGCGTGAATAATTCATTTTTCCCGAATTATCACCTTTTCCAAAATTGGACTTTAGATTTGAGGACCGTGTCAAGGGATACCTCGACTATCGGGGATTATCCACTCTTATGGATCTGCTGGGGAAGAGAATGATTTATCTGAAATCTGCTAGGGGAATAGGAGTTACCTTAGATCTGTTGAGGAACCGATATCAAGGAAACCAACTGAAGGAAAAACTTGGTGACTTTACTAGGGATAACTTCCATTCATCTGTTGGGGATGACCAAAACCGAGACACGTCCCGCTGGGGAGGAAAAGAATTCAAGTTGTCTCGTGCTGTGGATCATTTGCTTCTGTATGGATTTTACCTCAAGAGGATTTTACAAAAGACCTGGTGTCTTTAAACTCTTAGGTATCATAATGTCTGCATGAATAAGCGTAATAACTTTGCTGGGGAGGTAACCATTGCCCATGCAGATGAGCTTGGAGTTGTAAGAAACGCTGAATGAGATAATTGGCTTGACGAGCGATCACTAGATGGGTAGTAGACTCAAGCTGTAAGAATTATGACAAGAGGGTGCCATAGAAACTCTTTGAGAGTGTAATTGTACTGGTACTCTGAACTTCGGGTAATTGCTTCCGATCGTCTGTCTTCGGGAAAGAATGAATTCTCGTACTATTGGGGTGGCCTGCCCCAGTACGAGTATTTGAATAGTTTTGCACTTGACTGACTAATCTTCGCTCTTGGAGAGATTTGATTCTCGAGGTGATTGCCCCAGTTTGGCTGAAATTTGAAGAGATTTCCCCAGATTGGATAGCTCTTGCCATGACTGGTTGGGAAAGTCCTTACTCAATGAAGCTTTCTTGGAAAAGTGCACCTTGACGTGACTGTCTTTCAGAAGTTTTAGACTTCTCAACATGGCAAGCTTAAGCTTCTGGACTGAATTTCCGCATGTGAACCAATTATGATGCCAAACAAATGTATGCAAGCAAAAATGTTTATTTTTAGAATGAAAATTCTTATGCAACATACATGCTAATCTTGAAGTCTTTATTGAAAAGGGTGTCGCAAACCTTTGTGAGCGAATCACTGGTTAAGATACGACATTATTTTTTTAATGAAAGTATGTACATGCAATATCAACAAGGATATTTTAGCATAACTCATAGGAGTCAGGAACGTGGCCTCGTGGTAGTATGCTCTCAAAGTAACCCTGTTTCAGTTAGGACTTTTGAGGATTGTATCGTGGCCTGGTTCACGGCTATAGAAACAAAGGATATAGGCTCGAAGTTTATTTGTTCCCACCCACTATTCGTGATGTTCTCCATTCCTATGTTTAGCTAGTTTTCACAAGCATTCACCTTTCATAAGGGTTTCATGTTGATTTGAGGAACCATTGCTGATATCGGTTCAAGCACCAATCAGGTTATTGTTGAGAGTCAGTCATCCCTCTATCTTTCGTGTCTGTGCCACATGACTTTGTTCTCATTTGAGGATCATTCTTGTGTAATCCTTTCCGCATTTTTCACCTTTCATTCTTTTGCTTATCCCTAACTTTTTCCTGGACTTGTGAATCTTTGATTGTGAAGTCCAGCGGGATGCCCTAACTTTTGCCTAAGTCACTTGTTTTCAAGTTTCGACTTAGCGGGCTTTTTCATTTTCATTTTTTTTCTTTTTGAACAAGTCATGTGACACTGTTTGTCTTGATTGCTTCGCGAGGGTTGTGACTGCCTCATTCTTTGGTCGACGAAGGATAACCATTGTGGTTTTCAATCTTTGGACCTTTTGACTTGGATAACCATTGTGATTTCAGGTCTTTGGACCTCTTGATTAGCATGATGGAATGTAATGGATCCTCAAATACACTCCTTTATGAAAGCCTGAACGCTTGGTCCGACTAGCTGACATCTACCCTGCCCCTGGGTTACATGTGAGGGTTTTTCATGCGAAAAGAAACTCCTACTTCAAGGCTCAAAGGGGTTAGCGAGGGTTTATCTCCCTTATATCTCCAGTGTTTAGGGATTTGAAACAAAGCTTGTACATCGTCAACAGGGTCTTATTCGAGAGCACACAATTAGAGATTCTTGCATTTTTGTTTCGTCATTCTCCTTCATAGAGTTTGAGCATGACAATTGGTATTGCGATGTACACATGCAAAATTATAAGTGAATGC
This sequence comes from Lathyrus aphaca, assembly GCA_963966055.1. Taxonomy (NCBI): domain Eukaryota; kingdom Viridiplantae; phylum Streptophyta; class Magnoliopsida; order Fabales; family Fabaceae; genus Lathyrus; species Lathyrus aphaca. Next base: position 505,409,001 of record OZ014522.1, on the reverse strand, counting down.
GAATGAATCACTTCAAGAAAAACATGTGAGTTTTATTATTGCTAACATTCAAAAGCAAACAAATTTCGTACATGTAGACAAATGTTTAACATATAAAAGAAACTACAAATGGAAATGCAGTAAAGAAACTGAATATTGCCGTAGTTGAGGAGGCTTGACTCTGTCTGGACCTGTCAGTCTTGGATACTTTCAGTGATCAATAGCTCTTTCACAGACTTGTAATCTTCAAATTGCAGCCGTATGCCCAACCATGGCAGTCATACTTCTTCTTCTAGTTATTCTGACTCTGACACGAGACGTCTGAAGGAAAAAGTAAAGCTGGGGAGTAAAATTGCCCCATAAGGTTGCTCGGAAAGACCTGATGATCTTCTGCCTATGTATCTCCATTGACCGATGACCAATGAAGAATCAGAGCGACGTAGTTCCCCTTAATAGGGATGAAAAATGAACAATGAAGAAAGGAAAACACATAAATGCCATCATTGAGAGTACTTGAATACTGCTGTCTTTATTTGCTTCATGAATACCCTGGCGTCCTGGGTGATTAACTCGAAGACTTCAGCTTAACGTGGACCATCTGGTAGAACAACCGTGACACCGGTTCCACCGTGACTAGGCATAGGATTCTGGAGTACATTTGGGAGAGGAGAAAAATTGATCGCCTTGGAGTCAACTAGGTCTTGTACCTTGTTCTGAAAAGCCCAACATTTCTCAATCTGTGCCCCTGGGCACCCGAATGGAATTCACACCTGGTGTTAGCATCAAAATTCGGAGGTAGATTTTCCGGAGGAGGATGTGTCATGGTACGAAGCTCGACCATGTTCAACTTTAGCAGCTCTGGGAGTAATACAACATAAGGACATGGGACAGGATCAATCCTACGGTCCCTTGCTTTCGCTCTTTGATGAAACGGTCTTTGTACCTGTTGTTGCTGACCCTGTGGTCGTTGTTGAACCTGTGGAGTAATAGTCACTGCAGCTGCTTGGTAGTAACCTTGATAATGACCTATGTCTCGGCCTCTATACACAACACTTGTCTCGCCTTCTCTTCTTCTTTGGCCATTGCCAAAAGGCTTTCTCATACCAAAATAACTAGCACTGCTTGCATCCTGAATCTTTCCCAATTTCAGAAAATTTTCTATTCTTTCTCCAGCAATGACGATATCAGAAAAACCAATGGACGGGCAGGCGGCCAGACGATCCAAGTAAACACCTTGCAAGGTGCCCATAAACATGTCGGCCATTTCCCGATCCAGCAATGGAGGTTGAACCTGTGCGACCAGCTCACGCCACCTCTAGGCATACTGCTTAAAACGTTCCTTAGGTCCTTGAGACAAGTTCTGCAACTAAGTATGGTTCGGAGCCATATCAATGTTATGTTGATACTTCTTGAGAAAAGCTTCAGCTAAATCTTTCCAGCTTCGAATAGAGACCCTGCTCAGCTTCATGTACCTGCTCAACGAAGCTCCAGATAAACTATCTTGGAAGAAGTGCATCCAAAGTTTCTCGTCATCAGTGTGAGCCAAGATTCTTCCAAAGTATGCATGAATGTGAGTTCTAGGGCACATGCTGCCGTTGTACTTGTCGAATGATGGTGCCTTGAACTTAGGAGGGATTCTGACTCCTGGTACTAACCCGAGACTAGTCACATCGATGCCCAGGGAATTCTGACATTCCATGGCCTTAATCTTCTCTGCCAGCTCTTCATACCCGCGGTCGTTGATCTCATTCATATTACCCATATCAGTATCCAGTAGAGTGAATTGGTCCTCTTGATTGTCTTCTAAACCTGCGTTACGTGTTGCGGTCCTATTTGGATTAGGCTCTCCGTTACGGGCAGCGTTAGAATCCACATTCTCAGTCGGTATTCCAGTATTAGCATTCTCATGGGGTTGCTCAACCATCATCCTGAGATGCTTCTGGTTCTGGGCCATGCCAGTCATCATTTCCATGAACTGATCCATCCTCTGACGGAGCTCATTGAGATCAGTCTGCATTCATTCAGCCATCCTTACTCGGTTTCTTTTAGTCAGATATCGGTGAACGCGTTGACCAACTATATTGCCTGCAGTTGAATAAGTTAGAAACTCTGGGTAACCTGAAAAAACACAAGAATATGATATGCAGAAAATGAATGCTTATGGCATGTCTATTCATTCTTAGGGCATTCCATCCCTTGATTCCAGTTTTGTGGGTTTGATGAAGACAGAAACTCCTTTTGCTGCAAATAACAAGCACTGTTGATAATATAAGGTGTGTGTGTGTAGCAGATGTGCCAAACAATTCCCAGAATATGAAGACCAAGGTGTTTTGCAAACGTGCCAGATGTGTTGGTGATCACAAAGTGAGAGCACATAGAATGATAGTAAAGAGATCTTTTAATGATAAGCATTTGTTGATATAGTCAAAACACACAAAGCATGAACTTTAAACAGAAGTGCAATGATAAAAAAGATTCCATCAACAGTCCTGATGGTAATCCCACAACATACAAACAAACAGAAAGATGTCTTTGTCAATGTGATCCTCTATCTAGATCGGAGTCAACGATCAGTCCTGCCTTTGGAATTTCTACTAATTCCTTCGTTTGCGCCTGGTTGTCTTCAAACCTCTTCAGCTTCTTCTGATAGTAGATCATCATCCGCTTGTAATAAGCAGCTTCCTCTCGGGCTTTATCAAGTTCTGCATCCTTTTCTCTCAACTTACCAACCATCTCTTCATCTTTCTCCTTTAGCTTACTCACGATCTCTTCAGCTTGAACTTTATCTTGTTCCTCTCTTTTGATCCTGTAAGCATCATGCCTCTTTTTCATGTTCTCAAACATCAAGGTCTTTTGATCCAGTTGCCTTCTAGTGTCAATATGTTCCTTGGAAGAACTCCTAGTAGCAAACTCGAACCTCGCATACCGAGCTAACTCAACTTCACATTGTTTCCTTGCAATAGCATGCTTCTCAGCATCTTCTTGAGCTTTCCACTCAATCTCATGTCTGGCGTGATTAGCCTTAGCAAGCTCTTGACTCAATTGTGCATTCTCCTTTAACAACCTGTCTCTTTCCGTCTTCACCTTGTTGAACTCTTCAATGCTAACTGTGGTAGGTTGTTCAATGATCGTGGGATATAGAAGAGGCGCAGGCTCAAATGGTAACAGTAACACTTCAACCCTTTCTCTTAGCCATTCTGTAAACGGTGGATACATTCAACAATCCCCTACTCCCAAAGTCTTCTTCCCTCTTGCCTTTTGACTATTCCAAGCATTAGAAGCTTTCTGAGCAATCTCGAATCCGTTTGTTGATTTGAAGTACAAGGACTCTGTGACGTCCACAGTGGCTGGTGGCTCCTTTAAGGCGTACCCGAACTGTCTTACCGTGAGGGAAGGATTGTAATTAATTCCCCCTTTCCTCCCGATCAATGGAACATTAAGGAATCCTCCGCAACTATGAAGAATGTCAATGCACTGCAATCCCTTATTAACCCAAATAATGTCTTTTGCTTGCAAGCCCATCAATCTTTCCGACCATTCAAGTGAGTTTTTCATCCTCTCAAAAGCTCCTGATTGTGGAAGAAAGCGTGTGAACCACTTATAGAATACAGTTGCACAACAATTCAACATTCCACCCCTTCGCCTCTCATTCTTATAATGCACAGAGTGGTAGAGATCACCTAAGAGAGTAGGAATAGGATTTTTTGCTATGAAAATGTGAATATCATCGACATCCACGAAGTTCGGCATGTTTGGGAACAAAGTGATTCCATAGATACACAAAGCTAGGATCGTATTGAAGGTACTCCAACTTTTTGCTTCAGCAGCTTTAGTAGCCTTATCTACCAAGAAACTCAAATGATATCCTCGGAAGCCTCCTTTTCTATCAATCCGGTCTTCCAATAATGATTTGCTCAAATAAAGAGCAGTTGCTACATCTTTGAAGTCGGGGTCAATCTTGGACCCAAAGGATGGTGCACAGTCCTTCAAGGAAACTCTCAGGATGCTCGAGTACTCCTCTAATGTAGGTGCCAATACGAAGTCAGAAAGTACGAAACATTTAAGTTGTGGATCATAAAACTGTAGCAAGGTGTGCATCCCTCTGAAAGCGTAGTCACTGATGGGCTCTATGAAATACAAAATCCACACGTAGTCCTGTTTGAAGACATTGAGAACTTCTGGAGGAGCTAAGGCTTTCACTTTGAGGATTTCTTTCACAATGGGCTGATGAACCTTGTAGGAGATAATACACTTGGTCTTTTTCTTGGATTCCATGCTTATAGAACAATACCCACAACTGGAATCAAGGATGTGATATGCAACCCTGCAAATGAATAAACATGTGTTAGGAATGCAAGTATGCGGATAATGTGATGCAATGCAATGGCATGTGATCATTGTTGCATATACTGAGCACTGTTGTACTGCCTTCTAATTTGCCTGTATACCGATTGTCAAGAATACCAGATCACAAGTATGTGTCAAAAGAAAACCCAAGTATCAAGAACAAGGTAGGTTGAAGGTTAGTTTTCCTGCAAACCTGTAAACCCCTCCCAATCTCACGGGTGTGCTACTACGGGTCAACATCAAAGACTCTTAAAGCCGAGTAGCAATAATACGTTCACCATTTCTGAGAAATGGCTCATGACCAAATCAGGGAATCGGTTTGACATTATGTACTACCCAGGGAGGCCTCAGTTGAGTCCGGGAAAACAAGCATCCCTCATAAGTTCCCGGATTCAAGCACTAAAGTCGAGAAACAATAGTACATTCATCCTGAAGGGTACAATACTACCGTCATACGACCAGTCACTTTAACTAGGTTCCTATGAGAGAACAAGGTCATCCTATGTGATTTCCTAGTGGGTCCTCGGGTGCGAATGGGTTTGCCACAAAATGTGGTCTGCCACTGTCACCACTAGAGAGGGTTGTATCCACTAAGGTACTCGATGATCGGTTCCCAGCGTTAGCAGCTCAGGAGGGAACATTCTATGGTCTGCCTAGGTAGTATAGAACATATCCCAAGAGAGCCTGATCTGGGTGTGGGACTCGTGAAAACTACACGTGCTCAAGACCATGCAAGCCACACGACTGCCCACTCTAAATCCTATGTGTATACTCAAGCCGGGTATTTGGCTTATCTCACAATAATCCCATCCCGCCAAGGAAAACCAGAACAACCAGTACAATATATGCCAGTATATGCAACAATAAAGTAAAGTGCAGCAAGCTGTAAGTAAAGCTGTAAAGTAAAGTGATAAACTGTAAATAAAACAATAAAGCTAAACTAGAGCACAACAACAAATGAATAAACACCCAAAGAAAACAGAAACAGACAAGCGCTGGGATTGACTCTCAAAGGGGAAACTAGAGATTTTGGGTTCATTCCCCAGCAGAGTCGCCAGCTGTCGCTCCCGGGATTTTCATCCTAGTACAAACGCGAAAGTGGCGCGAAAAAGGTAGAGTCGCCAGCCAGACATTTTTATCCCGAATGAATGGGAAAGGTAATGTTGCACAAACCTAAGGAAGAAGGAAAAGGACGAGGCCTTGCGAACCAAAGATCTGGGTCCGGAAGTCGGTTACAAATTGGGAAGGTATTAGCACCCCAATCCGTTCGCCGTACCCGACGGGATCCACGCTTGTTAATCTGTTTCAAAGGGTGAGAAATAATAATGATGCTGAATAAAACTGCTACTGGAACTGGAATGAGAAATGAGAAGGGAACTGGAAAAGAGAACAAAAAGAAGAGGGAAATGTAGGGAAAATAAAGAATGTGCTCGAATGGGCCCTACCCCACTGCCTACGTACCTCATCGGGAAAATGAGGATCAGAGTCGTCGTAGTTCGTCTAACTAAGGCGGGAACTTGTTTATGATTTTTAGGATGACGTTTCCATAGCTCTAGCTCAGGTGTTACCGGCTCTGACTCGAGGGTGTTTACCGTATTGCTGTTTGAACTATCGAGACAAGTCATGTTCGTCCGCAAAGAGTATGATATGAGAAGAGAAGACGTGATGTCTTGGTTTATTGTCTTTTAGAAGAAGTGCTTTGAATTTGTGTTTATTGTATGTACAACACTAAAGACTATGATACAGGAGCGAATACTTTCCAAGGTTGCCCCCAATGGAACGTTTGTAAAGTACCCTAGAAGAGTGGATGAGACCTCCACTAATCATTTCCCGTATAGCTTAAGGCTCGTGGTGCATTGTACCTACTTTCCTTTAAAATGTTTTTGATTTTTCTTTAAAGATGAGAAGTGAGACTCAAGTTGAAAGGAAAAAACTAAGGGGGACTAAGACACAACCCTAAGTTAATTGAGTTTAAGGATGACCTATGGTTAGTGAGGTTTGAAAGATTAAATCTACCTAAGGATATTAGACTAGAAATGCGAGTACAAAAAGTAATAATGAACAATATGGTCCTCCTAAGTCATGATGGGTGAAAAACGTGTATGAATCATAAGTGAAATGAAACGATGGATCGGGTGGGTCGGTTGCGTGGTGCTGAGACGCACGACTTATGGTGTGCAACATACAAGGCTTGCTTTTGGTGTAATGGAATGGAACGATGGTAATCGAGGAATCCTAAAGTCACATGAAACTTTATTTATTTATTTGAAAATTTACTCGACGTTGGATCGAGTATTTCTTTATTTTATTTTTGAGATTTGATTTTCTAGCGATTTGTTTTATCTTTTCTATCCTAATTATAGGAACTATACAAGCATAAGAGTTCTAAGCTATTACATCACAAAGTACAAACCACAAAAATATAATCAGGGCATAATAAAATAATCCAAGTCCATACCCAAATCCTCAAAAAATACCTTGCACAAAAAGAAAATATTAGTAAATGAAATGAAGATGCATATGCAACAATATGATGGAAATAAATTAAGATAACAAAAATATCAAAAGTCCTGGAAAAAATATGAAATTAATTCCCTAAGGTCTCTAACCTGAATGTAATATTGTGTTAAAAAATCTCCTAAAAATTCAAAGCCTAACTATGTCAAATGGTCATTTAAATCTACATAAGATCCAATCACAGTTTTACACAAGCAACACTACCAAAACAGTGGATAAAATGGCCTAAAAAATATAACAAAAATTATTCTAGGTTATACTATTAGTCCTCTAATCATATCAAAAAGAATGGGACAAAAATCTTATAGGAAGTAGGAGAAATAAAATGTACAAAATTATGTGTTCATGAAAGAAAACAATATAACACTAGTTAAATGGAAAATCGAAATTAAATTAAAAAATTGCAAAAATCAGAAAGTAAAAATGCAATAAATTTCTAAAATGAATTATAAACCTCCTATAATTTTTGTAGAATTTTATTATGGATTTTCGTTTTTTTTTATTGATTAAAATGAAAACTACATAAAACAGAAATTAACAAATATAAAGAGAATAAGAAGGGGGTGAGGAAATAACAATTGTCAATGTTAGAAATGCAATGGGCCTGCGCTGAGGGGTGAAAATAGGAATTACCACAAAACCCAAAGGCGCCTCAGCCTAGGGGCCATGTCATGGTCTTTAGTCCACTTTGTTGAGTTGGCAGACTTCATTTCCATCCGTTTGATCCTGTAGTTGACAAATGGTGATGACTATGAAGATGATGGGCGAAGGGCACACGGTTGTTAAGGTGGAGGGACATGCGCAGAAGTGAAATCCGGCGGTCCTACTGGACGGTGACACTTGTCACCGTCGGAGTGGACCGTGAAAAGGGAATCTTATCCTCTTATCGGAATTCTAATGTGATTAAAGGGTCTTAATGACGGATTAATATTATTAATTTTTATTATTCTTATCCTTATTTCATTAACTTCCATTAAACTCTTCAGTTTCAAATTAAAGTTATAAACAACCAAAATAAAAGAATTCTTAAACGGAAAAAAAACAGAAACACAAGAACCCTAGGTCTTCTCCTCCTCTTCGCCGCCCTCACCCTTCTTCTCTCCAAACAAACAATCTTCTTCCTCGAAAACCCTAACGGCGGCGGTGCTTCTCTCTTCGGCGACCTCTCTCAAATCAAAACGCCAAACTCAACTTTTTTTCCTCTTCTTATCTCAAATCCACCCATAATGAACCTAATTCCCTTTCAAAGCTATGAATTGAAGCGATAAACACAACTCAACACCGAAAATGAAACGAAGCTTCATACATTCCATCGATCCGACTATCAAATCGGTGCTCTAAAATCGACACTCTCGAATTGACATTCACTGATCTTCGGCGCATCGAAGCCTTTTTCATTCGCAAATTCTGAGTCTTTTTTTGCGTTGTTGATATTGTTTTTGTATTCGCTTGACGACAATCGGTGGCGCAACTTTCAGGTATGAATACTTTGATTCGTCGTTTTTCTTTTATTTCTCTTCGGATTTCTTCGGCTACTACAATCTGTGTATCATCGCCGTTGTTAATCTTTGAACTAAAAATGCAGATGACGCGATGATGATTGTAGGATCGCAGAACATAAAGTCAAAATCTTGAATGAAGATTGTTGTAGTGACAGTTTGTTCTTGCTGATAGTTGCGGATTATTGACTACGAAGATCCTTGTAGATTTTATGTTGATTTTCCGTTTTTCTTCTTCTGTGGTTTTCTCTGAGTTGCTGGTTATTGTTGATTTCGTTTTCACGTTTCGTGATTTCACATTGTTTATGTTCGTTCTTGACGCAGGAAGAGAAGGACGTGCAAATTGATTCTTGGTTGGAGATTGACAAACTGATGATTCCTAGTGGTTGATTAAGGTTATGTATGAATCTGCAAGACCAATTTCTCTGTCTTCATGGCCACAGCTTGCTCGCAATGCGTTCACGGAGAATAATCATTGGTAACAAGAAGGATCACCTGCAATATGTTACTGTGAAGAGTTTATCGAATCGACGTCGACTTCGCAGGTGATTCCGCTTCTTGTTCTCTTCAATCCGTAAATTATTCTCCTTTTTTACCTCTTTGTAATTCTTTTCTTTATGCTCTATATTGCATTTGTTGATTCTTGATTCGTCCTGCAAGTTTGAATTCTCTTACAGGTCGATTGATGGGGGTGAAGAGTGATTGGAAGAAGCATTTATGGAGAAGTGAATATGATGATGAAGAGATTGATGAAGGTTTATGGCAGGTTGATCTTGACTCTGTTGATGAGTTTATCTTCTTGGTTCACAATGAAAAATTCTGCAATTGATGTGATTGTGTGATTTGCAGGTTTTCAATTGATTTGAAGGTGATTCCAGAACTGGAAATTATGCAGGAATATTGTTAGTGGTTGGAGGGCTATTGAATGATTTGAAGATGAAGATGAAGAAAATGGATGCAGCATGAAGAAAATGGTGATGTTCTGGAAAAATCAGAAGAAGAATGAGAGAGAGAGAGAGAGAGAGAGAGAGAGAGAGAAAGAGAGGGTGAGTGAAGAAGAAGATTCAAGAGCAAGGAATCAATCAAAAAATAGGGAAGGATCCGAAGACCTTCAATCTGCAGCTTCAACCTATTCTTATAGATGAAGATTCAAGGGATCACATGGTAATTTCTTCTGAATTCAGTTAGAATTTGTTACAGCTTTGTAACCGATTTCCTGTTCCAAATGGTTTTTGGTTTATCTCTTTTTTCTGACTATTTTCTACTATGCCTTCTTTGTCTTTGTAGCCAAGGTATTAAAAAGATGAAGAAAATGGATTTGGGAGATTTTTCTGAGTTTGGTGAGTCTGTGAAAAGGATGATCGAAGATCAGTTTTTGTAACCGTAACTGATATGTATAACTGAATCTTGCCATAACTTGTAACTGAATTTTTTGTGAATCTTCCTCCTTTCTAATTTGATATAAACTTTACGAGTTATCCCTTGAAGAAATTCTTGCATTTTTCTTCTTATTATGTTGTCATTTTTGTAATAGAACTTTGTTCACATTTTCCTGAATTTCTCTCTGAAAGTTTGGATGTAACGCAAGCTTTTATGTTTAATGAGGAATAGAAGTGTACTATGTAATGGTTTGTGCAGATTTTCCAAACACTTTATCAATCCATAAGCTTGCTAGCAATTGTAATGGCACATAAATCACCTGAATTTATGAACATAAAAATGCTCATAAATATTTATATGGCAAACAAATGCCAACAATAATATGAAAATAGCTGCCCAACATTTCTACTTTAATTCCTGCAACTCAGGATATAGTCCCTCGCTAAAAAAGAATAGGCATAAAAATTATTGCACAAGAGTACACATTGACTTCCTCTTCATACTCCGGTGTTTATATATTTCCGGAACCATATAGCGATAGCTCCTAGTTTCAGCAATCATCTTTTATATATCATGAGAACTCCGGACAATGATAAGCTTAATCAATCTAAAATCTCCAAATTAATGATCGACACTAGAGTTGACTAAAAGAACATTTCTTGGCTTTAGGTCTCTATGGATAATAACATTTGGTCTATTGCGAATATAGGCCATTCCTCTGGCAATATCCATGGAAAAGTTGATCGCAGTTGTAGGATCGAATGAACATTTATCTTTGTTGTTTCCTGAATTCATCCATTAATTCATTTCACAAAAGATTCAAGATTTTCAGAGAAATTGTTTCAAGTGTCAGTCATTCTCTTTAACAAAATGCGAGTGTTGAGTGCTCTGTATTTACTGTTATTATTTTTCCTTTTCACTTGGGCGTGCGTTATGATGGACGCATGGATAAACGAATAGTCAGATAATCAGATGCACCAATGAATTTTAACATGACTTTTAGGTAGGGACTTGTATGGATATTTTGAATAAACTTGGATGATGCCAAAACCATGAATTCTCCATGCTTAATTTAAATCACATTTTCTGTGTACTCTTAGAATAACTGCTCCATATGTAGATGAATCCAATCACTTCCATGTCTCAGGAACTCAAAGAAAATACGTGATTATTAACGTTGTGACCTGATGGAAATGCAGATGAATATATATTAATTATGAGGGCAAATTTTGGGGTGTTACACATAGGTAGGTTCCTGATTTACAAAAATATTATGCAAGCCTAGAAAATCTAATAAATGAAAAACACTATGATATAGACCCAAAAAGTAAGGACGGTTATCATCTACGTACCTAGTCGAGAGAATTTCTCGACTCTGAAGCCTTTGAATGGTAGGGGAGATGAATCTGCCCCGAAATAAGGTAGAACGGCGTGGCGGGCGCCACAAGGCCATTTTGCCTTTGGGCCAATTTTTTTTTAATTCCCCTTGTGGGCTTCGCGTACCTTTTGTCTTCGGGGGGTCCGGATAGCGTTTTCTTCTTTCTTCTAAGGCACAAAGCTTGCATACTTTTTATGAAGGCAAAAAATAAAAATATTTTTGTTCTTTTTTTCATTATTGGACATAAAAAAAAATAAAAAAAATGAAAGAAAAGGAAAAAAATGAGTATTAGTGCACGGAATAATATATAAGATAAAAATCAAAGTACATGGAAAATGTAATATATGCGATAATATAAAATATGTCTGGAGATGCGAGAAATAAAATAAGGCATGAAATATTAAATACTAGAGTAATAATGTCAGTGTAAAACAATCATGTGGTAGGCATCTCTGCCTGGTTCGATCCACGAATCTCAACTATCTCCCTCCGAAGCTCTCCAATCTCCTGATATAGAGTGTCGGCCTCTGAGGCATGGGTGAGATCAGATATCTCGATCTGTAATGTCAAGTCCGCTACTTCCTGCTTGAGCAGGGCAGTCTCCCTGCGGAGCTCATAAAACTGGGTCTGTAGATCAGGCGGCTGCAAAGACATATTATTAGACATAACAGTGATTCGGGGAGAAAGAGGTGTAGGAGTGTACTCAGCGGCGGGAGGTGATTTTGGCTCTTTGACAGTCTCTTCATAACCCTTTAAAGCATAACTCCAATTAGCAGGGTCGTGGACACTGGTCATCAGCGGGTCAGGTAATGTAAATTAATGTATCACTTCACCGTCAATCAGTAATCTAAAAGTGTTGGGCTCAAAAGAGACCCTCTTCATCAATCCTCTGTCAAGACAAAAGTCAACATCCAGGGTGGTGTAGTTGCAGAAGGTCCTGAGATGGAATAATTTGCAAGACAAACCCAATGTAGTAGCAATCTGTGTAACAATCCCACCAACATGTATAATGCCTACAGATGACCTGGTGACACTAGCAAGGCTCTTCAACAGAAAGTTGCCACAAGCAACTGGGCGTGACTGAGTCGCACAAAACAGTAGGAAAATCTCCTTCTCACTCAGCAAAGTCTCTGTATCTGGCAAACCGAGGAAAGAGTGTGCTAGAATCATCTGGAAGTACCTTAACACAGGGTTGTGGATTACCTGAGAAAACTGAGTGGAAGGATCTTGGCTCCCTCCACCTGAGATGTTACTCCAAAACTTCTCCACTTCTCTGCTCATAAAATACCCCATCGGTGTCTCTGGAATAGCATCAGGAGTAGTCTGAAAACCTAGTAAATCACCAAACTCTTTGTGAGAGAAAGAGTAATCAGTCCCGAACAACCTGAAAACATCATGTCCATCGGGTCCATCCCAAGGATCATAATCAAACGAGTTGAGGAACTCTAGAGTCAAGTTCCCGTAAGTGTTGTTCATGTCGTCGAACTGGTCCCACTGGAGTTGGTGGCATAAGAATCTGACGATTGGCTCTATCCCTAAGGCATCCATGCAATCTTGGTCTGGGTAACGTGTAGGTACCATAGGGTGTCTCATGTGGACATAATAACGCTCTCTCTGCGCGTCGTCTCTGAAGGCCACGTGCATGTCGTCGGGGTTCTGCATTCTGCACAAGGTTAGCAAAAGAGTCCTGAAATCACATAAAACATTCAATCGTTAGTCCTGACAGAATAATAAAGTAAACAAATTAAAATAAAGTAAAAATAAATAAAAGTAAGATAAGAAAACCATGGGTTGCCTCCCATGCAGCGCTTGTTTAACGTCATTAGCTCGACGACCGGATTTTATATATCATTCGAAGGATTTGGTGGATCACTTAGAGTATGGATGGAGTATGTTGTTGGAATGTCACCTCCTTCGTAGGGCTTCAGTCTTTGTCCATTGACGATGAACGGTTTACATGTTTGGTTCTTGATTTCAATAGCACCAGATCTTAGAATCTTAGATACTTCGAAAGGGTCAGTCCATCTCGAACGAAGCTTCCCTGGAAAAAGTCACAACCTAGAATTGAACAGAAGAACAGGATCGCCTATTTTGAAGTCTTTTCTTATGATTCTTTTGTCATGCCAAGCTTTTGTTATTTCTTTGTATATGATGGCATTTTCGTAGGCAGATTGTCTGAGCTCTTCTAATTTGTGGATATCAAGGATACGTTTTTCACCAGCAGTTAGGTAATCCAAATTCAAAGTTTTAATGGCCCAATAGGCTTTATGCTCTAACTCAAAAGGTAAGTGACATGATTTTCCATAGACTAGTTGATAAGGGGTCGTTCCTATAGGGGTTTTGAAAGCGGTTCTATAGGCCCATAACGCTTCTTGAAGTTTCTGCGACCAATCTTTTCTAGATATAGAGACAGTCTTCTCAAGAATTTGTTTGATCTCGCTATTAAATACTTCCACTTGTCCATTAGTCTGTGGGTGGTATGGTGTTGCTACTTTATGCTTAACTCCATATTTGCTTAGAAGTTTATCAAATATTCTCGATATGAAGTGTGATCCTCCATCACTTATGACTAAGCGGGGTGTTCCAAACCTGGGAAATATATAATTTTTAAATAATTTGATGACTACTCTGGTGTCATTTGTGGGTGCGGTGATAGCTTCAATCCATTTAGACACGTAGTCAACAGCTACTAAGATATACTGATTTCCTAAAGATGGTGGGAACGGTCCCATAAAGTTTATACCCCATACGTCGAAGAGTTCTACTTCTTGGATATTTCTTAGAGGCATTTCATTACGTCTTGAAATATTTCCTGTATGTTGGCATCTGTCACATTTGACAATGAAAGCATGGACATCACGCCACATGGTAGGCCATAATAGGTCAGCTTGAAGAATCTTGGCGTTGGTCTTAGATGTGCTTGCATGTCCACCATAGGGTGCAGAGTGACAATGCTCAATTATATTATGTACCTCCTCTTCTGGAACGCAACGGCGCAAAATGCCATCTTTACCTCTCTTGAAAAGAAATGGTTCGTCCCAATAGAATTTTCTCACATCACTGTAGAACTTCTTCTTCCGATGGTAATTTAGATCGGGGGGTATGATGTCAGCGGCTAGGTAATTAACAAAGTCTGCATACTAAGGTACATTACTTATAGCTAAAGATTTATGAGAATGCTCATGTGGGTTTGGGTTATCATCTTCGATAGTTTCTAGTTGGGCTATCAGTCCATCACAGGCCAAATCGTCATTTATGGGCATTGAGTCAGGTTTCAGGTATTCTAGCCTAGAAAGGTGATCAGCTACTACATTATATGTGCCTTTCTTATCACGGATATCTAAATCAAACTCTTGCAGTAATAGAATCCATCAAAGTAACCTAGGTTTGGCATCCTTTTTACTTAGTAAGTAACGAATGGCAGCATGGTCGGTGTAAACTATAATTTTGGCTCCTACTATATAAGATCTAAATTTGTCTATGGCGAAAACTACAACTAGGAGCTCTTTTTCGGTTGTTGCATAGTTGAGCTGTGCAGCGTCTAGGGTTCTACTGGCATAATAAATTACGTGTAACTTTTTATCTTTTCTCTGACCTAGAACGGCTCCAACAGCATAGTCACTAGCATCACACATTATCTCAAACGGTTCTGACCAATCAGGGGGTTTCATTATAGGTGCTGAAATCAGAGCTTGCTTCAATAGATTAAATGCTTCAGTACATTTTTCATCGAAGATGAATACAGCATCTTTCATTAAAAGACCAGTTAAGGGCTTTGTTATTTTGGAGAAGTCCTTGATAAAACGTCGGTAAAATCTGGCATGTCCAAGAAAACTTCTTATCTCCCTGATAGTCTTCGGCGGTTTTAGATTCTCTATGACTTCTATTTTAGCTTTGTCTACCTCTATACATTTTTCGGAAACTATATGTCCTAAAACAATCCCTTAGGTGACCATGAAATGACATTTTTCCTAATTTAGCACAAGGTTTACCTCCACACATCTTTCCAAGATTTTCTCAAGGTTGATAAGACAATTTTTGAAATCAGATCCACAAACTGAGAAATCGTCCATAAATACTTCCATGATTCCATCTAAATAGTCTGCAAAGATAGACATCATGCAGCGTTGGAAAGTGGCAGGGGCATTACAAAGTCCAAAAGGCATGCTTTTGTAGGCAAAAGTTCCAACAGGGCATGTAAAAGTAGTTTTTTCTTGATCTTCTGGGTGAATAGGTATTTGGAAGAATCCTGAATATCCATCTAGGTAACAAAAGTAAGAGTGTCTGGCTAGGCGCTCCGACATTTGGTCTATGAATGGTAATGGGAAATGATCCTTCCTAATTGCTTTATTTAATTTTCTATAGTCTATGCACATACGCCAACCTCCATCAGTTCTTTTTGCTACAGGTTCGCCCTTCTCGTTTTGCACAACTGTGATGCCTCCCTTTTTAGGTACTACATGCACAGGACTTACCCATTTACTGCCCGATATCTGATATATTATACCTGCCTCTAGTAACTTAAGAACTTCAGTCTTAACTACTTCACTCATCGTAGGATTTATTCTTCGTTGGTGTTCTCTGGAGGGTTTTGAATCTTCTTCAAGCAAAATTCGATGCATGCATACAGATGGGCTTATTCCTTTTAGATCTGAGATCTTATATCCTAAGGCTGATGGGTACCTTCATAAAACATCTAACAATTGGTTTGTTTCCTCTTGGTCCAAGGTAGCACTGACTATAACTGGACGGTCCATTTCTTCATCAAGAAATTCATATCTCAGGTTCTTAGGCAGTTCCTTAAGTTTTACGGTTGGTTTCATAGGGCAAGGCATAGGATCTGGGGTAAGAGATAAACATTCGTGAAGGTTATCATCAATGTAGGGTTTTTTTTATAACTGTCATCTTCCCAAATAAGGGTTGATGGCAATTTTATAGATTCATCTCCTTCTTCTTGTTTTAATTCCCTAATGCATTCATCAATGATATCTAAGGCATAACAAGCATCTCTTATTACAGGTGCCATAAGAAATTTCGAGAGTACAAATTCTATCTTCTCGTTGCCTACCTCGAAGGTTAGTTTCCCTTTTTTAACATCTATTATGGCTCCAGCGGTTGATAAGAACGGTCTACCTAGGAGGATTGGTATGTCGTCATCTTCTTTAATGTCCATGACAACAAAATCAGTGGGGATAAACAGTTGGCCTATCCTAACAGGGACGTCTTCAAGTATGCCTATAGGGTATTTAACGGATCTATTGGCTAATTGAAGTGACATCTTAGTAGGTTGTAATTCTCCTAAGTTTAACCTTTCACAAACTGCTAAAGGCATTAAGCTCACACTAGCTCCTAAGTCTAGAAAAGCTTTTTCGATGACATGATTCCCCAAAATACAAGGAATGGAAAAATTTCCGGGATCTTTATCTTTCTTTGCTAACTTATTTTCGGAAATAGAATTACATTCCACGGGTTTCGGATCTTCAAGTCTACGTTTATTTGTAAGTATGTCTTTGAGAAACTTTGCGTAAGAAGGTATTTGGGTGATGGCTTATGTAAAGGGGATTTCTACGTGAAGTTTTTCTATAACCTTAACGAATTTTTGATACTAATTATTGATTTGGGTTTGCTTTAATCTTTGGGGGTATGGTATTGGTGGTTTGTATAGCGGTGGTGGTACATAGGTTTTGTTTTTAGGTTCTTCTCATTTTTCTTGACTTTCTGGGTTCTCAGATTCCTCTGGTTCCTTATCTTTATTTCTCTCAGAAGTTTCGGGCTTACTCAATCTAGGGTTTGAGGGTTCCTTATAAGCTGTTCCACTTCGTAGAGTAATGGAATTTTCTTGCCCTTTCGGGTTCTGCTGAGGTTGTCCAGGGAACTGTCCTCCAGGTGTAGTCTGAGGGGCTTGGTTTAAAGCTACCTGAGAGATCTGGGTTTCAAGCATCTTATTGTGAGTAATAATTTGGTCAACCTTGGTTCCTAACTGGGTAATTAGTTCGTTAACATGAACGTTTTGGTTCATGAACTCTTTATTTTATTGTGTTTGAGCGGTGATAAAATTTTCCACAATTTTCTCAAGGCTCGGTTTTGGTGGTACAGGTTGCATAGGTTGATTTGTTCTCGGGGCTTGGTAACCTTGTTGTCTGGGAGGTGCGGTATTTTGGATATGGTTATTATTTTTATAGGAGAAGTTTGGGTGATTCCTCTATCCAGGGTTGTATGTGTTTGAAAATGGGTTCCCTTGGGTGTAGTTCATTTGCTCAGGGTTGGTCTCATTTAACAAATTGCATTCGGCGGATTGGTGTCCTTGCGTCCCACATATCTCACAATTCGACGAAACTGCAGCTACACTATTCGGGGTTGTACACATATGTTCGACTCTAAGGGCCAACGCGTCCATTTTAGCTTGCATCATGTCTATAGAGCTTAACTCATGTATTCCTCCTTGGGCTTCCTTCTTTTCTACCGTTGCTCTTTCTACTCCCCATGATTGATGGTTTTGGGCCATATCTTCGATAAGGGCACTAACTTCAGGGTAAGGTTTGTTCATCAATGCGCCACCAGCGGCATCGTCAATGGTCATCTTAGTGTTATAATGAAATCCATTATAGAAGGTTTGAATGATTATCCAATTCTCTAAACCATGATGTAGGCATGCTCTTAATAGCTCTTAGTTTTGGGTAAATCTGGTTATTAGGTTTCGAAGAACAACAGTCTTACTCGGGGGAAAATATCTAGCAAGGAAAACTCTTCTAAGGTCTTCCCAAGTTTTTATGGAATTGGGTGGAAGGGAATCTAACCATGATAGAGCCTTATCTCTGAGGGAAAAAGGAAATAATCTTAAGCGTATCGCCTCAGGAGGAGCTCCATTGGTTTTAAAGGTGTCTGCTAACTGGAGAAAGTTTTTTAAATGTTGGTTTGGGTTCTCGGTAGCAAGACATGCGAATTGTCTCTGTTGCACTAATTGCAGCAGGGATGGTTTATGTTCAAAATTATTGGCTGGGATAACGGGGTTTACTATACTGGAACTAGGTTCCTCGTTTGATGGTTGGGCGAAGTCATTAAGAGGTCTTTGGTTTTGATCTTCGGCCATAGCTCTCCTAATCCTATGGAAAAATAAACGTGTGCGAGCGTAACATTCAGGTTCAGGTAGAGGGTCTACTAAGCTTCTGGTACTGCGAGTCTTTCGCATTGACCGGCAGGTAACAACCTTAGTCTAAACGGTATAACTACAGGGTATGAAATTTGACGAAATTGGTCCCCGACAACGGCGACAAAAGCTTGATGCGTGTTTTTCGCAAGTGTACGAACACGTCAGAGTAATATAAAAGATTGTCGAATCCACAAAGACCAAGTGTCAATCTATCGTACTTGTTGTTATGGTGTGTATCTAAGGCAATTGAATATAATGGTTTTAAAGAGTGTGCAATGGTAAATAGAATAATAATTTTAAACAATTAATAAAGACAAGCTCGAATGTAATTCACATAATCAATTTATAATCCGGTACTTGTTAATAGAACTACTTATGAGCAATATTTTCCACTTTGAAAAGAACCAATTTAACAGGAATTGTCGCTTTCGCGTATTCAGAACTGGAATTAAAATGGCGGCAGAATTAACTTCCTCCCAGAGTGCTCCAAAACTCGATCACACAGACGTATACAGACTCGATCACTCGATTGTAGTAACACCCCGATGTGAAGTGATTACTACTTTAAAACTGATATATGCCTAAGAGATTCTAAGTTTGGATGATTGAAAACGAAATCTAAGGCCCTATTTATAGGAAAACAAATAGTAAGAAAAGACCAGGATGCCCCCTCCACTAAAAAGTTGAGGGAAATACTTTTTCCTTATGGCGCCCGCCACAGGCCTATGGCGCCCGCCATGAGTGAATTTTTGTGGAGTGAGTGGAGAACATGGGCTCTTGCAGTTGTGGAGTGGTCATGGGACGTGGTCATGTCATGGCTGACCCCATGGCGCCAGCCATGGTGGATGCCGTAAGTGTAAAAAGCTAAAAGACTTGATTTTTGTCCGTTTCAGCTCCTTTTTCGCTCCTTTTCTTGATTTAGGCCCTGATTACATAGAAAAAAAATAAAGAAAAACAAAGTAATAACATAACAAAATAGCAATAAAAACCTAAAATGCATGTGAAATCGGAGTCAGAAATACAGTGAGATTTAGTGTTATCAAATCCTCCCACACTTAGACCTTTGCTTGTCCTCAAGCAAACATTTAAAGCTCAAAATGAAGAAAACTGGTGTCAACACGTGATTTGAGCTAAAAAAGCTTCTAAGTTCAAGTCAGGATGCAGTGACAGGTACTAACTAAGTGAACCAAGGGTATCATAATAACACGGACATAAACTTCAATCCTATATTAACCAACCCATGTCATCCCACAATACCTAGGCCTATCTTCTCATCTCTTTTTGGGTCCTTTTCATTCAGGTGTAATCACATTAAGCCCGTTATCCGTACATGCTTCATAGTAGAGTGACCGGTTAGTGATTCTGATCCAAAACATAGGGTTTCTGGCACATAAGCATGTGTAAACCCGTTTTATATGACCTAAATGTAGTTGCGGGGGATCGGATCATAATCCGCCCTACCAAGTTCAGTGTCAGATACCTTTGAACCAACTAACAATAGGTGACTACAATTTTTTTTCTTTTTGTGGCAAACTTTTTTTCTTCTCTTTTTTTTGGTTTAAATGACTTTGTGAGGGTCACCTATCCCAGAGTTTGCCTTTTTTTTCTTTTTTATTAGTACTGGATCATTCACTTATGTTCATCGGCCCCCTACGTAGAGCATGCTTAGGCCGGAGCTGACTGCTAGAATAAACTACTTAGGACAATTTTTTGTTGAATGATAATAAAGGCCATGGTGTGCGGGGTTTAGGAGTGATTCATATATTCAAGAAGTCTATGGTGCTGGAACGATACTGATGTTTCAAAAAGTTCACCTAAGTCACCACATCCTAATCCAAACATGTCTTAAAGCCCAAAAATCATGTGAAACAACATTGTTTTCTTTTTAAAAAAAATGGTAAGACTAAGGAAATGGTAAAAATGAGGATGTACTAAAGATACACTATTCCGGTGACTCGTCAGACTCATGCATTATCTAAAAAAAAACTTAAACTAAATAACTAACTGAAAAGGAAAATAACAGAAAGCAAATAAATAACTAAGAAGGGAAATAACAGAAAGCAATAAAATCCTCTCCCACACTTAAATCGAACATTGTCCCCAATGTTTCGAAATAAGATAAGGAGAGTAACCTGGAAAACTACTGCGGAGGAGCACTAGTGCCCTCGCCATCCTGCTGTGATAGTCTGGAACGACGGGATCTACTGCACTGCTGGTTCCTCTGGTCAAGTCGTACGGATAAGGCAGTCTGGGCACTCCGGACCTCTCGAAGGTTACCAAGGATGGAACCCTGAGTGGCCTCCATAAGCTGGTGGTGCCGGCGGTTGAATTCTCGCTGACGGGCCTGCTCTGATGTGATATCGGTCAAGGTGCGACAAACGTTCCCATAGGCACGATCTGATACCAATCGTGATTGTTCCATGTAGCTCATGTTGCCCGTCAGTTGTTGTGAAATGGTAGAGAGTAGGCCGTCTCGCCTTTCCTCTCTAGCCGTCATATCACGCCACATCTCCTCAGTGATATAGAATCCAGGAGTAGCACATGCAACAGGGTTAGAGGAAGATAGTGCGGTGTGTGACTGTGAAGGATGATGGGGGGACACGTGAGGTACGGGAGAATGTTCTCTCCGTTCATATTCTTCATCAGTGTCATGTGCCTCCCCATCAGGAATATTAGGAGGAAGTGGACCCAAAACAAGTGGAGCATTCAGATCATAGGTCCAGTTCCTTTCATTACGTACATCGGTACGTCTACTGCAAGGTAAAGCAACAGATGAGATAGCTACCCCATGAACCATCAACTCATAACCACCTGCTCACCTTGTTTGACACAATTTCATGTCTTTTAGAAATTTTAAATTAATTGTGCGAGGAGGTAGGGGTTCAAGTGTAGCTATCTCATTGTTCAGGTTAAAAGCCTGAGCAATAGACGTAACAAGTCCTCCAATAACAATCAGTCGTGTTTTATTAACAGTTAAAGCCATGTGTGCAAGCATAAACGGGACCGGATTGATATGAGTATTTGTGAGGCTTCCGTGCAAAAAAATAAGCTCTTTAGCGTTTACTTTATTTGGACTCTCCCGGCCAAAAATAGTACATGCCAAAAGATATCTGAAAACTCTTATGGTCGGGTTATGGATGGTCGACGCAAGTATTCCTTCAAAAGAATTTATTGAAGTACTTGACAGCCTCTGCCAGAAGGAAAATACTTCGGCCGACCATTCCGAATCCAAAGGTGCCTCACATATAGCACCTTCCCTATGAGGGATTCCTAACAAGCCTGTTAGTTCGCCGGTATTGTATTCGTATTCAATTCCAAACAGTCTAAAATTAACAGTATCGACTGTGCTAGCAGTGTTAGGACTAACAGTGTATATTAACGAACTCAACAACTCAACTGTCAGCCTCTCATAGTGTCGCTCCCGGTATTTTCATCCTAGTACAAACACGAAAGTGGCGCGGAAAAGGTAGAGTCGCCAGCCAGACATTTTTATCCCGAAGAAATGGGAAAGGTAATCATTTCCCGTATAGCTTAAGGCTCGTGGTGCATTGTATCTACTTTCCTTTTAAATGTTTTTGATTTTTCTTTAAAGGTGAGAAGTGAGACTCAAGTTGAAAGGAAAAAACTAAGGGGGACTAAGACACAACCCTAAGTTAATTGAGTTTAAGGATGACCTATGGTTAGTGAGGTTTGAAAGATTAAATCTACCTAAGGATATTAGACTAGAAATGCGAGTACAAAAAGTAATAATGAACAATATGGTCCTCCTAAGTCATGGTGGGTGAAAAACGTGTATGAATCATAAGTGAAATGAAACGATGGATCGGGTGGGTCAGTTGCGTGGTGCTGAGACGCACGACTTATGGTGTGCAACATACAAGGATTGCTTTTGGTGTAATGGAATGGAACGATGGTAATCGAGGAATCCTAAAGTTACATGAAACTTTATTTATTTATTTGAAAATTTACTCGACGTTGGATCGAGTATTTCTTTATTTTATTTTTGAGATTTGGTTTTCTAGCGATTCGTTTTATCTTTTCTATCCTAATTATAGGAACTATACAAGCATAAGAGTTCTAAGATATTACATCACAAAGTACAAACCACAAAAATATAATCGAGGCATAATAAAATAATCCAAGTCCATACGCGAATCCTCGAAAAATACCTTGCACAAAAAGAAAATATTAGTAAATGAAATGAAGATGCATATGCAACAATATGATGGAAATGAATTAAGATAACAAAAATATCAAAAGTCCTGGAAAAAATATGAAATTAATTCCCTAGGGTCTCTAACCTGAATTTAATATTGTGTTAAAAAATCTCCTAAAAATTCAAAGCCTAACTATGTCAAATGGTCATTTAAATCTACATAAGATCCAATCACAATTTTACACAAGCAACACTACCAAAACAGTGGATAAAATGGCCTAAAAAATATAACAAAAATTATTCTAGGTTATACTATTATTCCTATAATCATAGCAAAAATAATGAGACAAAAATCTTATAGGAAGTGGGAGACATAAAATGTACAAAATTATGTGTTCATGAAAGAAATCAATATAACACTAATTAAATGGAAAATCGAAATTAAATTAAAAAATTGCAAAAATCAGAAAGTAAAAATGCAACAAATTTCTAAAATGAATTATAAACCTCGTATAATTTTTGTAGAATTTTATTATGGATTTTCGTATTTTTTTATTGATTAAAATGAAAACTACATAAAACAAAAATTAACAAATATAAAGAGAATAAGAAGGGGGTGAGGAAATAGCAACTGTCAATGTTAGAAATGCAATGGGCCTGCGCTGAGGGGTGCAAATAGGAATTACCACAGAGCCCAAAGGCGCCTCAACCTAGGGTCCATGCCATGGTCTTTAGTCCACTTTGTTGACTTGGCAGACTTCATTTCCATCTGTTTGATCCTGTAGTTGACAAATGGTGATGACTATGAAGATGATGGGCGAAGGGCACACGGTTGTTAAGGTGGGGGGACACGCGCAGAAGTGAAATCCGGCGGTCCTACCGGACGGTGACACTTGTCACCGTCGGAGTGGACCGTGAAGAGGGATTCTTATCCTCTTATCGGAATTCTAATGTGATTAAAGGGTCTTAATGACAGATTAATATTATTAATCTTTATTATTCTTTTCCTTATTTCATTAACTTCCATTAAACTCTTCAGTTTCAAATTAAAGTTATAAACAACCAAAATAAAAGAATTCTTAAACGAAAAAAAAACAGAAACACAAGAACCCTAGGTCTTCTCCTCCTCTTCGCCGCCCTCACCCTTCTTCTCTCCAAACAAACAATCTTGTATACTCGTTTTCTATTGGTCAGTTTATGTCATTTTTGTGTCATACTTAGTTTCTAACTGGTCTACTTGGTGACCAAGTAAAAATCATATAATTTTGTTCAAATATTTTTTAATCAATTATGACTAATTTTTTTTCCTTTTAAACTTTTTAACCTAATTTTCTTAATCTATAAATACATGTTGTTTTACACATAAGAGGGGTCCCTCTCATTTCTCATTTTATCACTCCTCTCTCAACCACAATACGAAAAAAAATTTGCCTCAGGGAGAAACAGAACCGAAAAAAAAAATAAGAACACTAAAAGGCGGATTATACATGTTTTTTTTTCTTCTTTCGCTTATATATATATATATATATATATATATATATATATATATATATATATATATTTATAGTTTTGCTTTGATTTTGTCAATTCTTTATTTGGATTGGATCGTGTCGATACGCTGTTCGCATATTTATGTGCATGAGGCGTGACATTTGTGTTGATCCGGTCTAGTTGCGATGATCGCAATTTTGGGTTAGCAACATTATTTTTTAATCTTTTGTTTTATTCTTGATAAATTTATATTTGCACATTTTAGATAACTAACTACCCTGATTTCTTGCCTCGAACCTTTAAACTTTCTCTAAACCTTAAGAAAATTTCATTTTTATAAACCTTAATTTTTCGTGTAAACCTTACAAATTTCTTATAAACTTTAACCGTGTTATTTTCTCTAAACCATAAACTTTTTTTTATATTAAACTTTTAACCCTATTTTTTTTTCCTAAACCTTAAATTTTTTATATAAACCTTAATTGCTTCTCTAAAACTGATTATATATTTTCTTTATGAATTTTAATGTCTTCGACCTTAATTTTTTTTCACTAACTCAAAAAATATTTTTTTTTAATCCTAATAATTTTCTCTATAAACCTTGAACTCTAATTTTCACTCTAACTCTAACTCATTTTTATGTTATTCATTTTCTGTTTATCATATTATGTAACTGTTTCATATTTGTAATAATTTAGTTTTTATTTTTCGCCCTATAATTATATAATTGTCTCCTTGATGTAATAATTTAGTGTTATTTTCCGCCTAATTATTATGTAACTGTCCCGAAGCCATGTAATAGTGTAGGAATTTATATTTTCTGCCTTTATTTATTTTTATTATTCCCTGCGTGGTTAGTAATTTAGGGCGTGCCAAGAACTGAATGAAAATCAATATTGATTTAGATCATTAATTAAAAAAAAAGACTAATTAATCAATAAACTTTTTCTTATGATAATAATAGTATTTTGTATATAATTTTTATCATAATTATATTTTGTAAATAAATAACCAAATAATTAAGTTTTTCTAATTAAAAATTTTCTAATCCTTCTTTTAACTTCTTAATTTTTATCATTCTGTTATATTTATATAGTTGTAAATAAAATCTAATTGACCATTTTTATTCTAATTAAATAATAATAATTCTAAAAATCTTGTATATAATTAAGTTATAAATGACTTATTAACTTAATAATTTAGTAGTTTCTTTATTCTTTATTTATTTTGTAAATAACTAACTTAATACTTTTTTTATACAATAACCCTTTTTATTTTATAATTTGTACATTGTTTTTTTAAATATAACACTTTATTCTTTTATTATTACTAAATTATTTAAACTTATATTTTCTTAAATAACTTCCAAAAAAATCTAATTTGTCTAAACCTAAAATAATTTCTTTTCAAATTCTAATCTTAATTTCTTTTTATTATGACTTTATTATTATTATTATTATTATTGCCTTATTACTATTGTTTATTTATTATTTTATTTCCGTTATTATTGCTCTATAATTCATTTTTTATCCGATTATTATGTATCCGCTAAAACCGTGTAATAATTTGTAGATTTATTTGCCGTCTTTATTTTCTTATTTTTTAATATAAATTGTGTGGTTAGTAAATAGGGAGTGCAAACATAATTGTAATTAATTTAATTTAGATAACTAATTTAAAAAAGATAAATATTTGAAAATAAACACTCACACACGTAAGTCGATCTTTGATCGCCATCTTGCACTTCCTAGGATATTCCTCTTGGTTGCCTTCACACCATGGTCAAGTCCCTCGAATATAGGGGTGTCTTAAGCAAAGTCCCTTCACTTATAAAATCATCAAGTCCCTACAGATTTAAAATATCAAGTCCCTTTGAGGTTGCCTACGAAATAATGATCGTGTCCCTTCGAATAAATGATGATAGTCCTACGAATTGCTAAAGACACCCCTTAAGTTGCCTTTTATGACCATACGATGACCCTACGCTTGTCCCTTAATACAAATCCAAGGTAATGACTACCTATTCCTTAATAATAGGGATAGTCTTACCCTTGAGAGAACATACAAGAACACGAAAGACTTAATCTAGGGTAGGTACCTCTTAGTTGCTTGCTCACATTTCAAAATACTTTTTACACCTCACTTTCTTAAACATTTTTCAAAACGAGGCTTTGTATACATTCATACGAGGATCATTACAAAGTACTTAGAAAAATTTCTAATCACACACTACACTCTTTAAAAAAAATTTAAGTGAGCTAAGTAACTAAGAGCCCATGGATAACCATGGATATAAAGGGTACTAACACCTTCCCTTTATATAACTTACCCCCCGAACCCAAGTCTTTTAAAATAGGTCTTTCCTGTTCTTTTATGTCCTCTCCATTTGGATAAAATAAAAGTCGGTGGCGACTCTTGCTATCCGCAACATGATTAAAACGTCAGTTCTCCCACCGTGTTACACACGTCCCGCGCGAAAATAACACTCGAGCGGATATATTTTCCAAACTAGTAAGTACCAAGAAGAAGGGGGCAACAAATTCGTCATACATGAGATACTCCCTCAGCCCAGCATTGGGAAAACGTCAACACCAATAGACGTCAACGTCGTGGGCCAGGCTAACTGTTGGATGACCCCAATATTCAACTATTTGACCAAAGACGAGTTACCAACAGACCCAAAAACGGCCAGCACCGTACGACGTAGGTCATGCGCGTATACAATGGTCGGGGGAAGATGTATCTCCGAGGTTTCTCCACACCACTCCTCAGATGCGTCGAGGAAGAAAACATTCCACACGTGCTGAGGGAAGTCCACGAGGGGATCAGCGCACAATATCCAGGTGAGCGATCGCTTGCTCGCAAGATCCTACGAGCAGGATACTACTGGCCGACGATGCATGACGATGCGAAGGAGCACGTTAAAAAATGTGACAGATTCAAACGACCTGGTGACGTGCATGTGGCGCCTCCTACTGAGTTGAAATCATAGTCTTCCCCGTGGTCGTTCGCCTGGTGGGGACTGGACATATTGGGACCCTTCGTCATCGACACCGGCCAAAATAAGTACCTCATCGTGGGCGTCGATTGTTTCACTAAATGGATCGAAGCAGAGGACTTGGCCAAAATCATTGCATTAAACATCTTACGCTTCTTCAAGCGGAACATCCTCGCCCGATTCGGGGTACCACTCACCATCGTAACAGACAATGAACCTCAGTTCACTGACAAACATTTCCAAGAATTCGTAGCCTCGGTGGGAACCAAACAACAATTCGCTTCTGTCAAGCACCCCCAGACCAACGGGCAAGCAGAAGCTGCTAACAAGGTAATCCTAAGAGGCCTTAAGCGAATGTTGGACGAACACAAAAAACGTTGGGTCGAAGAGCTACACAGTGTTCTTTGGGCGTACAGAACCACGCCTCACTCGACAACCGGGGAATCCCCATTCCGGCTAGCATATGGAACCAAAGTTGTCATTCCCATAGAGATGCACGTACCGTCTATGCAGACAGAATCACCCATGGACCAAGATACAAATTGTGAAACACTGAGAGAAGAACTCGACTTGGTCGAAGAAATCCGGTCAGGAGTAGCTCTTCGAGAAGCTATGCTCAAACAAAAAATTGCAGCTCGACATAACACCAAAGCTATTAAACGAGCATTCGAAGTCGGAAGTCTCGTCTTGAGGAGAAACCACAAAGACTCCCGAGAAGGGAAACTGACACCAAATTAGGAAGGTCCATCCGCGTTCGAGCAAAGACTGAGAACGGGGCCTACTACTTAGAAAATATTCAAGGGGAAGAGCTCGCACGACCATGGAACACCGAGAAACTCAAGCAATACTACAACTAGTATGAAGGTCGTCTTACTCCCGTACGAGGAGCAGATTGTCCGACCAAACCTACATGCCCAGGTACAAGCATTGCAGCCCAAAACGTTTGATCAACAAAACTTCCCTATCACAATACGAAAGGTAATTGTTGCACGAACGGATACTTGAATAGGTCTGACGTCGCCTAAGTACCACGACCAGGCAGAACCCCAGCTCGCGATGGGACGTTCAAGCCACAGAATCTGAGCCATGATCTTGGCCTGGATACCAACCCAAAGCCAGCCTCTATACATCTGATCGGTCCCCCAAACTGATAGATCACATTTTCTTACGAGCATTTATCCTCTAATCGACCATAATGTCGTATTCCTTGCACCAGACGAATGCAAAACACAACGAAAAAAGACATTAAAATAAAGGTCCTCCGACGGACGGGCAGTCATACATATAACAAAAACACTACAAAAATCATAAAACGACCACCAAGGTCGGAAACATTAATCAATAGGTTGCGACCCCTAAAGGCCGACTTGTTCAGAATTACATAAAAAAGGGGACCGCATCCTGTTGCACCCCAAAATTTGCCCTAACAATACAAGACTTTGTGTTCTAAGAAGGTTCACAAGGTTCACAAGTTCCTCTACATTTACAAGACCTTTCTTGAGGTTCATGAAGTCCACAAGTTACTTCTTGAAGGTTCACAAGGTTCACTAGTTACAATGATTACAAAACTTCCTTGAGGTTCATAAGGTCTACAAAGCCACTTCATGAGATTCACAAGGTTCACAAGCTTCACAATACCTCCCATGAGTATCACAAGACATTTTATGAAGATTCACAAAGTTCACAAAGTTCACAATTGGTCAAAGAAGTTGACAATGCCCTCAAACAATGCACCTCCTAAGCAGGGCATCCAAAACTAGGGTTTTGACTTTAATCAGGCTAAATGGACTTCCAATACCTCAAGTGAGTTTCATAACATCTTATATGGGTATAAGAACCCCCATGACAAGTTTCAAGACTTTTCTCAAAAGTTTGCTCAGTCAGATGATCAGATAAGTCAAAATCAGTCAATACAGTTAAAAAGTCAAACTGAGGTCAACTGTGGTCAAACCAAAGTCAAACTTCATGATTTTTTGTCAACATCAAGTATATGAAGTAAAATTCATCATTTGATCAAGGGTTGATCATGATTCATCAAGGAGATTCCAGATCATCAATAATCAGGAGTTTCTAAATTAGGGTTTCCTCAGTAAAAGTCAACTGAACTTTGACCAGGCATAACTTTCACATACTTCATCACCAAGTCTCCATCCAAAGCTCATTTTGAAGGAAATTGAATTCTCTACAACTTTGATGTTGAAGGTTAAGCCCAAAAATGCTTCATTTGAAAGATATGATCTAAGACATTATAGGTCATTTCAAAAGTCAACAAAAAGTCAACAACTTCAAAAGGGCATAACTTGAGATTGGTAAATGATATGGACCTGAAACCAGTGGGGTTGTTTAGAGGACTCTTCAAGCTTTCCAAAAAGTCCAAGAACACCCTCATACCATTAAAATTGAGGGAGATGTGCCTTTGCAAAGTTAAGAAATTTTGTGATGGTTTATGTTGAAAAGGGAGGTTCAAAATCATTTCTTTTCAAATGGGCCATTCAATTTGTGACCCAATCCACTTCATAATGCCATGCACGAAATTTTCATGATATTTTCATATTTTTTATTTTATTTTATTAATTTATTATGATTTATTACATTTTAAATCATTTTAAATTTAAAAAAAATATTAAATATGAAAAGATATTTTTGTGATTGGATCTAAAAAATCATAAAGTGTGATTGGAGTCAAAGAAGAAGGAAATCATATGAATCATCCCAAGATAGCAAGGTTTTATGATCAAATATTTGACTTTTACAACTTAATCTTTGTCAATCTTTTTTGGATCAATTTTTCACATAGCCCATCAATATTTCTGACCTAAATTCATCACACATATATACTTAACACAAACCTAATGTTCAGACACGAATTGGAGCAGCCAAGAGGTAAGAACAAGAACACAAAAATTCTTCAAAAGTTGGAATTCGGTTTTGAAGATTGAAGCCCTTTTGAACCAATTTAAAGGTTGAGACACGTTCCTGAGACATCATTGAAGCATTCCCAATGATCATTTGCATCTGAAACATCATACATGACACAACCCGAATCCATGAATGTTCATCATATTTTGATTTTCGATTTTGCATATTGGCTGATTTTTAACAATTTTTGACCATTGTTTTGTGTTTGTATGGAGTTCTTGATTGTTTCTGGACAGGTTTCGTGAAGAACCATTACCTAATATGGATTTCACCATTACTAGGTTTTTTCGGCCAAATTAGGGTTTATCAATCCACCAAATATAAATGAATTTGGAAAACACAGGATTGTTGTATGAATCATGGGAATCATAAATCATTAATCAATTTTATGAATCTGTACCGTTTTGTCCATGTTTGATTTTCGTAGGTTTTTGATGTTGAAGAACACGCAGTTAAATTCGCAGGAAAAGCCAAAGGAAAATTCGCAGCAAAATTCAGTGAAGAAGATGACCTCTGGCGCCAGTTTCAAAATTCAAATTTTGTTAAAATATTTTATGATTGTTTTGTTATCTCACTTACACACACGCGCATGTGTCCTGGTGGTAAACTATGGTTGTGTATATTGTGAAGTCCATGGTTCGATTCTTGGCCATGGCAATGTTTTGTTTATTTTTCGCAGGATAAAAAGAGATTTCATATATTATTAGTCGTAGCCGTTTCATGACCAGGAAGGCTCTCCCAGCCAGGCGGTCAAGCGTATGCGTGCACATCCATAAGGTCCTGGGTACGAAATCACCCCAGGCCTTTTGCTTCTTTATTTTTTTTGAATCGTTCAAAATGTGGCATAAAAGCAATCACAGTCATCCTATGGTCACCAACGCATGGTTGGTCTGGTGGAAAATTTTGATGCTGGCAGGCATGAGGACCTGGGTTCAAACCCAGCCAAGGTAAGTTCTCAAATTTTTGTTATTTTCTCTATTTTTCTTAGTTAAGTGGTTTATTTGTTTTATATTCTTAATAAAATTTAAATTATCTATACATTTCAAATTTTGAAATAACTTCATATTCTCTAAAATTTCTAAATTTTTCTATTATGTTATTCAAAAATTTATTTTATAACATGTATATTAGTTAATTTTGTATATAAATTAAACCTAATTCTTTAAAACCCTAAAAAAATATTTTTCTAACAAACCCTAATTTATATTTCAAAACCTAATTCTATTTTTTCTTAATAATTTATTTTCTAATTTTTATTATAATTATTATGTATATAATTTTTAATATAGTTAATTTTTGTAAACATAATTATAAGTCAAATTAATTTCCTTTTAATATTTAGAAATAATTTAATTTAGGATAATTATATGATTAAAAATAATTTGTGAATATAATGAATAATAGAAATTGAATTTTAATATGCTATTTAAAAATTCATCTTTTTCTTAGAATATGTATATAAATTGTAAATCTATATATTTATAATGATTAAAATTTTGTAATTATAATTTATTTAAAAAATGATTTAATAATTAGTATGTGAATTAGAAAATATTTGGTTGTGCATGTTAATTTCTTGGTTTCTATTATTATTGCTAATTATATTGTTATTAATTTTTGCTTATTATAATTTTATTAACCTCTTAATTAATTTTTATTACTAACCATATCATTATTATTTTATATTTCTAACCTTGTTTATTATTTATAATTACTATTATTATTATATTATTATAACTAACCCTTTTATTTATTTATTGCTAAATTATTAGTTGCTTATTATTTATTTGTGCTTATTAGTATAATTTTGTAATTGTTCCTTGGTGTAAAGTTTGTAATAATTTATTTATTTATGTATCATGGTTAATAATTAGGGAGTGTAAAACATATATGTTCTTAAAATTAATTCTAGATCACTTTTTAATCAAAGATAATTAATTTAAACACTTCACACACGTAAGTCGATTTTAATCGCCGTCTCACTTTCTAAGGATATCCCTCTCGTTGCCTACGAATAATGGTTAAGTGGGGTGTATAAAGCAAGTCCCTCAAATAAAAAAATCATCAAAGTCCCTTATGGTTGCCCCACGGATCGAGTCCCTTCGAATAAATGATGATAGCCCCTTATATATGCTTAATACACCCACCATTGCCTTCAAAATCAAGTTGTCCCTCAAATGTCCCTTAAACATCCAAAGTAAGGACTACCTACTCCATTATAGTAGGGATAGTCTTACTAAAGGAAAGAATAAAGAATAAGAAAGACCTTTAAACATTAGGGTAAGTTACTCCTAGGAACTTAAGCTCATTTCAAAACATTTTCACACTTAAACTATTTTCAAACAAATTTTCAAACATGTTTTTAACACATCCTTACATGGATTATTTATTAACTATTCTGAAAATTTTCTTATTCACACACTACAATTTCAAAACAAATTAAAGTGAGCTTAAGTACCTAAGAGCCCATGGATAACCATGGATGAAAAGGGTGCTAACACCTTCCCTTTTCATAACTTACCCCCCGGACCCAAAATATTCTCTAAGGTCTTTCCTGTTCTTTTATAACCTTTCCTTATGGATAAAATAAAAGTCGGTGGCGACTCTTGCTATCCGCAACATTGTTTAAAGTCAGTTCACCGGGTTACAGAACTGGCGACTCTGCTGGGGATCTATTTAAGAGGGGTACCCTTAGGAAATAAGATCACTTTAAATTGTTTGCCTTGTTTGTTTTATATTACTTGTTGGGGTGCTCTTATGTGTGAAAGGTCCTAACCCGGATCTAGTGTACCTTAGGTAAATGGCAATAGACCAAGGAAACTGTACGACGTATATCGATACGGTTGATCTGGTGGCCATAGTTAGTGCGACTTCTTGGTTGGTGCTTATATTCCTTAAGTCAAGTTGAGGATAATATTGAGGCTGCCATATGTTGTCAATGCACTAACTAACTTTTAGAACCCTAGTTAACTCATCTTGGCCTTTAGAAAGTAGTGAGGTAACCGGCTTTGGTGCAGACTGAAGTTGGTTGACACTCGATGCTACGCTCATTGAGATCTTAAACTTGGAGGGTTTTGGTTGGCAAGTAAGTTGCCTTCTGATCAACCACCCTTGTGAAGGATCAATGATATTGAGATCCCTTAGAACCTGGTTACTTTTGTAGGACAGGATGAACCATCTAACTTCAGGGGAGGGTACTTACCTTTAAACCTCATGCAAGCCTTTAAACCTAGGGCCATGGTGTGACTTGTTTGTGTGTGCCACATGTTTGTGATTGAGCATAACATCATGACATCATCATGCATCATATGCATAGCATTTTCCCTAACCATTTCAAGGACCAAGGGATTTATCTTTGTTCTTTGTAGCAGGTCATGGCTTCTGCTCGTAGAAACACCATCAGGATCAACTTTGTGGGCATACCTGCCAAGCTTAAAGAGTTGGTTTCTCAAGTGTCTGATCATTCCCAGTTCATCAAGAGACATGGTCACCTATTGGATCTAGTCACTTCAGGGTTCAATGAAGACATGATGAGTGTTCTGTTTCAGTTCTTTGATCCTAAACATCACTGTTTCACATTCCCTGACTACCAGCTGGTCCCTACCATGGAGGAGTTCTCTAAGCTTCTGGGTATACCTGTTCTTGATCAAAGACTCTTCACAGGCTTGGAGAAGGAACCCAAACCAGAGGTTATTGCTGCAGCTCTACATCTGAGGAAATCTGATATTGTTCTAGAGACGAGAAGCGGAGTCAAGGGTATTCTTGCCAAGGTACTAATGGATAAAGCTCAAATGTTCTTGAAGGCCATGAGCTATGATGCTTTTGAGGAGGTCTTAGCCTTGCTGATATATGGCTTAGTATTGTTCCCCAATCCAGATCAGTTCATAGATGTTCATGCCATCAACATTTTCCTGAGTCACAATCCAGTGCCTACATTGCTTGGAGATATCCTGCATTCTCTTCACACCCGTACTACAAGGGCAAGAGGAACTTTGATGTGCTGCATACCTTTACTTTCTAGGTGGTTTATTTCTCACCTTCCTCGCTCAGTAATGAAGAATGAGCAAGGGTTCAGATGGTCCAAGAGGATCATGTCACTATCTCACTCAGATATTCATTGGTGCTCCAGATCTATGGAGAATGTCACTATCATTGATCGTTGTGGGGAATTTCCTAATGTGCCACTTCTAGGCATAAGAGGAGGCATCACCTACAACCCTTCACTAGCTTTACGACAGTTTGGTTACGCTCGGAGTGATGGTCCACATGACATGTTAATCCAGGGCATTGTGTTTGACTACGACAACGATCTTCAAGGTTACCGTCAGAGATTCATACGAGCTTGGGGAAAAGTAAACAGGATTGACAGCAAGACACTGGAGCCTAAGTACATTATTCCTATGGAGGCTTATCTCAGATGGGTACGATCTCGTGCTCAGACACTCATGATGCCATATCCTGCCATCCTACCAGTTACCATGGAACCTGTTGCTGAAGGAGATACAGCTTATACCATCCTTCACCCAGACATGCCTACTGATATGGAAGACTTGCAGAGATCATGGATCCAACTGAAGGAGCAAAGGGATACTTTCGAGGCTCATTACAAAACAAGCCAAGCAAGAATCCTAGAGCTCACAAAGCAACTTCACGAGGAACGAAACCTCAACTCATACCTCAATACAAAGAGGAAACGTCCATGGGAGACTTAAAACCCCATCTTTTGTACTTATTTCATTTCCATTTTTGTAAGCCTAAAAGGCAAAACAAGTTATTACTAATAAAAAGTTACTTTCTTGTTTGTTTAAGCAAATTTAAATCCTGCGGTCCTTGAAAACATTGCATATGCATATCATTTCATTACATCACAGGTTTATAATTGTGCACAGGTTTCTCATCTTCTCGCTGTTTATTTCAGCAATGGCTCTTGAACAAACAGTTAAGGATCTCCAGGCACAAAATGCACAGTTCCAAGAGCTGATCCTGAACCTGACCAAGGGACAGGATGAATTGAAGACACTACTGGCTAAGAAGAAGAGTCCTAAGGACAACAAGGATGGTCAGTTGGAACAATTGCAAGCTGAGATAACAGAAATGAGGATCCATATGAATGGACAGGTGGCCCTTATCCAAAGTTTAGCTCAGGGGCAAGAACAGCTGAGAACCTTTGTCCACAAACTTCAAAGTGATAGAGTCAGGGATCTAATTGTCAGTCAACCTCCGTCAAAACAAGCTGGTTTGGTTGAAAGGAGGATGAGAATAAAAGAGGGTAAGAGACAGGTTGCCACTGATCGTTCTTCGGTTGAAGAAGAAAGACCTGATAAGGTTAATCCACCGCAACACCAGAAAGGTAGAAGGCAGTTTATCAAGTTCAGCACTCCAATGTCACAAGTTCTGCAATGCTTGTTGGAGATGAAGCTAATCTCCTTGGAAAATCCTCCTCAAAATCCTAAAACTTCCTCTCCTCGCTATAATCCCAAAGCAAGGTGTGGGTATCACTCCAACTGTCCTGGACATGATACTGATAGTTGTTGGGTATTGAAGAAAAAGATTCAAGACCTGATTGATGAAGGAATCCTAGAGGTTACTCCAGAAGGTCAAGTTGAATTCTACTATCGTCCATCAAACACTGAAGCTGCAAGACAAGTTGCCCAAAGTAACAAGAAAGGAAGTCTACCTATTCCTGTTGAGATATGGGGCACCTTGGGGCATCCAAGTGGAAAAGTTGATTTCATGGTGAAGTATACTGCTCCTCAAAGTTCACAGATTGCAATTGAGGACATTCAGCCAACTGGATGGGACAACATTTGAATTTTCATTTGTAATTTCTTTTATGTGTTTGAACACTTACTATTATGTTAAACTTTGGTTTTCA
Organism: Lathyrus aphaca; assembly: GCA_963966055.1. Lineage (NCBI taxonomy): Eukaryota > Viridiplantae > Streptophyta > Magnoliopsida > Fabales > Fabaceae > Lathyrus > Lathyrus aphaca. The sequence continues at coordinate 505,373,312 of OZ014522.1, read as the reverse complement.
TTAATACATTGCATATGTTTGTCTTGAATTAATCCATTCGTTCCACTATATTTTGAATTATGCTTCTTATTTCTATCTTGTGATATTTAACTCTTGATAAAGCTATAAGCCTGTAGAGGGAGGATGACGAAAACAATACCATAATCTTATGCAGTATGCTTTTGAACAGACTAGGCTGACGATGTACAGGCATTGTTTCAATTCCTAAACAGTGGAGATATAAGGAAGTTAATCCCTAGACAACCCTTTTGAGCCTATGAAGTAGGAGTTTTTTTTGTTCTCACAAATTAAAACCCTTATTCATAACCTGGGGCAGGGTAGTTACTCAGTTAACTCAAAATATGCCAATTATATGTACACAGCTAATGATGGTTCTCTATAATCAATAAACCTGACAGTCAATATCCAGCAAAAGAACGATTCACTAAGTCAAAACCTATGAAGGAGACTTAGTAAAACATTAAGACATCCCGCTGACTGTAACCTTGAAATAAGCAGTTCAGGCAAAAAGAAGGGATAATAAAATCAAAAGAAAAAAAAAAGAAGAGGTCACTATGAACCCTCAATAAAGAAAGATAGCTGAATGTTCAAATAAATTTTGGGTTTCTGAACCATCACAAATATCAGTGTTACAACTCCAAACTGCTATGGAACTTCAACGCATGAGTTAACTGAGCATAGGACTGAAGAACATCATGGAGATTGGGTTGGGTACAAATAAAATTTGAGCCTTTATCCTTTGTTTCTTAAACCATGAACCAGGCCACGTTATAACCCTTTAAAAGTCCTAACTGAAGCATGGTTAGTTCGGAAGTGTACTGTTACAAAAAGGTATCCTGACTCCTTTAGGGCTTATTATAAAACTTGAGTTAATATCACAGTTTTCACAAAAAAATGTTGTTCTAAAATAACTCTTTTTTCAAAATTTCAAGACAGACATAAGCATTGCATTTTTGAATATATTTGTTTGCATATACCTGAGTGTTTGACAAATAGAGAAACTTACAGGATGAATGTTCAATGAACCAAAGTCCTTCCAATAAACAAAGTTGCTTCTTGAATCAAAGTCCATGTATACAAAGGGGCATAATCATTACCTCCCAATCCAGGGGGGCAGGCCATGATACTGCCTAATTCATTTGGGGCAATCGGTTCCAGATCCAACAGTGCTTAATAGCCAAGGGCAGCTCTTCTCATATATTTGAATTACCAAGGGTGACATTACAAAGTTCACAATGCCAGGGGCATATGCTTATGGGGCATTCTGCTTGTTCCTCTTGAGGTAGCTCATTTCAGATACTTCCATTATGGGACAATCCATCCCCAACCAAAAGGCAATGCTTTCGTTCCAAATCTAGTATCCGGAGAGTACATGGTCCGTTACAGTTTGAAGACACATTCCTCTCATTGTATTACCTTGATATTGGATTCTCAGCTAAAGCCATGATGGAAATTAATTGTCTATGCCAGTAGTATCAGATGGTGTCAGTATCATGTCTTCAGACTCCGCTATGAAGATTTCTGGGAAGGTATTCAGGAAAGTTATGGATTTCAGGAGCTCTAAATCCAATTGGTTGTACACTCTCGAAGTTGAAACGATTCTGTTTTCAAGTTCAACTTTACTTTTCCCTCTGAATCCAGATTTACTTTTACCCTAAGCGAAACATCCGTTGGTTGTGTTTGGATGCATGTATGCTGAATATGATTGATGTTTACCAGAAATGCATGAAAATGCAGTAATAGTATTTACTAAGGACGAACGAGGGAAGGATTTCAACGAAGCTTCGCCGGTTCACCTTTACAAGACAGTTATAAACTCTCAGTAGGACAAATCCATCTTCATAAAGTCTTATCTCCCCTGGAATTTATATCCATCTCTTTTATCCTCATACGGATATTTGGGAAATTACTTTCCAATGAGGGTACGACGAACGAAGACGGGATGTTATATCTACCCTACCATCAAACGAAGACGAAGGTTATATATACCTTACTATCCCCAGCATACGGGAGGTTATCCATACCTTACTATCCCCAGCATACGGGAGGTTATCCATACCTTACTATCCCTAGCGTACGGGAGGTTATCTATACCCTGTTATCCCCAGCAGACAGAGGGTTATATATTCTTCAACAACGAATCGGGATTTATTTTCCCTGGCCAGCAGTTGTTATACAAAGATATCCAGACGCTTCCGGCAGTATCATATCATACATACATCATTTACATCATACCATAGCACATATATCCATAAACATATAGTACATTACTTGAGCACATCATGTTATACATGCATACATAAAGCATAAACTAATATTATTATACAGAAAGCTACCTTGTTTCAGGATAGTTATCCAACAAACAAACTTATAATCTCTGGGACTGCTTTATCGTAACCTCAAGGTTACTTTATCCTCCTGATGAGCTTCTTATAATCTCTGGGACTGCTTTATCGTAACCTCAGGGTTACTTTATCCTCCTGATGAGCTTCTTATTACTTTGGGACTGCTTTATTGTTACCTCAGGGTTACTGTATCCTCCTGATGACTTCTCATGACTTCAAGACTGCTTTGGAGTTGTCATTATTGACGGCTCTATCCTCCTGAAATCAGTACTTCAAGACTGCTTTGGAGTTGTCATTATTGATGGCTCTATCCTCCTGAAGACATATCACATTATTATTTCAAGACTGCTTTGGAGTTGTCATTATTGATGGCTCTATCCTCCTGAAATCAGTACTTCAAGACTGCTTTGGAGTTGTCATTATTGATGGCTCTATCCTCCTGAAATCATTACTTCAAGACTGCTTTGGAGTTATCATTATTGATTGCTCTATCCTCCTGAAGACATATCACATTATTATTTCAAGACTGCTTTGGAGTTGTCATTATTGATGGCTCTATCCTCCTGAAATCATTACTTCAAGACTGCTTTGGAGTTATCATTATTGATTGCTCTATCCTCCTGAAGACATATCACATTATTATTTCAAGACTGCTTTGGAGTTGTCATTATTGATGGCTCTATCCTCCTGAAATCATTACTTCAAGACTGCTTTGGAGTTATCATTATTGATTGCTCTATTCTCCTGAAGACATATCACATTATTACTTCAAGACTGCTTTGGAGTTATCATTATTGATTGCTCTATCCTCCTGAAGACATATCACATTATTACTTCAAGACTGCTTTGGAGTTATCATTATTGATTGCTCTATCCTCCTGAAGACATATCACATTATTATTTCAAGACTGCTTTGGAGTTGTCATTATTGATGGCTCTATCCTCCTGAAATCATTACTTCAAGACTGCTTTGGGGTTATCATTATTGATTGCTCTATCCTCGTGAAGACATGCTGTTACATCAGTATTACTCCAGTATCCTGAAAACATATCATCAATGCCTCAGGACTGCTTCAGACTCCTGACAGCTCTCATTATACTGCTGAAGAACTTTCCCCTAGTGGCATCTTTAAGCCCACTCAATCATGTTCAACCAACCATCAATATCACTCTGTGCACTGGTGAGTGCAAATTTTTGGGCTTTTGTGTTCAATCCCCTTCAACCTTCCAGGTTACGACTGGCAAACATACCAATCTAACCCCTCAGGTTTCAGAAAATTGAACAGGGGCAGCTGTTGCACCCCAAAATTTGCCCTCACAATACAAGACTTTGTGTTCTAAGAAGGTTCACAAGGTTCACAAGTTCCTCTACATTTACAAGACCTTTCTTGAGGTTCATGAAGTCCACAAGTTACTTCTTGAAGGTTCACAAGGTTCACTAGTTACAATGATTACAAAACTTCCTTGAGGTTCATAAGGTCTACAAAGCCACTTCATGAGATTCACAAGGTTCACAAGCTTCACAATACCTCCCATGAGTATCACAAGACATTTTATGAAGATTCACAAAGTTCACAAAGTTCACAATTGGTCAAAGAAGTTGACAATGCCCTCAAACAATGCACCTCCTAAGCAGGGCATCCAAAACTAGGGTTTTGACTTTAATCAGGCTAAATGGACTTCCAATACCTCAAGTGAGTTTCATAACATCTTATATGGGTATAAGAACCCCCATGACAAGTTTCAAGACTTTTCTCAAAAGTTTGCTCAGTCAGATGATCAGATAAGTCAAAATCAGTCAATACAGTTAAAAAGTCAAACTGAGGTCAACTGTGGTCAAACCAAAGTCAAACTTCATGATTTTTTGTCAACATCAAGTATATGAAGTAAAATTCATCATTTGATCAAGGGTTGATCATGATTCATCAAGGAGATTCCAGATCATCAATAATCAGGAGTTTCTAAATTAGGGTTTCCTCAGTAAAAGTCAACTGAACTTTGACCAGGCATAACTTTCACATACTTCATCACCAAGTCTCCATCCAAAGCTCATTTTGAAGGAAATTGAATTCTCTACAACTTTGATGTTGAAGGTTAAGCCCAAAAATGCTTCATTTGAAAGATATGATCTAAGACATTATAGGTCATTTCAAAAGTCAACAAAAAGTCAACAACTTCAAAAGGGCATAACTTGAGATTGGTAAATGATATGGACCTGAAACCAGTGGGGTTGTTTAGAGGACTCTTCAAGCTTTCCAAAAAGTCCAAGAACACCCTCATACCATTAAAATTGAGGGAGATGTGCCTTTGCAAAGTTAAGAAATTTTGTGATGGTTTATGTTGAAAAGGGAGGTTCAAAATCATTTCTTTTCAAATGGGCCATTCAATTTGTGACCCAATCCACTTCATAATGCCATGCACGAAATTTTCATGATATTTTCATATTTTTTATTTTATTTTATTAATTTATTATGATTTATTACATTTTAAATCATTTTAAATTTAAAAAAAATATTAAATATGAAAAGATATTTTTGTGATTGGATCTAAAAAATCATAAAGTGTGATTGGAGTCAAAGAAGAAGGAAATCATATGAATCATCCCAAGATAGCAAGGTTTTATGATCAAATATTTGACTTTTACAACTTAATCTTTGTCAATCTTTTTTGGATCAATTTTTCACATAGCCCATCAATATTTCTGACCTAAATTCATCACACATATATACTTAACACAAACCTAATGTTCAGACACGAATTGGAGCAGCCAAGAGGTAAGAACAAGAACACAAAAATTCTTCAAAAGTTGGAATTCGGTTTTGAAGATTGAAGCCCTTTTGAACCAATTTAAAGGTTGAGACACGTTCCTGAGACATCATTGAAGCATTCCCAATGATCATTTGCATCTGAAACATCATACATGACACAACCCGAATCCATGAATGTTCATCATATTTTGATTTTCGATTTTGCATATTGGCTGATTTTTAACAATTTTTGACCATTGTTTTGTGTTTGTATGGAGTTCTTGATTGTTTCTGGACAGGTTTCGTGAAGAACCATTACCTAATATGGATTTCACCATTACTAGGTTTTTTCGGCCAAATTAGGGTTTATCAATCCACCAAATATAAATGAATTTGGAAAACACAGGATTGTTGTATGAATCATGGGAATCATAAATCATTAATCAATTTTATGAATCTGTACCGTTTTGTCCATGTTTGATTTTCGTAGGTTTTTGATGTTGAAGAACACGCAGTTAAATTCGCAGGAAAAGCCAAAGGAAAATTCGCAGCAAAATTCAGTGAAGAAGATGACCTCTGGCGCCAGTTTCAAAATTCAAATTTTGTTAAAATATTTTATGATTGTTTTGTTATCTCACTTACACACACGCGCATGTGTCCTGGTGGTAAACTATGGTTGTGTATATTGTGAAGTCCATGGTTCGATTCTTGGCCATGGCAATGTTTTGTTTATTTTTCGCAGGATAAAAAGAGATTTCATATATTATTAGTCGTAGCCGTTTCATGACCAGGAAGGCTCTCCCAGCCAGGCGGTCAAGCGTATGCGTGCACATCCATAAGGTCCTGGGTACGAAATCACCCCAGGCCTTTTGCTTCTTTATTTTTTTTGAATCGTTCAAAATGTGGCATAAAAGCAATCACAGTCATCCTATGGTCACCAACGCATGGTTGGTCTGGTGGAAAATTTTGATGCTGGCAGGCATGAGGACCTGGGTTCAAACCCAGCCAAGGTAAGTTCTCAAATTTTTGTTATTTTCTCTATTTTTCTTAGTTAAGTGGTTTATTTGTTTTATATTCTTAATAAAATTTAAATTATCTATACATTTCAAATTTTGAAATAACTTCATATTCTCTAAAATTTCTAAATTTTTCTATTATGTTATTCAAAAATTTATTTTATAACATGTATATTAGTTAATTTTGTATATAAATTAAACCTAATTCTTTAAAACCCTAAAAAATATTTTTCTAACAAACCCTAATTTATATTTCAAAACCTAATTCTATTTTTTCTTAATAATTTATTTTCTAATTTTTATTATAATTATTATGTATATAATTTTTAATATAGTTAATTTTTGTAAACATAATTATAAGTCAAATTAATTTCCTTTTAATATTTAGAAATAATTTAATTTAGGATAATTATATGATTAAAAATAATTTGTGAATATAATGAATAATAGAAATTGAATTTTAATATGCTATTTAAAAATTCATCTTTTTCTTAGAATATGTATATAAATTGTAAATCTATATATTTATAATGATTAAAATTTTGTAATTATAATTTATTTAAAAAATGATTTAATAATTAGTATGTGAATTAGAAAATATTTGGTTGTGCATGTTAATTTCTTGGTTTCTATTATTATTGCTAATTATATTGTTATTAATTTTTGCTTATTATAATTTTATTAACCTCTTAATTAATTTTTATTACTAACCATATCATTATTATTTTATATTTCTAACCTTGTTTATTATTTATAATTACTATTATTATTATATTATTATAACTAACCCTTTTATTTATTTATTGCTAAATTATTAGTTGCTTATTATTTATTTGTGCTTATTAGTATAATTTTGTAATTGTTCCTTGGTGTAAAGTTTGTAATAATTTATTTATTTATGTATCATGGTTAATAATTAGGGAGTGTAAAACATATATGTTCTTAAAATTAATTCTAGATCACTTTTTAATCAAAGATAATTAATTTAAACACTTCACACACGTAAGTCGATTTTAATCGCCGTCTCACTTTCTAAGGATATCCCTCTCGTTGCCTACGAATAATGGTTAAGTGGGGTGTATAAAGCAAGTCCCTCAAATAAAAAAATCATCAAAGTCCCTTATGGTTGCCCCACGGATCGAGTCCCTTCGAATAAATGATGATAGCCCCTTATATATGCTTAATACACCCCACCATTGCCTTCAAAATCAAGTTGTCCCTCAAATGTCCCTTAAACATCCAAAGTAAGGACTACCTACTCCATTATAGTAGGGATAGTCTTACTAAAGGAAAGAATAAAGAATAAGAAAGACCTTTAAACATTAGGGTAAGTTACTCCTAGGAACTTAAGCTCATTTCAAAACATTTTCACACTTAAACTATTTTCAAACAAATTTTCAAACATGTTTTTAACACATCCTTACATGGATTATTTATTAACTATTCTGAAAATTTTCTTATTCACACACTACAATTTCAAAACAAATTAAAGTGAGCTTAAGTACCTAAGAGCCCATGGATAACCATGGATGAAAAGGGTGCTAACACCTTCCCTTTTCATAACTTACCCCCCGGACCCAAAATATTCTCTAAGGTCTTTCCTGTTCTTTTATAACCTTTCCTTATGGATAAAATAAAAGTCGGTGGCGACTCTTGCTATCCGCAACATTGTTTAAAGTCAGTTCACCGGGTTACACATCCCTGGGAAAAAAAAAATTACACTTGTTTTTTTTTTGCACACAGGCCGACTTAATTACCCTCCCCTTCCTACACGCCTGGCTGATTTTCGCTCAGAGGTTGTTGGACTTCAGACTAGACCGGTTGGTCGGGCTCCCCCGGCTGTGAATCATCCATGATCATGTAATTCAGGACTACAATCCGACCATCCACAACCTTATACATATAGCTTATCTGATCAACATCGAGATTCAACTCGGGGTGAAAGGCCTTAATCTGATCCATATCATTCTGGAAGCTCAACTTGGTCGAATCCCTCAAATCATCCAGATCTTGATCCAACCGGGCAAGGAAATGCGCCCTGCTCATTAGACCCTTGGTATCCTCGTCTTCATCATCCTTGGGATAGAAAGTCTCTTTCAACTTCCTGTTCTGATCAACAGCTCTCTTCTTATCCACCTTCAGTTTGGCGATCACATTCGCCCGCACCGTCAGCTCTTTAGTCGCGACCTCAGCGACCTCAGTGGCCTTCCTCACTCTCTCTTCCGAATCAACTAGGAGGGACTTCAGGCGGCTGATTTCGCGCTCCTGCCCATAGCTTCCCTCGGCAAACATCGAGGCCATCGACAACACCCGCATCACTGCACTAGCATGCTCCGCCAAGGATAATCTCGGAGCAGGACGATCCATCTGCTTGAGGGACATCGAATCCGCCCGTTCAACCTCCAAATAAGTGCTCTCAAAAATGTTGCGCTACACAAAACATGGCGGCAAAGAATGTTTTGGTTTTGCATGAGCGTTGATCGTCAGATCCGTGATAGCTGGTCCAACTTTGTGCTTCTTGAGGGTCGAACCCGAAGTTATGCCCGGAGATCCTCGGGCAATGGGACCCGAGCCGGAGCCGCTTGTATAATTTCCCACCAGTCAAGTCTGAATGATCCTGGCCTTCCGCTTGTTGCCTTGCATCAACTTCTCCTGGATCTTGTCCAAGGATTTCGCCATAGAGCCTACAAAACAAAGAAAAGAGAAGAAGGTCAGACCGAATACGAGCATAAAATCACAACAAGTAAACAACAATAAAAAACATAGAGTACCAAATAGGTCGGACACTTCTTGTCTGTTTTAACAGGCCAGGAGAGTTGTGACGTCGATCAGCGGACGTTCCACAACTTCTCCTCCATCGGAAGCCAACATCACCTTCCCCTCCCCGTCGAGCATAGGGATCAGAATGAAATATGACATCACCTTACGAAAATCCTCAAAGATGGTTGCGTCCTCCTCGCCTAAAGCATCCCCTATTTGGACGTAGTCACTCACCGGTCGCCCGTAATGACCGCAATCCCACGAGAAAGGGAACCTCTAAATCCTCCTCCGAATGCGCCTTAAAAATCTTAGCCCGTTGTTTGAAAGAGATAAAACCCTTTCGGGCAGTCCCACGGCCCACCTGGCGCTGTAGAGAAAACAGCCGGAAGAATAGAGGAAGAGTAGCCCCCGCCCCCTGGTGCGTGCATGTCAACTCAAATGCCCTCATAAAGGCATAAGAATTAGGATGCAGTTGCGAGGAGGGCTCTACCCCCAGGTAACCGAGCACCAAGCATACCAGGTCACTAAAAGGCAGCCTAATCCCCAGGGTCGTAATGGCGTACTCGTACATCAAAAACTTTCTCCCACCAAATTCCGAGAAAATTTGGTCGTCGTCGCTCGGGCATATCACTCTCTAGTGGGCAGGGCCCCCCACCACAGGAAAAGGATCCACGCGCGGTCGAGCATAAGACGAGACTTTATCCAGCAAGTCTTCGACAACCCACTACTCGGGCATAAGTGCCCTCTCCTCCTCTTTTGGAACCACCGGAGCGCCAGCCTCTTCCCCAGACACGATCCCAACTTCGTTTGCTTCAATCGCCTCTGAATCCCCTGAGGAACTTTCAGAGCCCGACGGAACAGTTGCCGAGGAGCCTGAATCTTCTGATGAACTTTCCTCCATTCGTCCAACCTTCGCTTAAAGCCTCTTAAGATTACCCTGTTAGCAACTTCTGCTTGCCCGTTGGTCTGGGGGTGCTCGACAGAAGCGAAGTGTTGTTTGGTTCCCACCGAGGCTACAAATTCTTGGAAATGTTTATCAGTGAACTGGGTTCCATTGTCTGTTACGATGGCGAGCGGTACCCCGGATCGGGCGAGGATGTTCCGCTTGAAGAAGCGTAAGATTTTTAATGCGGTGATTTTCGCTAAGGCCTCCGCTTCGATCCATTCAGTGAAAAAGTCGACACCCACGATGAGGTACTTGTTTTGGCCGGTTCCGATGACGAAGGGTCCCAATATGTCCAGTCCCCACCAAGCGAACGACCACGGGGAACACAGTGGTTTCAACTCAGTAGGAGGTGCTACGTGCACTTCACCATGTCGTTGGCACTTGTCACATTTTATAACGTGCTCATTCGCATCGTCCTGCATTGTCGGCCAATAGTATCCTGCTCGTAGGATCTTGCGAGCGAGCGATCGCCCACATGGATGTTGTGCGTTGATCCCCTCGTGGACTTCCCTCATCACGTGTGGAATGTTTTCTTCCTCGACGCATCTGAGGAGTGGTGTGGAGAAACATCGGTGATACATCTTCCCCCCGACCATCGTATTCGAGCATGACCTACGACGTACGGTGTTGGCCGTTTTCGGGTCTGTTGGTAACTCGTCTTTGGTCAAATAGTTTAATACTAGGGTCATCCAATAGTTAGCATCGCTCACGACGTTGACGTCTATTAGTGTTGACGTTTTCCCAATGCTGGGCTGAGGGAGTATCTCTTGTATGACGAATTTGTTGCCCCCTTTTTTCTTTGTTCTCGCCAGTTTGGACAATATATTCGCGCGGGACGTGCCTGACTTCCACGGATGTGAATCGTTTTAGCTTCTCTTTGACCAAGGCTAAGTATTCGGCCATGTTGTCGTTCTTGGCTTGAAAATCACCCCGTACCCAGTTGGCGACCAACTGGGAGTCTGTGCATATTATAATTTCCTCTGCTCCTAGGTCGTCCGCAAGGCGTAAACCGGCCAGGAAGGCTTCGTACTCTGCTTGATTATTGGATGTGGGGAAAGACAAGGTTAGGGATACTTCGATGAGGGTTCCTTCCTCTCTCTCCAACATCACCCCGGCCCCGCTGCCTATCGAGCTAGATGTTCCATCGACGAAGATGGTCCATCTAGACGGAGATGTTGCAGTTTGTTTGGTGAAGGTAAGTTCTGCTACAAAGTCGGCCAAGGCTTGAGCTTTGAGGGCCTGCCGTCCTTCGAATTTGATGTCGAACTCGAGTAATTCCAGTGACCATTTCAGCATTCGTCCGGCCATATCTGGTCTTCCGAGCATCTGCCTGATGGGTTGGTCTGTCCTGACGACAATAGTATGAGCTAAGAAGTAGTGTCGTAACCTTCTTGCTGCGAAGAGGAGGGCTAGTGCTACTTTTTCGATTTGTAAGTACCTGAGTTCAGGGCCGCTCAATGCCTTGCTCGTAAAGTAAATGGGTTTTTGCCCTTCGGGAAGATCGTGAATAAGGGATGCGTTTACCGCTTTGTTTGCCACAACGAGGTAAAGGTGCAGCGTTTCGCCTTCGTTAGGTATGGAGAGTACCAGGGGCTCAAATAGTGCTTTTTCCAAGTGAGTCAAGGCTTGCTCACATTCGTCAGTCCATTCGAAAGTTGATTCCTTACGCAGGAGTTTGTAGAACGGGAGCGCGTGTTGGGCAGACTTAGTCACAAATCGAGCGAGAGAAGCGAGCACTCCATTTAACGATTGTATGGATTTTTTAGAGTTTGGGGAAGGTATCTCCACGAACGCTCTGCATTTGTCTGGGTTGGCTTTGATCCCTCGCTCGGTCAAATAAAACCCGAGCAATTTACCCGCTCGAACTCTGAATGTACATTTTTCAGGGTTGAAACGCATCTTGTATTTTCGAGCTTGGTCGAACACCTTTCGTAGGTGGGAAGCATGATTCGTTTCTTTCTGAGATTTGACTATCATGTCGTCCATGTACACTTCGAGCATGTCTCCAATTTCTGCTCGGAAAACTTTGTTCATCATGCGCTGGTAAGTGGCGCCTGCGTTTTTTAGAACAAAGGGCATAACGTTATAATAGTAATTGCCTGATTCGGTCATGAAGGCCGTGTGTTTTTTGTCGGCCACGACCATGGGAATTTGATTATATCCTGAATAAGCGTCTATAAATGATAGTAGTTTGAAATCGACCGAGTTGTCGACCAATTTATCAATATTTGGCAATGGGTAAGCATCTTTCGGGCAAGTCCGGTTAATATCGGTATAATCAACGCACATTCTCCACTTTCCATTAGATTTTTTCACAAGTACAACATTGGAAAGCCAGGTAGTGTACCTGGCCTCCGTTACAATGTTTGCCTCTAGGAGGTCTTCTAAAGCTTTTTCGGCCGCTTTAGTTTTTTCGGTCGACTGTTTCTTCCTTCGTTGGGCAACGACCTTGTGGTTAGGATCAATGGAAAGATGGTGGCATGCTAGGTCTGGATCGAGTCCGGGCATTTCCGCTGCACTCCATGCGAACAGGTCGGCGTTCCCTTTTAAGCATGCCTCCAGTTGTTTCTTTTCCAGATCTGGGAGATAGGCCCCAATTTTTACGCATCTGCTCGGATCTTCTCCTAGCGGGATCAACTCTAAATCGTCGTCGGGGATTGGCCGGGCTAACGAAGAGGAGGGCTATAGGTTGCTTTCGGCTTTGTCAGAAAACCTGCAATCTAGGTCGATGGAATCGACCCGAGGGAGAGGTGCGGGCACTTATGCGTTCACGGAGGTAGCTGAGGAGGAAGCTTTGGGCTGGTATGATATCAAGGTAAGGCCTTTGGAGGCTGCTTCGAAACAACGACGGGCGGCTTCCACGTCACCATGTAGGGTGGCCACCCTCCCTAACATTGTGTAATACTTCATCTTCAGGTGGACGGTTGATGGGACGACCAGGAGATCATCCAACGTTGGTCGAACAAGAATGCATTGATATAGAGAAGGGCAATCGACGACCAAAAATTGGACGTGGATGGATCAGGCAGTTTCTGTGGCTCCAAATGTGACTATGAGATTGTCACACCCCAAATTTTACCCCTAACTGCTCGCATCATACAGTCATCGCATTTAGCAAGAATTCCAGATTTACTTTTTTCTGTTGCTTTCTTCTCATTTTTTTTAGTTATTTATAATTTTTATTCTCAATTTCTTTTCACTTATAAGCTTCCATTTTAATTTAATTTCTATTTCTCATTTATAACCTTTTTAATTCATTTTTGTGTTTTAATTTTAATTTCTATTTTCGTTTCTATTTTCAAGTTCCTATGTTAAAATTTTATTTCAATTTCTATTTCTAATTTTTAGTTCAATTTTCAAATTTTTTCTAAACTTATTTGTTACTTCTTTTCATTATCAAGTTCTCATTCCTAAATTAATTTTTATTTCATTTTTAAGTTTTTATTTTTGAATTTATTTTCTATTCTTCAATTTTAATTTTATTTCATTTTTAAGTTGTTATTTCTAAATTTAATGTCAATTTCTATTTGTAATTTTTCAATTCATGTATTTATTTTATAAACTCCAAGATTATTTCTTTAGTCCTAAGTCTTTTCAATTTCAGGTTTAATTTTTAGTTTCTAATTTATTTTCAATTCTAAGTTTAATTTCTAGTTTTTTTAATTCACTTCCACTTCCAAGTTTTAATTTTTATCCCAATTTTCCATTTCAATTCATATTCATGTATTTATTTTCTAAACTCTAAATTTATTTCTTAAGTTCTAAGTTAATTTTAATTCCAAGTTTAATTATTTAGTTTCTAAGTTATTTTTCAATTTTAAGTTTAATTCTTTTTTTAATTCACTTCTAATTCAAGTTTATATTTAATTTCTAATTTAAAGTTCTCATTTCAAATATTAAATTTCAATTTCAAATTATAACCATAGTGTAAATATCCAACTTTTATTCCAAATTTTTGTTTATGTTACAACCAAAAATGTACAGTACAACCACAAAAATGCAGCAACAAAACCACCCACAAAGCACCAAAATTCAGCAGGACCACAAGGCAATCCAGCCTGCTCCATACAGCCCCTCAACAGCAGCATGCAGCCACCAACAGCCTCTGCTCCACTACTCCATTGCAACAATTTCTCAGACTTTGTCCCTTTTTTTGAAACCCTTCACCTACAAGTTTTCACAGTACAAAAATCAGAACAACTATCAAAAATTACATCCAAAACAGCCATATAAACACCACAAATCAGCCCCATATAACTCACACCAGAACAGCCCTCAAACACTACTGTTATATTCAAAATCCAGCCACTAAACAGCCCCAAAAAGCCATCAAACACACTACAAAATACAGCCTCAAAAGCCACTGTGATATCCAAATTCAATACTGCAAACAGCCCCAAAAAAAACCGCAAATTCAGCCATACAAACAACACAGTTACATCCCAAAATCCCAACTGAAAACAGAACTACAAAAAACACACAAAACAGCCACCCAAAGCCACTGTTACATCCAAATCACAACACAAAGTTCAGTCATCAAACATACCAAATAACCCAGAAAATTTCTGCCATAAGAAAACTTCATCCACAAATTTCAGCAACAACAAAAGAGAAAACAAGAAAATTCAGAGGAATAGGAGGCTACCATTCGCGGATCCTTCACCCCGATAACGTTCGGGTCGGTATTGCTCTCTTTCCTTTCACTTTCTTTTCAGCATTCTGTCCATATTTAGTTTCCTGTTTGTTGTTCCATTTCAGTTTCAAACCTGTATGCACAAAATAGACTTAATATTAAAAACTTCAAAAAAAAGGAAACTTAAAACCAAATTCAGTCACAACAAACACCATCACTAACTCACCCAAAACCTGACCTGAGGCACATATCACCTTCTTCATCTTCGATCAAAAACTCATTCAACCCATCATACCCTTCTTCAGCTCACCTCTTTCTCCTTGAACAAACGACCTCAGCCACCAATCAGTCCCAACACCATAAACTCCATCAACAAAACCAACTGCAGCCGAAACACGCAAACCCGTCACATAAACCATCACAAAACATCAAAAAAAAAAAACAGAAGAGAAAAGAACCTACCATCAATCTCAGAAACAAAGCCACAACCAAAAAAATCCGAAACCAGAGGCAGCCACAAACCAGAAAACTTCAACAACCAAATACTTCACAAACAAAAAAGAACAACAACACCAGCAGCCACAATCAACACTAAACCAGCCACAAAACCGTTTTCTACTCCTTCCTCTCCAACCATCGTCACCTGCAACGAAAAACCTGAACAACAATAACCATTCACCAATCAACCTTTGAAACCAACACAGAAAAGAAACAAACTCAACTCACCGTAAATCGTTCACCACCCTTTGTCATCTCTGTCGACGCCCCTCATTTCACACAACCAAACCGCTTCAAATTCCTGAAACTTACCGTGAAACACATAAACCCTCGAATCCACCTTAACCGAAACAAAGGCAAAAAAGCAAAGAAAAAGAAGAAGTTGTGACTGTGAGATAAGCCGAAGCTTACTAACCTCCACTGTGAACCGCGCCGTGAGACGCTACCCTCACCGACCACCAAACAACACGGTGGAACCCAAACCAATATAGAAAAGAGACGAAGAGTTGAGTTTCAAAAACTAGAAAATGAAAAACCAGAAAATCACAATTTTAAAACTTTCAAACCCTCACCTGAACCGTTCACAGACCCAAAGCCTTAAACCTTCGGCCATCGCACGCCGGTCACCGCCTTCAGCCGCCATGAAAACCCTTTCAACAACACGAACCGGCCACCAACAGAAGTTCGAAAACACTTCATCATTACTAACCAAAATAGAGCTGATTCGAAAAACCTCCCACGAGAACCGCGAACAATCGTGAGAGAAACACGCACGAAACCAAGCTTGAAATCTGGAATTCACTTTCGCAGAACCGCAGTCACCGTGAACTCACAGAACCAAATCATCCCTTGACACCCCGCTACAAACCTGCAACAAACCAATCAAAACAGACCCGGCCGCAACCCCAACCGTAAACCACCGGCGAGAATCACAGAACTTCCGCCGATTTCGAAGCCGTACAACCCAACTCAGACACAAGCTCACGCATCTACAAAACCGCCTTCCACCTCCATTCAACTACACCCCTCCGTCAACCTCAAACACCCGCGACCTCTCCGAACCGTTCAATCCGCCACTCAGCCTCAGCCCTCCGTGACAGGCCTAATCACCTTCAACTTTCCCTTTGCCAATCTCAAATCCCTAACCACCAGCCTTCCCGATCCGAAGCAAAACCTGAACAACCCAGCGAATCCGCCCTCAAACCCTCAATCTATCATCACCTCTCATAATCCGAAACAGAATCCGTCACCACCGGCAATTTGAACCGAAACCATTTGGGAGATTCGCGAGAGAGACCGAGAAGACCGCCGGCCGCCACCCATTCCGCCGCGAAACCCATACCCACCACTGTAATCCGAAACCTGAGAGCAGAGAGGTGTGCGACGGAAAACCTTGAGAGAAACGCGAGCGAGGTTGAGGCCTGATCATCGAGAGAGAGAGAGTAACTTTTCTTTTTTTTTCGGATTTTGTTTCTCATGTGAGCAAATACGTTTTTTTCATTCTTTTTTACTGACCTTTTTTATTTATTTATTTTCTTTCTTATTTTTATATTGTCTAATTATCATTAAATTTAGGATAAGTTTAATTTGTTTTGGGTTGATTTCTCCTAAGCCCATGTTGAATCTGCTCCCTGCACACACTAAGACAACTTATCGGCACCCCTTTCCTTTTAAACTATGTTTTTATTATTTTAATTTAAGTTCTTCTTTTTTATTATTTAATTAATATAGTTTAAAATTTGTCCTAAATTCATTTGTTCTTGTCTGTTTATGCTAGAAAAAACTCTATTATTAGAAATTTAGTTTATTCTTATTTCTTTATTTCTTTAATTTGGATTTATTATCCTCTTTTAGGGCCGATGATATGACAAAAAGTCACGATAAATCGTTTCCGATTAATCGTGACCAATATGAGGCCATGTATTTATTTTATTCCATTTAATTCATTCTATTTCAATTTATTTCACTTTATTTATTTATTTATTATTTATTATTTCTCGCATTCTCAGACCGTATTAACTTCATTTCAAAAATAATAAAATTCCTTGGTCCAACGCCAAGTGAACTTCACATACACTTCACTCACACACGTAAGTCGGTCATTTACGATCGCCATCTGCACAGTTCCTTACACTGCACAGCTTTTCAACTTAAGCAAATTGATGCACCGCGCTTGTTTTCTACCCCAGCATTCTCGATCCATATATCGAGCCATAGCCCAGTTCTTAAGCCCTTTACCTCGCATTTCCATTTACTTTATCCAGTTTATTTTTTGCAAGTAGCAACCTATTGCCTTAGACTTAGGAGTTTGCACCCTCATTTACTTACTTTATTTTTTCGCATTTAAATCCAAAAGGGAAAGAACTCCTGCAGTTGACTCAATGTCATAGGAAGTTTAGCCATCCCTAGTTACCATTTTGACCTTAGCAATTAGGTCCCTCTTTTCTTTGACCTTAGCAATTAGGTCCCTCATCCTTAGGTCCTTAGCCATTAGGTCCTTAGTGTTTTATTTTATAAATTTTTGTGACTTTGTTAAGTCACGTGAGTGTTTGCCATAACACTTACTTTCCCCCGCGAACCTTGAGCGTAACCAAGTGTTCGTTAATCCTTAGGAGAACTACGAGTGCTCTGATTCTATACCCGATACGTAGGCATCGATGCGATGTTGTGCGAGCACCATTAGAAATAAAACCTTAGGTTCCCTTAATTTTAACAAGCAATAAACAACAATACACAAATATTAACAAGAGGTTCCCGTAGGATACTGCGGATGCTTAGGATGCTAACACCTTCCCTAGGTATAATCAACCCCCGAACCTAGTTTCTCCTTATTTAGGATTTTTACGATCTTTTTCCCTTTTCCCTTTGGATTAAATTAAAGTCGGTGGTGAACATAAAAGTTTTGCGATTCAAGCTCACCTAATAGCTTGGTATCCGATTCTCACCGCGACAGAAATGGCGACTTCACTGGGGAAACCAATTTTTGAGGGTTAAACCCACCTTGTATATTTGTATATTTGTTGTTGTATTGCTTGTTATTATTTTGGATTTTTTTTGTTGGGTGTTCCATGTGAGGTGAGATAAGTCCTAACCCGGACTTGAGTGCAAAATAAGTTAGGACGGTGGTATATTCAAGAAGGCTTGTAGGGAGTTGAGTCCCGACCAAGTTGACTTGAGACACCACCACTCAGCGGAGGCCTCCTCGGATGTAGTTTTGTTGATCGAGTTCAGTCGTGAAAACATTACTATATTCGACCTGAGAGCCATTAATGCTGAGGACCGTAGAACATTTACCCCCACTTGGCCTTTTAGGGATGTAGTGCGATGACTATGAGGGTGCAATTCCGAAATAGTTGATACGCGATACTACACTCAGATGAGACTCTCTTGAGAATATTACTGATTACCAAGTTGAGTTGGGAAGTCGGTAATATCCGAAAGATGGGACAATGATTCTGGGAACTTTTAGAACCCGTTGTACAGGTGCAAATAAACTCATAGTACATACTTTTTGGGAGGGTTGAACCTTCGACCTCATGCAAGCTTTGAACCTAAGCCTTGTTTGTGTTTGTGTATTCATTGCATTCACGCATCATGAAGCATCATTTTTACCATTTATTCAAGGAACTCAGAAACTCTATCTTTGCAAATATCGTAGGTATCATCATGGACTTTGGAAGAAGAAACACTGTCAAGTACACATTCAAAACTCCCAAACTTGAAGACCTAAGGAAATTAAGAGATTTGGTTGTGGATCAAGAAGCCTTCATGGAGAAGCATAGGAGACTTTTAGCCTTACTGAAGACTGAGTGGGATGGAAGGTTGCTCTCTGTGATGCTCCAGTTTTATGATCCTCTCTACCATTGTTTTACGTTCCCTGATTACCAATTGGCGCCTACTTTGGAAGAGTATTCATTTCTGGTGGGATCACGTGTTAAGGATGAGTTTCCATTCCCTTTTCTAGAGAAGAACCCTGAAGAAGCGGAGATTGCAAAGGCGACATATTTGAGTGTTCCTGAGATCAAGGCAAATATGACCTATAAAGGAAAGGTTTTTGGATTCCCTACAAAGTTTTTGGTAGAAAAGGCCAAGAATTTTGTTAGTGTGAAGGATATGAAAGCTTTTGAGGCGACCTTTATTCTGCTAATATACGGAGTGTTGCTCTTCCCAAACTTTGAAGACTTTGTTGACCTGAACGCCATCAAGATCTTTCTGAAGAAGAACCCGGTCCTTACTTTGCTCGGAGACGCTTACCATTCCATCCATCTGAGGAATCTCCATAAGGGAGGGATGATTACTTGTTGTGCATCATTGCTGTATGAGTGGTTTATTTCGCACTTGCCTAAGTCATCTTCATTTTGGAACCTTAAGGATGGTTTGTGGTGGTCACAAAGGATCATGTCTCTTACCCACTCTGACATTAGTTGGTACAGTCGTGTTTATGATGGAGCCTTGATTATTGACAGCTGTGGTGATTTTGCTAATGTGCCTCTTCTTGGCACTAAAGGAGGAATCAGCTATAATCCAGTTTTGGCTCGCCGCCAACTCGGGTATCCGTTGAAGGACAAACCTAAGAGTGTTGAAGTGGGAGGAATTTTCTTTAAGGATGACGAAGAACCAGAGCTCAAGAAACAGATTATGCAAGCTTGGAAGTACATCCATAGGAAGGGGAGGAGTAGCTTGGGAAAGCCGAATTGTGTTTCTATGGAACCCTATCTCCAATGGGTACGAGATAGGGCAATCAGTCTGAAGATGCCTTACCCTCGCCAGGATCCTATGACCTTCAAGAAACCCATTCTAATCTTTATGGACGATGCAGAAAAGCTGAAGATTGATTTGGAGAAAGAGCTTCGAGAGAAGAATGCATGGAAGAATCGACATCAGATCATCAGTAGTGAGAATGAAGAACTTAGAAGACAACTGAAGATGAAGGAAGAAGAAGAGCTCTCCAACAAGAAAAGGAAAGCGCAAGAGGATTTATTTTCCTCTAGCACTCAAGGGGACATTTCTTGGAAGTCGATCGTGGATCAACTTATGCTTGAAAGGGCTCAGATGAAGGCACAAATCGAGAAGCTCAACTTGAGGCTTTTAGGAGAATCTCCTTAGGACTTTGTCTTTGTCTTTATTAAGCTTTGTTTGGGATTTTTGAAGATGTACTCAAGACTTTGTATCACCTTTTGAATTTAATGAAATCATGTCCTTTGATTATTATGTGTTCCTTGGTATTTGCAAATTGTTTCTTAAGTTCCTTGAATAACATTTTAATTTTCGCATTGCATTCATACATTTGGCATTTCATTTGCATTTCATTTGCATTCTTTTTCATATAAACTCATTCCCGTCATCTGCTCTCAATTCAGCTTTCACACTGAGGCTCTCACGCAAATACTATACTCGAGCTCAAGCCAGAAAGAGGATGGCTGAAAGAGACATAGAGATGGACATAGTTAACGAGGAGCTTACTGAAATTCGTGGGAATATGGGTCAGATGATGGAAATGTTGCAGGTCATTCGAGCAAAGATGGATACCCAGCAGACTGTAGTGTTAGAAATTGTCACTGCAACTACTGAGCCTACGTCATCAGTCACTACCCCTGTGACCTGGCCTCCTTTTGGGCTTCCTCAGGGATTCGTTCCTCCTCCACAAGGGTTTGCTTCTCAAAGTTTTATACCTTCTTCCCAAGGACTTGCTGCTCAGGGTTTCTTCCCTCCTTCTCAGGGCTTTGCTTCTCAAAGTTTTATTCCTTCTTCCCAAGGACTTGCTGCTCAGGGTTTCTTCCCTCCTTCCCAAGGTCTAGCTTCTCAAAGTTTCGCACCTCCTTCTCAGGGCATGGCATTTCCTTTCCAAGGTTTTGTGCCTCTTCCTCAAGGATTTGCTGCTCAACAAACTGTTCCTGTGACTAATGAAGAGAACCATGCAGTTGCTAATTTTACACAAGACATTGTGCACACCCGTGCCCAACCATACTTTAATGACCATCAGGGGTATGAAGCGCCCGCTATGTCTGAAAACGGAGACGAGAAACATGAGAAAATGCAAGAGAATTTTGAAACCCTTGAAAAAAGGCTAAGAGCAATTGAAGGTGACCAGATCTTTGGGGCTGCTGCCAGAGAGATGTGTCTGGTGTCTGGATTGGTAATACCTCCAAAGTTCAAGATACCCACTTTTGATATGTATGAGGGTGCAACTTGTCCCAAGAACCATCTTTTGATGTACTATCGAAGAATGGCTGCACAGGTAGACAATGATAAATTGATGATCCACTGCTTCCAGGATAGTCTGAAGGGAATCTCCTCCAAATGGTATCTAACGCTGGACCAGTCGAAGATTCGCAGTTTCCAAGACTTGGCAAATGCTTTCATCCAGCAATACAAGTACAATATGGACTTGGCTCCCGATAGGAGGCAACTGTTGAGTATGTCGCAAAAAGATTCTGAATCATTTAAGGAATATGCTCAAAGGTGGAGAGGGACCGCTTCTCAAGTAGAGCCCCCATTGACTGAAAGAGAATTAGCTGACTGGTTTGTTGACACTGTGCGACCAGAATTCTATGAGAGAATGGTGGGAAGCATAACTGCTAGTTTCTCTGATTTAGTGGCTGTGGGAATCAAAGTTGAACTTGGTTTGAAAAGTGGAAAGATGAGTGGTGCATCTGGCAGTTCCAACACTGGCAGTGGAAGTAATGTCAAGAAATTTACCAGCAACTTCCACAAGAAGAAAGAGGGTGAGACGAATGCCATAATGACAAGTCAAAGAAGAAATCCTCTTTGGCAGAGACCTCCACCTATGGCTCAACAGCAGTATGCTCATCCACCACAGTATGCCCAACATCCTTATGTAGCGGCGGTTCAACCGTCATTTAATCCACAAGTCCCGATGTATCGGCCAACTCAAGCAGTACCGATGTATCAGCAAGCGGCTCCAGTGATTCCACCTTATCAGCCAATGCTCAACAATCCAGGCTATCAACAAGCGCCCAATGCTTCAGCCTACCAGCAGAGGACTCCAGCTCCTCATCCAAATCCCAACTTTCAGAATAGAAGACCAGGAGGAAGGCCTCTTAATCCTCGAATCCCTATGACTTATACTGAGTTATATCCTTCACTGCTGAAGAAAGGTTTGGTTACCCCAAGGCCTTTGGGTCCTCCACCAAATCCGCTCCCACCAAATTACAACTCAAATGCCCACTGTCTATTCCATGAAGGTGCCCCAGGGCACGATTTGGAGGGTTGTTATGCTTTGAAGTACATAGTGAAAGATTTGATGGAGAGGAACATTCTGTCATTTGGGAATACTGGTCCGAATGTCAAAGATAATCCTTTACCCAAGCATGGGTCCATAAATGCTATTGTTGACGAGTCTGACGAAGGTTTGATTTTCAACGCCACAGAGATCAAGACTCCGCTTCGGGACTTCCATGCAAATTTAGTGGAGGCGGGTGTACTGAAGAGCTGTCATAAGAATTGTGAGGGTTGTGTTGATAGTCCAAAGGGATGTGAATTGGTCTTAAAAGATGTTCAAATTTTGATTGATGAAGGTGTCTTACAAGTGAGCGGTCATATGAAGAAGAATGAAGTGGCAATGATTGAACCCATTTTCAACTTGCCTGAATCTGATTCTACCTGGGTGCCAGTGTTCAACCTGCCTGAATCTTCAGGAGTTCAACCTATCTTCAATACTCCAGAATCTGTGGTGCCAATTTTCAATATACCTGAGCCAAGATTTGAACAAAGGAGTAACTCTTTCCTTTATGAAGACACTAAAGCAGTTCCATGGAAGTATGATACAGGGAGAGTTCATCAGAAGATTGATAAAGCTAGTCGCCAGGGAGGTTCAAAAGTTGCAAGTGCTGACATAGTAGGTGCAGGTCGTTTGACTCGCAGTGGTCGTGTTTATACTCAGCAAGTCAATACGGCTCCGCCTAAAGAAGTCATTCCAGCTGTTGCCAACAAGGATAAAGAAGTAGTCTTGGGAGAAGAGGATGCAGAATTTCTCAGAATCATTAAGAAGAGTGATTATAAGGTTATTGATCAGCTACATCAAACGCCTTCCAAAATATCTATCCTATCACTTCTTATGCATTCTCCGGCTCATCGAAGTGCGCTTCAGAAGTTGCTAGCTCAAGCCCATGTTACACATGATATAACAGTGAATCAGTTTGATGGAGTCATTGCTAATATCACTGCATGTAACAACCTCAGCTTCAGTATGGAGGATCTTCCAAAAGAGGGCTTGGACCATAACCGTGCTCTCCACATATCTGTGAAATGTCAAGAGGATACTTTAGCAAGAGTTCTTGTGGATACAGGATCTTCATTGAATGTTTTGCCGAAAAGAACACTTGCTAAGTTATCTTATCAAGGGGCAGAGATGATGCCCAGTGCACTGATTGTGAAAGCTTTTGATGGGTCAAGGAGAACCGTTATTGGAGAAGTAGACCTACCAATCTTGATTGGGCCACAGGTCTTCAAAATCACCTTCCAGGTTATGGACATCAATCCTAATTACAGCTGCTTGCTGGGAAGACCTTGGATCCATGCCGCTGGGGCAGTCACTTCTACCCTACATCAAAAGATGAAATTTGTGGTCGATAACAAGCTGGTAACGGTGTCTGGTGAAGAAGATCTCATGGTCAGTAACCTTTCTTCCTTTAGCTATATTGAGGCTGACGAAGATGCTTTGGAAACTTCCTTCCAAGCTCTTGAGATAGCCAATGCTGTCCTTTTGGAAGTTGAGGAACCAAAAGGGAAGGGTATCCCATCTTTCGCATCGCTGAAGAGTACCATTTCCACCATCGAAGAAAGAAGCCATGAAGGTTGGGGTGATGTCATCGACGTCAAACAGAAGCTAGATCGTTGCGGGTTGGGTTACAAACCAACTCATGTGAAGGAAGGAGCGTCAACCTCCGTTAAAGGACGTCTGAAGACCATTCAAGAGGTGTTTTCCAGCGCTGGTTATCAGGTCAATGCAATTGATGGAGTTTATGAAGATGAAGATGTGAATCATCTGGTGTATCAGTGTGAAGAAGCCTTGGGCAATTGGGAGGCAGTCGAGATCCCAGAGATTTTTCCATTGTCAAAGTAATTTGTTGTTTTTTAAATGTTTTCAAAGTTCCCTAGCTCTGCCCAAGGCTACGGGAGTATTTTGTAGGGCCCCTTCTCATTTTTTTAAAGTTATTATCAATGAAGGCATTTTGTTGAACTCTTATTTTGATTATTTACTGTTTTTCTCTCTTTTCACTTTTAAAAGAAAATGGCAATCTTTCAAAACCAATAAAAAGCTTTTTCTCTTGCATTTCTCTATTTTCCACTTTTAATAAAAGCAAATCATTATCATATGCAGAATAAACGAAAACCCTGTTGAATCCAATGACTCTACATTCTCTCCTAACTTTGATTCGCCCATCTACCAAGCGGAAGATGAAAGTGAGGAAGATTGTGATATTCCCGAAGAACTGGCAAGATTAGTTGAGTATGAGCACACAGATCTTCAGCCACATAAGGAGCAGGTAGAGACCATCAACCTTGGCACTGATGAAGATGAGAAGGAAGTCAAGATTGGTACAACACTTGGGGCAGACATCAGAGAAAGATTGGTCAAGCTTCTCAGAGAGTATGTAGATGTGTTTGCATGGTCGTATCAAGATATGCCCGGTTTAGACACAGACATAGTGGTCCACAAGTTACCTCTTCGACCAGATTGTCCTCCCGTAAAGCAAAAGCTTCGAAGAACAAGACCAGACATGGCTCTGAAGATTCGAGAAGAGGTCAAAAGGTAGTTCGATGCGGGTTTCCTCGCAGTTGCAAAGTACCCTGAGTGGGTAGCTAATATTGTGCCAGTCCCT
This sequence comes from Lathyrus aphaca, assembly GCA_963966055.1. Taxonomy (NCBI): domain Eukaryota; kingdom Viridiplantae; phylum Streptophyta; class Magnoliopsida; order Fabales; family Fabaceae; genus Lathyrus; species Lathyrus aphaca. The sequence continues at coordinate 505,348,522 of OZ014522.1, read as the reverse complement.
AAAAAGGATGGCAAAGTCAGAATGTGTGTGGACTATAGAGATTTGAACAAAGCCAGTCCGAAGGACGATTTCCCTCTTCCGCATATTGATACTTTGGTTGACAACATTGCTAAATTTGTTGTTTTCTCCTTCATGGATGGGTTTTCAGGATACAACCAAATCAAGATGGATCCTGACGATATGGAAAAAACTACATTCATCACACCATGGGGCACTTATTGCTACAAAGTTATGCCATTTGGTCTCAGAAATGCAGGAGCCACCTATCAGAGGGCAATGGTCACCCTTTTCCATGATATGATGCATAAAGAGATAGAAGTCTATGTGGATGATATGATTGCCAAATCACAGAGTGAGGAGGATCATTTGAATCATCTCTTGAAGTTATTTGAGCGTCTCAGAAAGTTCCAACTGCGTCTGAATCCAGCTAAGTGTACTTTTGGTGTCCGATCAGGAAAGTTACTTGGTTTTATTGTTAGTCAGCAAGGAATTGAAGTAGATCCAGATAAGGTCAGAGCAATTCAAGAAATGCCAGCTCCAAAAACAGAAAAGCAAGTCAGGGGTTTCCTCGGAAGATTGAACTACATCTCCAGATTCATCTCCAACATGACTGCAACATGTGAGCCTTTATTCAAGTTGCTCCGGAAGAATCAAGCAATTGAGTGGAGTCCCGATTGTCAACTAGCTTTTGAAAAGATTAAGGTTTATTTACAAGAACCTCCTATCTTGATCCCACCTACTCCAGGGAAGCCTCTTTTCATGTACCTGACTGTACTCGAGAGATCTATGGGTTGTGTATTAGGCCAACAGGATGAAACCGGTCGTAAGGAGCATGCCATTTATTACTTAAGCAAGAAGTTCACAGATTGCGAAAGCAGATATTCACTCTTAGAGAAGACTTGCTGTGCCTTGGCATGGGCTGCTAGACGCCTCAGGCAATACATGATTTGTCACACTACTTTGTTGATCTCGAAAATGGATCCAATAAAGTACATCTTTGAGAAGCCTGCTTTGACTGGAAGACTCGCCCGTTGGCACATGTTGTTATCCGAATACGATATCCAATATGTAACCCAGAAGTCTATCAAGGGCAGTGTTTTATCTGAATACCTTGCTGATCATCCTGTCGAAGATTATGAACCTTTGAAATTCGATTTCCCGGACGAGGACATTATGTTGATAAAGGACTGTGAAGTTCCAGGTCCTGATGAAGGTCCCGAGCCAGGTTCTCGTTGGAAGATGATGTTCGATGGTTCCTCTAACTACATGGGGCATGGTGTAGGAGTTGTTTTGATGAATCCTGATGGTGGTTATACTCCTTTCACAGCCAGATTATGTTTCGAATGTATAAACAACATCGCAGAGTATGAAGCATGTGTTTTGGGTATCGAAGCTGCAATTGATACCAGGATCAAGATTCTTGATGTATACGGAGACTCAGCTTTGGTGATATACCAAGTCAAAGGTGAATGGGAGACCCGTGACGAGAAGTTGATCCCATACCGTGCCCACATTGTGGAATTGATCAAATACTTTGATGAGGTCACTTTCCATCATGTTCCTAGGGCAGAGAATCAAATTGCAGATGCTTTGGCTATGTTGGCATCTATGTTTCAAGTCAGATTTCTTAATGAAGCTCCACTCATTACAATCGAGCGAAGAACTGCACCAGCCTACTGTCTACTGGTCGAAGAAGAAACTGATGAGAAACCGTGGTTCTATGACATTAAGAACTACTTGCAAAATCAGGAGTACCCAGCTGACGCAACAACTCTGGATAAGAAGACTCTGAGAAGATTGGCGTCCAAGTTCTTCCTCAGCAACAATGTGCTTTACAAGAGAAATCATGATATGGTTCTGCTCAGATGTGTGGACAGGCGCGAAGCAGACTTATTGATCAGGGAAATCCATGAAGGATCATTTGGAACACATGCCAATGGACATGCCATTTCCAGGAAGATTTTGAGAGCTGGATACTTCTGGCTGACCATGGAATCAGATTGTTTCAAGTATGCCAGGAAGTGTCATAAATGCCAGATTTATGCTGACAAGGTGCACGTACCTCCAACACTTTTGAATGTTCTGTCATCGCCTTGGCCTTTCTCTATGTGGGGCATTGACATGATAGGGGCAATTGAGCCTAAAGCTTCCAATGGTCACCGATTTATCTTGGTTTCAATTGATTATTTCACCAAATGGGTAGAAGCAGCTTCCTACGCCAATGTGACAAAGCAAGTGGTTGCCCGTTTCATCAAGAACCAAATTATCTGCCGTTATGGGATCCCAAGCCGAATCATAACAGATAATGGGACCAATTTGAACAACAAAACAATGAAAGAGCTGTGTGAGACATTCAAGATTGAACATCATAACTCTTCTCCGTATCGTCCGAAGATGAATGGAGCTGTTGAAGCTGCAAACAAGAACATCAAAAAGATTCTGCAGAAGATGGTAAAAACTTACAAAGATTGGCACGAGATGTTACCATATGCTTTACACGGATACAGAACATCAGTTCGCACTTCAACAGGGGCAACCCCTTTCTCTCTGGTGTATGGGATGGATGCAGTTCTCCCTATTGAAGTAGAGATACCATCTTTGAGAATCTTGATGGAAACCAAACTGGAGGAAGCTGAGTGGGTCCAAAACAGGTTTGACCAACTGAACCTCATTGATGAGAAGAGAATGACCGCCATGTGCCATGGCCAGTTGTACCAGAAGCGCATCAAGAGAGCATTTGACAAGAAAGTCCGTCTCCGAAAATTCAAAGAAGGAGATCTTGTACTCAAGAAAATCTTGCCAGTCCACAAAGACATGCGTGGAAAATGGAGTCCTAACTATGAAGGCCCATATGTTGTGAAGATGGCATTCTCCGGAGGTTCCTTAATCCTTACAACTATGGATGGTGAACAGCTGAAGCACCCGGTGAATTCTGATGCAGTCAAAAAATATTATGCCTAAATAAAACCCGATAGGTCGAAAACCAGAAATGGCGACCTATGCAAAAAATGGGTATCCCGGTGGATCAAAACCTATGAAGGAGATCCAGGCAAAAGTTAGGGATAAAAATGAAAAAATGAGAGCTCGCTAAGTTGAAAACCCGAAAGGGCGGCTTAGGCAAAAAAGAGCGTCCCGGTGGATTGAAAACCCGAAAGGGCGGTCCAGGCAAAAGTTAGGGACAAAGGCATTTGACTGTGTCAGATGGTGTTTACCATTACTGAAGAATCATAATGAAAGATCGATCCATTTGCTCTTGTCAGAAGCAAGGTGTCGGGCAGTCTTAGTTATTAGGGATTGTAGTGGTCGTTGGATTCAATGTAGACCTTTCCCCATTGCCATTTTCAAACTGTAATTTTCCATGGAGTTTTTGCCATTGGCAAGCTACCATTCTTGAATAAAATACAAACTTTGCCTATGATTTTTGTTGTTCAACCTCTTATTTTCTTTTGTTATGCAAAATGCCATCACTTGATTACAATTTAACTCTAAAAATGACAAGTTTTTAAGGAAATGTTTTTTGAAAACACACTGAAAAACTTTTAAGTTTCTTTGACTTTGGGAAAATTGGAAAAACCTTTTGTTTCCCCAAGGAGTCCTGGTTTGCAACAACACTTTTATACTATTATTGCAGAAATCCCCATAGAAGTTCAAAACTGATAACACTCTTGGATGGATCCTTGGACCAAGCATGATTTCCAAGTTCGAAGACATCTCCTCAGTGTTTTTCATATTGCGCATCTGAGTATTGGTGTTGAGAGCCTACTCCTCTTTGAGTCTTGTCATAGCTCTTTGTCTCTTTAGAGTCAACATTTGCATATCATGATCATTCGCATCATGCTCGATCATGCGCATTCGACATTAGCATTTGTCTTTCCCCAGTTGTCGTCTGTCTAACTCCAAGTCCAGATATCATTAGTGTTCAATTTGAAAATTCATTGTTTGTTGGTACCCGAAGTTTGGTTTACCAATGTTTCTGTCCCCAGTAATTGTTGGTGTCCCCCGTGGAATTCTAATTGTGGTTGGTATTTCTCTTTATGACCACCAATATCTCCTTGAAGTCCAATTGTCATTGGCACAAATCTTTTAAGCAGGTCCTGAAACCTTTTGCTTAAATCCAAGTCCATTTGATTTTGGCACATACTTGTACCTTTTCTCCTGATGGTTCCTGAAGGAATTTCCAGAGGTTGGATGTCTTATCTTATTTGAGAACTCCAACATATTTTGTTGTTACCTTTTTGTGTTAGCCGGTCGCTTAGAGCCGTTGATCTATCTTTGGGAGATTTGCATTCTATCCCCAATGCTAGCTGGTCGCTTAGAGCCACTACTAAATCACTGTGATTTCCTTCCTTATCCTCAGTGTTGGCAGTTACATTTGAACCTGCTAATTTACCACTTTGAATACTTTGACTACTTTGTCTTTATCATTCTTAGTGTCAACCGGTTTTTTTAACTTGTTGCGCATTCACTCTGAGTGTATCTTGGCTTTCTTTTGTAGTGTCAATAGGTTTCGAACCTTTTGTGCTTCCACTTCGAGTATTTTTGTTGTTATTCATGGTGTCAGTTGGTCGCATCGAGCCGCTGCGCATTCACCTTGAATAAGCTTTTTTGGTTGTATTCTTAGTGTCAGTTGGTCGCATCGAGCCGCTGCGCATTCACTTTGAATTTTATGTTTATCATTTCCAGTGACAGTTGGTCGCATCGAGCCGCTGCGCATTCACTTTGAATATATGTTGCCTTTTACTTCTCAAAGTCAATTTGGTCGCATAGAGTCATTGGTCAACCACTTCGATTTATTTCCTTGTCTTATTTGTATTCTTGGTGTCAGTTGGTCGCATCGAGCCACTGTGCAGTCACTTTGAATTTTGCTTTACCTGTGTTCGTTGATCCAACGCTTTGGATTTCCTTTTGTTCCCGTCTTTTGTTTTTCTCAGTGTTAGCAGTTACATTTGAACCCGCTAATTTACCATTTTGAATACTTTGACTACTTTGTCTTTATCATTCTTAGTGTCAACCGGTTTTTTTAACCTGTTGCGCATTCACTTTGAGTGTATCTTGGCTTTCACTTTTAATTTTGTTGTTGATATTCATGGTGTCAGTTGGTCGCATCGAGCCGCTGCGCATTCACTATGAATATGTTTATCTCGTCTTTATTCTTAGTGTCAGTTGGTCGCATCGAGCCGCTGCGCATTCACTTTGAATATTATGTTTTTCATTTCCAGTGACAGTTGGTCGCATCGAGCCGCTGCACATTCCCTTTGAATGTTTATTTTGTTGTATTCTCAGTGACAGTTGGTCGCATCGAGCCGCTGCACATTCCCTTTGAATGTTTATTTTGTTGTATTCTCAGTGACAGTTGGTCGCATCGAGCCGCTGTGCATTCGCTTTGAATGCTTATTTTGTTGATTATTCTTAGTGTCAGTTGGTCGCATCGAGCCACTGCGCATTCATTTTTGAATATTTTTGTGTTATTCATAGTGTCAGTTGGTCGCATCGAGCCGCTGCGCATTCACTTTGAATATTGTGTCGTTTCTATTTTCCAGTGACAGTTGGTCGCATTGAGCCACTGCACATTTCTTTTTGGATGTTTAGTTTGTTGTATTCTTAGTGTCAATTGGTCGCATCGAGCCGCTGCGCATTCACCTTGAATAAGCTTGTTGTCATTCTCAGTGACAGTTGGTCGCATGGAGCCACTGCACATTCCCTTTTGAATGTTTATTTTTGTTGGTATTCTTAGTGTCAGTTGGTCGCATCGAGCCGCTGCGCATCCACTTCGAATATGTTGTTTTTCTTCTCACAGTCATTTGGTCGCATAGAGCCATTGGTCTACCACTTCGATTTTACTTCCTTGACTTGTTTTTATTCTTGGTGTCAGTTGGCCGCATCGAGCCAATGTGCAGTCACTTTGAATTTTATTTTGTTTTGTCTGTGTTCGTTGATCCAACGCTTTGGATTTCCTTTTGTTCCCGTCTTTTGTTATTCTTAGTGTCGACAGTTACACTTGAACCTGTTGATTTATCACTTTGAATATTTCCCGTTTTCGTTTGTCATCCCCAGTGTTTGTCATCCCCAGTGTTTGTCATCCCCAGTGAGTCTTGGCTTGCGGTCGTCGTTATATTCTTATTCTGATCATTCATACCATAATCATCATTCATTGCATAGAGTTGCAGAGTTAGATAGTTTGTAGTCCAGCATAACATTGCATTTAGGGGCAAAATTTCCGGTTATTTCTGTATTTAAATACCTTTCACCCTGATCTCATGAGTGTCTACCGTCATTCATGCCATCTGGTAAAGTTATTTAAATAGGGGCAACTGTCACACCCCAAATTTTACCCCTAACTGCTCGCATCATACAGTCATCGCATTTAGCAAGAATTCCAGATTTACTTTTTTCTGTTGCTTTCTTCTCATTTTTTTTAGTTATTTATAATTTTTATTCTCAATTTCTTTTCACTTATAAGCTTCCATTTTAATTTAATTTCTATTTCTCATTTATAACCTTTTTAATTCATTTTTGTGTTTTAATTTTAATTTCTATTTTCGTTTCTATTTTCAAGTTCCTATGTTAAAATTTTATTTCAATTTCTATTTCTAATTTTTAGTTCAATTTTCAAATTTTTTCTAAACTTATTTGTTACTTCTTTTCATTATCAAGTTCTCATTCCTAAATTAATTTTTATTTCATTTTTAAGTTTTTATTTTTGAATTTATTTTCTATTCTTCAATTTTAATTTTATTTCATTTTTAAGTTGTTATTTCTAAATTTAATGTCAATTTCTATTTGTAATTTTTCAATTCATGTATTTATTTTATAAACTCCAAGATTATTTCTTTAGTCCTAAGTCTTTTCAATTTCAGGTTTAATTTTTAGTTTCTAATTTATTTTCAATTCTAAGTTTAATTTCTAGTTTTTTTAATTCACTTCCACTTCCAAGTTTTAATTTTTATCCCAATTTTCCATTTCAATTCATATTCATGTATTTATTTTCTAAACTCTAAATTTATTTCTTAAGTTCTAAGTTAATTTTAATTCCAAGTTTAATTATTTAGTTTCTAAGTTATTTTTCAATTTTAAGTTTAATTCTTTTTTTAATTCACTTCTAATTCAAGTTTATATTTAATTTCTAATTTAAAGTTCTCATTTCAAATATTAAATTTCAATTTCAAATTATAACCATAGTGTAAATATCCAACTTTTATTCCAAATTTTTGTTTATGTTACAACCAAAAATGTACAGTACAACCACAAAAATGCAGCAACAAAACCACCCACAAAGCACCAAAATTCAGCAGGACCACAAGGCAATCCAGCCTGCTCCATACAGCCCCTCAACAGCAGCATGCAGCCACCAACAGCTTCTGCTCCACTACTCCATTGCAACAATTTCTCAGACTTTGTCCCTTTTTTTGAAACCCTTCACCTACAAGTTTTCACAGTACAAAAATCAGAACAGCTATCAAAAATTACATCCAAAACAACCATATAAACACCACAAATCAGCCCCATATAACTCACACCAGAACAACCCTCAAACACTACTGTTACATTCAAAATCCAGCCACTAAACAGCCCCAAAAAGCCATCAAACACACTACAAAATACAGCCCCAAAAGCCACTGTGATATCCAAATTCAATACTGCAAACAGCCCCAAAAAAAACCGCAAATTCAGCCATACAAACAACACAGTTACATCCCAAAATCCCAACTGAAAACAGAACTACAAAAAACACACAAAACAGCCACCCAAAGCCACTGTTACATCCAAATCACAACACAAAGTTCAGTCATCAAACATACCAAATAACCCAGAAAATTTCTGCCATAAGAAAACTTCATCCACAAATTTCAGCAACAACAAAAGAGAAAACAAGAAAATTCAGAGGAATAGGAGGCTACCATTCGCGGATCCTTCACCCCGATAACGTTCGGGTCGGTATTGCTCTCTTTCCTTTCACTTTCTTTTCAGCATTCTGTCCATATTTAGTTTCCTGTTTGTTGTTCCATTTCAGTTTCAAACCTGTATGCACAAAATAGACTTAATATTAAAAACTTCAAAAAAAAGGAAACTTAAAACCAAATTCAGTCACAACAAACACCATCACTAACTCACCCAAAACCTGACCTGAGGCACATATCACCTTCTTCATCTTCGATCAAAAACTCATTCAACCCATCATACCCTTCTTCAGCTCACCTCTTTCTCCTTGAACAAACGACCTCAGCCACCAATCAGTCCCAACACCATAAACTCCATCAACAAAACCAACTGCAGCCGAAACACGCAAACCCGTCACATAAACCATCACAAAACATCAAAAAAAAAAACAGAAGAGAAAAGAACCTACCATCAATCTCAGAAACAAAGCCACAACCAAAAAAATCCGAAACCAGAGGCAGCCACAAACCAGAAAACTTCAACAACCAAATACTTCACAAACAAAAAAGAACAACAACACCAGCAGCCACAATCAACACTAAACTAGCCACAAAACCGTTTTCTACTCCTTCCTCTCCAACCATTGTCACCTGCAACGAAAAACCTGAACAACAATAACCATTCACCAATCAACCTTTGAAACCAACACAGAAAAGAAACAAACTCAACTCACCGTAAATCGTTCACCACCCTTTGTCATCTCTGTCGACGCCCCTCATTTCACACAACCAAACCGCTTCAAATTCCTGAAACTTACCGTGAAACACATAAACCCTCGAATCCACCTTAACCGAAACAAAGGCAAAAAAGCAAAGAAAAAGAAGAAGTTGTGACTGTGAGATAAGCCGAAGCTTACTAACCTCCACTGTGAACCGCGCCGTGAGACGCTACCCTCACCGACCACCAAACAACACGGTGGAACCCAAACCAATACAGAAAAGAGACGAAGAGTTGAGTTTCAAAAACTAGAAAATGAAAAACCAGAAAATCACAATTTTAAAACTTTCAAACCCTCACCTGAACCGTTCACAGACCCAAAGCCTTAAACCTTCGGCCATCGCACGCCGGTCACCGCCTTCAGCCGCCATGAAAACCCTTTCAACAACACGAACCGGCCACCAACAGAAGTTCGAAAACACTTCATCATTACTAACCAAAACAGAGCTGATTCGAAAAACCTCCCACGAGAACCGCGAACAATCGTGAGAGAAACACGCACGAAACCAAGCTTGAAATCTGGAATTCACTTTCGCAGAACCGCAGTCACCGTGAACTCACAGAACCAAATCATCCCTTGACACCCCGCTACAAACCTGCAACAAACCAATCAAAACAGACCCGGCTGCAACCCCAACCGTAAACCACCGGCGAGAATCACAGAACTTCCGCCGATTTCGAAGCCGTACAACCCAACTCAGACACAAGCTCACGCATCTACAAAACCGCCTTCCACCTCCATTCAACTACACCCCTCCGTCAACCTCAAACACCCGCGACCTCTCCGAACCGTTCAATCCGCCACTCAGCCTCAGCCCTCCGTGACAGGCCTAATCACCTTCAACTTTCCCTTTGCCAATCTCAAATCCCTAACCACCAGCCTTCCCGATCCGAAGCAAAACCTGAACAACCCAGCGAATCCGCCCTCAAACCCTCAATCTATCATCACCTCTCATAATCCGAAACAGAATCCGTCACCACCGGCAATTTGAACCGAAACCATTTGGGAGATTCGCGAGAGAGACCGAGAAGACCGCCGGCCGCCACCCATTCCGCCGCGAAACCCATACCCACCACTGTAATCCGAAACCTGAGAGCAGAGAGGTGTGCGACGGAAAACCTTGAGAGAAACGCGAGCGAGGTTGAGGCCTGATCATCGAGAGAGAGAGAGTAACTTTTCTTTTTTTTTCGGATTTTGTTTCTCATGTGAGCAAATACGTTTTTTTCATTCTTTTTTACTGACCTTTTTTATTTATTTATTTTCTTTCTTATTTTTATATTGTCTAATTATCATTAAATTTAGGATAAGTTTAATTTGTTTTGGGTTGATTTCTCCTAAGCCCATGTTGAATCTGCTCCCTGCACACACTAAGACAACTTATCGGCACCCCTTTCCTTTTAAACTATGTTTTTATTATTTTAATTTAAGTTCTTCTTTTTTATTATTTAATTAATATAGTTTAAAATTTGTCCTAAATTCATTTGTTCTTGTCTGTTTATGCTAGAAAAAACTCTATTATTAGAAATTTAGTTTATTCTTATTTCTTTATTTCTTTAATTTGGATTTATTATCCTCTTTTAGGGCCGATGATATGACAAAAAGTCACGATAAATCGTTTCCGATTAATCGTGACCAATATGAGGCCATGTATTTATTTTATTCCATTTAATTCATTCTATTTCAATTTATTTCACTTTATTTATTTATTTATTATTTATTATTTCTCGCATTCTCAGACCGTATTAACTTCATTTCAAAAATAATAAAATTCCTTGGTCCAACGCCAAGTGAACTTCACATACACTTCACTCACACACGTAAGTCGGTCGTTTACGATCGCCATCTGCACAGTTCCTTACACTGCACAGCTTTTCAACTTAAGCAAATTGATGCACCGCGCTTGTTTTCTACCCCAGCATTCTCGATCCATATATCGAGCCATAGCCCAGTTCTTAAGCCCTTTACCTCGCATTTCCATTTACTTTATCCAGTTTATTTTTTGCAAGTAGCAACCTATTGCCTTAGACTTAGGAGTTTGCACCCTCATTTACTTACTTTATTTTTTCGCATTTAAATCCAAAAGGGAAAGAACTTCTGCAGTTGACTCAATGTCATAGGAAGTTTAGCCATCCCTAGTTACCATTTTGACCTTAGCAATTAGGTCCCTCTTTTCTTTAACCTTAGCAATTAGGTCCCTCATCCTTAGGTCCTTAGCCATTAGGTCCTTAGTGTTTTATTTTATAACTTTTTGTGACTTTGTTAAGTCACGTGAGTGTTTGCCATAACACTTACTTTCCCCCGCGAACCTTGAGCGTAACCAAGTGTTCGTTAATCCTTAGGAGAACTACGAGTGCTCTGATTCTATACCCGATACGTAGGCATCGATGCGATGTTGTGCGAGCACCATTAGAAATAAAACCTTAGGTTCCCTTAATTTTAACAAGCAATAAACAACAATACACAAATATTAACAAGAGGTTCCCGTAGGATACTGCGGATGCTTAGGATGCTAACACCTTCCCTAGGTATAATCAACCCCCGAACCTAGTTTCTCCTCATTTAGGGTTTTTACGATCTTTTTCCCTTTTCCCTTTGGATTAAATTAAAGTCGGTGGTGAACATAAAAGTTTTGCGATTCAAGCTCACCTAATAGCTTGGTATCCGATTCTCACCGCGACAGAAATGGCGACTTCACTGGGGAAACCAATTTTTGAGGGTTAAGCCCACCTTGTATATTTGTATATTTGTTGTTGTATTGCTTGTTATTATTTTGGATTTTTTTTGTTGGGTGTTCCATGTGAGGTGAGATAAGTCCTAACCCGGACTTGAGTGCAAAATAAGTTAGGACGGTGGTATATTCAAGAAGGCTTGTAGGGATTTGAGTCCCGACCAAGTTGACTTGAGACACCACCACTCAGCGGAGGCCTCCTCGGATGTAGTTTTGTTGATCGAGTTCAGTCGTGAAAACATTACTATATTCGACCTGAGAGCCATTAATGCTGAGGACCGTAGAACATTTACCCCCACTTGGCCTTTTAGGGATGTAGTGCGATGACTATGAGGGTGCAATTCCGAAATAGTTGATACGCGATACTACACTCGGATGAGACTCTCTTGAGAATATTACTGATTACCAAGTTGAGTTGGGAAGTCGGTAATATCCGAAAGATGGGACAATGATTCTGGGAACTTTTAGAACCCGTTGTACAGGTGCAAATAAACTCATAGTACATACTTTTTGGGAGGGTTGAACCTTCGACCTCATGCAAGCTTTGAACCTAAGCCTTGTTTGTGTTTGTGTATTCATTGCATTCACGCATCATGAAGCATCATTTTTACCATTTATTCAAGGAACTCAGAAACTCTATCTTTGCAAATATCGTAGGTATCATCATGGACTTTGGAAGAAGAAACACTGTCAAGTACACATTCAAAACTCCCAAACTTGAAGACCTAAGGAAATTAAGAGATTTGGTTGTGGATCAAGAAGCCTTCATGGAGAAGCATAGGAGACTTTTAGCCTTACTGAAGACTGAGTGGGATGGAAGGTTGCTCTCTGTGATGCTCCAGTTTTATGATCCTCTCTACCATTGTTTTACGTTCCCTGATTACCAATTGGTGCCTACTTTGGAAGAGTATTCATTTCTGGTGGGATCACGTGTTAAGGATGAGTTTCCATTCCCTGTTCTAGAGAAGAACCCTGAAGAAGCGGAGATTGCAAAGGCGACATATTTGAGTGTTCCTGAGATCAAGGCAAATATGACCTATAAAGGAAAGGTTTTTGGATTCCCTACAAAGTTTTTGGTAGAAAAGGCCAAGAATTTTGTTAGTGTGAAGGATATGAAAGCTTTTGAGGCGACCTTTATTCTGCTAATATACGGAGTGTTGCTCTTCCCAAACTTTGAAGACTTTGTTGACCTGAACGCCATCAAGATCTTTCTGAAGAAGAACCCGGTCCTTACTTTGCTCGGAGACGCTTACCATTCCATCCATCTGAGGAATCTCCATAAGGGAGGGATGATTACTTGTTGTGCATCATTGTTGTATGAGTGGTTTATTTCGCACTTGCCTAAGTCATCTTCATTTTGGAACCTTAAGGATGGTTTGTGGTGGTCACAAAGGATCATGTCTCTTACCCACTCTGACATTAGTTGGTACAGTCGTGTTTATGATGGAGCCTTGATTATTGACAGCTGTGGTGATTTTGCTAATGTGCCTCTTCTTGGCACTAAAGGAGGAATCAACTATAATCCAGTTTTGGCTCGCCGCCAACTCGGGTATCCGTTGAAGGACAAACCTAAGAGTGTTGAAGTGGAAGGAATTTTCTTTAAGGATGACGAAGAACCAGAGCTCAAGAAACAGATTATGCAAGCTTGGAAGTACATCCATAGGAAGGGGAGGAGTAGCTTGGGAAAGCCGAATTATGTTTCTATGGAACCCTATCTCCAATGGGTACGAGATAGGGCAATCAGTCTGAAGATGCCTTACCCTCGCCAGGATCCTATGACCTTCAAGAAACCCATTCTAATCTTTATGGACGATGCAGAAAAGCTGAAGATTGATTTGGAGAAATAGCTTCGAGAGAAGAATGCATGGAAGAATCGACATCAGATCATCAGTAGTGAGAATGAAGAACTTAGAAGACAACTGAAGATGAAGGAAGAAGAAGAGCTCTCCAACAAGAAAAGGAAAGCGCAAGAGGATTTATTTTCCTCTAGCACTCAAGGGGACATTTCTTGGAAGTCGATCGTGGATCAACTTATGCTTGAAAGGGCTCAGATGAAGGCACAAATCGAGAAGCTCAACTTGAGGCTTTTAGGAGAATCTCCTTAGGACTTTGTCTTTGTCTTTATTAAGCTTTGTTTGGGATTTTTGAAGATGTACTCAAGACTTTGTATCACCTTTTGAATTTAATGAAATCATGTCCTTTGATTATTATGTGTTCCTTGGTATTTGCAAATTGTTTCTTAAGTTCCTTGAATAACATTTTAATTTTCGCATTGCATTCATACATTTGGCATTTCATTTGCATTTCATTTGCATTCTTTTTCATATAAACTCATTCCCGTCATCTGCTCTCAATTCAGCTTTCACACTGAGGCTCTCACGCAAATACTACACTCGAGCTCAAGCCAGAAAGAGGATGGCTGAAAGAGACATAGAGATGGACATAGTTAACGAGGAGCTTACTGAAATTCGTGGGAATATGGGTCAGATGATGGAAATGTTGCAGGTCATTCGAGCAAAGATGGATACCCAGCAGACTGTAGTGTCAGAAATTGTCACTGCAACTACTGAGCCTACGTCATCAGTCACTACCCCTGTGACCTGGCCTCCTTTTGGGCTTCCTCAGGGATTCGTTCCTCCTCCACAAGGGTTTGCTTCTCAAAGTTTTATACCTTCTTCCCAAGGACTTGCTGCTCAGGGTTTCTTCCCTCCTTCTCAGGGCTTTGCTTCTCAAAGTTTTATTCCTTCTTCCCAAGGACTTGCTGCTCAGGGTTTCTTCCCTCCTTCCCAAGGTCTAGCTTCTCAAAGTTTCGCACCTCCTTCTCAGGGCATGGCATTTCCTTTCCAAGGTTTTGTGCCTCCTCCTCAAGGATTTGCTGCTCAACAAACTGTTCCTGTGACTAATGAAGAGAACCATGCAGTTGCTAATTTTACACAAGACATTGTGCACACCCGTGCCCAACCATACTTTAATGACCATCAGGGGTATGAAGCGCCCGCTATGTCTGAAAACGGAGACGAGAAACATGAGAAAATTCAAGAGAATTTTGAAACCCTTGAAAAAAGGCTAAGAGCAATTGAAGGTGACCAGATCTTTGGGGTTGCTGCCAGAGAGATGTGTCTGGTGTCTGGATTGGTAATACCTCCAAAGTTCAAGATACCCACTTTTGATATGTATGAGGGTGCAACTTGTCCCAAGAACCATCTTTTGATGTACTATCGAAGAATGGCTGCACAGGTAGACAATGATAAATTGATGATCCACTGCTTCCAGGATAGTCTGAAGGGAATCTCCTCCAAATGGTATCTAACGCTGGACCAGTCGAAGATTCGCAGTTTCCAAGACTTGGCAGATGCTTTCATCCAGCAATACAAGTACAATATGGACTTGGCTCCCGATAGGAGGCAACTGTTGAGTATGTCGCAAAAAGATTCTGAATCATTTAAGGAATATGCTCAAAGGTGGAGAGGGACCGCTTCTCAAGTAGAGCCCCCATTGACTGAAAGAGAATTAGCTGACTGGTTTGTTGACACTGTGCGACCAGAATTCTATGAGAGAATGGTGGGAAGCATAACTGCTAGTTTCTCTGATTTAGTGGCTGTGGGAATCAAAGTTGAACTTGGTTTGAAAAGTGGAAAGATGAGTGGTGCATCTGGCAGTTCCAACACTGGCAGTGGAAGTAATGTCAAGAAATTTACCAGCAACTTCCACAAGAAGAAAGAGGGTGAGACGAATGCCATAATGACAAGTCAAAGAAGAAATCCTCTTTGGCAGAGACCTCCACCTATGGCTCAACAGCAGTATGCTCATCCACCACAGTATGCCCAACATCCTTATGTAGCGGCGGTTCAACCGTCATTTAATCCACAAGTCCCGATGTATCGGCCAACTCAAGCAGTACCGATGTATCAGCAAGCGGCTCCAGTGATTCCACCTTATCAGCCAATGCTCAACAATCCAGGCTATCAACAAGCGCCCAATGCTTCAGCCTACCAGCAGAGGACTCCAGCTCCTCATCCAAATCCCAACTTTCAGAATAGAAGACCAGGAGGAAGGCCTCTTAATCCTCGAATCCCTATGACTTATACTGAGTTATATCCTTCACTGCTGAAGAAAGGTTTGGTTACCCCAAGGCCTTTGGGTCCTCCACCAAATCCGCTCCCACCAAATTACAACTCAAATGCCCACTGTCTATTCCATGAAGGTGCCCCAGGGCACGATTTGGAGGGTTGTTATGCTTTGAAGTACATAGTGAAAGATTTGATGGAGAGGAACATTCTGTCATTTGGGAATACTGGTCCGAATGTCAAAGATAATCCTTTACCCAAGCATGGGTCCATAAATGCTATTGTTGACGAGTCTGACGAAGGTTTGATTTTCAACGCCACAGAGATCAAGACTCCGCTTCGGGACTTCCATGCAAATTTAGTGGAGGCGGGTGTACTGAAGAGCTGTCATAAGAATTGTGAGGGTTGTGTTGATAGTCCAAAGGGATGTGAATTGGTCTTAAAAGATGTTCAAATTTTGATTGATGAAGGTGTCTTACAAGTGAGCGGTCATATGAAGAAGAATGAAGTGGCAATGATTGAACCCATTTTCAACTTGCCTGAATCTGATTCTACCTGGGTGCCAGTGTTCAACCTGCCTGAATCTTCAGGAGTTCAACCTATCTTCAATACTC
Organism: Lathyrus aphaca; assembly: GCA_963966055.1. Lineage (NCBI taxonomy): Eukaryota > Viridiplantae > Streptophyta > Magnoliopsida > Fabales > Fabaceae > Lathyrus > Lathyrus aphaca. The sequence continues at coordinate 505,332,457 of OZ014522.1, read as the reverse complement.
CAGAATCTGTGGTGCCAATTTTCAATATACCTGAGCCAAGATTTGAACAAAGGAGTAACTCTTTCCTTTATGAAGACACTAAAGCAGTTCCATGGAAGTATGATACAGGGAGAGTTCATCAGAAGATTGATAAAGCTAGTCGCCAGGGAGGTTCAAAAGTTGCAAGTGCTGACATAGTAGGTGCAGGTCGTTTGACTCGCAGTGGTCGTGTTTATACTCAGCAAGTCAATACGGCTCCGCCTAAAGAAGTCATTCCAGCTGTTGCCAACAAGGATAAAGAAGTAGTCTTGGGAGAAGAGGATGCAGAATTTCTCAGAATCATTAAGAAGAGTGATTATAAGGTTATTGATCAGCTACATCAAACGCCTTCCAAAATATCTATCCTATCACTTCTTATGCATTCTCCGGCTCATCGAAGTGCGCTTCAGAAGTTGCTAGCTCAAGCCCATGTTACACATGATATAACAGTGAATCAGTTTGATGGAGTCATTGCTAATATCACTGCATGTAACAACCTCAGCTTCAGTATGGAGGATCTTCCAAAAGAGGGCTTGGACCATAACCGTGCTCTCCACATATCTGTGAAATGTCAAGAGGATACTTTAGCAAGAGTTCTTGTGGATACAGGATCTTCATTGAATGTTTTGCCGAAAAGAACACTTGCTAAGTTATCTTATCAAGGGGCAGAGATGATGCCCAGTGCACTGATTGTGAAAGCTTTTGATGGGTCAAGGAGAACCGTTATTGGAGAAGTAGACCTACCAATCTTGATTGGGCCACAGGTCTTCAAAATCACCTTCCAGGTTATGGACATCAATCCTAATTACAGCTGCTTGCTGGGAAGACCTTGGATCCATGCCGCTGGGGCAGTCACTTCTACCCTACATCAAAAGATGAAATTTGTGGTCGATAACAAGCTGGTAACGGTGTCTGGTGAAGAAGATCTCATGGTCAGTAACCTTTCTTCCTTTAGCTATATTGAGGCTGACGAAGATGCTTTGGAAACTTCCTTCCAAGCTCTTGAGATAGCCAATGCTGTCCTTTTGGAAGTTGAGGAACCAAAAGGGAAGGGTATCCCATCATTCGCATCGCTGAAGAGTACCATTTCCACCATCGAAGAAAGAAGCCATGAAGGTTGGGGTGATGTCATCGACGTCAAACAGAAGCTAGATCGTTGCGGGTTGGGTTACAAACCAACTCATGTGAAGGAAGGAGCGTCAACCTCCGTTAAAGGACGTCTGAAGACCATTCAAGAGGTGTTTTCCAGCGCTGGTTATCAGGTCAATGCAATTGATGGAGTTTCTGAAGATGAAGATGTGAATCATCTGGTGTATCAGTGTGAAGAAGCCTTGGGCAATTGGGAGGCAGTCGAGATCCCAGAGATTTTTCCATTGTCAAAGTAATTTGTTGTTTTTTAAATGTTTTCAAAGTTCCCTAGCTCTGCCCAAGGCTACGGGAGTATTTTGTAGGGCCCCTTCTCATTTTTTTAAAGTTATTATCAATGAAGGCATTTTGTTGAACTCTTATTTTGATTATTTACTGTTTTTCTCTCTTTTCACTTTTAAAAGAAAATGGCAATCTTTCAAAACCAATAAAAAGCTTTTTCTCTTGCATTTCTCTATTTTCCACTTTTAATAAAAGCAAATCATTATCATATGCAGAATAAACGAAAACCCTGTTGAATCCAATGACTCTACATTCTCTCCTAACTTTGATTCGCCCATCTACCAAGCGGAAGATGAAAGTGAGGAAGATTGTGATATTCCCGAAGAACTGGCAAGATTAGTTGAGTATGAGCACACAGATCTTCAGCCACATAAGGAGCAGGTAGAGACCATCAACCTTGGCACTGATGAAGATGAGAAGGAAGTCAAGATTGGTACAACACTTGGGGCAGACATCAGAGAAAGATTGGTCAAGCTTCTCAGAGAGTATGTAGATGTGTTTGCATGGTCGTATCAAGATATGCCCGGTTTAGACACAGACATAGTGGTCCACAAGTTACCTCTTCGACCAGATTGTCCTCCCGTAAAGCAAAAGCTTCGAAGAACAAGACCAGACATGGCTCTGAAGATTCGAGAAGAGGTCAAAAGGTAGTTCGATGCGGGTTTCCTCGCAGTTGCAAAGTACCCTGAGTGGGTAGCTAATATTGTGCCAGTCCCTAAAAAGGATGGCAAAGTCAGAATGTGTGTGGACTATAGAGATTTGAACAAAGCCAGTCCGAAGGACGATTTCCCTCTTCCGCATATTGATACTTTGGTTGACAACACTGCTAAATTTGTTGTTTTCTCCTTCATGGATGGGTTTTCAGGATACAACCAAATCAAGATGGATCCTGACGATATGGAAAAAACTACATTCATCACACCATGGGGCACTTATTGCTACAAAGTTATGCCATTTGGTCTCAGAAATGCAGGAGCCACCTATCAGAGGGCAATGGTCACCCTTTTCCATGATATGATGCATAAAGAGATAGAAGTCTATGTGGATGATATGATTGCCAAATCACAGAGTGAGGAGGATCATTTGAATCATCTCTTGAAGTTATTTGAGCGTCTCAGAAAGTTCCAACTGCGTCTGAATCCAGCTAAGTGTACTTTTGGTGTCCGATCAGGAAAGTTACTTGGTTTTATTGTTAGTCAGCAAGGAATTGAAGTAGATCCAGATAAGGTCAGAGCAATTCAAGAAATGCCAGCTCCAAAAACAGAAAAGCAAGTCAGGAGTTTCCTCGGAAGATTGAACTACATCTCCAGATTCATCTCCAACATGACTGCAACATGTGAGCCTTTATTCAAGTTGCTCCGGAAGAATCAAGCAATTGAGTGGAGTCCCGATTGTCAACTAGCTTTTGAAAAGATTAAGGTTTATTTACAAGAACCTCCTATCTTGATCCCACCTACTCCAGGGAAGCCTCTTTTCATGTACCTGACTGTACTCGAGAGATTTATGGGTTGTGTATTAGGCCAACAGGATGAAACCGATCGTAAGGAGCATGCCATTTATTACTTAAGCAAGAAGTTCACAGATTGCGAAAGCAGATATTCACTCTTAAAGAAGACTTGCTGTGCCTTGGCATGGGCTGCTAGACGCCTCAGGCAATACATGATTTGTCACACTACTTTGTTGATCTCGAAAATGGATCCAATAAAGTACATCTTTGAGAAGCCTGCTTTGACTGGAAGACTCGCCCGTTGGCACATGTTGTTATCCGAATACGATATCCAATATGTAACCCAGAAGTCTATCAAGGGCAGTGTTTTATCTGAATACCTTGCTGATCATCCTGTCGAAGATTATGAACCTTTGAAATTCGATTTCCCGGACGAGGACATTATGTTGATAAAGGACTGTGAAGTTCCAGGTCCTGATGAAGGTCCCGAGCCAGGTTCTCGTTGGAAGATGATGTTCGATGGTTCCTCTAACTACATGGGGCATGGTGTAGGAGTTGTTTTGATGAATCCTGATGGTGGTTATACTCCTTTCACAGCCAGATTATGTTTCGAATGTACAAACAACATCGCAGAGTATGAAGCATGTGTTTTGGGTATCGAAGCTGCAATTGATACCAGGATCAAGATTCTTGATGTATACGGAGACTCAGCTTTAGTGATATACCAAGTCAAAGGTGAATGGGAGACCCGTGACGAGAAGTTGATCCCATACCGTGCCCACATTGTGGAATTGATCAAATACTTTGATGAGGTCACTTTCCATCATGTTCCTAGGGCAGAGAATCAAATTGCAGATGCTTTGGCTATGTTGGCATCTATGTTTCAAGTCAGATTTCTTAATGAAGCTCCACTCATTACAATCGAGCGAAGAACTACACCAGCCTACTGTCTACTGGTCGAAGAAGAAACTGATGAGAAACCGTGGTTCTATGACATTAAGAACTACTTGCAAAATCAGGAGTACCCAGCTGACGCAACAACTCTGGATAAGAAGACTCTGAGAAGATTGGCGTCCAAGTTCTTCCTCAGCAACAATGTGCTTTACAAGAGAAATCATGATATGGTTCTGCTCAGATGTGTGGACAGGCGCGAAGCAGACTTATTGATCAGGGAAATCCATGAAGGATCATTTGGAACACATGCCAATGGACATGCCATGTCCAGGAAGATTTTGAGAGCTGGATACTTCTGGCTGACCATGGAATCAGATTGTTTCAAGTATGCCAGGAAGTGTCATAAATGCCAGATTTATGCTGACAAGGTGCACGTACCTCCAACACTTTTGAATGTTCTGTCATCGCCTTGGCCTTTCTCTATGTGGGGCATTGACATGATATGGGCAATTGAGCCTAAAGCTTCCAATGGTCACCGATTTATCTTGGTTTCAATTGATTATTTCACCAAATGGGTAGAAGCAGCTTCCTACGCCAATGTGACAAAGCAAGTGGTTGCCCGTTTCATCAAGAACCAAATTATCTGCCGTTATGGGATCCCAAGCCGAATCATAACAGATAATGGGACCAATTTGAACAACAAAACAATGAAAGAGCTGTGTGAGACATTCAAGATTGAACATCATAACTCTTCTCCGTATCGTCCGAAGATGAATGGAGCTGTTGAAGCTGCAAACAAGAACATCAAAAAGATTCTGCAGAAGATGGTAAAAACTTACAAAGATTGGCACGAGATGTTACCATATGCTTTACACGGATACAGAACATCAGTTCGCACTTCAACAGGGGCAACCCCTTTCTCTCTGGTGTATGGGATGGATGCAGTTCTCCCTATTGAAGTAGAGATACCATCTTTGAGAATCTTGATGGAAACCAAACTGGAGGAAGCTGAGTGGGTCCAAAACAGGTTTGACCAACTGAACCTCATTGATGAGAAGAGAATGACCGCCATGTGCCATGGCCAGTTGTACCAGAAGTGCATCAAGAGAGCATTTGACAAGAAAGTCCGTCTCCGAAAATTCAAAGAAGGAGATCTTGTACTCAAGAAAATCTTGCCAGTCCACAAAGACATGCGTGGAAAATGGAGTCCTAACTATGAAGGCCCATATGTTGTGAAGATGGCATTCTCCGGAGGTTCCTTAATCCTTACAACTATGGATGGTGAACAGCTGAAGCACCCGGTGAATTCTGATGCAGTCAAAAAATATTATGCCTAAATAAAACCCGATAGGTCGAAAACCAGAAATGGCGACCTATGCAAAAAATGGGTATCCCGGTGGATCAAAACCTATGAAGGAGATCCAGGCAAAAGTTAGGGATAAAAATGAAAAAATGAGAGCTCGCTAAGTTGAAAACCCGAAAGGGCGGCTTAGGCAAAAAAGAGCGTCCCGGTGGATTGAAAACCCGAAAGGGCGGTCCAGGCAAAAGTTAGGGACAAAGGCATTTGACTGTGTCAGATGGTGTTTACCATTACTGAAGAATCATAATGAAAGATCGATCCATTTGCTCTTGTCAGAAGCAAGGTGTCGGGCAGTCTTAGTTATTAGGGATTGTAGTGGTCGTTGGATTCAATGTAGACCTTTCCCCATTGCCATTTTCAAACTGTAATTTTCCATGGAGTTTTTGCCATTGGCAAGCTACCATTCTTGAATAAAATACAAACTTTGCCTATGATTTTTGTTGTTCAACCTCTTATTTTCTTTTGTTATGCAAAATGCCATCACTTGATTACAATTTAACTCTGAAAATGACAAGTTTTTAAGGAAATGTTTTTTTGAAAACACACTGAAAAACTTTTAAGTTTCTTTGACTTTGGGAAAATTGGAAAAACCTTTTGTTTCCCCAAGGAGTCCTGGTTTGCAACAACACTTTTATACTATTATTGCAGAAATCCCCATAGAAGTTCAAAACTGATAACACTCTTGGATGGATCCTTGGACCAAGCATGATTTCCAAGTTCGAAGACATCTCCTCAGTGTTTTTCATATTGCGCATCTGAGTATTGGTGTTGAGAGCCTACTCCTCTTTGAGTCTTGTCATAGCTCTTTGTCTCTTTAGAGTCAACATTTGCATATCATGATCATTCGCATCATGCTCGATCATGCGCATTCGACATTAGCATTTGTCTTTCCCCAGTTGTCGTCTGTCTAACTCCAAGTCCAGATATCATTAGTGTTCAATTTGAAAATTCATTGTTTGTTGGTACCCGAAGATATCATTAGTGTTAAACATTAATCTAATTAATCAAATTATAATATATGCATATTAATAAAAGAAAATAATTTATTGTAAAAAATATTAAATTAAAATTATAATAATAAAGCAAATAGAAAACAAAAAGAAATAGAAAACTTACCTGGCTGGGGTTTGAACCCAGCACCTTTGGCTTGCAATCAGCAACACATACCACCAGGCCAGCGCGCGCACAGGTGAAAGAAGAGTGAGTCAAATTGGTTTTGTTCTCTAAGCCTGAAAATCATAAAAAGAAGGAAAAAGCAAAAGGCCTGGGGGAATCGAACCCAGGACCTTACAAACAATCACACAAACACGTTACCATTCCTGCTGGGAGAGCGAACCTGTACACAATCCCACTACAACTCATAATATATTAAAATTGCTAATTATATGAAAAAAACAAGAAAAAAAGATGATGAAGCCAGGACTCGAACGCAGGTCATCAGGCCACACGCGCACGCTTCACACCACTGGGCCAAGCACCATGCTTGTGAAATAAACAGAAAACAAAACATAAAATATTAAAATGAATTTCAAATTCCAGAATGCGCGCCAGGAACTTCATCTTCTTCCTTGGACGCTGCAAATTTTCCTACGAAATCTTCTACGAATACACCTGCGTTTTTCATTCCTGCGAATCACAAACTTCAACCAAACAACAAAATTTCACAAAATTATTTATGCCATTGAGTTTCTACTGAGATTTGCAATTGTCCTATGTCTTTAGAATTCATTTATCATGATCAAATCATGAAACCCTAAAAGAGGCTGTGAACCCTAATCATGGTGAAATCTCATACCTGCATGAAAAACTCAATTGAATAATCCAGAATCATTCTAGGGTTCATCACAAACATCATCAAACAATCAAAAACAATTTAAATACAGTCAATCAATGGAATCGAAAATCAACAATTTCTTGAAGAATATGATTCGGTCTATGCATTATGTCATGTTTTAGAAGCATGTGAGTATTGGTTTCGATTCAGGGAAGCTTTATGAAGCTTGTAGTGTCTTCAAAATACCTTAAAAAGCTTGATAATGAGAAATCCGAATTCAAGTTTTTGGTGATTTTTTTGAATGGGCAAACTTACTCTTGAGGTTGTGGCATTCGTGGCTTGTGTTAGGGTTGTCTCAAGTACTTATAGAGTGATCAATTTAGGTCAAAAAATTTGGTCATTGTGTGAGAGATTTGATTGGAAAAGATTCAAAGAGATTATGCCTTAAAAATCAAATATCTTTGTATGAACACCTTCTATTTTAGGCAAATCAACATGATCTTCTTTCCACTTCAATACCAATCACTTTTATGATTTTCTAGAAGCTTAATCCATTTTAAATCTTAGACTTTTATATTTTATTTTAATTTAAAATGATTTTTTAATGAATTAAATCAAAATAAATCAAAATAAAATGATAAAAAATCTGATTTTTGTTGACTTGGGTCGTGCATGAGGTTATAGTATGGATTGGGTCATCATATGGCAAGCCCATTTGGAAGAAATTGGTTTTAGACCTCCATTTTCTTCATAAACCAACCAAAAATTTCCCAACTTTGCAAGGGCACATATCCTTCAATTTTAATGGTATGAGGGTGTTATTGGACATTTTGGAAAGCTTGAAGAGTCCTCTAACCAACCCCACTGGTTTCATGTCCATATCATTTACCAATCTTAAGTTATGCCCTTTTGAAGTTGTTGACTTTTTGTTGACTTTCAAAAGGACCTATAATGTCTTAGCTCATACCTTCCAAATGAAGCATTTTTGGGCTTGGCTTGTGAGACACAAAGTTGTAGAGAATTCAATTTCCTTCAAAATGAGCTTTGGATGGAGACTTGGTGATGAAGCATGTGAAATTTATGGCTGGTCAAAGTTCAGTTGACTTTTACTGAGGAAACCCTAATTTAGAAACTCCTGATTCTTGATGATCTGAAATCTCCTTGATGAATCATGATCAACCCTTGATCAAATGATGAATTTTAATTCATATACTTGATGTTGGCAAAAAATCATGAAGTTTGACTTTGATTTGACCACAGTTGACCTCAGTTTGACTTTTTAACTGCTTTGACTGATTTTGACTTATCTGATCATCTGACTGAGCAAACCTTTGAGAAAAGTCTTGAAACCTGTCATGGGGATTCTTAGACACATGTAAGATGTTATGAAGCTCAATTGAAGTCTTGGAAGTTTATTTAGCCTGATTAAAGTCAAAACCCTAGTTTTGGATGCATTGCTTAGGAGGTGCATTGTCTGAGGGAATTGTCAACTCTTCTGACCAATTGTGAACTTTGTGAACCTTGTGAACCATCATAAACTGTCTTGTGAACCTCATGGGAGGTCTTGTGAACCTTGTGAACCTTGTGAACCTCATAAAGTATCTTGTAGACTTCATGAACCTCATGAAAGGTCTTGTAAGCATTGTGAATCTTGTGAACCTTGTGAACCTCATAAAGTGACTTGTAGACTTCATGAACCTCATGAAAGGTCTTGTAAGTATTGTGAATCTTGTGAACCTTGTGAACCTCATAAAGTGACTTGTAGACTTCATGAACCTCATGAAAGTTCTTGTAAGTATTGTGAATCTTGTGAACCTTGTGAACCTCATAAAGTGACTTGTAAACTTCATGAACTTCATGGAAGGTCTTGTGAACCTTGTGAACCTTCTTAGTACACAAAGTCTTGTATTGTGAGGGCAAATTTTGGGGTGCAACAGCTGCCCCTGTTCAATTTTCTGAAACCTGAGGGGTTAGATTGGTATATGTGTCAGTCGTAACTTGGAAGGTTGAAGGGGATTGAACACAAAAGCCCAAAAATTTGCACTCACCGGTGCGTAGAGTGATACTGATGATTGGTTGAGTATGCTTGAGTGGGCTTAAAGATGCCACTTGGAGAACAGTTCTTCAGGTACATTTCTTGGAGGATAGAGCAGTCCAAAATATGAAGATATAATGATAGCTTTTAGGAGAGTAAAGCAATCCTGAGGTAGTAATATGCTTTCAGGAGGATAAAGCAGTCCTGAGGTAGTAATATGCTTTCAGGAGGATAAAGCAGTCCTGAGGTAGTAATATGCTTTCAGGAGGATAAAGCAGTCCTGAGGTAATAATATGCTTTCAGGAGGATAAAGCAGTCCTGAGGTAGTAATATGCTTTCAGGAGGATAAAGCAGTCCTGAGGTGATGATAATATGCTTTCAGGAGGATAAAGCAATCCTGAGGAAGTGATGATAACCTTTTGAGAAGATAAACAACGGCCCAAAGTAATGATATGCTTTCAGGAGGATAAAGCAATCCTGAGGAAATGATATGCTTTCAGGAGGATACAACAGTCCTGAGGGAGTAAGCTTTCAGGAGGATAAAGCAATCCTGAGGTAATAATATGCTTTCAGAAAGATGAACAACGTTCTGAGGTATAAGAAGCTTTCAGGAGGATAAAGCAGTCCTGAGGGATAAGAAGCTTTCAGGAGGATAAAGCAGTCCTGACGGATTGATAACTTTCAGGAGGATAAAGCAGTCCTGATAGTCACAAATCTGTTTGCTGGAGAATTAACCTGAAAACAAGGTAGCATTCTATATGATAATATTAGCTTATGTATTATGTATGCATGTATAATATGATGCACTTAAGTAATTTATGTATCTATGAATATGTATGTTATGGTATGATGTAAATGATGTATGTATGATATGATGCTGCCGGAAGCGTCTGGATATCTTCGTATAACAACTGCTGGCCAGGGAAAATAAATCCTGATTAGTTGCTGAAGAATATGAGGAACTTGTTCCCGTCTTGTTTGATAAGAAGGTATACCTAACCTCCTGTCTGCTGGGGATAGCAAGGTATATATAACCTCCCGTCTTCGTTTGATAGTAGGGTATACATAACCTCCCGTCTGCTGGGGATAGTAGGGTATACATAACCTCCCGTCTTCGTTCGTCGTACTCTTATTGGAAAGTAAATTCCCGAATATCCGTATGAGGATAAAAGAGATGGATATAAATTCCAGGGGAGATGTGACTATATGAAGATGGATTTGTCCTACTGAGGGTTTGTAATTGTCTTGTAAAGATGAACCGGCGAAGCTTCGTTGAACTCCTTCCCTCGTTCGTCCTTAGTAAATACTATTACTGCATTTTCATGCATTTCTGGTAAACATCAATCATATTAAGCATACATGCAATTTCTGGTAAACATCAATCATATTCAAAAGCATAATACATTCAAACACAACCAATGGACGTTTCGCTTATGTAAATAGGGTAAAAGTAAATCTGGATTCAAAAATGGAATTTTATTTATATCAAAGAGTGACCCATACATGGGTAAGTTTGTACAAGGAGACATAAACCCTAGTAAGAGGATTTTGCCATAAAGTTTTTTACAAAATAAAGAGAATCAGCTATGCGGGAAATAATCCTATTGAGTTTCAATTCTACTATTGCCATTATCTTCAAGTATCTCATCTTCTGCTGTTGAGACGAAAACGATTGGATTGAGCTTTATCTGTTCAAACTTGAGTAAGTAGCACAACTGGTTGTAGTTTCATGGGTGATCCCAACGAGACATAGTCATACGCTTTAATCCCTAACATTTTCCTGGATTGCCCTCTCGGGTTTTCAATCCACCGGGATACCCTTTTTTGCCCAAGCCGCCTTTTCAGGTTTTCGACTTACCGGGTGTACATTATATATATATATATCCCTAATTTTTGCCCAAACCCTTTTGGTTTGCCGGGATGCCCTTATTTTTGCCTAGGCCTGTCAACCTAGCGGGTCTCTTTTCATGCGTAGTATTTTTTAACTATGTCTGCGTTTACAGGCTGTGGGAAGTCTTCACCATCCATAGTAGTAAGTATCATGGCACCTCCTGAGAACACTGTCTTGACTACAAATGGTCCTTCATATGTTGGAGTCCACTTGCCCCTAGGATCACCCTGTGGTAATATGATACGCTTGATTACCAAATCACCAGCCTGATATACCTTTGGCTTAACCTTCTTGTTAAAAGCTTTGATCATTCGTTTCTGGTATATCTGGCCATGACAAACTGCTGCTAACCTCTTCTCATCAATCAAATTTATCTGGTCCAGTCGAGTCTGAATCCACTCATCTTCATCCAAGCCTGCATCCTTCATAATTCTTAAGGAGGGAATCTGAACTTCAATGGGCAGAACTGCTTCCATACCATAGACTAAGGAGAATGGGGTTGCCCCTGTTGAAGTACGTATTGTAGTACGATAACCATGAAGAGCAAATGGTAACATCTCATGCCAATCCTTGTAAGTAACAGTCATCTTCTGTACAATCTTCTTAATGTTCTTATTAGCAGCCTCAACTGCCCCATTCATCTTTAGACGATACGGAGAAGAGTTGTGATGCTTAATCTTGAACTGTGTGCAGAGATCAGTAATCATAGTGTTGTTCAGATTAGAGCCATTGTCAGTAATAATCCTTTCAGGGATGCCATACCTACATATGAGATTATTCTTAATGAATTGAGCCATAACATTCTTGGTAACAGATGCAAATGAAGCTGCTTCCACCCACTTTGTGAAGTAATCAATAGCAACCAAAATGAAACGATGCCCATTAGAAGCAGTAGGCTTGATCTCACCAATCATATCAATGCCCCACATGGCAAAAGGCCAAGGAGCAGTCAACACATTCAATGGGGATGGAGGTATATGGACTTTATCAGCATAGATTTGACACTTATGACATGTTCTGGAGTGTTGATAGCAATCAGCTTCCATGGTAGACCAATAGTAACCTGCTATCAAAATCTTCTTTGCCATAGTATGACCACTAGAATGAGTGCCAAAGATCCCCTCATGCATATCTTCCATAATTTCTGTTGCTTCCTTCTTATCCACACAACGAAGCATAGTTGAATCATGATTGCGCTTGTACAAAATCCCATTACTCAAAAAGAACTTAGCAGAAAACCTTCTCAGAAACTTCCTATCTTTGACAGATGCCCCTTCAGGGAATTCCTGAGCTTCAAGATATCTTTTTACTTCATAGAACCAAGGTTTCTCCTCTGCCCCTTCAGTGTCAATCTCGTTACAGTATGCAAGCTTTTCAAATCTATCAATAGTAATCTTGGGAGCTTCATCATCCCAACTGATCTCAAACATGGATGCCATGGTGGCCAAAGCATCTGCCAACTGATTCTCTCTTCGTGGAATATGTCCAAAGGTAATCTCTTTAAAATATGGGATCAAAGACAACACATGTTCTCTGTAAGGAATGAGGTTATCATGCTTGGTATCCCAATCTCCTTTAATCTGACTTACTACCAGGGCTGAATCTCCATACACGTCAAGGAACTGAATCTTCATATCAATAGCAGCTTTAATACCCAGGATACATGCCTCATACTCAGCCATGTTATTGGTACAATAGAAACAAAGTCTGGCAGTAATCGGGGTATGACAACCTTCAGGGGAACTAATCACAACACCCACACCATTACCAAGTGCATTGGAAGCACCATCAAAAACCATAGTCCATCGGGATCCTTGTTCAGGTCCGTCATATTGTCCAGGTTCCTTGGTAATAATCATAATGTCTTCATCCGGGAACTCAAAACTCATTGACTGGTAATCATCCACTGCTTGATGAGCCAAATGATCAGCAACAACACTTCCTTTAATGGCCTTCTGAGTAGTATACTGTATGTCATATTCTGTCAAGATCATTTGTCATCTTGCAATTCTTCCGGAGAGAACAGGTTTCTCAAATATGTACTTGATTGGATCCATCTTCGAAATCAACAAGGTAGTATGGGTCAACATATACTGTCTTAGTCGGCGAGCAACCCATGCCAAAACGCAGCAAGTTTTCTCGAGCAGTGAGTATCTTGTTTCACAGTCGGTAAACTTTTTGCTAAGGTAGTATATTGCCTGCTCTTTTCGACCAGACTCGTCATGTTGCCCCAACACACACCCCATTTAGTTGTCTAATACTGTTAAGTACATAATCAAGGGTCTTCCATCAACTGGTGGCATCAAAATTGGAGGTTCTAGAAGATATCTCTTGATTTCATCAAAGGCAGTCTGGCACTCATCATTCCATTCCATCACCTGATCTTTCTTTAACAACTTGAAGATTGGCTCACAGATGGCAGTCAATTGGGAAATAAATCTTGCGATGTAATTCAATCGTCCCAAGAAACCTCTAACTTCCTTCTCAGTACGGGGAGCTGGCATCTCTCGTATAACTTTTACTTTTGCAGGATCCACTTCAATACCTTTTCCACTGACAATGAAACCCAGGAGCTTACCAGATCTAACTCCAAAAGTACACTTGTTTGGATTTAATCTCAACTTGTACTTCTTCAACCTCTCAAACAATTTATGCAAATGATCAAGATGTTGCTCTTCATTCTGGGACCTGGCTATCATATCATCCACATATACCTCTATCTCATGATGAATCATATCATGAAACAAAGCCACCATAGCACGCTGATATGTTGCCCCTGCATTCTTCAAACCAAATGGCATCACCTTATAACAAAAAGTGCCCCACTGTGTAACAAATGTTGTCTTCTCCATATCTTCAGGTGCCATCTTGATTTGATTGTAACCAGAGAAACCATCTATAAAAGAGAATACCTTATGCTGAGCAGTGTTGTCTACCAGAACATCAATATGAGGAAGTGGAAAGTCATCTTTGGGGCTAGCCTTGTTCAAATCTCTGTAGTCCACACACATACGTACCTTACCATCTTTCTTAGGAACTGGTACCACATTTGCAACCCACTGAGGATAAGAAGTCACAGCTAAGAACCCTGCATTGAACTGTTTCATTACCTCTGCTTTGATCTTTTCTGACATTTCAGGGCGCATGCGACGAACCTTCTGTTTCTTTAGACGACAATCTTCTTTCACTGGCAAACGGTGAACCACAATGTCTGTATCTAACCCTGGCATATCCTCATAAGACCAAGCAAAGATCTCCACATAGTCACGTAACATCTGAATCAACCTGTTCTTGACACTATCCTCTAATTCAGCCCCTATCTTGACTTCTTTCCTGTTTTCCTCAGTTCCCAAATTCACAACTTCGACTGGCTCTTCATGTGGCTGTATAGCTTTCTCTTCTTGTTGTAACAACCTAGCAAGCTCTACAGGTACTTCACAATCGTCCTCATTTCCGTCTTCAGTTTGATAGATCGGATTCTCGAAATTATAATTGGCAATAGTAGAACTGTTATCAACAGGATCCAGAGTGGATGAGGATCTGCATTTTAGTGATGTGGGTGTGTGTAAGAATACATAGCTGATAAAGGTAAAAATAAAATAAAGAAAGACAAGGAACACAATATTTATGAAAACGAAACGTCCACTGATTTTATTGAATGAAGTATGCAAATGAAATGACAGCCCGTAACAAGCACACCATTGTGCCCCGGGTAAGGCACAAGGCTTGAGAGTTTTAATTATTCAAGAAATTACAAACTTAAAAAGCAACAACACAGTAATAGTATTTACTCCTGACTAAAGGAGATAGGGATAACATCTTCAGCTTTCCAATTATTGAGTCCAGCACCCACAGTAGGAAAAATCCAAGCATCCAAGTTGTAGTCTTCATCATAGTCTCCCACAGCATTGATCTGATCTTTCATAACCCCTTGATTGGTGATACGAACAGCACGAGCACGACGAACAGCCTTCTGGGACTCTGCAGTGAAACCCAAACCAAACTTGTCAGACTTGTATGGGATATCAGGAAGCTGTCCCCAAATAGTACAACCACCTTCATCCACTACAGCTCTAGCATCTTTAAGGGAGGCCATTGTTGGAGGTACTCTGGTAACCACAGGAACTTTCTTGACAACTGGAGGAACTACATAATCATTAACAACCCAAGGAACCACTTCAAATGTTTGACACGGAGTTTCAACATATTCACCTTCCACTTCCAGATACTTGAAAGTGTTCACATGGCTAACAAAGTATTCTTCCTCTCCATGGACAGTAACAACCTTTCCTCCCACCGGATATTTCAGCTTCTGATGTAATGTAGAGGTTACAGCACCTGCCCCATGGATCCAGGGACAACCAAGCAAACAAGAGTACGAAGGACGAATATCCATCACATAAAATGTAGCATTAAAAACCTGAGAACCAACTTTGATTGGGAGATCAATTTCTCCATGCACCACTCTTCTAAAACCATCAAAAGCCTTCACCACTATATTACTGGGCTTCAGCACAGCATCTTCAGGACTTAGCTTATTCAGGACTTCTTTGGGCAACACATTCAAAGAGGAACCATTGTCTATTAATACATGTGACAGGGTAGTGCCCCTGCATTCAATGGAGATATGCAGAGCCCTGTTATGATCCCTCTTGGCAGGGGTCAAATCAGCATCAGAAAACCCTAACCCATTATCATAGGTCAGGTGGGCAACACAATTCTCAAACTGGTCAACAGAAATTGCATTGGGTACATGAGCAGTCTTCAGAAACTTGATCAAAGCTTTGGCATGAGCCTCAGAACATAACAACAGAGACAACATGGAAATCTTGGAGGGAGTATGCCCCAACTGATCAATAATGTCATAATCACTCTTGCGAATGATTTTCAATACTTCTTCCATCTGCTTAGAGAGATCATCAGCAGCTGGAACATCAGTAGGTATAGGCTCAATAACAGGACCTTTGCCCCGAGTATCAGTAGTGGAGGTAGCAGCTGGAGTAACTGCATTCTTGGAAGTCACTAGAGGAGAGAAGACTCTTCCGCTTCGTGTGATCTTACTAGACCCAGCAATATTATCTACATCAACAGGCACATCAGCTAAGGGTTCCTGCTTAACACCATGGATATAAACATCAGACCCATAATGCCAAGGTACAACTTTATCAGATGTATATGGAATAGGACCAGGAGTGGTAATGACCAAAGGAGCCACTCTGGCTTCAGCAACAATCTTCACAGGGCCTTCAGCATTAATCTTAATTGGACCCTTATGAGTGATTTTAACAGGACCTTTGGAAGTGATCCTTACTGGCGCTCTATCAACCATATCAACCTCTTCAATCTTCCTACCTTTAGTAATATGATCCACCATACTTTCCACAGAAGGTGGTGTCTTCTCAAACACTATAGTATAATTATTCATGAGGCGTTGAATTCCATCTCTCAACCTCCAACAACTATCCGGCTTATAGGTACAATACAAACAATCTTCACGACAACCTGGAAAGAGTCCAGCTTGTACTAACTTTTTCTTGATAACAGACAATGGCGTGGTCAACTCTGCAACTGAATAAATATGTAAATCTTCATCAATTGCATTGACAGTCTTCTCGTGATTTGGCATGGGAGCAGTAATCACATTTGGAGTACCCGGAGGGTCAAACTCAATCTCCCCAGCCTTAATCATATCTTGAATTTTGTTCTTCAAGACCCAACAGCTATTAGTATCATGTCCCTGACAGTTTGAATGATATGCACATCGTGCATTGGGATTGTACCTGGGTGAGGTAACATTAGGATTCTGAGGAGCCTCTTTCAGAGTGATAAGTTCAGCCTTCAACAAGTGTTGCAATGCCTGAGCCATTGACATGTTGATCTTAGTGAACTGCCTTCTAGCCCTCTGTTGGTTGCTCCGTGGCTGCTCTGTTGTTGCAGGAGTTGGATTTGAAATATGGACTGCACTCACAGACTGATGCCTTCTATTACGATCAGGTTGACCATAAACAGCATTGGATTCTTTCTTCCCAGTGGGAGGCTTCTTTGCAACACCTGATGAAGAAGTGCCCACTTGGATCTTGCCACTCTTTATACCATTTTCCACTCGCTCTCCTGTCATTATCAACTCAGTGAAGCCAGATGATGAGCTTCCAATGAGATGACTGTAAAACGGACCATTCAGCGTACACATGAACATATCAACTAACTCCCTGTCAGTTAAAGGGGGTTGAACTCTTCCAGCTAAATCTCTCCACTTCTGAGCATACTCCTTGAAACTTTCTTTGGCACCCATAGACATGCTTTGCAGCTGCATGCGAGTGGGGGCTAAATCAGCATTATATTGATACTGCTTATAGAAAGCTTCAGCAAGATCATTCCAATCTCTGATGTTGGCACTTTCCAATTGATAATACCACTCCAACTGAGCTCCGGATAAGCTCTCTTGAAAAAAATGGATCCACAACTTCTTATCAGCAGTATGAGGTTGAATTCTTCTGACATAAGACCTCAGATGCAGCTTGGGACACGAGACCCCATCATAAACAACAAAGGTAGGAACCTTGAAACCAATGGGTATGACTACCCCAGATATCAGACTCAAATCTTCAAAATCCAGCCCAGAAGACTTCTGCAACTCCATAGCATCCATTCTATCCACCAGCATCTTGAATTTGTCTTCATTAGGCTCATGGTAGTAATTAGCCTCAGAATCTGAGTCCCCCATTGTGTTGTGGAGACTGCCTCCCTCTTTATCAGACTCTTCAGATTCATAGTCTTCAACCTGTTCTTTGGTCTTAACAGGACCTCTGAACCTTCTTCCCATGTTGATCAAGCCACCTGACCTTCTAGTCTTCTTAGTCTTCTTGGCCAGCAGTGTCTTCAATTCATCCTGCCCCTTGGACAAGTTCAGGATCAGCTCTTGGAACTGTGCATTCTGTGCCTGGAGATCCTTAACTGTTTGTTCAAGAGCCATTACTGAAATAAACAGCGAGAAGATGAGAAGCTTGTGCATAAATAAACCTGTGATGCAATGAAATGATATGTGAATGTGTATGCAATGTTTTCAAGGACCGCAGGATTTAAATTTGCTTAAACAAACAAGAAGGTAAACTTTTATTAGTAATAAATTTGTTTTGCCTCTTGGGCTTACAGAAAATGAAATGCAATAAATACAAGAGATGGGGTTTTAAGTCTCCCATGGACGTTTCTTCTTTGTGTTGAGGTATGAGTTGAGATTCCGCTCCTCGTGAAGTTGCTTTGTTAGTTCCAAAATTCTTTCTTGGCTTGCTTTGTAATGAGCCTCGAAACATCCCTTTGCTCCTTCAATTGGATCCAGGATCTCTGTAAATCTTCCATGTCAGTAGGCATGTCTGGGTGAAGGATGGTATAAGCAGTATCTCCTTCAGCAACAGGTTCCATGGTAACTGGCAGGATAGCAGGATATGGCATCATGAGAGTCTGAGCACGAGATCGCACCCATCTGAGATAAGCCTCCATAGGAATAGTGTACTTAGGCTCCAGAGTCTTGCTGTCAACCTTGTTCACTTTCCCCCATGCTCGTATGAATCTCTGACGGTAACCTTGAAGATCGTTGTCATAATCAAACACAATGCCCTGAATCAACATATCATGTGGACCATCACTCCGAGTGTAACCGAAATGTCGTAGAGCTAGAGAGGGGTTGTAGGTAATGCCTCCTCTTATGCCTAGAAGTGGCACATTAGGAAACTCCCTACAACGGTCAATGATAGTAACATTCTCCATAGATCTGGAGCACCAATGGATATCTGAATGCGAGAGTGACATGATCCTCTTGGACCATCTGAACCCTTGCTCATTCTTCATTATTGAGCGAGGGAGGTGAGAAATAAACCACCTAGAAAGCAAAGGTATGCAACACATCAAAGTTCCTCTTGCCCTTGTAGTACGGGTGTGAAGAGAGTGTAGAATGTCTCCAAGCAAAGTAGGCACTGGATTGTGACTCAGGAATATGTTGATGGCATGAACATCTATGAACTGATCTGGATTGGGGAATAATACTAAGCCATAAATCAGCAAGGCTAAGATATCCTCAAAAGCATCATAGCTCATAGCCTTCAAAAACACTTGAGCCTTCTCTATCAACACCTTAGCAAGAACACCCTTGACTCCGCTTCTCGTTTCTAGAACAATGTCAGACTTCTTCAGATGTAGAGCTGCAGCAATAACCTCAGGTTTAGGCTCTCTTTCCAAACCTGTGAATGGTTTCTGATCAAGAACAGGTATACCCAGAAGTTTAGAGAACTCTTCCATGGTTGGAACCAGCTGGTAGTCGGGGAATGTGAAGCAATGGTGCTTAGGATCAAAGAACTGAAACAGGACACTCATCATGTCTTCATTGAACCCTGAGGTGACTAGATCCAATAGGTGGCCATGTCTCTTGATGAACTGGGAATGATCAGACACTTGAGAAACCAACTCTTTAAGCTTAGTAGGTATGCCCACAAAATTGATCCTGATAGTGTTTCTACGAGCTGAAGCCATGACCTGCAACAAAGAACAAAGATAAATCCTTTGGTCCTTGAAATGGTTAGTGAAAATGCTATGCTTATGATGCATGATGATGTCATGATGTTATGCTCAATCACAAACATGTGGCACACACAAACAAGTCACACCATAGCCCTAGGTTTAAAGGCTTGCATGAGGTTCAAAGGTAAGTACCCTCCCCTGAAGTTAGTTGGTTCATCCTGTCCTATAAAAGTAACCATGTTCTAAGGGATCTCAATATCATTGATCCTTCACAAGGGTGGTTGTTCAGTAGGCAACTTACTTGCCAACCAAAACCCTCCAAGTTTAGAATCTCAATGAGCGTAGCATCGAGTATCAACCAACTTCAGTCTGCACCAAAGCCGGTTATCTCACTACTTTTCTAAAGGCCAAGATGGGATAACTAGGGTTCTAAAAGTTAGTTAGTGCATTGACAACATATGGCAGCCTCATATTATCCTCAACTTGACTTAAGGAACATAAGCACCAACCAAGAAGTCACACTAACTATGGCCACCAAATCAACCATATCGGTATACGCCGTACAGTTTCCTTGGTCTATTGCCATTTACCTAAGGTACACTAGATCCGGGTTAGGATCTTTCACACATAAGAGCACCCCAACAGATAAGTATAAAGCAAACAAGGCAAACAATTTAAAGTGATCTAATTCCTAAGGGTACCCCTCTTTTATTAAATCCCCAGCAGAGTCGCCAGTTCTGTAACACGGTGGGAGAACTGACTTTAGTTATGTTGCGGATAGCAAGAGTCGCCACCGACTTTTATTTTATCCAAAGGAAAGGCATAAAAGAACAGGAAAGACCTTTTAAAAGATTTTTGGGTCCGGGGGGTAGGTTATGTAAAGGGAAGGTGTTAGCACCCTTTACATCCATGGTTATCCATGGGCTCTTAGTTACTTAGCTCACTTTAAAATGTTTTCTGAAAATGTGAAGTGTGTGAATAGAATTTTTCATAAGAGTTTGATAATGATCCATGTACGGATGCGTAAAAAACTTGTGTTTGAAAATTGTTTGAAATTTGTGAAGTGTTTGAAAAGTTTTTAAATAGTGAGCAAGTAACTATGAGGAACCTACCCTAAAGTTTAAGTCTTTTTGTTCTTGAATCCTTTAAATGGTAAAACTATCCCTATTATTAAGGAATAGGTAGTCATTACCTTGGATGTGTGGGATAAGTAAGGGTCATCTGTTTAATGTAGGCAACTGTAGGGTGTATTAAGCAATTTTGGAGGGACTGTCATCTTTATTCGAAAGGGACAAGATCATTACGAAGGCAACCGTTAAGGGACTTGATCTTTTATTGTTAAGGGACTGGATGACTTTATTATTAAGGGACTTTTGCTTTATACACCCTACTTGACCTTTTGATTAGGCAACAATGAGAGGTAACCCTAAGGAAGTGAGATGGCGATCCAAGATCGACTTACGTGTGTGAGTGTACAATTTTAAATATTTATCTTTTAAATTAAGTGATCTAAATTAATTTTAAATTACATACATGTTACACTCCCTATTTACTAACCATGGCATAAAATAATTAATTTAAACATTACAATATTACATCCAGGAGCAATTACATAATAATAATAAGGCAATTGAAATAAATAAGCAAAATATTAAATAATAGTGATAATTGGGTTAGTGAAAATAATAATAGTAATAATTTAAAATAAATGGGGTTAGTAATAATCATATAAACATAATTGATAATGAAATAAGCAAAAATATTAAAATAATTAAAAGATCAAATTTTTATATGAACAATTATTTAAGATTAATAAGAAAAATATGAACAAATATATTAATTATAAAGTTTTTAAGTTATTTGTAAATTATATAGAAAAATAAGTTAATGATAAACACATTATAGAAATAGATATAATTACAAAATTAATTTAACAATTTTTTTTAATTATTCCTAAGCATACATTAACAATTATTTAAGTGCAAAATTAAAAATATAAACAATTTAGGTCATATTTACATATTATAAAAAAAATAGGATTAATTATGATTATATTTACAAAATTTAATTATATTATATACATAATTAAAAAAAATGTGATCATACAATTATATTTACAAATTTAAAGATTATAATAAAATTTTATTCACTAATTAAAATACAAACAAGAATTACAATTAGGTTTTTTAGAAATTATTATGATTAAATTAAGGTTTGTAAAAAAAAAATATATCTTTAGGGTTTATAAAAAATAAATTAAGTTTTATATATAAAATATTAAATGTTAAACATTAATCTAATTAATCAAATTATAATATATGCATATTAATAAAAGAAAATAATTTATTGTAAAAAATATTAAATTAAAATTATAATAATAAAGCAAATAGAAAACAAAAAGAAATAGAAAACTTACCTGGCTGGGGTTTGAACCCAGCACCTTTGGCTTGCAATCAGCAACACATACCACCAGGCCAGCGCGCGCACAGGTGAAAGAAGAGTGAGTCAAATTGGTTTTGTTCTCTAAGCCTGAAAATCAGAAAAAGAAGGAAAAAGCAAAAGGCCTGGGGGAATCGAACCCAGGACCTTACAAACAATCACACAAACACGTTACCATTCCTGCTGGGAGAGCGAACCTGTACACAATCCCACTACAACTCATAATATATTAAAATTGCTAATTATATGAAAAAAACAAGAAAAAAAGATGATGAAGTCAGGACTCGAACGCAGGTCATCAGGCCACACGCGCACGCTTCACACCACTGGGCCAAGCACCATGCTTGTGAAATAAACAGGAAACAAAACATAAAATATTAAAATGAATTTCAAATTCCAGAATGCGCGCCAGGAACTTCATCTTCTTCCTTGGACGCTGCAAATTTTCCTGCGAAATCTTCTACGAATACACCTGCGTTTTTCATTCCTGCGAATCACAAACTTCAACCAAACAACAAAATTTCACAAAATTATTTATGCCATTGAGTTTCTACTGAGATTTGCAATTGTCCTATGTCTGTAGAATTCATTTATCATGATCAAATCATGAAACCCTAAAAGAGGCCGTGAACCCTAATCATGGTGAAATCTCATACCTGCATGAAAAACTCAATTGAATAACCCAGAATCATTCTAGGGTTCATCACAAACATCATCAAACAATCAAAAACAATTTAAATACAGTCAATCAATGGAATCGAAAATCAACAATTTCTTGAAGAATATGATTCGGTCTATGCATTATGTCATGTTTTAGAAGCATGTGAGTATTGGTTTCGATTCAGGGAAGCTTTATGAAGCTTGTAGTGTCTTCAAAATACCTTAAAAAGCTTGATAATGAGAAATCCGAATTCAAGTTTTTGGTGATTTTTTTGAATGGGCAAACTTACTCTTGAGGCTGTGGCATTCGTGGCTTGTGTTAGGGTTGTCTCAAGTACTTATAGAGTGATCAATTTAGGTCAAAAAATTTGGTCATTGTGTGAGAGATTTGATTGGAAAAGATTCAAAGAGATTATGCCTTAAAAATCAAATATCTTTGTATGAACACCTTCTATTTTAGGCAAATCAACATGATCTTCTTTCCACTTCAATACCAATCACTTTTATGATTTTCTAGAAGCTTAATCCATTTTAAATCTTAGACTTTTATATTTTATTTTAATTTAAAATGATTTTTTAATGAATTAAATCAAAATAAATAAATAAAAAATGATAAAAAATCTGATTTTTGTTGACTTGGGTCGTGCATGAGGTTATAGTATGGATTGGGTCATCATATGGCAAGCCCATTTGGAAGAAATTGGTTTTAGACCTCCATTTTCTTCATAAACCAACCAAAAATTTCCCAACTTTGCAAGGGCACATATCCTTCAATTTTAATGGTATGAGGGTGTTATTGGACATTTTGGAAAGCTTGAAGAGTCCTCTAACCAACCCCACTGGTTTCATGTCCATATCATTTACCAATCTTAAGTTATGCCCTTTTGAAGTTGTTGACTTTTTGTTGACTTTCAAAAGGACCTATAATGTCTTAGCTCATACCTTCCAAATGAAGAATTTTTGGGCTTGGCTTGTGAGACACAAAGTTGTAGAGAATTCAATTTACTTCAAAATGAGCTTTGGATGGAGACTTGGTGATGAAGTATGTGAAAGTTATGGCTGGTCAAAGTTCAGTTGACTTTTACTAAGGAAACCCTAATTTAGAAACTCCTGATTCTTGATGATCTGAAATCTCCTTGATGAATCATGATCAACCCTTGATCAAATGATGAATTTTACTTCATATACTTGATGTTGGAAAAAAAATCATGAAGTTTGACTTTGATTTGACCACAGTTGACCTCAGTTTGACTTTTTAACTGCTTTGACTGATTTTGACTTATCTGATCATCTGACTGAGCAAACCTTTGAGAAAAGTATTGAAACCTGTCATGGGGATTCTTAGACACATGTAAGATGTTATGAAGCTCACTTGAAGTCTTGGAAGTTTATTTAGCCTGATTAAAGTCAAAACCCTAGTTTTGGATGCACTGCTTAGGAGGTGCATTGTCTGAGGGAATTGTCAACTCTTCTGACCAATTGTGAACTTTGTGAACCTTGTGAACCATCATAAACTGTCTTGTGAACCTCATGGGAGGTCTTGTGAACCTTGTGAACCTTTTGAACCTCATAAAGTATCTTTTAGACTTCATGAACCTCATGAAAGGTCTTGTAAGCATTGTGAATCTTGTGAACCTTTTGAACCTCATAAAGTGACTTGTAGACTTCATGAACCTCATGAAAGGTCTTGTAAGTATTGTGAATCTTGTGAACCTTGTGAACCTCATAAAGTGACTTGTAGACTTCATGAACCTCATGAAAGGTCTTGTAAGTATTGTGAATCTTGTGAACCTTGTGAACCTCATAAAGTGACTTGTAAACTTCATGAACTTCATGGAAGGTCTTGTGAACCTTGTGAACCTTCTTAGTACACAAAGTCTTGTATTGTGAGGGCAAATTTTGGGGTGCAACAGGGATCTTTGACACTCATTCTAGTGGTCATACTATGACAAAGAAGATATTGAGAGCAGGTTACTATTGGTCTACCATGGAAGCTGACTGCTATCAACATTCCAGAACATGTCATAAGTGTCAAATCTATGCGGATAAAGTACATATACCTCCATCACCATTGAATGTGTTGACTGCTCCTTGGCCTTTTGCCATGTGGGGCATTGATATGATTGGTGAGATCAAGCCTACTGCTTCTAATGGGCATCGTTTCATCCTTGTTGCTATTGATTACTTTACAAAGTGGGTAGAGGCAGCTTCATTTGCATCTGTTACTAAGAATGTGGTGGCTCGATTCATTAAGAATAATCTCATATGTAGGTATGACATCCCTGAAAGGATTATTACTGACAATGGCTCTAATCTGAACAACACTATGATTACTGATCTCTACACGCAGTTCAAGATTAAGCATCACTACTCTTCTCCGTATCGTCCAAAGATGAATGGGGCAGTTAAAGCTGCTAATAAGAACATTAAGAAGATTATACAGAAGATGACTGTTACTTACAAGGATTGGCATGAGATGTTACCATTTGCTCTTCATGGTTATCGTACTACAATACGTACTTCAACAGGGGCAACTCCATTCTCCTTAGTCTATGGTATGGAAGCAGTTATGCCCATTGAAGTTCAGATCCCCTCCTTAAGAATCATGAAGGATGCAGGCTTGGATGAAGATGAGTGGATTCAGACTCGACTTGACCAGATAAATTTGATCGATGAGAAGAGGTTAGCAGTAGTTTGTCATGGCCAGATGTACCAGAAACGGATGATCAAAGCTTTTAATGAGAAGGTTAAGCCAAAGGTATATCAGGCTGGTGACTTGGTAATCAAGCGTATCATATTACCACAGGGTGATCCTAGGGGCAAGTGCACTCCAACATACGAAGGACCATTTGTGGTCAAAACAGTATTCTCAGGAGGTGCCATGATACTTACTACTATGGATGGTGAAGACTTCCCACAGCCTGTAAACGCAGACATAGTTAAAAAATACTACGCATGAAAAGAGACCCGCTAGGTTGACTGGCCTAGGCAAAAATAAGGGCATCCCGGCGAACCAAAAGGGTTCGGGCAAAAATTAGGGATATATATATATAAAATGTACACCCGGCAAGTCGAAAACCTGAAAAGGCGGCTTGGGCAAAAAAGGGTATCCCGGTGGATTGAAAACCTGAAAGGGCAATCCAGGCAAAAATTAGGGATTAAAGCGTATGACTATGTCTCGTTTGGATCACCCATGTAACTCCAACCAGTTGTGCTACTTACTCAAGCTCGAACAGATAAAGCTCAATCCAATCGTTTCCGTCTCAACGGCAGAAGATGAGATACTTGAAGATAATGGCAATAGTAGAATTGAAACTCAATAGGATTATTTCCCACATAGCTGATTTTCTTTGTTTTATAAAAACTTTTATGACGAATTCCTCTTACTAGGATTTCTGTCTCCTTGTACAAACTCGCCTATGTATAGGTCACTTTGTGATATAAATAAAATTCCATCTTTGAATCCAGATTTACTTTTACCCTATTTACATAAGCGAAACGTCCATTGGTTGTGTTTGAATGTATGTATGCTTTTGAATATGATTGATGTTGACCAGAAATGCATAAAATGCTTAATATGATTGATGTTTACCAGAAATGCATAAAAATGCAGTAGTAGTATTTACTAAGGACGAACGAGGGAAGGAATTCAACGAAGCTTCGCCGGTTCATCCCCACCAGACAGCTACAAGTCCCCCAGTAGGGCAAATCCATCTTCATAAAAAACTTCGAGTCACATCTCCCCTGGAATTTATATCCATCTCTTTCATCCTCAGAAGGATAATCGGGAATTTATTCTTTCAATCGGAGTACGACGAACGAAGACGGGAGGTTATGAATACTATATTATCAAACGAGACGGGAACGAGTTCCTCATTTTCTCCAGCGACAAATCGGGATTTATTTTCCCTGGCCAGCAGTTGTTATACGAAGATTTTCAGACGCTTCAGGCTGCATGATTCGTACATACATCATTTACATCATACCATAACATACACATCCATAAATACATAATACATTACTTCAGCGCATCATACTATACATGCATACATAATGCATAAACTAATATTATCTTGCAAAATGTTATATACATCGAACTAATCTTGTTTTTCAGATTAATTCTCCAGCAAACTACATCAACAACTTATACCTCGGGACGTTGTTTATCCTCCTGAAAGCTATCATAACTTTGGGTCGTTGTTTATCTTCCCAAAAGTTATTCCATTACCTCGGGACGTTGTTTATCCTCCTGAAAGCTATCATAACTTTGGGCCGTTGTTTATCTTCCCAAAAGTTATTCCATTACCTCGGGACGTTGTTTATCCTCCTGAAAGCTATCATAACTTTGGGCCGTTGTTTATCTTCCCAAAAGTTATTCCATTACCTCGGGACGTTGTTTATCCTCCTGAAAGCTATCATAACTTTGGGCCATTGTTTATCTTCCCAAAAGTTATATCCTTACCTTGGGCCGTTGTTTATCTTCCCAAGCACCCTATTATACCTCGGGACGTTGTTTATCCTCCTGAAAGCTATCATGACTTTGGGTCGTTGTTTATCTTCCCAAAAGTCATACCCTTACCTTGGGTCGTTGTTTATCTTCCCAAAAGCTATATCTTCATACTTTGGACTACCTTATTCAGCAAGAAGTATATTTGAAGAACCTTTCTCCAGATGGCATCTCTAAGCCCATCTCCAGTTCATTCTGATGGCATCTCTAAGCCCATTTCCAGTTCCTCCAAGTGGCATCTTTAAGCCCACTCAAGCATATACAACACATCATCAGTATTACTCTACGCACTGGTGAGTGCAAATTTTTGGGCTTTTGTGTTCAATCCCCTTCAACCTTCCAGGTCACGACTGGCACATATACCAATCTAACCCCTCAGGTTTCAGAAAATTGAACAGGGGCAGCTGTTGCACCCCAAAATTTTCCCTCTATTTTTTAACTCTAACCAATTTTTTTTTTGTTTCACATTCATTTGCATCATCATCATAGCATAACATTTTTTTTCTGTCTTAATATTAGCCGGAATAATTTCTCGGAATTTACAAACAGACTGGTCAAATTAACTTTTTAACTATGCCTAAAATTAGTCGACGAAAAAATGTCAAGTTTAAGTTTGCAAATGTCGATAACATTAATCTGCGGTTCACGTGGTTTAATTTGACATGCTAAAAATATTCTTACGACTATTTTTGGTCATATGTTGATCAGTCTGAGCAGTTTAAACGGTCATAATTTTTATTTCAAAATCCGACCAAACGCTGTATTTTTCCGAGTCATTTATTTCGCGCTGATTATTTTGACGTATTCATTTTATTTTTTCGAGCATTTTGGTGCCCGAATTTTATTTTTTTGAGTCTATTTATTTTTATATTGGGTCTAGAATAAATAAATAAGATTATTAGTTTTTTTTTATTTTATTTTAACTAATTTAATTATTAAAACTTTATTTGTTTTTTAAATTAATATTTTATTGGGTCTATAATAAATAAATAGGATTATTAGTTTTTTTATTTTATTTTAACTAATTTAATTATTAAAACTTTATTTTGTTTTTTAAATTAATATTTTATTGGGTCTAGAATAAATAAATAGGATTATTAGTTTTTTATTTTATTTTAACTAATTTAATTATTAAAACTTTATTTGTTTTTTAAATTAATATTTTATTGGGTCTAGAATAAATAAATAGGTTAATTAGTTTTTATTTTAGTTTTAACTATTTTTATTAAACTTTATTTAATTATTTATATTAATATTTTATTGGATTCCAAAATAAATATTTAGGCCCATTTACATTAACCCTAATTGGTCCCTATATATACCTAACGTGTTATTGCTGTTAAGAGGAGACCGAAGAAAGACAGAAAAGAGAGAAGAAAAACATTCCTGCAACAGCTTTACTTTCCAATTGCACTTTGATTGGTACGTAATATATATATAAATTCCTATAACATTCATATGTTTTATATATACGTATATATTTGTTGCTTTTGTTACACTTTGTTAATATCTTAACTAACGTTGCTTTTGTTAATATATATATTTGTTGCTCTTATTTTGTTAATACATCACAGGTAACAAAGAACATAAAACGTTGTTTTTATGTATACATATATAGAATTGGCTGCATATTCGTTATATATATATATATATATATATATATATATATATATATATATATAAAGTTTTTATTTATTTTGTTTTTACAGTTTTGTTTTAATATTGTTAATTCTAATTTTTTTATAATTATTTGATTATGTTCAGATCGGATCATGTCGATACGCTGTTCGCACATTTTATGTGTATGAGGCGTGACACTTATGTTGATCCGATCCAATTGCGATGATCGCATTTTTTGCGTTAGCAACGTCGTTTTTGTTTTTTCCATTTTCTTTTATGTTATATATTTAGATCTGTACAGATAACTAACTACCTTGATTTTTTTCCTAAACCTTGACAATTCCGCCACAAACTCTAAATTTCAAACCTAAAACTTTAACCGTGTTATTTCCTTTAAACCATAAACATTTCCACAAACCTTAACAACCCTGTTATTATTTCTTATTTTTGCTCATGTTTATGTTATTCATACACTGTAATTGCTTCGCCCTTGTAATATTTTAAGTTTTAACTTGTAATATTTACAGTTTTACTTTTCGCCATATAATTATGTAACTGCCTCAGCCATGTAATAGTGTAGGAATTTTTATTTTCTGTCTTTAAATTTCAGCCTTTATTTATTTTTATTATTCCCTGCGTGGTTAGTAATTTAGGGCGTGCCAAGAACTGAATGAAAATCAATATGGACTTAGATCATTAATTAAAAAAAGAGACTAATTAATCAATAACTTTTTCTTATAATAATAATAGTATTTTGTATATAATTTTTATCATAATTATATTTTGTAAGTAAATAATCAAATAATCAAATTTTCTAATTCTTCTTTTAACTTCTAAATTTTTTGTCATTCTTTTATACAATTGTAAATAAAATCTAATTGACTTTTTTTTTATAATTAAATAATTATGATTCTAAAATATTGTATATAATTTATAAATAACCTACTAACTTAATAATTTAATAGTTTTCTATAATATTTATTTAATTTGTAAATATTATTTTAATTTTAATAATTCTTTTAGTTTATGTTTTGTATATTAATAATATTATTTTTTTAATTGTACTATAATAGTAATAATCATATAATGTAAATAATTAAAAGTTTTCTTAGTAATCTTTAATTGTTTTTCTCTAAACTTAATTTCTTTTTTTTTTTTATATACTAATTCTAAGAACTTCTAAAAAAATCTAACTTGTCTAGCTTAAACTTTTTCTTTTTAAATTAAATGTTTAATTGTTATTTCTTTAATTTATTTTAACTTTATTATTATTATAATTACTTTATTATTATTATTATTATTATTGATTTATTGTTAATATTGCTTTATTATTTTTGCTTCATTATTATTATTATTGCTTATTTATTATATCTATTATTCTTGCTTTATAATTTATTTTGTATCCTACTATTATTTATCTGCCAAAGCCTTGTAATAGCTTATAGATTTATTTTTCCGTCTTTATTTTCTTTGTAAATATTTTACTATATGGTTAGTAACCTTAGGGTGTGTATAACTTATATGTAATTAAATTGAACTTAGATAATTAAAATAAGATAAATACCTGAATATAAACACTCACACACGTAAGTCGATCTTTGATCGCCATCTTGCACTTCCTAAGTTACCCCTCTCAGTTGCCTTAAACATGGTCAAGTCCCTCGAATATAGGGGTGTCTTAAGCAAAGTCCCTTCATAAAAATCATCAAGTCCCTACAGTTTAAAAGATCAAGTCCCTTCGAGGTTGCCTACAGAATAATGATCTTGTCCCTTCGAATAAATGATGATAGTCCCTACGAATTGCTAAAGACACCCCTCAAAGTTGCTTTCTATGACCATACGATGACCCTACGTTTGTCCCTTCACATCCAAGGTAATGATTACCTATTCCTTAATAATAGGGATAATCTTACCAGTTAAAGGATATTTAAGAACATAAAAGACTTAACTTAGGGTAGGTTCCTCTTATGTACTTGCTCACTTTTCAAAAGCATTTCAAACACTTCACATTTTCAAACAAATTTTCAAAACAAAGGCTTTATATATATCCGTACATGGATCATTATAAAGTACTTAAGAAAATTTCTAAACACACACTACATTTCTCAAAAACATTTTAAAGTGAGCTAAGTAACTAAGAGCCCATGGATAACCATGGATGTAAAGGGTGCTAACACCTTCCCTTTACATAACCTACCCCCCGAACCCAAAAATCTTTAAGGTCTTTCCTGTTCTTTTATGTCCTTTCCTTTGGATAAAATAAAAGTCGGTGGCGACTCTTGCTATCCGCAACATAACTAAAAGTCAGTTCTCCCACCGTGTTACACTCAGTTGTTTTCATTAGGGTCACCGACTCTGAGGACCTTTAGAACCTTTTGGTTAAAACATCGATTGATGGTCGCATAGTATTGGTTCGTGAGAAATTTGCTCTCGTGGGTTGTCAATACGAATACCTCACTCAGAATAGACATTCTCAATGGAGTTGATTGACTGTCAAGAGCTGACATGTGCATCAAACATTTGAGCAAAGTCCATAACTCTGAGGCCTTTGTTTAAACCTCATGTCGATGATCGCGTAGTATGGGCTCCCGAGAAAATTTGCTCTCGTGGGTTGTCGATACGAAGATCTCACCCAAAGTAGATTCATATGGGGGAGTCAATAAACCGTCATGCATACGGCGTGTGTGATGAACAACCATATAAATTGATAATGTTGGGATCCCTAAAACCTTAGAGTCTACCCAGTGAGTTCCTGATCAGAGTATCTTCCATCTGTACCTTGGACTCAAGAGACCCTGATCTTGTGATCCTGGATTCTGACATTGCATATCATTTCATTTGCATCAATTCTTGCATTTCATTCCAAAATTCAAAAAACTCATTTCATGTTCCTCCATCTTCAGTAAATCAAGCTGGTTTCCCGACGCCCGTACCGTGCTAGACGCCCGTACCTAACTCGAGCCAACACTAGAAGACTAATGGACGTGATTCAAGAAGAGCAAGCTGTTATGAGGGAAGAGATTGACTCGGTCAAGAACAAGATTGACCAGATTTATGAGACCATACAAGCTTTGGCTAGGATGGAAGAACGTCGCGAAGCCGCTGCCGCAATGAACAATGCTTTAGGGCAAGGATCTACCTCGCACGCAATGCCTTCAGTTCCAATTCCAAATCCTTTGGTCTATGGTTTGCCTCCAGGCTTCACTCCTGCTGTTGAGGAGGTCACTTCCCAACCAATACCTACCTCTGGTGTTACTGTTGGTGCTATTCCACAAACTCAACCTGCCGTTACTCAGGTTCATATGCCTCATGCTGAAGAAGATCAACAAGTTGAGTACGAGATGCATACCGTTGTTCCAATTACCAACCCTCATGTTGTTCAAGAATCCGAAGCTTTGAAGATGTGTCGCGAGTTAGCTGAAAAACTCCGAATCATGGAAGGACACAACTCAACTTCTCTGAGTGCCTCAGACATGTGCTTAGTTCCAGATGTTGTGATCTCTGCTAAGTTCAAACTGCTAGAATTCGAAAAATACAAAGGCCTCAGTTGTCCTGAACTCCACTTAAGGATGTATGCAGGAAAATGGCCGCTCATGCCAAAGACGACAGACTCATGATCCATTGCTTCCAAGACAGCCTGTCTAGAGCGTCTCTAGAATGGTACATGCAACTTGAGCGCAATAATGTGTGTACTTGGCTTGATCTATCTGATGCATTCAAAAAGCAATACAAGTACAACACTAACTTAGCTCTGAACCGTACTCAACTTCTGAGTATGACTCAAAAGGAGAACGAATCCTTCAAAGAGTACGCACAACGCTGGAGGGAACTAGCCGCTAGGGTGCATCCTCCATTGGTTGACCGTGAATTGATTGATATCTTCATGGGCACCTTACAAGGGCAATACTACGAGAAGCTGATCAGTAACGTGTCTTTAGGTTTCTCATACATGGTGATTGTTGGAGAAAGAATCGAAGAAGGTATGAAAAGTGGAAAAATCCAATGAGGTTCTAGCAGCCAAGCCAGTGTCAAGAAGCCTTTCAACGGGTACAAAAAGGGTGAAACAAATGCCATTTCTACTGCAAGTGGGAAACCTCAACAAAGTGCGCCTACTTCAATCCCCTACTATTAGTACCCGTATGTTGCTGCTGCACAATACACTCCTGTGCCATATCAACCAGTTCCTCCAATGCCTTACCAGCCAGCTATTCAAGCTCCATTTCCACCTCAGATGGCTTATCAACCACGTCCATATCCTCTAATTGTTGTTGCGCAATATGCACCCAATCCATACCAACAATCGGCTTATCCGCAACAGCCTGGTCAACAACAGCAACACGCTCCTCAACAACGTCCACCGTATCAACAAAGAAGGCCTGAAAGAAATTTTGATCCACTGCCTATGTCATATGGAGAAATCTTTAATGGGCTGATGGCAAAGGGATCTCTTACTTTGAGGGATATGCCACCACAAACTGGTACCGCCCGAGATTATGATGCCAATGCTCGCTGTGAGTATCACAAGGAGGCTTCAGGTCACACAATTGAGAACTGCAGAGTATTCAAGCACAAAGTTCAAGACTTAATCGAATCTAAGGATCTCACCTTCACTCAGAAGAATCTGAATGTCTAAAACAATCCAATGTCGTTGCACGGTACTAGCAAGTGAAAGCTTTTGAAGGGGTTGTTGAAGATCGAGCTGAATAGTCTCCAACTCTGAGCAAATCAAATCAAGAGAAGTTCAATTCCTCAAATCAAGGCAGTCATCGCCATTTATTATTCTGCATTCCTGTTATTTTGTATTGTTTGTTTAAGTACTATTTGCATTGAACATTGTTATTTGTACTTGGTTTTGTTAATATTATGTTATGCATGTTTTGAATCAGTCTATTCGCATTCGCTCATTATTTATCATTTATCACAAAAATCACAAAAATATTCCCTCACTTCACTTTAGCAAATATTTGAGGGAGGATGATGAAAACGAAATACCCATAACTGTTGCGGTATGCTTTCAGATAAAACCTCGTCAATGATATACAAGCATTCTTTAAAATCCCCAAACACTGAATAGATAAGGAGTTAATCCCTATTCAACCCCTTCGAGCCTAGAAGTAGGAGTTTCTTTCGGATACAACCCTTACATCTAACCCGGGGCAGGGTAGTTGTTCATTTAACCTGGCTACACCTTCAAATTGCAAGATGAGACATCCCGTCAAAGGACCATCAACAAATGACTTGGCAGTCACAACATTCAAACAAAAAAGAAAAGAAAAGAAAAAACCACTAAGTTGAGCACCCGAAGGGAGACTTAGTCGAAAAAAGAACAAATCAAAAGAGGAACTCAAATCCTCAACAAAAGCAAAACAAATATTAGTGACAACCAAATCAAGTATCAAAGGGTCACCAACAACAAAATAAGATGACTGCCATTTTCAAGAGAACTTTAAAGCTTCATCTTCACTCTTGCAAAGTCAAAACAAATGCATGTGTAGAGTTAACTGAACATAGAACAGGAGAACAATACGAAGAAGGGATGGGTACAAATCAAAATTTGAGCCTTATATCTTTGTTTCTCAAACCATTACCAGACCATGTTACAACCCTCGAAAGTCCTAATTGAGGCACGATTTATTCTGAAAGCATGCTACCAACAAGGTTGCGTAAACTGACTCCCATATATTTGCTAATCTTCAATCTCGATTGCACATTATTCTTGCTGCATCTTTCACGCACTTTCTAAATTAGCACCTCGTTTGGACTAAACGGTCCATTCGTCACACTTTCATAACATTCAAATAAATTGACCTTTTCAAAACTCGCATGAACTTTACATTAACATTACCAATTGTGTATGAACAATTTAATTGCAAAATTAGTGCTTGACATCAAGACATCCCAACAAGGGGCAATCAAAAGAGAAATTTGAACTTCATTGGTGCCAACATGAATCAAGACTACCTCAACAGTCCAATAAGGGGAAAAGCATCTTCAACAACCCAATCAGGGGCAATTTATATCAAAGTCCATTAATCAGGGGCAAAAATCATTCTTAACAGCTCAATCAGGGGCAAGATCACCTTCAAAGGCTCAATTAGGGGCAAAATCATCTTCAACAGCTCAATCAGGGGCAAAATCGTCCTCAACGGCCCAATCAAAGGCAGATCACCTTCAAAGGCTCAATCAGGGGCAGACACCTACCAAATCCAGATACTGGGGCAGATCATGTCTTGGTCAATCTCAAAGTTTCCCCACCAAAATTCTCTCCAATACCCTATAGTCAGGGGCAAGCAAACAAGGAGCAAATCTTCCTATCTCTTCTCCCCAGCTAAACAAGCAGATTTTGCTGGACGTTGGCAATCATTCAAAGCAAATCAGTTCTCATGCGTCAATCAAGTCGCTTTGCTCATCAGCAAGTGACCGAACTTGGAGCACTCAGATCCATCTTCTGACCATGCATCGTTGAAGATCAAGTGTCGGGGAATCAAACCCTCCACCCACCCAAAATCCAAACACCATTGGCAACTACCAGACCAAAAGTCCACCAAGATGGCACCTTTCAGTCGCTCATATGCATCATTATGCATCATCAACGTCATTGATGGGGCGAAGACGTGATGTTTCTAGCGGTATCTGAACTGCAAGCGCACAGCCTATCGCAGTAGTAATAAAAAGATGTCGAACCCACAGGGACTTTGTAATCACTCTAGTGCTAAAAGGTCTGCTAGTTTAGCTAAGGCGGATATTTGTCACGATTATGGTTTTAAGAATTAAAAACGGGAATTAAACTTAGTTAAGGAAATAATGATAAGGCGGTCGGTATGTAATTATATTAACCTATGCGGGTCAATCTAGCCTAAGCTTATAAAGATGTTTCACTTAAATAATTATGTAGAGATTACCAGTTTAAAAACCCTTGACTCACACTCTCGTGGTCTTATCTCAGATCTTACTCCTAAAGCCCTATGCCTGCTCTCGCTAGCCCATAAGTGTTTAGAAAATAATTTTTGAAAACTTAATAAGTCTAATTCGTTTTAAAGCGCTCTCGCTGTATTTAAATCAAATGCCTAACTTTAGCTATCCGGTTAAAATCTCACACTCTCGTGGTCTCGACCTAACCTATTTCACTTCTCTTACTCTCGTAACAAAAAGCTTGATTTTAATTATAAAAAGCCACAGCCAGAATATAAGTTCTTAAGTGTTTTTAGCTTAGATTCGATTTATCCGTTTTAGTTTGGTTTATTACATACCGACTCGATTAACTTAGCTACTCATATTTATTAAACCAACATACAGATACAAAAAGAAATAAATAAATATTAAAGCATGCATTATATAATAATAATAGAAACTTAACATAAATAAATAAATAAACTTAATATAAATTGCAAAACAAAAACCTGAACAATTTAATTCTTAGACTCCTTCTTCCACAAATCGGCAAGCTTGGAGTGTCGGAATCGAAATAAAATAAAATAACAAGTTCTGAGGCTTAAAGAAATTTAATTGAAAATAACAATTTCCTAATGTTGGAAATTGTTATTAAATGGGTTGGAAATTAAAGGAAAAACACAGCAAGAACAAAAGCTGGAAAATAAATGGGTTGGAAGAAAAAACGGTAGAGCTTCCGCATAAAAATTCAATAATAAACTCTGTACTTTTTCATTTGATCCTTGGGTATTTATAGAAGAGGATTTTGGCAGTTGAATGAGTTAGAGCGTGGGCTTCGTTTGTTCTGTTTTGAGAGAATCCAGGAGAAGTGGTGTACTGGGTGTTGCTGCAGTTGAGGGAATGTAGGAGTCTCTAAAGACTCGTTGCACGTTCTCAATTAAATTCAAACAAATTTAATAAATTTTCCTTGTCACGTTTGTGACATGGTGTAACGGTCAGATTTCTTCAATTAAGTGCGTCACGGTCGTGACATTGGAGTAACGGTCGTGAGACCTCTAATTGGCGTGTCACGGTCGTGAGTCAGTTGTGACGACCGTGAGAGAAACAAAAATGCAGACTTTAGCAGAATTGATCTCTTCCTTTTCTTTTCATGCTAGATTTGGTTCATTTGATCTTTTTCTCATAATTTGGCTCTAGACATGTTATACCTGCAATGTGACATAAAAACTCGAAACAATCGGGAGCTAAAAGGATCAATGTACGATAAAACGGACTAAAAACATAGTAATAATGCGATACGATTTCTCGTTATCAAACTCCCCCATACTTAAACCTTTGCTTGTCCTCAAGCAAATAGTCGATTGAAAAATGATCGGACAATTTTCATCAGACGCACACACATAATATACCATACGAGAAGTCATTTAGTTAGATAACCCGATACTATAGTAGAACACTAACGACACAAGCAACAAGCTATGTCGTAGACTTCCCTTTAAACGAAACATTCATTAATTCCGTTACGATTCTACCTAGAGTCCTTCGTTCTTATTTCACCCGGTTTCGTTCTAGCGCAATCACATTAAGCCCTTTGTCTTAGCACGCACGTAGTGGAGTAGCCGGTTAGTGACTTTGATCCTTTATTAGCACGGGGTCTGGTACACGAATGTGGAAACCCTTTACATATTATCCAGATTGGAGGTCGTGGGGGATCGAGCCGTAGCACGCCCTACCAAGTTTAGAACCAGATACCTCTGAACCAACCAGCAATGGACTCCTTCTTATATTACTCATCTCTTATATGCGACCGTGTACTTTGGTGCAATTTCTCTTTTTATGGCATCGAGATATGAAGGATCGTTTATAGATTAGGCATCAAACACTTATGTTCATCGGCTCCCCACGTGGTTTGTGTCCAGACGATGCTGACTGCTAGTATAAACTACTAGGGGTTACTTTAGAACTAATATTTAAGGTATACTCATAATAATTATCGAAATGGAATGCTTAAGTAGGAAGTCTAAGGTGTCAAGACTGTATTGATCTTGTTGGATCTTTCTCAGCTTCCTAACTACGACTTCATAGGTAAGTCGAGTAATGCGAATATAAAGCAAAAAATTTCCGGTATGGCTAAATAAAGCGGGGAAGAATTGAAACTTAAGAAATAGCATAAATATTACTTGTTCAATTTAAAATGTGGAAAGGGAAAATACAATGAATGGAAAACGGGAAAGCGAAAAAGGTACCTCTCCCACACTATATCAGACATTGTCCTCAATGTTGTGATATAATAGCGGGGAAATACATTACAAGAACAAAATTCAAAAACAAAAAGATAATCTAATGCTACTGACGACCACGACCTCGGTTTCTGGTGCGGGAGCGTCTGGTAGGGGTGGCTTCCTCATCAGAACCAGTGACACTAAGAGCGGTGACGTCCATACGTAAAGCTTCCAACTCGCTGAAGATCTCTCCTAGCTTTTCATCTATTGCTTTCTGGTTACTGACAACAGTTGCAAGGAGTGCATCGTACTGCTCTTTCTGCCTACGCTCAAGTGCGGCATTCATCTGATTTTGCTGATGAATGGCACGAAGGATTTCTTCAAGGGTGATCTCAGCTGAAGGCGGCTGCCTGGTGGAAGACTCAGGGATGTCCTGAACTGGCTCAGCAGCATCCATCGCATCATGCATCTCATCCACAGGTGCATCAGGCTGCTCGTCAGCAATCGGAACGTGACCTGTGGCAGTCGGCAAATCAAATAGCCAATTGGCTCTGTTTGATGGATCAATGCGGTTCCTGAAAGGCAAAACGATATTATAATAGATGGTACCTTGTATCACGGGGTTGAATCTGCCATCCTCACGCTGAGAGATCATGTGAGCGGACTTGCAGTAGTTCAAGGTAAGCAGCTCCGGTGCTCTATGAGGCAAATGAGAGAGGTGGTCACCAAGATTCAACTGAATGGCTAAGGAAGTGACAATCCTGCCAATGTAGAAGGGAGTGGCTCCTCTATGTGCTATAGACTGAATGTGGGCCAGAAGGAACAGAGCGGCATTGATGTGTTCTTCATTCAAGGCACAATGCAAGAATAGGAGCTCTTTGGAATTGAGCTTGTGGTTGCTCTCTCTTGCAAATATGGTGTTGCATATGACACGATGAAAATACCGTATTGTTGGATTATGGATATGAGTGGCGTTGAGACTTTGGTAGGCGGAAGCACGACTGTTTGTGATGTTGTGCCACAAAGTGAAAGCTGCTTCATTAAAGTTGTCGGGCACACGAAGGTGAGCACCGTCACCATGACTGAAGCCTAACAATTCAGCGACTCTGGTTTGAGTTAGTTCGAACTCTCTGCCAAGCATTCAGAATTTTGCGATGCCGATGAGTTGGTTCGTTGATCCGGATGGTGTGATGTATTGAAAGGAACTCAGGAACTTCAAAGTGAGGTTTGCAAATATCGGTTGCGGTTGACTGCATAAGTCCCACAAGCCAACTTGTTCAAGCAGTAGCTTCACTCCGTCGAACAATCCTAACTCCCTCAGGCAATCGAGGTCGACGTACCGAGTAGTTTGGATGCCTCGGGTTTGAAACCTTTCAAACTTCTCTCTCTGTGTTGTTCCTTGTTCTCCCTCTCTAAACTGAACGTTTTCCATTGCATGCAAGTGAGGTTTATCGTGAGATATGTGTTTGAGGTTTTGTGATGAAAATGTGAAGAAATTGATTTGATTTATAATGGAGTGAAGGGAATATGTGGAGTTGGGGTGGAATGAGGTAGTGGAACGGAGTAATGGGATTGATTGTGATTAATGGGTGGTTACGGGAGAAGAAGAGGTAATGGGAGGTTAGGCGATGTTGTGAAAATAGAAGTGGGGTTTGCGAAGAAGAACGACCTCTGTAACTTCAGAGGTCGTGAATTAGAATGTCACGGTCGTGACAGGGTAGTTACGGTCGTGACGCGCTAAATTGCTCGTTACGATCGTGAGGGGATGGTGACGACCGTGATGTTCACAAAATTTGGAATTTCACAGAATGGTTACCTCAGTTCAATTCATCTATATTTCTTATCATATTAACTATTTAATTCCAACATAACACATAGTAATGGATCAATATATAATAGCATTGGATTTTATCACACGAAAATTCATCAAAATAGCCAGCAATTAAAAGTATCAGTAAATTATGAAAGCATGTAAATAGATTGAATGGAAAATTTGCATAAATGGAAATACTTTGTTTTTGACATAACAGAAAGAAATTACAGTGATAAAAATAAACTATGAAAAGTTGCAAAATATCAAAACTAACTAGAAACAAAAAGCAAAAAGTAAGATAAATCAAATTACTACAGCATTATCAAAGTTGCTTCTTCAAGTCTTCAAGTGCGGAGTTTATATGATAGAATTGTTCACAAGTTATATCAGTTAAGCCTGTAATATCCAATCTCGTGCTTTTAACTTCATCCTTAACAACATTAATGTCAGCTTGGTATACTTCAAGAATTGTCAAAATTTTCTTTAAGTTGTCAGCATATCCTACATGGTTGATTTCAGGGGTCTCAATAACTTCATCAGTGTGGTTGATGTCATGGTAACCAGGAGGGGTCTCATAGTCACTTTCTACATCAGTCATCATATCATCCCTAATTTGGTAGGATTGTGGTGTTTCAGGTCTTGTTGGATAGTCAGGAGGGGTAAGCTCATAAAGCCAATTATCTCTATTGTGAACACTGACTTTAGCATGGTTCGGCAATGTGAACAGGGTTACGATTTCATTTCAAATTAGGTACTCAAATGGTGGTTGTCTTATGTTTCCTATTATTCGGCGGTTAAAGCATAAGTTCAAATTCATAGGGCGAATGGTACCAAAACGGGTGCACTTGTGTAACTGGTATCTAAGTCTGAGGGCATTAGCAATCATGGTGACCAGGCCTCCTACCAATATTGGTAGATTAGGCTCCTCTTGGATGCGGGTAAAGGTCTGCATCATGAAGGGTACAACATTTACGGGTTTTCCATCGGTCAAACAGGACATAATGAATATCTCGTCTTTAGATACTCCAATGAGGTTCTCTTCCTTTCCAAAGAAGGTGTGGGCAAGGATTTTATGAAAGTAGCGGATAGAGGGGTTGTGTATTTCATCATTTCCCATGGTATCCGGCTCAGGGTGGTAGTTTCCGGTTAAAGTTCCCCAGAAGAAATCTAGCTCAATATCCATTAATTCTACCTGGGTGGTAGTAAAGGCAAAAGGTCCGCTAGGAAATCCTAGTAGGTCAGCTAATTCTGTATGGTTATAGACATATTCGATACCGAATAGTCAGAAACTAATAAATCCTTTCCTTAATCCAAATCCGCGCTCAGGTAGGTAAACTAAGGAGCTTAAAAACTCAAAGGTGAGCTCGCGGTAAGTTACAAACTTATGTTTTATGAGAGCGTTCTCCCATCCAAGCTGGTTAAACATGTATAGGATACTGTCATTTATACCTAAAGTTTCCATAGTTTGTTCATCGTAATACAGAGTCAAATCCATGTGTCTCTGTGATAATTCCTCAAATTTCCTTCTTTGGTTTCTACCTCTAAATATGGTTTCCATGAAGTTTCTTGGTTGGTTAGCCATAGTTAGTGTTAATAGTGGAGGAAACAAATCAGGGGAGAAAGGGGTAAGGTAGAAAAGACTTTAGAAAATTTGTAGCAATGTAAATTTAAAAGTGATTTAGAAAATGAAAGTTAAAAATAAAGAAAATAAATAAATAATAGAAATAGATAAATAAAGTCAATAATACTAAAAATGAAATAAAACAATAAAATGGGTTGCCTCCCACTAAGCGTTGTTTTTATCGTCATAAGCCTGGCGTAGTGCTTAGGGGTAGATTAATCAGGGAAGTTAGTGGACAACTCTAAAAGTTTTAAACTATTCGCATAATCTCTGTTTTCAATATTATGGTAATGTTTTAATCGTTGTCCGTTTACTGTGAACGGTTCACTATTCCTACCCTTAATTTCTATTTCTCCGCTTGGGAACACTTTAGTAATTTCAAAGGGTCCTGACCATCTAGATTTTAGTTTTCCAGGAAAAAGCCTAAGTCTTGAATTGAAAAGGAGCACAACGTCTCCCACACTAAATTCTTTCCTAGATAGGCGCTTATCGTGCCATCGCTTGGTTCTTTCTTTATATATCTTAGCATTCTCGTATGCGTCTAACCTTAATTCTTCTAATTCATTAATGTCGAGGATTCGCTTTTCTCCAGCGGCATTGTAGTTTATATTGAGTGTTTTAATCGCCCAATATGCTTTGTGTTCTAGTTCTACCGGGAGATGACAAGCCTTCCCATACACTAGTTTGAAGGGTGTAGTTCCTATGGGTGTCTTGTAAGCTGTCCTATAAGCCCATAAAGCTTCATTAAGTTTAGATGACCAATCTTTCCTAGATATGGCGACAGTCTTTTCTAGAATTTGTTTTATTTCTCTGTTCGAGACTTCGACCTGTCCACTTGTTTGTGGATGATACGGTGTTGCTATACAATGTCTGACTCCATACTTAGATAGTAATTTGTCGAATATTTTCGAAATGAAATGCGAGCCACCATCACTAATGAAAAGTCTAGGCACACCAAATCTTGGAAAGATTATATTCTTGAAAAGCTTAATTACTACCCGTGTGTCATTTGTAGGAGAAGCTATAGCCTCGATCCATTTTGAAACATAATCGACAGCTACGAGTATGTACTTATTACCGAAAGATGATGGGAATGGTCCCATGAAATCTATTCCCCAGACATCAAAGACTTCTACTTCTAATATTCCTCTTTGAGGCATTTCATTTCTTCTTGAAATATTATCGGTGCGTTGACACCGATCGCAATTTGTAACAGCGATGTGGACATCTTTCCATAGATTAGGCCAAAATAGGTCGGCTTGTAAGATTTTTGCACAAGTCTTGGAAGTGCTTGCATGTCCACCATAAGGAGATGAATGACAATGAGCAATGACATCTTCTATTTCTTCTTCGGGAATGCACCGACGAAAGATTCCGTCAGGTCCTCTTTTAAACAATAATGGTTCGTCCCAATAGTAATACTTGAGATTGTGGAAAAATTTCTTTTTCTGCTGATAGGTTAAGTCTGGTGGAAGTGCTCCTGCAGCTAAGTAGTTGACAATGTCAGCGTACCATGGACGTCCTACGGTTGTTTGGATTGTTTCCACGGCTTTTGGTTCATTTATATCTAACTGAGTTGGGTCGCTTCTTATTTGTGCTATCAGCTGTTCATACAGAAAATCGTCGTTAATTGGCACTTGTTCGGGTTTAATACCTTCTATTCTAGATAAATGGTCCGCTACGACGTTTTCAGTACCTTTCTTATCTTTGATTTCGAGATCAAACTCTTGTAGGAGTAAGATCCATCTCAAGAGTCTTGGTTTAGCATCTTTCTTGGTTAATAAATATCTGATAGCAACGTGGTCTGTATAGATGATTATTTTTGCTCCTACTAGGTAGGAACGGAATTTATCAAGCGCGAAGAGAACTGCTAACAATTCTTTTTCAGTAGTGGCGTAGTTCAATTGAGCAGAATCTAAAGTTCTACTGGCATAGTAAATT
Organism: Lathyrus aphaca; assembly: GCA_963966055.1. Lineage (NCBI taxonomy): Eukaryota > Viridiplantae > Streptophyta > Magnoliopsida > Fabales > Fabaceae > Lathyrus > Lathyrus aphaca. Next base: position 505,289,385 of record OZ014522.1, on the reverse strand, counting down.
GCGTGAAGTTTCTTGTCCTTCCTTTGTCCTAGAACTGCGCCTACAGCATAGTCACTCACATTGCACATGATTTCGAAAAGTAATCTCCAGTCAGGTGGTTGCATGATTGGTGCGGTGATGAGGGCTGTTTTTAGAGTTTCGAATGCTTTAAGACAATCTTTATCGAATATGAACTCAGCGTCTTTCATTAATAAACCGGTAAGAGGTTTAGTGATTTTCGAGAAATCTTTGATGAATCGTCGGTAGAAACCGGCGTGTCCTAAAAAGCTTCGTATTTCTCGAACGGTCTTAGGGGGTTGAAGATCTTTTTATAACTTCTATCTTAGCTTTATCAACTTCAATTCCCTTATCAGATATAACGTGGCCTAGTACGATTCCTTCTCTGACCATAAAATGGCATTTTTCCTAGTTAAGTACGAGGTTTACTTTTACACATCTTTCTAACACCATTTCTAAATTTGATAGACATCCTTCAAAACTTTGCCCGCATACCGAGAAGTCGTCCATGAACACTTCCATGATGTTATTTATGAAATCTACGAAGATTGACATCATACATCTTTGAAAGGTTGCAGGAGCGTTACATAATCCAAAGGGCATTCGTCTATAAGTGAACGTTCCATAAGGGCATGTGAATGTAGTCTTCTCTTGATCATCTGGGTGGATAGGGATTTGGAAAAATCCTGAGTAACCATCGAGATAACAGAAATACGAGTGTTTGGCTAATTGTTCTAACATTTGATCTATAAAAGGTATTGGGAAATGATCTTTTCGAGTGGCTTTGTTTAGTTTTCGATAATCGATGCACACTCTATGTCCGGTCACTACTCTTTGTGATATCGATTCGCCTTTAGCATTTTTCACAACAGTGATACCTCCTTTCTTTGGTACTACATGTACTGGACTAACCCATTGACTATCAGATATTGGATATATTATTCCAGCGTCTAGTAGTTTCTTAACTTCATCTTTTACTACAGTGCTAAGGATTGGGTTAATTCTTCTTTGAGATTCTCTAGAGGTTTTGCAATCTTCTTCTAGCATAATACGATGCATACAGATTGAAGGACATATTCCTTTGAGATCAGATATGTTATATCCTAATGCAGTTGGGTATTTCTTCAAGACATCTAAAAGTTTCTTCGTTTCGATTGTTCCTAAACTGGAATTGATTATAACTGGTCGTGTACATTCAGTGTCTAGGAATTCGTATCTTAGGTTCTTAGGTAAGGTTTTTAACTCTAATGTAGGTTTCTTCTTACTTGGCATGGGATCCAGTGTAAGTGCTAAACTTTCGCTTAAACTATCATCCTGATACGGTTCACGCCAATTGTCATCTTCGAAAATAGGAGGGATTTGAATTTTCATAATTTCAGAATAAGTAGTTTCTTTCATTTCCATCTCTCTTAAACACTCGTCAATGACATCCAATAAATAGCATGTGTCCTCTATAGCCGGTGATTGTAAGAATTGTGTTAAAATAAATTCAACTTTCTCTTCACCTACTTCAAAGGTTAGCTTTCCTTTCTTTACGTCTATAATAGCTTCGGCGGTAGCTAAGAATGGTCTTCCTAGTATGATAGGTGTAGTGGAGTCTTCAGTGATGTCCATGATTATAAAATCAGTAGGAATGTAGAATTGACCTATACATACTGGGACATTTTCTAGTATTCCTACAGGATATTTTATAGAGCGGTCGGCTAGTTGAACAGACATTTTAGTTGGTCTTAATTCTCCCATATCTAGCCTTTTGCAAATTGTTAAGGGCATAACACTGATGCTGGCTCCTAAATCGCATAGAGCTTTGTCAATGACGAATTTTCCAATTACACAGGGTATAGAGAAACTACCTGGATCTTTTAACTTAGGAGGCATATTGTTTTGAATGATTGCGCTACACTCAGCAGTAAGTGTAACGGTTCCGTTATCCTCTATCTTCTTCTTATTGGATAAGATTTCCTTTAAAAATTTAGCATACGAGGGCATCTGAGTGATAGCTTCTGTAAACGGGATAGTAATATTCAACTGTTTCAGAAGTTCAACAAATTTCTTAAACTGGCCCATCGTCTTGGAATTGGTTAATCTCCGAGGGTACGAAATTGGTGGTTTATAAGGTGGTGGAGGCACATAAGGCTTCTCTTTCTCCACTGCCTCTTGATTATTATCTTCCTTTTCTTCTGGTTCATTCTCCTTTTTAGTCGGCTTATCCTTCTTTTGGCACATGGCTGGATTGTCAAGTCTTGGATCGGCAGGTCCGTCAAGTTCCTTGCCACTTCTTAGTATCACAACATTGGCCTGTCCTTTTGGATTAGGTTGGGGTTGTCCAGGAAATACTCCAGCTGGTGCAGCGGTAGGTGCTTGTTGTTGAGCTACTCTTGAAATCTGAGTTTCAAGCATTTTGTTATGTGTAGCTAACGCATCTACCTTGCTCACTAATTGCTTAATCTGCTCGCTAGTGTGTATGTTTTGGTTCAAGAATTCCTTGTTTGTTTGAGATTGGGTAGCTATGAAGTTCTCCATCATTAATTCAAGGTTTGATTTTCTAGGAACATTAGGAGCAGTCTTTTGATATCCTGGTGGTGTAGCTGGTGCTTGACCTGGTGCATATAAAGCATTGTTATTCTTATAAGAGAAGTTCAGATGATTTTTCCAACCTGGGTTGTATGTGTTCGAGTACGGGTTTCCTTGAGCACAATTCACTTGATCTGTGGGAATTCCTGCTAATAGTTGACAATCAGGGACAACATGTCCTGGAACTCCACATAACTCACAGTTAGGTGTTACCACAGCCACGGTGGCTGTTGGTGTTATGGCCAAGTTGTCGATCTTTTGATTAAGTTGGTCAAACTTTGCATTGACTTGATCCATACTACTCACTTCGTACATACCTCCTTTTGTTGGTTTCTCAATTGCGACTCTCTCTCTTCCTCATTGGTAATGATTCTGAGCCATACTCTCGATAAGTGCATAAGCATCATTATATTCTTTGTCCATTAGTGCGCCGCCCGCGGCAACGTCAATCGTCATTCTTGTGTTGTACAAGAGTCCATTGTAGAAAGTATGAATGACCATCCATTCTACTAATCCGTGATGTGGACAAAGTCTCAACATATCTTTGTAGCGTTCCCAAGCTTCGAAAAGTGACTCATTTTCCTTTTGCTTAAATCCGTTGATTTGAGCTCTTAGCATAGCTGTCTTGCTAGGTGGGAAATATCTTGTCAAGAAGACTCTTTTTAGTTCCTCCCACGTAGTTACTGAATTCGAGGGTAGAGATTGAAGCCAGGCTCTTGCTCTGTCTCGAAGTGAGAAAGGAAAAAGGCGTAATCTGATCGCTTCTTGGGTAACTCCATTAGCTTTTACAGTATCTGCGTACTGCACAAATATCGAAAGATGAAGGTTCGGATCCTCGGTAGGATTTCCGGCGAATTGGCTTTGTTGCACAGCTGATATCAGCGAAGGTTTCAATTCGAAATCGTTTCGGTTGATAGCCGGCGCAGCAATGCTGGAATGCGGCTCAGCTTGTGAAGGACTAGCATAATACTTTAGTGGATGATTTGGTTCTTCAGCCATTTCTGCGTCCTTCGATGTTCCAACTGGTTTAGGTGGATCAACTTGAAGATCTGGAATGTTGTATTTTCGTTGGTATTCGAATATTCGTCTTCTTAAATGTAAGAAGCGTTCTAATTCTAGGACTGGAGGTTGCAAGTCTTCGCTTTGAGAGCGAGTACTTGGCATACACTCGGTAAATTAGATTAGAGAAAATAAATTGTTACCTTAGTCTAGACAGTGCTACTCTAATAGTGCACTAGTGACTAAATCAAAATCCCCGGCAACGGTGCCAAAAACTTGATGGGGCGAAGACGTGATGTGTCTAGCGGTATCTGAACTGCAAGCGCACAGCCTATCGCAGTAGTAATAAAAAGATGTCGAACCCACAGGGACTTTGTAATCACTCTAGTGCTAGAAGGTCTGCTAGTTTAGCTAAGGCGGATATTTGTCACGATTATGGTTTTAAGAATTAAAAACGGGAATTAAACTTAGTTAAGGAAATAATGATAAGGCGGTCGGTATGTAATTATATTAACCTATGCGGGTCAATCTAGCCTAAGCTTATAAAGATGTTTCACTTAAATAATTCTGTAGAGATTACCAGTTTAAAAACCCTTGACTCACACTCTCGTGGTCTTATCTCAGATCTTACTCCTAAAGCTCTATGCCTGCTCTCTCTAGCCCATAAGTGTTTAGAAAATAATTTTTGAAAACTTAATAAGTCTAATTCGTTTTAAAGCGCTCTCGCTGTATTTAAATCGAATGCCTAACTTTAGCTATCCGGTTAAAATCTCACACTCTCGTGGTCTCGACCTAACCTATTTCACTTCTCTTACTCTCGTAACAAAAAGCTTGATTTTAATTATAAAAAGCCACAGCCAGAATATAAGTTCTTAAGTGTTTTTAGCTTAGATTCGATTTATCTGTTTTAGTTTGGTTTATTACATACCGACTCGATTAACTTAGCTACTCATATTTATTAAACCAACATACAGATACAAAAAGAAATAAATAAATATTAAAGCATGCATTATATAATAATAATAGAAACTTAACATAAATAAATAAATAAACTTAATATAAATTGCAAAACAAAAACCTGAACAATTTAATTCTTAGACTCCTTCTTCCACAAATCGGCAAGCTTGGAGTGTCGGAATCGAAATAAAATAAAATAACAAGTTCTGAGGCTTAAAGAAATTTAATTGAAAATAACAATTTCCTAATGTTGGAAATTGTTATTAAATGGGTTGGAAATTAAAGGAAAAACACAGCAAGAACAAAAGCTGGAAAATAAATGGGTTGGAAGAAAAAACGGCAGAGCTTCCGCATAAAATTTCAATAATAAACTCTGTACTTTTTCATTTGATCCTTGGGTATTTATAGAAGAGGATTTTGGCAGTTGAATGAGTTGGAGCATGGGCTTCGTTTGTTCTATTTTGAGAGAATCCATGAGAAGTGGTGTACTGGGTGTTGCTGTAGTTGAGGGAAAGTAGGAGTCTCTGAAGACTCGTTGCACGTTCTCAATTAAATTCAAACAAATTTAATAACTTTTTCTTGTCACGTTCGTGACATGGTGTAACGGTCAGATTTCTTCAATTAAGCGCGTCACGGTCGTGACATTGGAGTAATGGTCGTGAGACCTCTAATTGGCGTGTCATGGTCGTGAGTCAGTTGTGACGACCGTGAGAGAAACAAAAATGCAGACTTTAGCAGAATTGATCTCTTCCTTTTCTTTTCATGCTAGATTTGGTTCATTTGATCTTTTTCTCATAATTTGGCTCTAGACATGTTATACCTGCAATGTGACATAAAAACTCGAAACAATCGGGAGTTAAAAGGATCAATGTACGATAAAACGGACTAAAAACATAGTAATAATGCGATACGATTTCTCGTTATCAGTCATACGCATCATTTACATCAATCATTTACAAACGTGCATCATATGCATACCTAAATAAATCAAACTTTTCATACTCCCAACATTTTAACTTTCGGTAGTGCATAGGCACTTGCATCGTATCTCCATCATTATGGGATACCATTTCAAAAATAAACAAGCATAGTTGCATAATTCAGGATCCAGGATCAACCCAAGATTCCAGGCCTTTCCCCAGCGGAAGTCAGGATCCAGGGTCGATCGAAGATTCCAAAGATTCTCCTAGGTGTTATTCAGTGGACGTCCCCGTTGGATATTCCTCTTCCAGATTATTTAATTTTCTGTTACTCAGCAAAATTATGATTGATCTTTCTTCACCATCAAGTCATCCAAAAGCCCAAACACTTTTTTTTGACCTAATTTCACTCCACTATAAGAGTATAACTCATGACAAACACAAAGGAAGAATTTTTGAGGTAAGAACATAAGGATCAAAGTCAAGAAAAAACCAAGAAAAGTCAAATTCGGATTTTGATTTTTAGGCAATTTCCAAGTATTTTAAAGGTTGCAATACCTTCTATGATGTTCATTGAACGCATATCAACCTTCAAAAGCATCTGAATCACATACTTGTGCCATAACCGATTCCATGTTCATCATTTTCTTGTTGTTTTCGATTCTCACTATTCGTGCATTATTAATCAATTTTGTTTGTGTATTCTTGTTTGTTTGAAGGTCTAGAGTGATTCTGGATACATTAATTTGATGTTTGATGCAGGGACGGCCGAACGCCATTTTTAGGGTTCATAAAACTATGAATCAGGGCTTCAGGAAATAAGTAATTTTAGACCAAATTATGGACATATTTGAACTTAGGGGATTGTTATTGATCGTTTTGAACAATTGGAACGAATTTATATTTTGTATTCTGGATGTTTGATGTTGTAGGGTCTCTAGTGACGGAAACAAGACTGTCACTATAACCTTTAGCGACGAAAAATCGTCACTAAAGGCTAAGCCAACAGACGAAGGTTGAAGACGAAGCACTGCGCGAAATTTGATTTTTAAATGTTGGATTATTATTTAATTAATAGTTTGTATATTAATTCTCAGAAGCGCAGGTGGTCCAGTGGTTTTGATGTGCATATGGAAGCATTTGAACTTGGGTTCGATTCCCAGGTTTTTGCGTTTTGGTTGTTTTATTTCAGCATATTTACCAGGTTCCATATTTATTGATTAAGGTTCATTCCTTGTTCACTAGCGCACGCTAGCCCAGTGGCAGGGTTTTGTTATGGTAAGGGGGAGGTCCTGGGATCAAAACCAGGCCTCCCCACTTTTATTCTGGTTATTTGTTTTACTTTTTTTATATTTTTATAATTATTAATACTTAATTAATTTGTTTAATATTAAAACCACTAATTTTCTTTAAAACAATAATTAAACTTTATATTTTTATTAATTTCATAATTTTTCTTAGTTATTTGTTTTAATTAATTTTATAATAATTTTGTACATAATTTTTATTAAATATATTTTTTTGTAAATAAATATTTAAAACTTGAATTACTTAAAACTCCAATTATTTTCTAAAACCCTAATTTTCCTATTAACCCTAATAAACTTAAACCCTAATTAGAATATTTTCATAATAATTTTTTTTTATTTTGTAAATACTTTATTCTTATTATTATTTAAACATATTATTTTCTTTTATAAATTTTAATAAATTTCTAACTTATTTAAATTCTAAAAAAAAATATAACTTACTAACCCTAATTTTTTATTTTAATATTTTTATTTTATTATTCTTTTTGCTTTATTATTTATTTAATATTGCTTTATTATTCTATATTAATTTTTTTATTTATCTTATTAGAAAAAATGTATAGGTTATTATATTGTAATTTATTTTTCTTGCTCGATTATTTTGTAACTGTCCATAAGCAATGTAATAGCGTAGATTTTATATTTCCGTATTTTATTTACTTTATTATAATTGTTATGGTTAGTAATTTTAGGGTGTGTATAACCTAAATGTAATTAAAATTAACTTAGAAAATTAATTTAAAAAAGATAAATATTTGAAAATAAACACTCACACACGTAAGTCGATCTAAGATCGCCATCTGCACTTCCTAGGGTATTCCTCTTGGTTACCTTCAATATATGGTCAAGTCCCTCGAATATAGGGATGTCTTAAGCAAAGTCCCTTCACTTATAAAATCATCAAGTCCCTACAGTTTAAAAGATCAAGTCCCTTCGAGGTTGCCTACGGAATAATGATCTTGTCCCTTTGAATAACTGATGATAGTCCCTACGAATTGCTAAAGACATCCCTTCAGTTGCCTTCATTGACCATACGATGACCCTACGCCCATCCTTTAATACATCCAAGGTAATGATTACCTATTCCTTAATAATAGGGATAATCTTACCCTTGAAAGGACATATAAAGAACATGAATGACTTAGTCTAGGGTAGGTACCTCATAGTTACTTGCTCACTCTTCAAAAATACTTTTCACACCTCACAATATTTTCAAAACATTTTCAAACAAGGCTTTGTATACATCCATACGAGGATCATTACAAAGTACTCAGAAAATTTCTAATCACACACTACACTCTTCAAAAACAATTTAAGTGAGCTAAGTATCTAAGAGCCCATGGATAACCATGAATATAAAGGGTGCTAACACCTTCCCTTTGTATAACCTACCCCCCGAACTCAAGTCTTTTAAAATAGGTATTTCCTGTTCTTTTATGTCATTTCCTTATGGATAAAATAAAAGTCGGTGGCGACTCTTGCTATCCGTAACATGACTAAAAGTCAGTTCTCCCACCGTGTTACAGAACTGGCGACTCTGCTGGGGACTTACTAAGTAAAAGAGGGGTACCCTTAGGAATTAGATCATTTAAATTGTTTGTCTTGTTTGCTTTATATTTATCTATTGGGCTTATGTGTGAAAGATCCTAACCCAGATCTAGTGTACCTTAGGTAAATGGCAATAGACCAAGGAAACTGTACGGCGTATACCGATATGGTTGATCTGGTGGCCATAGTTAGTGTGACTTCTTGGTTGGTGCTTATGTTCCTTAAGTAAGTTAAGGATAATATGGGGCTGCCATATGTTGTCAATACACTAACTGACTTTTAGAACCCTAGTTATCCCATCTTGGCCTTTAGAAAGTAGTGAGATAGCCGGCTTTGGTGAAGACTGAAGTTGGTTGATACTCGATACTACGCTCATTGAGATCCTAAACTTGGAGGGTTTTGGTTGGCAAGTAAGTTGCCTACTGAACAACCACCCTTGGGAAGGATCAATGATATTGAGATCCCTTAGAACCTGGTTACTTTTGTAGGACAAGATGAACCAACTAAACTGCAAGGAAGGGTACTTACCTTTAAACCTCATGCAAGCCTTCAAACCTAGGGCTATTGTGTGACTTGTTTGTGTGTGCCACATGTTTGTGATTGAGCATAACATCATGACATCATGCATCATAAGCATAACATTTTCACTAACCATTTCAAGGATCAAAGGATTTATCTTTGTTCTTTGTTGCAGGTCATGGCTTATGCTCGTAGGAATACTATCCGGATCAACTTTGTAGGAATACATCCTAAGCTTAAAGAATTGGTCTCTCAAGTTTCTGAAAACTCCCAATTCATCAAGAAGCATGGTCACCTACTGGATCTAGTCACTTCAGGGTTCAATGAAGACATGATGAGTGTCATGTTTCAGTTCTTTGATCCTAAACATAATTGCTTCACATTCCCCGACTATCAGCTGGTTCCTACAATGGAGGAATTCTCCAAACTATTGGGTATACCTATCCTTGATCAAAGACTCTTCACAGGCTTAGAAAAAGAGCATAAACCTGAAGTCATTGATGCAGCCCTACATCTGAAGAAATCAGATATTGTCCTAGAAACGAGAAGCGGAGTTAAGGGTATTCTTGCTAAGGTATTGATGGAGAAAGCTCAAGGGTTCTTGAAGGCTATGAGTTATGATGCTTTTGAGGAGATCTTAGCCCTATTAATCTATGGCTTAGTATTGTTCCCTAATCCAGACCAGCTCATAGACGTACACGCCATCAACATATTTCTGACTCGCAACCCAGTGCCTACATTGCTTGGAGATATCTTACATTCTCTTCATACTCGTACTACGAAGGCGAGAGGGACTCTGATGTGCTGCATACCTTTATTGTCTAGGTGGTTTATTTCTCACCTTCCTCGATCAGTAATGAAGAATGAACAAGGGTTCCGGTTGTCTAAGAGGATCATGTCACTTTCTCATTCAGACATTCGTTGGTGCTCTCGATCTATGGAGAGTGTTACTATCATTGACCGTTGTGGGGAGTTCCCTAATGTGCCACTCCTTGGCATAATAGGGGGAATTACATACAACCCTTCTTTAGCTCTACGTCAGTTTGGTTATGCTCGGAGTAATGGTCCTCATGACATGCTTATTCAGGGTATTGTATTCGACTACGACAACGATCTTCAGGGTTACCGTCAAAGGTTTATACGAGCTTGGAACAAGGTGAATAGGATTGATAGCAACACTTTGGAGCCAAAGTATTCTATTCCTATGGAGCCTTATCTCAGATGGGTTCAATCTCGTGCTCAGACTCTTATGATGCCATATCCTGTTGTTCTACCAGTCACTATGGAGCATGTTGCTGAAGGAGATGTTCCTTATACCATCCTTCATCCAGACATGCCCACTGATTTGGAAGAATTGCAAAAGTCTTGGATTCAGTTGAAGGAGCAAAGGGATATTTTTGAGACTCATTTCAGAGCTGGTCAAGAAAGAATTCTGGAGCTGACAAGGCAACTTCACGAGGAGCAAGACCTCAACAAGTACCTTCACGCAAAGAGGAAGCGTCCATGGGAGACTTAAAACCCCATATATATATCTTTTGCATTTTATTATTATTTCTTTGTAAGCCCAAGGGGCAAAACTTATATTTAGTATTTACTAATAAAATTTTGTTCTTGTTTTCGTTTAAACAAATTTAAATCCTGTGGTCCTTGAAAGCATTGCATACGCATCTACATACCATATCATTGCATCACAGGTTTCTTATGAACAGGTATCTTATCTTCTCGCTGTTTATTTCAGCAGAAATGTCTCTCGAACAGACTGTTAAGGATCTCCAGACTCAGAATGCACAATTTCAAGAAATGATCCTGAACTTGTCCAAAGGACAAGATGAACTGAAGACACTTCTGACTAAGAAGAAGAAGAAGACTAGAAAATCAGTGGACCTTATCAACCTGGGTAGAAGATTCAGAGGACCTATCAAGACAAAAGAAGAGGTTGAGAATCTGGAATCAGAAAATTCTGAGGGAGAAGGAGGTAGTCTTCATAACACTATGGAAGATTCTGATTTTGAGGAGAACTATTATCATGATCCTGCTAGTGAGTAAAAGTATAAGATGCTGGTGGACAAAATGAATGCTATGGAACTACAGAAGAATTATGGGTTTGACTTTGAAGTTTTGAATTTGATTTCTGGAGTCTCCATCCCTATAGGTTTCAAGGTTCCTACTTTTGTGGTGTATGACGGTGTGTCTTGCCCAAAGTTGCACTTAAGGTCTTATGTTAGGAGAATTCAACCTCATACTCCTGATAAGAAGTTATGGATACATTTCTTTCAAGAGAGTTTGTCTGGATCCCAACTGGAATGGTATTATCAACTGCAGAGTACCAACATTCGCAACTGGAATGATCTTACCGAGGCTTTCTATAAGCAATACCAATACAATTCTGATTTAGCACCAACTCGCATGCAACTCCAAAGCATGTCCATGGATGCCAAAGAATGTTTCAAGGAGTATGCTCAGAAATGGAGAGATCTGACAAGTAGAGTTCAACCCCCTTTGACTGATAGGGAATTGGTTGATATGTTCATGAGTACGTTGACCGGTCCTTTCTATAGTCATCTCATTGGAAGCTCATCATCTGGCTTCACTGAGCTGATAATGACTGGAGAACGTGTGGAAAGTGGGATACGAAGTGGAAAGATTCAAATAGTTGCCTCTTCAGGTGTTACTAAGAAGCCCCCTCTTGGAAAGAAAGAATCCAATGATGTGTATAGCCAGCGTGGCCGTAATGATCGTAACCAATCCGTGGGAGATATTTTGATTTCTAATCCTACACCTCCACCACAAGAGCAACAACAAAATAATCATCCCAAGCCTAGAAGGCAGTTTACCAAGCTCAATATGTCATTGGCTAAGGCTTTGCAGCATATGTTGAAAGGAGAATTGATTACTTTGAAGGATCCACCACAGAACATCAATACCTCCTCTTCTCGTTACAATCCCAATGCAAGGTGTGCATACCATTCTAATAGCCCTGGCCATGATACTAACAGTTACTGGTCGTTGAAGAACAAAATTCAAGATATGATTGAGAATGGAGAAATTGAGTTTGATCCTCCAGAAACTCCTAAAGTGATTACTGCTCATATACCTAAACATGAGAAGACTGTTAACGTTGTTGATGAGGTTGTTTATGTTCGTACTGTGGCTGAAATAACCATTCCTCTAGCTATTGTCAAGAAGAAACTTGTGCAAGCCGGTTTATTTCCGGGTTGCAGGTGTCGCACCTCGAAAAATACGACCTCGCGATAAAAGATACCGCGGATAAAAAATTAAAACAACAGAGTTGCCACCAAACTTATTTTATTCCAATTAAGGAAAGGGAAAATATCGAGAAACCCTTTTTTAGAAAAATGGATAGAACAAGGTCTTTGAAACCAGATTCTAGGTTCGGGAGTCGATTCCGTAAGGGGAAGGTATTAGCACCCCTTACGTCTGTTGTACCCAACGGGAACCTCTTAGTTTAACTTGCGATCTAATGTTGACTTATGCTTTCTGTTTTCTTCGAATAATAAAGTAAATGCGAACGATTCTAATATAAGGTTAATAGGGGAGATGGGTTATTTTGTTCCTAGGGTGCTCGGCAAGGAGTAAGATCCGTGTGCCTACGTATTCCCTTGTGCAATGGGAAAGTCAGAGCTTCGTAGTTCGTGGTACTAAGGTTGATCGGTTTATTTTGTTTTAATGAACGAGTGTTTAAACCGCATTCTACTGCTAAGCGTTGGCTTGTATGCTCGCGATAGGAGGCTGAAGTGCTAGCTTGTTTGAGATAGAAAGGATTTAAATAATGTTCGCTTTTTAAAAAATGTTTGATTCGATTGGTGTTTTTAAGAATGAAAGGGTAAATAAACTGCGTCTTGAGGGGCGGGCCTCATGAGAATTTATTCGAGAATTCGAGGAATGCGAGACTCCAGAATCCAATTCTTTCATTATTCGATATGTATATTAAAAGTTTTAATTACGGAAAGTCGAATGAACCGCATCCCGCGGGGCGAGCCTCGGAAGAGTTCATTCAAGAATTCGAGGAATGCGAGACTCCAGAATTCAGTTATTCCGTTATTTAATTATGAAAACATTTGAAGGTCGAGTTCGGAAAAGTTTGATGGCGAGGCACGATGCGCTCGGCTTACGTGTAGGTAAAGTGTATGTGAATATTTATTTGGCATTGGACCAAAAATCGTTTATATTTTAAAGAGATTAATCTTAATGTAAGTTCGTATTTTACTTATCAATTTATCGCCGAAAAGTGAGAATAACATTCAAGGTCATGCGAATCATGCACCATTGTCACACGATTAAATAATGGGTACAAATATAAGAACATAATCATAGATAAAATAGGTTAATTCGTTAATTAATTTTATCAAATAATTAATATTTAACCAACTAATTAATTATTTTGAAGTAAAAACCTAAGTTAAGTTTAAATCAATTTATCATTACCCAAAATAATCAAAATTATTAACATACTTTTAGGTATATTTTTTTCATCAAAGAATTCTAACAAAACACAAAGGTTTGACTGGAAACCACAAGAGAAGAAACATGGGCCCTCTGTACACAAGGTGGGGCGCAGGCCCACTCAGTTTGGCCCAAGTCCAAAGAACCCGGGTCAACAACAACCCGATTTAAGCTAGCCAAATGACCTTGCCACCAGCCTCATAAGTCAGCGCGTTACCCTAGGAGCTTACAAGCACAACAACCAACACATCTTAAAAGACTACAAATGTCTTTTGGGCAGTGCGCTCAGATCATGAAAAGCCAAAGCATTAAATTCTTTTTTTAAAACACATTAAATTGAAAAGGAATAAGAATAAAGGCAAAGATAAGTCATTAACATCTGAATTCAATTCTATGTTTCTTGAACATTTCGTCGTCTCCTCCGATGGTGTTCTTCAAGAACACTGCCCCTCATTATATCACCAACAAGCAAAACACCCACAGAAATCAAAACCCTTGTTTCTTCCTATTCCGCACGAACATCAAACCTTCTCTCAATACTCAGTGAAGTTTCATTGAAGAAGAAACTCCACTTCATCGTATATCATCGAGGCGATACGAAGGCGCCGAACATAACAATAAACAAACTTCAAAGCCCAATCAAACCCTAAACCCTAGATCAATCGATTTACATCACACAAGACAAAGTTTCAGAAACAATCAAATGAGGAAGAAGGAAGCTAACTCAACGTGATTTCGAATCGGTTTCAAGGTAGATTTTCGTCTTTTTTCGGTCCCAATCCTTTTCTCCGGTTTCCTTCTTATTCTTGTGTTTGCGTGTTGTTGTTGTAGTTTATTGAGTGAAGGTTTCAGATTCAATTTATGAGTTTGGTGGTGTTTTGGTGAAGAAAGGTTTGGCGAAGGTGTCGTTTGGAGGGGATTTCTGCAGCATTCTTTTCGGTTGTCCAAGACTCCCTTTGAGAGAGGATTGAAGGCTGTATTTATAGAATGAGTGGAAGGGGTCCGAATTTGTGTGAAGAAACAGCATATTCTTTCACATGTGTGAGTTCTCGTTATTTAGATAAGGATTGCCATCAAATTCGTTAGGACGACCTCCCTAGAATCCCTGATTTTGTGCTGATTGATTATTCCCTTTTGATTTGTAGGGACCACTGAAATTGTGACTCAGATCAATTTCTTTGTTTGCAGTGAGTGAGAATTCCTTCTAGAAAAGGTGTGGCCCACTACTGACTCTTGTTGAAATCTTGACCACTGTGAAAAAATTGTGATTTTTACTGTCGTGAATTTGTATCCTTGCTGTTGTATTATTGTAAACATAAGCCACTAATTTCTGCAAATGATATTGACCCTTTGTTTGAAAACAAATGACATGGTTGTTGATGCTTTGGCAGGTCTGCACTTTGATCAAATATTCATGTTGCAACTGGTGTGGAATTTGAGCAACAAATGTCTAAGAATGTGACTTTTTCAGGTGAACTTTTCCATTCGCTCTCTTTGTGTGACTATACTATCTCATAGTATTATTACAGTTTTGTTTTTTCTGAATTTTGCAGGGTAGCAACTAGTTATCATCTGGTTTGTGTTGATGTCTGTCAAGGGAAACTCATGATTTCATTGCTGAATTATCTTGACTTGGTAAGTGCAGCCTGAAATTTCATGTTGCTGCAAATATTCTTACTCCTTATTGATGTTGTATGTTTTAGAATGGCCTGTAATTATGACTTGCTATCTTGTCTTGATTAAAACCTGTGTCATTGCTGCTGACTTTATTTGAATTGTTTCCTTGTATTTGGCATTCTGCAGGTTATTGGTTTTGAGTTTTGATCATGAGGAATGGAGGAATGCACAAAAAGGATGATCATGGCGGCTTAATGATTCTTTGGTGATGCAACTTGTTGCGAAGGATACCGTGGTGATAACGTCAAGTTTTACGGGAGGATGCATTGTCATACTCAATCACCGGGCTATGACTTGTCTTTGATACAAGTGGTATTCTCCTGACTTCATTTATCTGCTGCACTAGTTTTTTGACAAGCTTTTGTTGTGCATTCAACCCCTCGCCACTCTCGGTTGCTAGTAACTTCATTATTTCCATTACCAAATCAAGGGCTTTGACTCGGCGAAAGTCTGATTTGGCACTTCCACATCTCTCCAAAATAAAACCAAATAAAGCATGGCCAATCCATGGTCTTCTTCGAAATATTTCTTTTAAAAATCCAGCTCTGATTTGAGACTTCTTATTGTCAAAATAATCAACCAATGTTTTTCTGGAAAATTTGAATAATCCCCTGCAGTTCAGACTCGGCAAAATTACCTGAATCTACAATTTTCAATATCCAAAAAGTTGATGTTTGGGGAAAGGAAGAAGTCCTTTTCTGTTGTTCAGCTGATTGCTTTGAGGTCTTGGTTGCAGACTTCATCTCCGGCGGAATTTCGCTTGAAGAAATACATGAAGGTTGGCTGAATATCAATCTGGCAGCATGGTGATTCAAATTGTCAAAAACAAGTAATTGATTATCATTGCAGCTGGCAGTACTGGTGCTTGTTTAGTGTTAAGTCCTTGTAATTTAAGAAAATGTAATTCTGTGTTTGGTGAAGGCATGACTGAATGTTGAAATATTGTTGTATGCTAACTTGAAGTGGCATTGAATGTAAGCCCTGGTCCACACGGATGGCTGTGACACTTTTTAATTGAATCCTCAAAACCCATGTTCTTTGAAACTTATATACCATGTATATGTAACTTTAAAGCTAAAAAAAAAACATGTATTATAATAATTAAATTATAAGATGCATTTTCTCATTAATATCCAACGTACATCCATTTATATTAACAAAACCTTGGGTTCAATTCTCAAATTTCCCAAGGAGTAGCTTTTTGAACACTACTAATCCATTGAAACCTTACTGTGCTTCACTTTCCTTTGCAGACTCAAACATACTCCTAGAAAGCATCTTAATGGCACCTTGAATCATAACACGATGACAATATTTTGAAAGAGAAATCACCATACTCTCTTAGACTTTAAATTGGATTCAAATATTTGCCTTGTACCCAAAATAAACATGCCTCAAATTAAAACAAACTTTCAATGGATCAAATTTTCAATTCTTTTGCAAGTTTGGACCATAACGAAGTCACGGGACTACTTGAAGAAAATACAAATATTAGGATTTTAAGTAAAGCCTTAAGATAATGATTTGCAACAAAAATCTCAACGCATCACCCAAAACCCTAGATTCTGATGATTTTCTAGTCATAAAACAAAAAAAGACTTGTATAACTTAGAAACCTAACAATGGAGTACTCTCCTCATTTGACCAAGACTAGGTCAGACTCGTTAGATCTTTACCTATCATTTCCCACACTCTCGACTTGATAACTTTGCCAAAACCTTGGTAACCAACTTGCAATTGGAAATTTTAATAAAGTTTAGACAAAAAAAAATGCAAGTAGGACAAATTTGGGGTATGACAGCAGGGAAGATTGTTTTTACTATGCCTATAAACCTGATAGTTGTTGGAGGTTGAGGTCAGGTATTCAATGCCTGATAGATAACTATACTATACTATTTGAGAGGACCCCTTCTATGGAAAGTCTGTGTGGAGGTTTGATTCGAGATGTGAAATTTGAAGATGTGGCCATGGTTAACAAAATTCCTGTGAAGATTACTTCCAATTGTCCAATAAGGATCACTTCTAAAGGTCCTGTGAAGATTACTGTTGAGCCAAAGGTGGCACCAATGATTATTACTACTCCTGGTCCTATCCCATACACTTATGACAAAGCTATACCCTGGAATTATGGTTCTGATGTTTATATCCATGGTGTCAAACAAGAACCTTTGATCGATGCACCAGTTACTGATGTTAATCTTGATGTGGACAATATTGTTGGATCCAGTAAGGTTACCAGGAGTGGAAGAATTTTCTCTCCAGAAGACACCTCAAAAGCTGCTGCTCCAGTTCATATCTCTAACTCTGGGCAAATACTGAGGCTTGGGGCAAAGGACCAGTGATTGAACCTATCCAAGCTGAAGCACCAGTTAATGAAGATCTCTCTAAACAGATGGAAGAAGTACTGAAGATTATCCGTAAGAGTGATTATGATGTTGTTGACCAGTTGGGGCATACTCCCTCCAAAATCTCCATGCTATCTCTGTTATTATGTTCTGAAGCCCATGCCAAGGCTTTAATCAAATTCCTGAAAGTTGCTCATGTGCCACATGAAATCTCTGTGGACCAATTTGAAAATTGTGTTGCTCATCTAACTAGTGATAATGGCTTGGGTTTTAATGATGCTGATTTAACTCCTGCCGGCAGAAACCATAATAAAGCTCTGCACGTCTCCATTGATTGTAGGGGCACTACTTTGTCTCATGTATTGGTGGATAATGGTTCTTCATTAAATGTATTACCTAAGGAGGTTCTAGACAAGCTCAATTTTAATGATGTGGTGTTAAGGCCAAGTAATGTGGTGGTGAAGGTCTTTGATGGTTCAAGAAGAATGGTGCATGGAGAGGTGGACCTTCCAGTCAAAGTAGGTTCTCAAGTTTTTGATTCCACTTTCTATGTGATGGATATTCGTCCCGCGTACTCCTGTTTGCTTGGGCGCCCCTGGATCCATGGGGCAGGTATTGTGACTTCCACTTTACATCAGAAGTTGAAATATCCAGTGAAGGGAAAAGTTGTCACTGTTTATGGGGAAGAAGAATACATGGTCAGTCATGTGAATACTTTTAAATATGTTGAGATGGAAGGTGAATTTGTTGAGACTCCTTTCCAAATATTTGAAGTTGTTCCTTGGATCGTTCCCGCTACTGAAGCTCCCCCTGTTGTCAAAAGAGTTCCTGTGGTTACTAGAGTGCCTCCTACAATGGCCTCCCTCAAAGATGCTAGAGCTGTGGTTGAAGAAGGTGGTTGTACTATTTAGGGTCAGCTTCCTGACATTCCTTACAAGTCTGGCAACTTTGGTTTGGGTTTTACTACAGAATCTCAAAAGGTTGTTCGTCGTGCTCGTGCTGCTCGTATCACTCATGGAGAAATCATAAAGGACCAAGTCAATGCTGTAGAAGACTATGATGAAGGTTACAACCTGGACGATTGGAGTTTTCCTACCAGGGGGGTGGACTCAACAATTGGAAAGCTAAAGACGTTATTCCTATCTCCTTTAGTCAGGAGTAAATGCTATTTCGTTTTTCTAAATTTTTTTTTGTAACTTTGAACAATTAATTACTTTTAAGTCTTGTGCCTTGCCCGGGGCACAATGGTATGCTTGTTAGGGTTGTCATTTCATTCGCATATTTCCATTCAATAAAATCAATTGACATTTCTCGTTTTCGTAAATATTGTGCTCTTTGTCTTTCTTTTACTTTTTCCTTTTATAAAAAAAAAAAGCTATGTGTTCTTACACACACCCACATCACTAAATGCAGATATTCATCCACTCTAGATCTTATTGATAACAATTCTGCTATTGTCAATTATGACTTCGAAAATCCGATCTATCAAGCCGAGGATGGAAAGGAGGAAGATTGTGAAGTACCTATAGAGTTGGCTAGATTACTACAGCAAGAAGAGAAAGCTATACAGCCACATGAGGAACCAATTGAAGTCGTGAACTTGGGGACCAAGGAAAATAGGAAAGAAGTCAAGATAGGTGCTGAATTAGAAGATAGTATCAAGAACAGGTTGATTCATATGTTACATAAATATGTGGAGGTTTTTTCTTGGTCCTACGAAGATATACCAAGATTAGATATAGATATTGTGGTTCACCGTCTACCAGTAAAAGAGGATTGTCGTCCGATAAAACAGAAAGTTCGTTGTATGCGTCCAGATATGTCAGAAAAGATTAAGGCAGAGGTGATGAAACAATTCAATGCAGGGTTTCTAGCTGTTACTTCTTATCCACAATGGGTAGCAAACGTGGTGCCGATGCCTAAGAAAGATGGTAAAGTACGCATGTGTGTAGATTACAGGGATTTGAATAGAGCCAGCCCAAAAGATGATTTTCCACTTCCACATATTGATGTTCTGGTAGAAAACACTGCTCAGTATAAAGTGTTCTCTTTTATGGATGGTTTCTCTGGGTATAATCAGATCAAGATGGCACCTGAAGATATGGAGAAGACTACATTTGTTACACAATGGGGCACTTTCTGCTATAAGGTAATGCCATTTGGTTTGAAGAATGCTAGGGCAACATATCAGCGTGATATGGTAGCTCTGTTCCATGATATGATTCACCATGAGATAGAGGTATATGTGGATGACATAATAGCCAGATCTCAGAATGAAGAAGAGCACCTTGATCACCTCCACAAGTTGTTTGAGAGGTTGAAGAAATACAAGTTAAGGTTAAATCCAAACAAATGTACTTTTAGAGTTAGATCTGGTAAACTTCTGGGTTTTATTGTCAGTGGTAAGGGTATTGAAGTAGATCCGGCAAAGGTAAAAGATATACAAGAGATGCCTGCTCCTCGTACTGAGAAAGAAGTTAGAGGTTTCCTGGGACGACTGAATTACATTGCAAGATTTATTTTCCAGTTAACTGCTACTTGTGAACCAATTTTCAAGTTGTTGAAGAAAGATCAAGTATTGGAATAGAATGATGAATGCCAGACAACTTTTGATGAAATTAAAAGGTACTTACAGGAACCTCCTATATTGATGCCACCAGTTGAAGGAAGACCCTTGATTATGTACTTGACAATATTGGATAACTCAATGGGGTGTGTGATGGGGCAACATGACGAGTCTGGTCGAAAAGAGAAGGCAATATACTACCTTAGCAAAAAGTTTACCGACTGTGAAACAAGATACTCACTACTCGAGAAAACTTGTTGCACTTTGGCATGGGCTGCTCGCTGACTAAGACAGTATATGTTGACTCATACCACTTTATTGATTTCAAAAATGGATCCAATCAAGTATATATTTGAGAAACCTGCTCTCTCCAGACGAATAGCAAGATGGCAAATGATCTTGACAGAATATGACATACAGTATACTACTCAGAAAGCAATCAAGGGAAGTGTAGTAGCTGATCATTTGGCTCATCAAGCAATGGATGACTACCAATCTATGAATTTTGAGTTTCCAGATGAAGATATTATGATTGTTACTAACGAACCTAGACAATATGAAGGACCTGGACAAGGATCCTAATGGACTATGGTTTTTGATGGAGCTTTAATGCGCTTGGTAATGGTGTTAGTGTTGTGATTATCTCTCCTAAAGGTTGTTATACACCAGTTACTGCAAAGCTTTGTTTTAAATGTACTAATAATATGGCTGAGTATGAAGCGTGCATCATGGGTATCAAGGTTGCTATTGAAATGAAGATTCAATTTTTGGATGTGTATGGAGATTCAGCCTTAGTAGTCAGTCAAGTTAAAGGGGATTGGGATACCAGGCATCCTAATCTCATCCCTTACAAAGAGCATGTGTTGTCTTTGATCCCGTACTTTGAAGATATTACCTTTGGACATATTCCACGAGAAGAGAATCAATTGGCAGATGCATTAGCTACCATGGCGTCTATGTTTGAAATCAGTTGGGATGATGAAGCTCCGAGAATTACTATTGATCGATTTGATAAACCTGCATACTGCAATGAAGTGGGTACTGAAGGAGTAGAGGAAAAGCCTTGGTTCCATGAAGTGAAGAGGTATCTTGAAGCTCAAGAGTTCCCTGAAGGGGAATTTGTCAATGATAAGAAGTTTCTAAGGAGGTTTTCTGCTAAATCCTTCCTGAGTAATGGAATTTTGTACAAACGCAACCACGATTCAACTTTGCTTCGCTGTGTGGATAAGAAAGAAGCAGTAGAGATTATGGAAGACATGCATGATGGGATCTTTGGTACTCACTCTAGTGGGCATACAATGGCTAAGAAAATTCTGAGAGTAGGGTATTATTGGTCTACCATGGAAGCTGACTGCTATCAACACTCCAAAATTTGTCACAAATGCCAGATTTATGCTGATAAGGTTCATGTGCCTCAAGTTCCGTTGAATTTTCTAACTGCTCCATGGCCTTTTTCCATGTGGGGCATTGATATGATTGGTGAAATCAAACCTACTGCCTCTAATGGACATCGTTTCATCCTTGTAGCTATTGATTACTTCACAAAATGGGTAGAGGCAGCTTCATTTGCTTCTGTTACCAAGAATGTTGTGGCTCGGTTCATCAAGTATAATCTTATATTCATATATGGAATCCCTGAAAGGATTATCACAGATAATGGTACTAATTTGAACAACACTATGATTACTGATCTCTGCACGCAGTTCAAGATTAAACATCACAATTCTTCTCCATATCGTCCAAAGATGAATGGCACAGTGGAAGCCGCCAACAAGAATATTAAGAAGATCTTGCCAAAGATGACAGTTACATATAAGGATTGGCATGATATGTTACCATTTGCTCTTCATGGTTATCGTACCACCATGCGTACTTCAACAGGGGCAACCCCATTTCCCCTTGTCTATGGTATGGAAGCAGTTTTACCCATTGAAGTTCAGATTCCCTCTTTGAGAATTATGAAGAATGCAGGCTTGGATGAAGATGAGTGGATTCAGACTCGACTTGACCAGATAAACCTGATTGATGAGAAAAGATTAGCAGTTGTTTGTCATGGTCAGATGTATCAGAAGCGGATGATCAAAGCCTTCAATAAGAAAGTTAGGCAGCAGGTGTATCAGACTGGTGATTTGGTAATCAAGCGTATTATATTACCACAAGGTGATCCCAGGGGAAAATGGACTCCCACCTATGAAGGGCCATTTATGGTTAAGAGAATATTTTCTGGAGGTGCCATGATGCTTACCACTATGGATGGTGAAGACCTTCCACAGCCTGTGAACGCAGACATAGTTAAAAAATACTACGCATGAAAAGAGACCCGCTAGGTTGACTGGCCTAGGCAAAAATAAGGGCATCCCGGCGAACCAAAAGGGTTCGGGCAAAAATTAGGGATATATATAAAAAAAATGTACACCCGGCAAGTCGAAAACCTGAAAAGGCAGCTTGGGCAAAAAAGGGTATCCCGATGGATTGAAAACCTGAAAGGGAAATCCAGGACAAAGTTAGGGATTAAAGTGTATGACTATGTCTCGTTAGATCACCCATGCAACCTCTACTAGTTGTGTTATCTACGTCAAGTTCAACAAATATTGATCAGTCCAATCGTTTCCTCTCCAATAGCTAAAGATGAGATAATTGAAGATAATGGCAATAACAAATTTGAAACTCAATAGGGTTATGTACACATAGCTATTTCTCCTTGTAAAAATTTCTTTAACGAATTCCTTTTACTAGGATTTCCGTCTCCGTATTAAAACATGTCTAGTTATAAGTTTATTTCTAAAGAATTTTTTTTTTCATTTTTTATATTCAGCTTTACTTTTCCTTCTTTATTCAGCTTTACTTTTCCCCTTTTACTAAAACGAAAAATGTCTATTGATTATGTTTGAATGAATATATGCCTTTGAATATGATTGATGTTTACCAGAAATGCATAAAATACAATAATAGCATTTACTAAGAACGAACGGAGGTAGGAATTCAACGAAGCTTCGCCAGTTCATCCCCATAGAGTAATATTTACGGATATCCTTATGAAGTACTTCAAGTAATATCTTATACTTCCCACTTGACGAAGTCTTCAAGTAGTTTCATATCCTCTGAAGAATTAGGTCCTCCGGATCTATGTCCATCTCTTTTATCCTCAGTCAGGATATTCAGGAACTTATTCCTTCAATAAGAAGTATGGCAAACGAAAACGAAAAAAGTTCTAAGTACGATATTCTTAAACAAGACAGAAATGAAGTCTTCATACTCCTCAGCAATAAATCGGGATTTATTTTCCCCAGCCAGCAGTTGTTATATGAAGATACTGATCAGCTTCCCGACATAATTCATTCGTACATACATCATATCATATCATATCATACACATTCTCATAAAATGTTATATTGCAGATTGTTATATATATCATTATACTAGCACCAAACTGACCTTGTTTTTCAGGTTAATTCTCCAGCAGACAAACTTCATCAACAACTTACCTTGGGTCGTCGTTCATTCTTCCCAATGGTTACCCTGTTACCTCGGGCCGTCATTTATTCTTCCCGCAGGTTATCTCAATTTTTGGGCCGTCGTTTATTCTTCCCAGAAATCAATTTACCTTGGGTCGTCGTTCATTCTTCCCAATGGTCCATGTTACCTCGGGCCGTCGTTTATTCTTCCTGCAGGTTATCTCAATTTTTGGGCCGTCGTTTATTCTTCCCAGAAATCAACTTACCTTGGGCCGTCGTTCATTCTTCCCAATGGTTACCCTGTTACCTCGGGCCGTCGTTTATTCTTCCCGCAGGTTATCTCAATTTTTGGGCCGTCGTTTATTCTTCCCAGAAATCAACTTACCTTGGGCCGTCGTTCATTCTTCCCAATGGTTACCCTGTTACCTCAGGCCGTCGTTTATTCTTCCCGCAAGTTGTCTCAATTTTTGGGTCGTCGTTATTCTTCCCAGAAATCAACTTACCTTGGGTCGTCGTTCATTCTCCCCAATGGTTACCCTGTTACCTCGGGCCGTCGTTTATTCTTCCCGCAGGTTATCTCATTTTTGGGCCGTCGTTTATTCTTCCCAGAAATCAACTTACCTTGGGCCTTCGTTCATTCTTCCCAATGGTTACCCTGTTACCTAGGGCCGTCGTTTATTCTTCCCGCAGGTTATCTCATTTTTGGGTCGTCGTTTATTCTTCCCAGAAATCAACTTACCTTGGGTCGTCGTTCATTCTTCCCAATGGTTATCTTATTACCCCAGGCCGTCGTTTATTCTTCCCGCAGGTTATCTCATTTTTGGGCCATCGTTCATTCTTCCCAGAAATCAACTTACCTTGGGCCGTCGTTCATTCTTCCCAATGGTTATCTTATTACCTCGGGTCGTCGTTTATTCTTCCCGTAGGTTATCTCATTTTTGGGTCGTCGTTTATTCTTCCCAGAAATCAACTTACCTTGGGCCGTCATTCATTCTTCCCAATGGTTACCCTGTTACCTCGGGCCGTCGTTTATTTTTCCCGCAAGTTATCTCAATTTTTGGGTCGTCGTTCATTCTTCCCAATGGTTATCCTGTTACCTCGGGTCGTCGTTTATTCTTCCCGCAGGTTATCTCATTATTCAAGAAACATATCTGAAGACTCTTTATTCAAATGGCATCTTTAAGCCCATTCAAGCATCACAATCAACCAACAGTATCATCCTACACATCAGCAAGTGCATATTTTTGGGTGTTTGTGTTCAATCCTCTTCAATCTTCAAGTCACGAATGGCATACATGCCAATCTAACTCTTCAGATTCCAGAAAATTGAACAAGGGGCAGCTGTTGCACCCCAAAATTTGCCCTCCCACAATCAAGACAATCTCTCTCAAGATTTCTAAATAATCACAAGGTCCTCAAGACTCCCAATTAGTCAAGTGTGGAAGTTTCCTCAGACAATGCCTCCTCCTAAGTCAAGTGTCCAAAACTAGGGTTTTGTGTTTCCTCAGGTAAAAATGAGTTTCAAGGCCTCAAGTGAGCTTCATAACAGCCCACATGTGTTCAAGAATCCCCATGTCAAGTTTCAAGGTTTTCCCACTAAGTTTGCCCAGTCAGATGATCAGATATGCAAAAATCAGTCAAAACAGTTAAAAAGTCAAACTAAGGTCAACTATGGTCAAATCAAAGTCAAACTTCAAGATTTTTTGCCAACATCATGTTTATGAAGTAAAATTCATCATTTGATCAAGGGTTGGTCATGATTCATCAAGGAAGTTCCAGATCATCAAGAATCAGGAGTTTCTAAATTAGGGTTTTCTTAAGAAAGTCAACTGAACTTTGACCAGCCATAACTTTCACATACTTCATCAAAAAATTTCTATCCAAAGCTCATTTTTAAGGAAATTTAATTCTCTACAACTTTGTGTCTCACAAGCCAAGCCTAAAAATGCTTCATTTGGAAGGTATGAGCTAAAACATTATAGGTCATTTTAAAAGTCAGCAAAAAGTCAACATCTTCCAAAGGGCATAATTTGAAAATGGTAAAGTATATGGACATGAGACCAAAGAGTTTTATTAGACGACTCTCTAAGATTTCCAAAATGTCCAAGAACACCTTCATAGCCTTAAAATTGAGGTATTTGTGCCTTTGCAAAGTTGGGAAATTTTTTAGAGGTATATTGAGCAAATGGGGTCTTAAAACCAATTCTTTCCACACGAGCTTGCAATTTTGTGATCCAATCTTTACCATGACATCATGCACGACCCAATTCTCATTTATTCATATTTTTATAATTTATTTTATATTTATTTTGATTTTATTCATTAAAAATCAATTTAAATCAAAATAAAATATGAAAAATCAATATTTAGATTTGATTCTTGTTCTAGAAGCTCATGAATAACATTAAGATGGTTTGATACACTCCCAAATTCGTGCACACCCTTTTGAGTATGAAAAGATATGATTTTTTGTCAAAATTATGATTGATCTTTCTTCACCATCTAGTCATCCAAAAGCCCAAACAATCCACTATTTTTTTGACCTAATTTCACTCCACTATAAGAGTATAACTCAGGACAAACACAAAGGACGGATTTTTGAGGTAAGAACATAAGGATCAAAGTCAAGAAAAAACCAAGAAAAGTCAAATTCAGATTTTGATTTTTAGCCAATTTCCAAGTATTTAAAGGTTGCAATACCTTCTATGATGTTCATTGAACGCATATCGACCTTCAAAAGCATCTGAATCACATACTTATGCCATAACCGATTCCATGTTCATCATTTTCTTGTTGTTTTCGATTCTCACTATCCGTGCATTATTAATCAATTTTGTTTGTATATTCTTGTTTGTTTGAAGGTCTAGAGTGATTCTGGATACATTAATTTGATGTTTGATGCAGGGACGGCCGAACGCCATTTTTAGGGTTCATAAAACTATGAATCAGGGCTTCAGGAAATAAGTAATTTTAGACCAAATTATGGACATATTTGAACTTAGGGGATTGTTATTGATCGTTTTGAACAATTGGAACGCATTTATATTTTGTATTCTGGATGTTTGATGTTGCAGGGTCTCTAGTGACGGAAACAAGACTGTCACTATAACCTTTAGCGACGAAAAATCGTCACTAAAGGCTAAGCCAACGGACGAAGCTTGAAGACGAAGCTGCGCGCGAAATTTGATTTTTAAATGTTGGATTATTATTTAATTAATAGTTTGTATATTAATTCTCAGAAGCGCAGGTGGTCCAGTGGTTTTGATGTGCGTATGGAAGCATTTGAACTTGGGTTCGATTCCCAGGTTTTGCGTTTTGGTTGTTTTATTTCAGCATATTTACCAGGTTCAATATTTATTGATTAGGGTTCATTCCTTGTTCACTAGCGCACGCTAGCCCAGTGACAGGGTTTTGTTATGGTAAGGGGGAGGTCCTGGGATCAAAACCAGGCCTCCCCACTTTTATTCTGGTTATTTGTTTTACTTTTTTTATTTATATTTTTATAATTATTAATACTTAATTAATTTGTTTAATATTAAAACCACTAATTTTCTTTAAAACAATAATTAAACTTTATATTTTTATTAATTTCATAATTTTTCTTAGTTATTTGTTTTAATTAATTTTATAATAATTTTGTACATAATTTTTATTACATATATTTTTTTGTAAATAAATATTTAAAACTTTAATTACTTAAAACTCCAATTATTTTCTAAAACCCTAATTTTCCTATTAACCCTAATAAACTTAAACCCTAATTAGAATATTTTCATAATAACTTTTTTTTTTATTTTTTAAATACTTTATTCTTATTATTATTTAAACATATTATTTTCTTTTATAAATTTTAATAAATTTCTAACTTATTTAAATTCTTAAAAAATATCTAACTTACTAACCCTAATTTTTTATTTTAATATTTTTATTTTATTATTCTTTTTGTTTTATTATTTAATTAATATTGCTTTATTATTCTATATTAATTTTTTTATTTATCTTATTAGAAAAAATGTATAGGTTATTATATTGTAATTTATTTTTCTTGCTCGATTATTTTGTAACTGTCCATAAGCCATGTAATAGCGTAGATTTTATATTTCCGTATTTTATTTACTTTATTATAATTGCTATGGTTAGTAATTTTAGGGTGTGTATAACCTAAATGTAATTAAAATTAACTTAGAAAATTAATTTAAAAAAGATAAATATTTGAAAATAAACACTCACACACGTAAGTCGATCTAAGATCGCCATCTGCACTTCCTAGGGTATTCCTCTTGGTTTCCTTCAATATATGGTCAAGTCCCTCGAATATAGGGATGTCTTAAGCAAAGTCCCTTCACTTATAAAATCATCAAGTCCCTACAGTTTAAAAGATCAAGTCCCTTCGAGGTTGCCTACAGAATAATGATCTTGTCCCTTCGAATAACTGATGATAGTCCATACGAATTGCTAAAGACATCCCTTCAGTTGCCTTCATTGACCATACGATGATCCTACGCCCGTCCCTTAATACATCCAAGGTAATGACTACCTATTCCTTAATAATAAGGATAGTCTTACCCTTGAAAGGACATATAAGAACATGAATGACTTAGTCTAGGGTAGGTACCTTATAGTTACTTGCTCACTCTTCAAAAATAATTTTCACACCTCACAATATTTTCAAAACATTTTCAAACAAGGCTTTGTATACATCCATACGAGGATCATTATAAAGTACTTAGAAAATTTCTAATCACACACTACACTATTCAAAAACAATTTAAGTGAGCTAAGTAACTAAGAGCCCATGGATAACCATGGATATAAAGGGTGCTAACACCTTCCCTTTGTATAACCTACCCCCTGAACTCAAGTCTTTTAAAATAGGTCTTTCCTGTTCTTTTATGTCCTTTCCTTATGGATAAAATAAAAGTCGGTGGCGACTCTTGCTATCCGCAACTTGACTAAAAGTCAGTTCTCCCACCGTGTTACACTGAGGAATCCGTTTTTTCTCATCGTGTTGTTGCCCTGGAACATAAAAACCTAATTTCTTTTCTAATTTGGGCCTTTAGGCCATTGGGTTTGATTGTTGGGATTACACTAATTTTTCTGTGCACCCTTTTCTTTTTCTAGTTGCCCTGTGAACTGTGACGACATGGGTCTCATAGCCACCCAAACTAACCTACCAGCGACACACACCCTCACTCAATCTTTCTTTTTTATAATTTTTTTTCTTTTCTCTCTTTTTAAATATTATATTGTGTTTTTTTTACTTAGGTTAATTTTCTAATCATTATTCTTGTTTTAAGTTCTATTAAGATTTAATTTTGAGATCCATCTTCTCTTGTAATTTGGAAACTCATTTTCATTATCTTACAATTTTCTCTTTTTTAATTCTTTGCTTTTTATTTTTTTCTTTAGGGCCGATGATATAACAAAAGGCCGGATTTTTTCGATTTCGTTAAATCGAAAATTCGGTCAATATGAGGCCTATGTAACTTAGTTCTTTTTATTTTCATCGATTCCGTTTATTTTTTTTATTATTCCGTTTACATTAATTTAATTTATTTAATTCTTTATGTATTTTGTTTCATTTATTAATTTAGTTTATTTTATCGGTTATTTTATTTTGCGGTCGATGAACATCGAATTAATCTTGAGATTCGTCGCGAGCCGAGTCGATATCTCGATTACGATGAGACCACTTTTTATTTAAATTAATTTTGTTTATTCAAATTTTATTGATTATTTTTATTTTCATGGTCGATGAACATCAGATTAATTTTGAGATTCGTCGCGAGCCGACTCGACATCTCGATTAATGATGAGACCATCCGATTTAAATTCAATTCATTTATTTATTTCCGCATTTCAAAAATATTGTTCAACTCCTCATAGAACGATTTTAACATTAAATTAGTTCTAAGGTAGTTAACAAACCACATTTCGACGCATCCGAAAAGGTTCAACGCCTCTGAATAGTTGTCTCTGAATAAAAAGGCCGAACGCCTCCGAACAGTTCGAAAACACTGCACACACGCTTCCTCTTGGGCAAACTACAATGATACCCTTTATTTCTCGCAATCCCCTATAATTTATTTTGTACCCCTCTCCCATTACATTGTATGCATTTTATTTTCCACATTTTATCGATTTTATTTCGTTCGCGAACCCTTGGTCTAACGCCAAGCGGTTGCACTTGCACACTTGCACACTTGCACTTTATTTTCAGTTTTCGTTTTGTTTTCTATGATCCACTTCACCTTGAGAGCCGAACGCATTGTGTCTCGCTAACAAACCACAAAATGAACCTCCATTCGCATTCACCCTCTAACCTAAAAAAAAACCAAAATGTTTCGATTAGATCCAAACCCTTGATCCAACGTCAAGCAGTCGTAGATTAATAAAACACATTAATAATACGAGAAGAAATTGTACGCCACGAGCCTTAAGCGGTAGAAAGGAGGATAATGAGCTCTCGTTACTCACTCCGATTATTTCGACGCAAGATGCTCGTCTTGTTGGACGGAATAAGCTACCCATAGTCTTTAGTGCAATCCGACTCCTAAATCCTTTCATCGAAGAAAGGTAATAAAATCAACAATCAATCATCCGTAGTAGGCCGAACTACGAGACTCTGACTTTCCCATTGCACGAGGGAGTACGTAGGCACAAGGATCTCAATCCTTGTCGAGCACCTAGGATCAATCCAACTTATAATCTAAACTCATTTCCCTCTAGCAAGTATTTCATTAAGCATAGACATCCTTTCGCGCGTGATAACTTAGATGGTTCCTATCGAATACGATGGATGTAAGGGGTGCTAATACCTTCCCCCTGCATAACCGACTTCCGAACCCAGGCAATGGTTGCGAGACCTTTGTCTTCATCCTCCTTCCCGGGTTGTATTTATATTTTCCCTTTCCCTCTTCGGGAATAAATAGAATTAGGTGGCGACTCTTCAGTCTGTCCAGCGCGCGACTCTTGTCTTTAGATCGCGTAAGGTCGTATTTTTCGGGGTGCGACAATGAGGAGTCGCCGAGCGGTGTGTCTTTGTGAGCTCTTTTCGTCTCTTGCTCCTCGTGTCGGGGAGTTTCGTTACTCTTGGTGTATTGTTTGAGATGACCTTCCTGAATCAGAATCTCAATTGCGTCTTTCAGATGGACGCAATCTTCGGTCACATGTCCGTGACTTCTGTGAAAACGGAAGTACTTGGACTTGTCGGTATGGGGCTTGGGTGCAGAAGGTTTGGGAAACCTTACCCTGCCCTGTTTAAACTCGGAATTGATGCACTTGGTGAGGATGCATTCGCGGGGAGCTGTTAGTAATGTGTATTTGTTGTAACGACCCGCGGGCCCCTTCCTTCACGGGTCTCACGGGGTTTCTCCTCCCTCCGCTTGTCCCCATTGAGGCGGGGAGCGTTGGGATCCTCGCGCTTGGTGTGATCGGTTTCACCAGTATTGCGGTTATTCCGAGCATTGTGGGCAACCTGTTTTTCTTTATATCTGATGTAGGCTTGGGCTTTGTGCATGATCTCGTCCAGGGTACGGAGAGGCTCTATCCCAATCACTCTGTTGAGGAGGTATTTCTTCATGTGCTCCGTTGTATCTACCTCGACGGCTTCTTGGTTGAACCGCTCGATATACGAGCGCAGTGTCTCATTCTTCCTCTGCACTATAGCTTCAAGGGATGCCTCAGTTTTGGGATGACGTCGGGAGGTTGTGAAGTGCCTCGTGAATGAAGATTTCATGACTCTCCAAGATGTGATGGACTTCGGGGTCAGGCTTTTGTACCAGGCCATGGTTCATTTTCTGAGAGTTATTGAAAACAGTCTGCATTTGAGATGCTTGGTGATGTCGTTGCGGTAGTCGAGCATAACATTGATGGTGTCGACGTGATCATCAGGGTCAGTGGTCCCGTCGTAGATGGCCAAGTGTGGGGGTTTCTCCATGCCTTTGGGGAGTGGTGCCTCCATAATGGCTCGCGAGAGCGGACAATGGGGATCTTCCTCATCACTTCTCAATGGGGAAAACTCATCGTTTCTAGGACTCTGCTCTGGTCGGGGCGAGGTCCTCGATCGATCGGTCTCATGGCGTATCCTGGATCTGTTCTTCTTGGGTTCGGGAGAGCATCTTCCCCGCTATGGAAGAGAGCGTCCTCGTTCTTCGTAACTTATGGGCATTGCTTCTCGTGCAGCGTCCTTCGTCCTTGTTGGGGACAATCTTCCCGTCGGTCAGCCTCCAGGGCCATGATCCTCTCGTGCTGCTGGTAGAGCATGGACTTAGCCGGGTTAAGGGCGTTCACCATAGCAATCATGGTGACGTCTCCTTCTAAGGGAACTTGGATGGACTGAAATGGAGCGACCTGTGGAATTTGAGATTAAGGTTGTGGAGCCCCATTATCTTCGGGTTCAGGCGATGGGGTGGCAAGTTTCCCGTCTATGAGATCAACTTCTTTGTAGTTCAGGTTGTCCTCCGTCGTGTAGTCGACGAGGGGAATGAGATGGTTGTCGACGTGCTCTTCAGCCATATTGGAAGGATGAAAGATGTATTTGAGCTTTGATCTTCTGTTGTGGAAGAGGGGGATAACTAGTTTCCCACAAACAACGCCACTGACCTTACCTGATCAGGAGGGCCTTCCAATGGTCGAACACGAACAGCAAAGTGGTTGACAAGCAAGGAACGGGGTGTACCTGCAAGGCACTCTGATGCCAAAGTGAGTATACGGTACAGGATGGTAAGAGAGAAAGTGTTTCAGAATACCTGACCCTTCATTGAGAAAAGGTATTTATAGAGCCCCCAGTGCTAGGCCAAGGTTCTTCCAGAGGAACACGAACGCCATAACAAACAAACGGGGGTGAGAATACACTCAAATATATTATTGGTGCAAAACATAGAAAGGGTAACATATTCATCAAAAGCATCAATCGCACACTTAATCACAACAACAAAAAACAATCATAACCATTACTTGATCACACATGCAGGTTTGTATGAAAATGTACCCACTACTCAACTCTACATGCGTGTGATACCAATTTGAAAATCAGAGATATGTTACTGATTTTTGTCCATCCTCACTCCCGATCCACTTTTCTGAACTAAAGCCCTCCATAATCGTCACTGATTCCACTACTGAACCAATAACGCTTCACTGATCCCATTATTGAAATCACTTACTCGCACTCGTTCCATTCTTCTAAACCAGAGCTCACCACTGAAGTGAAGTTCGTACACCATGATGCATGACATCAACAACAACATGCAAATATGTCCATCACTTTAACACAACACATATGATATGAAAATATATTCAACAATACATAATCATACAATTATATCCATATTCCAAATCTTTTTCAATTCCTCATAATATTTTATCGCAACAATTTGTTACGCTATTCTTCAACTTGTAACAACCCTCAAATTCATAATTATATAATTATTTAATAATCATCTCATACGATTTCCACAAGTAAAACACATAATTCATGTTTCCATGTACATATTTAATCTCTAAAGCATTATTATAATGTAGAGTTACATGTAAGCTATCCAAGGCTTTGAACTGCACCTCAAACAGAGTCATGGAACTCGAGTTATGCATGAAACAACGTGCTATGTACAAAATCTAGGGAGCTGTTATGGCAACCCGTAGCAACTGTTATGACCTTTATCACTCCCAACCATCCCCCTTGGGAACATCTCTGGTATAAAAACCAAAGGGCTACTACAACCACCGATAGTAGTTCCTACAGCCAATCACAATGCCTAATAAGCCCATAAATTGTTTCGCGATTTTGTGCAATTGCTTTTGTTTTGCAACCCTACACCAGACCAAAAACATTGATTTTTGACATCTAATAGTCCTAAAACATACTATATGTCATTGTATATGAAAAAATATGAAAGTTATCAACTTTCAACGTCTAAGTCAACAATATCTCATCAACTGGACATGATCATAATACCAAAACTCCAACACATGGACAACATCTCAATGGATTTATACACACCAAGGCATATGTAAATCAATACACAAAATCACAATTATCACAACATATGGATTAAGTTTCACATAAATCTTCCTCGAACACATCAAGCACCCGACGGGTCCCTTGCTCGGTGCTAAGGCCATCTGACCCAGGACAAGTCTAGCAGATACATTCTTGCCCTAACGGCTAGTTCATAACCATCAACGGTTATTACGGGATCTGCGATCCGCGCCCAACAATTTGGACCAATAACCATCCACTTGGACCAGTATATAAACCCTCTCATTTTAGAGGGTCAGGTATTCAAATCTTGACCCAAAAATCTTGTACTTGCTCACTCGTTGCTCATTCTCTGACTTTAGCATCGGAGTGCCTTTGCAGGTACACCCCTTTTTCTCCATCATCAACCGTGCTCATCCACGTTCAACACGGCCACATCGGATCCTAATCTCCAGGTACGATCAAAAGTCAAAAGATAAAATTGGCACGGGGTCTCGCATTGTTCCCATATAGTAGGTTATAAAGGCAAACATTGCTAACATTAAACGAAAAATGATCTCTCTCTCTCTCTCTCTCTCTCTATATATATATATATATATATATATATATATATATATATATATATATATATATATATATATAGAGAGAGAGAGAGAGAGATAGATAGATTATGTAATACATATTTATCATTGATCATTCTTAAAAATATATGAAACATATATATTTTTTATTTATACATAATAAAAATACTTGATCAGTATTTATCATTAATAAATAGAAAAATACAAGACAAATATTTATTACTCATTCATAAAAAAAAAAGTGTAACGCGAATGTTTTCTTTTATTAATATAAAAAAAAAGAACATTATGAATATTTGTCATTGATGTATAAACAGATAATAAATTAAAAATATGAGATAAATATATGAAGCACATAAGTAAATTTGTTTTAAATTTGCAAAAATAAATGTATTAAATGCATGGGTACAAATTCAAACCCGCAACATCTCACTTGTTCACCTTTAAAAAGGAAAATTTTAGCCACAAAGTTATTTGACCAAAAACACATATTTACTTTTTATATGTGTTAATTCACACTGAAATTCTCTACACCTTATTTATACCATACTATTTCAAGCCTTTTTTACTATGACATAAAAATAAAAGTATAAAAAAAATTATTCAAACAAAAATGCATATCTAACCATATGTAAATACGGTGTGGTGGTAAATTTTTTGTATAATCCTATCATTTCTCTTACTTTTAACATAAGAAAATAGATAGGAGTATAATTCAAGTTTATTCATAAGAAAGAAAATGTAATTTTACTCATGATTAAATGTTTTATTCGTACTATATTTTATTAAGACTAACATAACAATAGTTCAAACCAACTATATTAAAGGAAATGAAAGGTACAAATAGAGGGGGACAATAACCATCCCCAAGGTTAAGAAAATCTAAAATTAGAAAGGTTGATTCTATTTATAATATATGTAAATAACAACAGTGCAATAATCAAACCATGCATCGTTTGAAATAGAGAGGCTTAGATTGGCTAACTTGTTGGCACAATGATTGTCTTCTCTAACAATATGAGACACAATAGAGTTCATATTACTTAGGAGATGAACATGATTATACCACTTGTTCCTTAATCTCAAAAGAATGAATGAAGAAACATTAAAAGCCAAAGAAACAAGAGTGAAGTTTGTTTCCAACCCAAAATTATTTCATCCTCACCTTTGAGATGTCTCAATAGCATATAAAGTTCCCGACAATTTAGAAGAGTAGACACCATTCCAACAAATAGTCGCAACAAAGCAACCAAGAACCATTTCATGGTAATTTCTAAAAAATGCCTCCACGAGCAGACTGGCATGGATTACCTTAACAGGAACCATCTAAATCACATTTAACCCAAGCTAAATGATGGGGCTCCAATAGACTTCCTTGATAAAAGGTCCCTTTGGGGATGTATTTGAACATTAAAAATGTTGAGCACTGAGAATTCTGAGAGTGAATAGCCAAAGGCGTCCTTTAAGTTGTTTCTTGAGAAAAAGGACCTATCAATAATCAGAGTGATGAAAGACTTCCAGTTGAATCTTCTTTGGTTTTTCCAATGATAAATGGTGTTTAAATAGTTGTTGATGGCATGGGAAATGAGCATTTTGCATCGAGGGAACCAATACTTGTTGCAAATATTAAGGATGTCAGAATGAAAGGAAACTAGAGTTAAGTTACCATCTGGGTAAAGCTAATATGGTGGCAGATGCTTTGAATAGAAAGTCGTTTCAAATGGAAACATTGATGGTTAGAGAGATGAAATTGATTGAGAAGTTATGAGATCTTAGTTTGGTATGTGAGATGATGTCGTAAAGTGTTATGTTGGGTATACTGAAGTTGACTAATAGTGTTCTTGACAAATCAGATTTGAGATTGATTGGCCGGTTAGTGTTGATCAATCACGGTAAAGAGGTAGATTTTAGAATTGATGAGAGTGGTGTTATGAGGTTTAGAGATAGAGTTTGTGTACCATATTTGCCAAAGCTTAAGAAAAAGATTCTTAAGGAATGTCTCAAAAGTGGTTTGAGTATTCATCCAGGTGCTACGAAGATGTATTATGACCTTAAGAAGATATTTTGGTGGTCGATATGAAGAAGGATGTTTCCGAGTTTATTTATTATTGTTTGAATTGTTAGATGTCGAAGATCGAGCATCAAAATTTGTCGAAATTGATGAATTTGTTGAGTATTTTTGAGTGGAAATGGGATATCATTTATATGGACTTTGTGACAGATTTTCCAAAGATGACGAATGGAAGTGATTATGTCTGGGTTATTGTTGATAAATTGACTAAATTGGCTCATTTCATTATGATAAAGACCAGTTATCTGTTGCAAAAGCTAGCAGAGGTTTACATTAGTGAGATTGTAAAGCTACATGGTATTCCTTCAAGAATTGTACCAGATAGAGATCTGAGTTTCACATCAATGTTTTACTAGAGTTTATAGGAAGTTTTGGGAGCTAAGTTGAGATTGAGTTTTGCTTATCATTCACAGATGGACGGCCAAACAAAGAGGATTATCCAATCCTTTGAATATTTGTTGAGAGCTTGTATTCTAGAACAATGAGGTAATTAGGGTAGCTATTTTTCGTTGATTGAGTTCACTTACAACAACAATTTTCATTCTAGTATTGAAATGGAACCATATGAGGCTTTGTAAGAAGGGGTGTATAACTCTTTTTTGTTGGTATGAATCAGGTAAAAATGTCGTGTTGGACAAGAGATTGTTCAACAAACTACTAAGAAGATCATGATGATACAAGAGAAAATGAAAGTTTCGCAGAGTCGACATAAGTGATATCATTGATAAGAGAAGGAAGACACTTGAGTTCCAAGAGGGAGATCATGTGTTTTTGAGATTCAATACGGTAACGGGTGTTCATTGAGCTTTGAAGTCTTGAATTCTCACGCCTCATTTAATTGGTATGTATTATATCCTCTAGAGAGTATGAGCGGTGTCCTACAAAGTTGCATTACCACCTTATTTTTTGAATCTTCATGATGTATTTTATGTGTTGCAACTTCAGAAGTACACTCCTGATTCGTCTCATATGATCCAGTTGGATGATGTGCAAGTTAGAGAGAACTTGACTATTGAGGCATCACATTTACAAATTGAGCATTGTGAAGTGAAATACTTGAGAGGGAATGAGATTGCTTTGGTAAAGGTAGTGTGGGGAGGACCTGCTGGTGGGAGTGTGACGTGAGAGCTCAAGAGGCGGATGAAAGAGTCTTATCTGGAGCTTTTTCCTTCAGGTAATTTTCAAGGCCGAAAATCCTTTAAGTGAGGGAGAATTATAATGCTCAGAATTTTCAATTAATTATTTAATTGAATCTTTAATTTCTTTTATTTATTTATTTATTTTTTAGTGTTGATGATTTTTATATGATTTATTAGATAATTGTGGGGTTTATTGGGATTTATTAGATTTTATTTAATTAAATAATAGAAAATAAGGAATTAGAAGTTTTTGGGGTGAAAATTGAATTAATGAGAAAATTAGAGTGAAATGATGGAATAAGGAAAAGATAAGGGAAAGTTTTGAATTAAGAAAATTAGTATTGAGTCATTTAAATATAAAAAGTAGGGGGAATGGAGAGTTTGATCTGAAACGTGAAAGTTGGAAAATGGGGAGAAAAAAGCAAGGAACCCTAAAGATAGCTCTAGGAAAGAGAAGTTATAACCAAATATTG
The DNA here is from genome assembly GCA_963966055.1 of Lathyrus aphaca. Classification (NCBI taxonomy): domain Eukaryota; kingdom Viridiplantae; phylum Streptophyta; class Magnoliopsida; order Fabales; family Fabaceae; genus Lathyrus; species Lathyrus aphaca. The sequence goes on along the minus strand of OZ014522.1, from coordinate 505,251,808 downwards.
GATGGGCTTTTGTCATGGATTTTGATTGCTTCATTATGAAGAAAGAATCAAATATAATTATGAGAAACAAATCAGATATTTTCTTGCCAATTTGATCTAACACGAATTTGGAGAGTGTCCAATCATCTTAAATGATGTTTATGAGCTTCTAGAACAAGAATCTGATCCCAATATTGGTTTTTTAGATTTCAATCAGAAGCTGCTAGTGAAAAAACAGAGCTATGCATCGATGCAAGACTGGTATGAGTAGATGCATGTTAGTTCTTTTAACATATATGAATCGACACAAGGTGTATGCATCGATGCATACTGTAGTTTTAACCATTTCCAGAATTTTAATTCAACTATGTATCGATGCATATCACGGATGAGTCGATACATAGTCTGTTTTCAAAAACATAAACGAACATGCATCAATGCATAACTCGTATGAATCGATACATAGCATAGCGGAAACATGCATCGACGCAATAATCGTATGTATCGATTCATACAAAAAAAAATTTCCTTTCTTTTGATAATTAAAGACTTGTATCGATACAAAACCAAGATGCATCGATGCATGCATAAGCAACATTGTTTTTTTCCATCATTTCTTGACCAAACTTGATATGTAAGACTCTTGTACACCTTGGGAAACATTGATACACATTGCTTTGATTATGGGAGGGAAACTTTTGGGGTACAACGGCTGCCCCTGTTCAATTTTCTGAAACCTGAGGAGTTAGATTGGCATGCACGCCATTCGTGACTAGAAGGTTGAAGGGAATTGAACATAAAAGCCCAAAAATTTCCACTCATCGGTGCGTAGAATGATACTGTTGGTTGGTTGTATTGCTTGAATGTGCTTAAAGATCCATTCAGAGAAAAGATTGTATTGTTTGAATGGACTTAAAGATTCCATTCGGAGGAAAGTTCTTCAAATATATTTCATGGAGAATAAGGTAGTCCAAAATATGAAGATGCACCTTTTGGGAAGATAAACAATGGCCCAAGGTAGCCTTTGGGAAGATAAACAATGGCCCAAAGTGATGATATAGCTTCCAGGAGGATAAACAACGTCCCAAGGTAATGATATGGCTTTTGGGAAGATAAACAACGGCCCAAAGTCATAATAAGGTACCTGGGAAGATAAACAATGGCCCGAGGTAAGGGTATAACTTTTGGGGAGATAAACGACGACCCAAAGTTATAATAGGGTAATTGGGAAGATAAATAACGGCCCAAGGTAATGGTATAACTTTTGGGAATAAAAACAACGGCCTAAAGTCATAATAAGGTACTTGGGAAGATAAACAACGGCCCAAGGTAAGGGTATAACTTTTGGGAAGATAAACAACGGCCTAAAGTCATGATAGGGTACTTGGGAAGATAAACAACGGCCCAAGGTAATGGTATAACTTTTGGGAAGATAAACGAAGGCCCAAGATAGCCTTTGGGAAGACAAACAACGGCCCAAGGTAATGGTATAACTTTTGGGAAGATAAACAACAGCCCAAAGTGATAATAGGGTACTTGGGAAGATAAACAACGGCCCAAGTTAATGGTATAACTCTTGGGAAGATAAACAACGGCCCAAAGTCATGATAGGGTACTTGGGAAGATAAACAATGACCCAAGGTAATGGTATAACTTTTGGGAAGATAAACAACGACCCAAGGTGATAATAGGGTACCTGGGAAAATAAACAACGACCCAAGGTAATGGTATAACTTTTGGGAAGATAAACAATAACCTAAATCATGATAGGGTACTTGGGAAGATAAACAACGGCCCAAGGTAATGATATGGCTTTGGGAAGATAAACAACGGCCCAAGATAGCCTTTGGGAAGATAAACGACGACCCAAGTAATGATATAACTTTTGGGAAGATAAACAACGGCGCAAAGTAATGATAGGGTACTTGGGAAGATAAACAACGACCCAAGGTAATGATATAACTTTTGGGAAGATAAACAATAACCCAAAGTCATGATAGGGTACTTGGGAAGATAAACAACGGCCCAAGGTAATTGTATAACTTTTGGGAAGATAAACGAAGGCCCAAAGTCATGATAGGGTACTTGGGAAGATAAACAACGGCCCAAGGTAAGGGTATAACTTTTGGGAAGATAAACAACGGCCCAAAGTCATAATAAGGTACTTGGGAAGATAAACAACGACCCAAGGTAAGGGTATAACTTTTGGGAAGATAAACAACGGCCCAAAGTCATAATAGGGTACTTGGGAAATAAACAACGGCCCAAGGTATAAATTATTGATGAAGTTTGTATGCTGGAGAACTAACCTGAAAAACAAGGTTAGTTCTATGCAAATATCATGACGTATATAACACTTTGCAAAATAATATTTCATGACAATGTTGTATGTGTATGCGTATGATATGATATGACATGATGTGATGTATGAATTATGTAATTGAAGCGCATAAGTAGCTTCGTAGAACAATTGCTGGCTTGGAAAATAAATCCTGATTCGTTACTGAGGAATATGAAGGCTTTGTTCCTGTCTTGTTTAAGAATATCGTACTTAGATCCTCCCGTTTTAGTTCATAGTACTTCTTATTGACAGATTAAGTTCTTGAATATCCTGACTTATCTAGTTAAGCATCAATTATTTGGAGGATATGAGACTGCTCGAAGACTTCGTAGAGTTGGAAGTATAAGATACTACTTGAAGTATTTCGTAAGAATATCCGAAAAGACTACTCTTTGGGGATGAACTGGCGAAGATTCGTTGAATTCCTACCTCCGTTCATTCTTAGTAAATTATATTATTGTATTTTAAGTATTTATGATAAACATCATTCATATTCAAAAGCATATATACATTCAAACATAACCACTGGACATTTCTCGCTTTAGTAAAAGGGGAAAAGTAAGCCTGAAAGAGGGAAAAAGTAAACCTGAATACGAAAAAATGAAATTTTATTTATTTAGAAAGTGACCTATAAATAGGCGAGTTTTAACATGGAGATGGAAATCCTAGTAAGAGGAATTCGTCAAAGAATTTTTTACAAAAACAAGGAAAAATAGCTATGTGGAAATAATTCTATTGAGTTTCAACTCTGCTATTGCCATTATCTTCAAGTATCTCGTCTTCAGCTGTCGAAAAAGAAATGATTGGATTGATCTGTATCTGTTGAATTTGACGTAGATAACACAACTAGTAGAGGTTATATGAGTGATTCAACGAGACATAGTCATACGCTTTAATCCCTAACTTTGGTCTGGATTGCCTTTTCAGGTTTTCAACCCACCGGGATACCCTTTTTTGCCCAAGCCGCCTTTTCAGGTTTTCGACTTGTCGGGTGTACATTTTATATATATATATATATATATATATATATATATATATATATATATATATATCCCTAATTTTTGCCCGAACCCTTTTGGTTCGCCGGGATGCCCTTATTTTTTCCTAGGCCAGTCAACCTAGCGGGTCTCTTTTTATGCGTAGTATTTTTTAATTATGTCTGCATTCACAGGCTGTGGGAAATCTTCACCATCCATAGTGGTAAGCATCATGGCACCTCCAGAAAATACCCTCTTAACTACAAATGGTCGTTCATAGGTGGGGGTCCATTTGCCTCTGGGATCACCCTGTGGTAATATGATACGCTTGATCACCAAATCACCAGCCTGATATACTTGCTGCTTAACTTTCTTATTGAAGGTTTTGATCATACATTTCTGATACATCTGACCATGACAAACAGCTGCCAAACTTTTCTCATCAATCAAATTTATCTGGTTAAGTCGGGTCTGAATCCATTCATCTTCATCTAAGCCTGCATCCTTCATAATTCTCAAAGAAGGAATCTGAACTTCAAGGGGTAAAACTGCTTCCATACCATAGACAAAGGAGAAAGGGGTTGCCCATGTTGAAGTACTTATTGTGGTACGATAACCATGAAGAGCAAATGGTAACATCTCATGCCAATCCTTATATGTAACTGTCATCTTTTGCAAGATCTTCTTTATATTCTTGTTGGCAGCTTCCATTGCGCCGTTCATCTTTGGACGATATGGAGAGGAATTGTGATGCTTAATCTTGAACTGCATGCAGAGGTCAGTAATCATAGTATTGTTCAAATTTGTACCATTATCTGTGATGATCCTTTCAGGGATGACATACCTACATATAAGATTATACTTGATGAATCAAGCCACAACATTTTTGGTAACAGAAGCAAATGAAGTTGCCTCTACCCATTTTGTAAAGTAATCAATAGCAACAAGGATGAAACGATTCCCATTGGATGATGTAGGTTTGATCTCACCAATCATATCAATGCCCTACATGGAAAAAGGCCAAAGAGCAGTCAAAACATTCAACGGGACTGGAGGCACATGAACTTTATCAGCATAAATCAGACATTTATGACAAGTTTTGGAATGCTGATAACAGTCAGCTTCCATGGTAGACCAATAATAACCTGCTCTCAATATCTTCTTAGCCATAGTATTCCCACTAGAATGAGTACCAAAGATCCCATCATGTATGTCTTCTATAATCTCTACTGCTTCTTTCTTATCCACACAGCAAAGCAAAGTTGAATCATGATTGCGCTTATACAAAATTCCATTACTCAGGAAAAACTTAGCAGAAAATCTCCTTAGAAACTTCTTATCATTGATAGATACCCCTTCTGTGAATTCTTGAGCTTCAAGATACCTTTTCACTTCATAAAACCAAGGTTTTTCCTCTACTTCTTCAGTACCCACCTCATTGCAGTATGCGGGTTTATCAAATCAGTCAATAGTAATTCTCGGAGCTTCATCATCCCAACTGATTTCAAACATAGATGCCATGGTGGCTAATGCATCTGCCAACTGGTTTTCTCGTGGGATATGTCCAAAGGTGATCTATTCAAAGTACGAGATCAAAGACAACACATGCTCTTTGTAAGGGATGAGATTAGGATGCTTGGTGTCCCAATCTCCTTTAACTTGACTAACTACCAGGGTTGAATCTCCATACACATTCAAAAACTGAAACTCCATCTCAATAGCAGCCTTAATACCCATTATGTATGCTTCATACTCAGCCATATTTTTGGTACAATTAAAACAAAGTCTTGCAGTGATTGGTGTATAATAGCCCTTAAGAGAGATAATCACAACACCAACGCCATTACCAAGCGCATTAGAAGCTCCATCAAAAACCATAGTCCATCGGGATCCTTGTCCAGGTCCTTCATATTGTCTAGGTTCTTTAGTAACAATCATAATATCCTCATCCGGAAACTCAAAATTCATAGACTGATAATCATCCACTTCATGATGAGCCAGATGTTCAGCTACTACACTTCCTTTAATTGCTTTCTGAGTAGTATACCGTATGTCATATTCTGTCAAGATCATTTGCCATCTTGTTATTCGTCCAGAGAGAACAGGTTTCTCAAATATGTATTTGATTGGATCCATCTTTGAAATCAATAAAGTGTTATGAGTCAACATATACTGTCTTAGTCGGCGAGCAGCCCATGCCAAAGCGCAACAAGTTTTCTCGAGCAGTGAGTATCTTGTTTCACAGTCGGTAAACTTTTTGCTAAGGTAGTATATTGCCTACCTTTTTCGACCAGACTCGTCATGTTGCCCCAACACACACCCCATTGAGTTATCCAATATTGTCAGGTACATAATCAAGGGACTTCCTTCCACTGGTGGCATCAATATAGGAGGTTCCTGTAGGTACTTTTTGATCTCATCAAAAGCTACCTGGCATTCGTCATTCCATTCCATTACTTGATCTTTGTTCAACAACTTGAAGATTGGTTCACAAGTAGCAGTCAACTGGAAAATAAATCTTGCAATGTAATTTAGTCGTCCCATGAAACCTCTAACTTCCTTCTCAGTACGAGGAGCAGGCATCTCTTGTATAGCTTTTACCTTTGCAGGATCAACTTCAATACCTTTACCACTGACAATAAAACCCAAAAGTTTACCAGATCTAACTCCAAAGGTACACTTGTTTGGATTTAATCTCAACTTGTATTTCTTCAACCTCTCAAACAACTTATGTAGATGATCAAGATGTTCTTCTTCAGTTTGAGATCTGGCTATCATATCATCCACATATACCTCTATCTCATGGTGAATCATATCATGGAACAAGGCCACCATAGCACGCTGGTATGTTGCCCCCGTATTCTTCATACCAAATGGCATCACCTTATAACAGAAAGTTCCCCATTGTGTAATAAATGTAGTCTTCTCCATATCTTCAGGTGCCATCTTAATCTGATTGTAACTAGAGAAACCATCAATAAAAGAGAATACTTTATATTGAGCAGTGTTATCTACCAGAACATCAATATGTGGAAGTGGAAAATCATCTTTGGGGCTGACTTGGTTCAAATCCATGTAATCTACGCACATGCGTACTTTACCATCTTTCTTAGGTACTTGTACCACATTTGCAACCCACTGAGGATAAGAAGTAATAGCTAGGAACCCTGCATTGAATTGTTTCATCACCTCTACCTTAATCTTTTCTGACATTTCAGGACGCATACGACGAACTTTCTGTTTTATTGGGCGACAATCCTCTTTCACTGGTAGACGGTGAACCACAATATCAGTATCCAATCCTGGCATATCTTTATAAGACCAAGCAAAAATTTCCACATAGTCACGTAACATCTGAATCAACATGTTCTTAACCTCATCTTCCAATTCAACATCTATCTTGACCTCTTTCATGTTTTCCTCGGTTCCCAGGTTCACAACTTCAATTGGTTCCTCATGTGGCTGTATAGCTTTCTCTTCTTGATGTAGCAATCTAGCCAGCTCTACAGGTACTTCACAATCTTCCTCCTTTTCATCCTTGGCTTGATAGATCGGATTCTCGAAGTCATAATTGGCAATAGCAGAACTGTTATCAACAGGATCCATAGTGGATGAGGATCTGCATTTTAGTGACATGGGTGTGTGTAAGAACACATAGCTTTTTGATAAAAGGAAAAAGGTAAAAGAAAGACAAAGAGCGCAATATTTACGAAAGCGAGAAATGTACATTGATTTTATTAAATGAAAATATGCAAATGAAATGACAACCCTAACAAGCACACCATTGTTCCCTGGGCAAGGCATGAGGCTTAAAAGTATTTAATTGTTCAACATTACAAAATTAAATTTAGAAAAACAAAATAGCATTTACTCCTGACTAAAGGAGATAGGAATAACGTCTTCAGCCTTTCAGTTGTTGAGTCCATCACTAATGGTAGGAAAGATCCAATCATCCAGGTTGTAATCTTCATCATAATCTCCCACAATATTTACTTGGTCCTTCATGATTCCTTTATTAGTGATACAAATAGCACGAGCACGACGAACAACCCTCTGAGACTTTGCAGTAAAATCCAAACCAAACTTGTCAGACTTGTAAGGAATGTCAGGAAGTTGACCCCAAATAGTACAAACACCTTCTTCAACCACATCTTTAGCATCCTTGAGAGAGGCCATTGTAGGAGGTACTTTGGTGATCACAGGAACGTTTTTAGCAGCAGGGATGACTTTAGTAGTAGGAACAACTTGAGGAACTACTTCAAACGTCTGGCAAGGAGTCTCAACAATTTTACCCTCCATATCAACATATTTAAAAGTATTCACATGACTGACCATGTATTCTTCTTCACCATAAACAATGACAATCTTTCCTTTTATTGGATACTTCAATTTCTGATGTAAATTGGAAGTTATAGCACCTGCCCCATGGATCCAGGGGCGCCCAAGCAAACAGGAGTACGTAGGACGAATATCCATCACATAGAAAGTGGAATAAAATACTTGAGAGCCTACTTTGATTGGGAGATCCACCTCTCCATGCACCATTATTCTTGAACCATCAAAGGCCCTCACCACCACATTACTTGGCCTTAACACCACATCCTCCGGGTTGAGTTTTTCCAGAACCTCCTTGGGTAACACATTCAATGAAGAACCATTATCCATCAACACATGAGACAAAGTAGTGCCCCTACACTCAATGGAGACGTGCAGAGCTCTATTATGGTTTCTTTTAGTAAGGGTCAGATCAGCATCAGAAAAACTTAAACCATTATTACTAGTCAGATGAGCAACACAATTTTCAAACTGGTCCACAGAGATTTCATGTGGTACATGAGCAGTCTTTAGGAATTTGATTAAAGCCTTGGCATGGGCTTCAGAACATAATAGCAGAGATAACATGGATATTTTAGAGGGAGTATGCCCCAACTGGTCAACAATATCATAATCACTCATGCGGATGATCTTCAGTACTTCTTCCATCTGCTTAGAGAGATCTTCAGTAGTTGGTGCCTCAGCTTGAACAGGTTCAATCACTGGTCCTTTGCCCCGAGCCTCAGTACTTGGCCCAGAGTTAGAGATATGGAGTGGAGTAGCAGCAATTTTTGAGGTGTCCTATGGAGAGAAAATTCTCCCACTCCTGGTAACCTTACTAGACCCAGCAATATTGCCAACATCAATATTAACATCAGTACCAGGTGTATCAATTAAAGGATCTTGCTTGACACCATGAATATAAACATCAGAACTGTAATTCCAGGGTATATCCTTATCAGAAGTATATGGGATAGGACCAGGAGTGGTAATAATCATTGGAGCCACCTTTGGCTCAACAGTAATCTTCACAAGACCCTTAGAAGTGATCCTCACTGGACCTTTGGAAGTAATCTTCACAGGAGTATTATCAACCATAGCCACATCTTCAATCTTCAAATCTTGAGCCAGACCTCCACATAGACTCTCTATAGAAGGGTTCTTCTCAAATAATATCGTATAGTTGTCTATCAAGCGTTGAATACCTGCCCTTAGTTTCCAACAACTATCAGGTTTGTAGGCACAGTAAAAACAGTCTTCATTGCAACCCGGAAATAAACCGGCTTGCACAAGTTTATTTTTGACAATGGATAGAGGAGTAGTTATTTCAGCCATAGTACGTACATAAGAAACCTCATCAACATCATTAACAGTCTTCTCATGTTTAGGCATAGGAGCAGTAATCACATTAGGAGTTTCAGGATGGTCAAACTCAATTTCTCCATTCTCAATCATATCCTGAATTTTGTTCTTCAATGCCCAACAACTGTTAGTATCATGGCCAAGACTATTAGAATGATATGCACACCTTGCATTGGGATTGTAACGAGGAGAGGAAGTATTGGTATTCCGAGGAGGGTCCTTCAAAGTAATCAACTTTCCTTTCAACATGTGTTGCAAAGCCTGAGCCAACGACATATTGATCTTTGTAAATTGCCTCCTAGGCTTGGGATGATTATTCTGTTGTTGCTCTTGTGGTGCAGGTGTAAGATTAGAAATCAAAACAGCTTCCACATATTGGTTACGATTTTTACGACCATGTTGGCCATACACAACATTGGATTCCTTCTTCCCATTGGAAGTCTTCTTAATGGCACTTGAAGAGGCAGCCATTTGAATCTTTCCACTTCGTATCCCACTTTCCACATGTTCTCCAGTCATTATCAGCTCAGTGAAGCCAGAGGATGAGCTTCCAATGAGATGACTATAGAAAGGACCAGTCAACGTACTCATAAACATATCAACCAATTCCTTATCAGTCAAAGGGGGTTGAACTCTACTTGCCAAATCTCTCCACTTCTGAGCATACTCCTTGAAGATTTCTTTAGAACCCATGGACATACTCTGGAGCTGCATGCGATTTGGTGCTAAATCATAGTTATATTGGTACTTCTTGTAGAAAGCCTCGGCAAGATCTTTCCAATTACGAGTGTTGGTACTCTCCAGTTGATAATACCACTTCGGTTGGGATCCAGACAAACTCTCTTGAAAGAAATGCATCCATAACTTCTTATTGGGAGTATGTGGTTGAATTCTCCTGACATAAGATCTTAGATGAAATTTTGGACATGACACACCATCATACACCACAAAAGTAGGAACCTTGAAACCAATAGGGATGGAGACTCCAGAAATCAAGCTTAAATCTTCAAAATCAAACCCATAAGTCTTCTGTAGTTCTATAACATTCATACGGTCCTCCAGTATCCTATACTTTTCTTTACTAGCTGGATCATGGTAATAATTTTCCTCATAATCAAAATCCACAGTAGTACCATGTTGACTCCCTTCCTCATCTATAGAACTTTTATCTCCAGGGTTTTCCACCTCATCATCTATCTTGATAGGAGCTCTGAATCTTCTATCTAGGTTGATGAAGCCAACATGTTTTCTGGTCTTCTTCTTTTTCTTAGTCAGGAGGGCTTTCAGTCCATCTTGTCCCTTGGACAAATTCAGAATCATCTCTTGAAATTGGGCATTCTGAGTCTGGAGATCCTTGACAGTTTGTTCGAGAGCCATTTCTGCTGAAATAAACAGCGAGAAGATAAGATACCTGCTTATTAAGAAACTTGTAATGTAATGGTATGTAGATGCATATGCAATGTTTTCAAGGACCGCAAGATTTAAATTTGTTTAAAGAAAAACCAAAACAAATTTTTATTAGTAAATGTTTAATATAACTTGCCCATTGGGCTTACAATGAAAGGAAACAAGAATAAAATACAAAGAGATAAAGATATGGGGTTTTAAATCTCCTATGGATGCTTCCTCTTTGGGTTGAGGTATGTGTTGAGGTTCCACTCCTCGTGAAGTTGCCTTGTCAGCTCAAGAACTCTTTCTTGACTAGCTCTTAAATGAGTCTCAAAAGTATCCCTTTGCTCCTTCAACTGAATCCAGGACTTCTGCAACTCTTCCAAATTAGTGGGCATGTCTGGATGAAGGATGGTACAAGGAACATCTCCTTCAGCAACATGCTCCATAGTAATTGGTATAACAATAGGATATGGCATCATAAGAGTCTGAGCAAGAGATCGCACCCATATGAGGTAAGGTTCCATAGGGATGGAGTACTTTGGTTCCAAAGTCTTGCTCTCATCTTTGTTCACCTTGCTCTAAGCTCGTATAAACCTTTGACGGTAACCCTGAAGATCGTTGTCGTAGTCGAACACAATACCCTGAATAAGCAGGTAATGAGGACCATTACTCCGAGCATAACCAAACTAACATAGAGCTAAATAATGGATGTAGGTAATGCCCCCTCTTATGCCTAGGAGTGTCACATTAGGGAACTCCACACAACGGTCAATGATAGTAACATTTTCCATAGATCGAGAGCACCAGTGAATATCTGAATGAGAAAGTGACATGATCCTCTTAGACCACCTTAACCCTTGTTCATTCTTCATCATTGATCGAGGAAGGTGAGAAATAAACCACCTAGCCAATAAAGGTATGCAACACATCAGAGTTCCCCTCACCTTAGTAGTACGAGTGTGAAGAGAGTGTAAGATATCTCCAAGTAATGTTGGCACTGGATTGCGAGTCAGAAATATGTTGATGGAGTGTACGTCTATGAACTGGTCTGGATTAGGGAACAATACTAGGCCATAAATCAACAAGGCTAAGATCTCCTCAAAAGCATCATAGCTCATAGCATCCAAGCACATTTGAGCTTTCTCCATCAATACCTTAGCAAGAATACCCTTAACTCCGCTTCTTGTTTCTCGGACAATGTTTGATTTCTTCAAGTGTAGGGTTGCAGCAATGACTTCAGGTTTAGGCTCTCTCTCCAATCCTGTGAAGGGTCTCTGATCAAAGATAGGTATACCCAGTAATTTGGAGAACTCTTCCATTGTAGGAACCAGCTGATAGTCGGGGAATGTGAAGCAATGATGCTTAGGATCAAAGAACTGGAATAGGACACTCATCATGTCTTAATTGATCCCTGAAGTGACTAGATCCAACAAGTAACCATGCTTCTTGATGAATTGGGAGTTTTCAGAAACTTGAGATACCAATTCCTTAAGCTTAGGAGGTCTCCCTAAAAAGTTGATCCGAATAGTATTCCTACAAGCAGAAGCCATGACCTGCAACAAAGATAAATCCTTTGGTCCTTGAAATGGTTAGTGAAAATGTTATGCTTATGATGTCATGATGTCATGATGTCATGATGTTATGCTCAATCACAAACATGTGGCACACATAAACAAGTCACACAATGTAACACGGTGGGAGAACTGACTTTAGTTATGTTGCGGATAGCAAGAGTCGCCACCGACTTTTATTTTATCCAAAGGAAAGGGCATAAAATAATAGGAAAGACCTTAAAAGATTTTTGAGTTCGGGGGGTCGGTTATGTAAAGGGAAGGTGTTAGCACCATTTACATCCATGGTTATCCATGGGCTCTTAGTTACTTAGCTCACTTTAAACTGTTTTGAGAAGTGTAGTGTGTGATTTAAAATTTTCTTAAGTACTTTAGAATGATCCTTGTACGGATATATATATATAAAGACTTTGTTTTGAAAATTGTTTAAAATGTGAAGTGTAATGAAGTATTTTTGAATAAGTGAGCAAGTACTTAAGAGGAACCTACCCTAATTTGAATCTTTACTGTTCTTAAATGTTCTTTCAATGGTAAGACTATCCCTATTATTAAGGAATAGGTAGTCATTACCTTGGATGTTATAAGGGACATGTGAAGGGTCATATGTGTTTAGGCAACTGTAAGGTGTCTTAGCAATACGAAGGGACTTATCATCTTTTACTCGAAAGGGACAAGATCATTTACGAAGGCAACATCGAAGGGACTTGATCTTATAATATTGAAAGGGACTAGATGATTTGTTCATGAGAAGGGACTTTGCTTTTAAACACCTTACTTGACCTTTTTATTTAGGCAACATGAGGGATAGCCTTAGGAAGTGAGATGGCGATCAAAGATCGACTTACGTGTGTGCGTGTATATGTTCAAATATTTATCTTTATGATTAGTGATCTAAATTAATTTTAAAGCAAATAGGTTATCACTCCCTATATTTACTAACCAAAGCAATAATATTTATAAAACATAAAGCAATCATAAACTACGACTATTACAAAGCTTTTGCAGTTACATTATAATAAAAACAAATTAAATAATAACTATATAATAAAATAAGCAATTAAATAAAAGGTTAGTGATAAAATAATTATAAGAAGAAAAGGTTAGTAATAAAACAATGATAAGAAAAAGAGATTAGCACAAAATATAAAATATATACAAGTTAATTAAATATTTTAAAATTAAATAAACATTTTTAAAGAATTTTTGAAATGAAAATAAAATAATAAAGATATACTAATTTATTTACAAAATAAACTATGATTAATTATTTAATTGGATATTAGGAAAATTTAATTAATTTTAAGATTTAAATAAAATAAGAACTAGGGTTAGGATTAGGGTTAGAGAAAATTAGGGTTTTAATTATATATATAAAAAAATATTAGGGTTAGAAATTAATCTAAATATAATTAATGAAATTATATACAAAAAAATATATATATACATATTAATAAATATAAACATAAAAAGTTTGAGAGAATAAATTATTATATTTTGAAAATATGAGATTTTAAGAAAATATTATGAATTTTAAAAGAATATAAAGTTTTATTAAAAAAATGATTTAGATATTTTTTAGAAATTATTTTAATTAATTTAAAGAATAAAAATAAAGAAATAACAAAAATAAATGAAACAAAACCTAAAAAACAGGACTTGGGATTTGAACCCAGGTCCTTTACCTGGCCAATCTTACTTCAAAACCAACTGGGCAACTGCACGCAGCTGGTAGCAATCCACCCCAATGTGGTTTTGTTGTTATCCTGTAAAACAAAATAAATTAAAGCAAAAAAAATTCTCTTGGCCGGTTTCGAACCCAGGCCTTTCATTATGATATACGCTCACCAAAACCAGCTGAGCTACACGCTCATTGTGACATATATATGAAACGAATTCGTTTTAAGCCCTTTACGAAATTCAAATATCACTTTCGCGCGCAACAGCTTCGTCTCCTACCTCTTGACCTGCGAAATTTCCTACGAAATTTCCTACGAGCTTTCCTGCGATTTTGCTTTCGTATGAAAACCTGCGAATGTCAAACACCATACAAACAGTGAAATTTCACAAAATTAATGATACCATTGAGTTCCTAATGACATTTACAATCATTCCATGTCCTTAGAATTAATTTATTTTGGCTCAATCGCAAAACCCTAAAGGAGGCCGAAAACCCTAACAATGGTGGAATTCATTCTAGTCCATGAAACTCGAATCAAACTGTCCAGAAAGCTTCTACATCATCACACAAACAAGATTAATCAACCAAAAACAAGCAAAGCATCATGAATAATCACAATCGAAAATTTAAAAATTTGAACAAATATTGATTCGGTTTGTGTATATGGGCATGATTATGATGCTTTTGAGGATTGGGATAGGTTCAGTGATGTCCAAGGATCCTCTCCATGTTCTTAAAATACCTTTAAATGCCTTGCAAGAGTGAATCCGAATTTGAGTTTTTTGAACAATTTTGTGAAGTTTGAATATGGTTTGTGAGGCTCTGAATTCGTCCCCAATGCTTAGCCTTATGTTGTATATATATGATACAATGAAATTAGGTCAAGACTTTGCTCCATCCTTTGGACTTTTTGATCCATAGAGATTGAAAAAGATTTGATCTTAAAACTTGAAATATTTTGATCTAACATTGCTATGTTTGGATGATCTGAATTTAAATGGTATCAATCAAGTTTAAATGAGTGTTAAAACTTTCTAGAACCAAAAATCAAATCAAATATATGATTTTTATATTTTATTTCAATTTAATTTGTATTTTAATGAATAAAATTCAAATAAATATGAAATAAAAAATAAAAAATCAGAAAATGAGTGGGTTGGGTCGTGCTTGATGAGTTTGTAAAGTTTGAATGGCAATTAGGTGGGCTCATTTAGCAAAAAATGGTTTTAAGGCCTTATTTGCTTCATAAAATTCCCAAAAATTTCCCAACTTTGCAAGGGCACAAATCCTTCAATTTTAATGCTATGAAGGTGTTCTTGGACATTTTGGAAAGCTTAAAGAGTCCTCTAACCAAACTCTTTGGTCTCATGTCCATATCTTTTACCATTCTCAAGTTATGCTCTCTTGAAGTTGTTGACTTTTTGTTGACTTTCAAAAGGACCTATAATGTCTTAGCTCATACCTTCCAAATGAAGCATTTTTGGGCTTGGCTTGTGAGACACAAAGTTGTAGAGAATTCAATTTCCTTCAAAATGAGCTTTGGATGGAAAATTTTTGATGAAGCATGTGAAAGTTATGGCTGGTCAAAGTTCAGTTGACTTTTCCTGTGAAAACCCTAATTTAAAAACTCCTGATTCTTGATGATCTGAAATCTCCTTGATGAATCATGATCAACCCTTGATAAAATGATGAATTTTACTTCATATACTTGATGTTGGCAAAAAAATCATGAAGTTTGACTTTGGTTTGACCACAGTTGACCTCAGTTTGACTTTTTAACTACTTTGACTGATTTTAGCCTATCTGATCATCTGACTGAGCAAACCTTTTGGGAAAGCCTTGAAACTTGACATGGGGATTCTTGAACACATGTAGGATTCTATGAAGCTCACTTGAAGCCTTAGAAGTCCATTTATCCTGATGGAAGTCAAAACCCTAGTTTAGGATGCATTGCTTAGGAGGATGCATTGTCTGAGGGAATTGTCAAATTTTCTGACTAATTGTGAACTTTGTGAACGTTGTGAACCTTGTGAACCTTTTAGTACACAATTTCTTCTCTTGTGGAGGGCAAATTTTGGGGTGCAACACACAATAGCCCTAGGCTTGAAGGCTTGCATGAGGTTTAAAGATAAGTACCATTCCCTGAAGTTTAGTTGGTTCATCCTATCCTACAAAGGTAATCGGGTTCTAAGGATCTCAATATCACTGATCCTTCCTAAGGGTGGTTGTTCAGTAGGAAACTTACTTGCCAACCAAAACCCTAAAAGTTTAGGATCTCAATGAGCGTAGTATCGAGTATCAACCAACTTCAGTCTTCACCAAAGCCGACTATCTCACTACTTTCTAAAGTCCAAGATGGGATAACTAGGGTTCTAAAGGTTAGTTAGTGTATTGACAACATATGGCAGTCCCATATTATCCTCAACTTAATTAAGGAACATGAGAACCCTCCAAGAATTCACACTAACTATGGCCACCAGATCAACCATATCGGTATACGCCGTACAGTTTCCTTGGTCTATTGTCATTTACCCAGGGTACACTAGATCCGAGTTAGGATCTTTCACACAAAAATCCCAACAAGTAATATAAAGAAAACAAAGCAAACAATTTAAGTGATCTAATTCCTAAGGGTACCCCTCTTTTACTTAGTAAGTCCCCAACAGAGTCACCAGTTCTGTAACACGGTGGGAGAACTGACTTTCTATAAATGTTGCGGATAGCAAGAGTCGCCACCGACTTTTATTTTATCCAAGTGGAAAGGACATAAAAGAACAGGAAAGACCTATTTTTAAAAGACTTGGGTTCGGGGGGTAGGTTATATAAAGGGAAAATGTTAGCACCCTTTATATTCATGGTTATCCATGGGCTCTTAGTTACCTAGCTCACTTTAATTGTTTTTGAAAAGTGTAGTGTGTGGTTAGAAAATTTTCTAAGTACTTTGTAATGATCCTCGTATGGATGTATACAAAGTCTTGTTTGAAAATATTTGAAAATAGTGAGGTGTGAAAAGTATTTTTAAAGTGTGAGCAAGTAACTATGAGGTACCTACCATAGACTAAGTCATTCATGTTCTTGTATGTTCTTTCAAGGGTAAGACTGTCCCTATTATTAAGGAATAGGTAGTCATTACCTTGGATTTGTTAAGGGACGAGCGTAGGGTCATCGTACGGTCAACGAAGGCAACTTAAGGGTGTCTTTAGCAATTGGGAGAGACTATCATCTTTTAAACCAAAGGGACAAGATCATTTATCGTAGGAAACCTCATAGGCAACATTGTAGGGACTTGATCTTTTAACCGAGGGAGGGACAAGATGATTTTATTATTAGAGTTTTGCTTAAGACACCCCACTTTCGAGGGACTTGACCGCTTTTAAAGGCAACTTAAGAGAGGTATACCCTAGGAGGTGCAGAAAACGATCATAAATCGACTTACGTGTGTGAGTGTTGATTTTAGATATTTATCTTTTTGTTTAATTTTTCTAAGTCCATATTAATCAA
The DNA here is from genome assembly GCA_963966055.1 of Lathyrus aphaca. Lineage (NCBI taxonomy): Eukaryota > Viridiplantae > Streptophyta > Magnoliopsida > Fabales > Fabaceae > Lathyrus > Lathyrus aphaca. The sequence goes on along the minus strand of OZ014522.1, from coordinate 505,234,693 downwards.
ACATTTATTTTTCACTCCCTAGGTTTACTAACCATGCATATAAAATATTTAAATAAAATGCGTAAATAAAAATCCTACACTATTACATTAGGGGAGGGGGATACATTTATTCTTAGGGATTACAAAAAATAAGAGGGTGGAAAATAAATCTAGACTATTACATAATGGAAGCAATTACAAAATCAAACGGAAAAGAAATTAAATAAATAAATATATATAATAAAAATAAACCAATTAAATTAATTGAAAATAAATAAGAATTTTTTTATGAAAAGATTAGGATTTTTTAGTCTTAACTAATTATAAAAACTACGTGATAATAATATTAAAATTTATTTACCAAAATTAATTTAAGAAAAATTATTTCAAAGTTTTAAGAATTAATCAAAACCTAATTAGTTAGTTAATCATTTAGTTAATTTTATAGTAATATAAAAATATAATAATAATATAATGAGAAAAAGAAAAGAAAGAAGAAAAAATGCTAAAAAAATAACATGGGGACCTAGGAATCAAACCCAGAACCTGTACCTTTAATGAAGAGACCACCAACCAACTGAGCTGACTGTGCGTTGTGACATTCCTATGAAACGAAATCAACATAAACAATGACGAAATTCAAAAAATTAACGCGCCAATTCCATCTTCTTCAGCCGTCCGTCCACTTTGACCTATACCTACGGTTTTCCCGTCACTAGAGGTTTTAGTGACGGATTTTTGTCGTTGCTATAACACATGCGTATTCAAACATTACAAATAACAAGGATACAATTATTTTAATAAATCAAATAAGTTCCTATGAGGTCCCTAAGTCAAAAAAAAATTCCTCAATTTCGCATGAAATCGCTTCAATCCTTGATTCCCGAATTTGAATTGGTAAACCCTAAACATGGTAAATTCCTATTCCTGCGCAAAAAAATAAATTAAATAGCCCAAAAACGTTGCATACATCATTACAGTCCATATTGTGTGATCAAATTCCAGTTTAAAAGCATATGTGATGGAGAATAAAAATCAAGAAAAACCACAAAAGATGCGATCAATTTATGCTTATGGCAATGGTTTTGATGATGTAGATGATGTAAACGTGTTCAATGAACACCCATGAATGATTTTCCACCTTTGATTTGCTTAGAAATCGCCTCTAGGTTGAAAACCGTTTCTGACTTTTCGTGAAATTTTTGGAGTTTGGATGAGGTCTCTTGGCTGCTAATTTTCTTCCCCTGAATAGCTGCACATTTGTGTTTATATAATGAGTGGAATTAGGTCAAGCAAGATGGGCTTTTGTCATGGATGTTGATTGCTTCATTATGAAGAAAGAATCAAATATAATTATGAGAAAAAAATCAGATATTCTCTTGCCAATTTGATCTAACACAAATTTGGAGAGTATCCAATCATCTTAAATGATGTTTATGAGCTTCTAGAACAAGAATCTGATCCCAATATTGGTTTTTTAGATTTCAATTAGAAGCTGCTAGTGAAAAAACAGAGTTATGCATCGATGCAAGACTGGTATGAGTCGATGCATGTTAGTTCTTTTAACATATATGAATCGATAAAGGGTGTATGCATCGATGCATATTGTAGTTTTAACCATTTCCAGAATTTTAATTCAACTACGTATCGATGCATGTCACGGATGAGTCGATACATAGTCTGTTTTCAAAAGCATAAAGGAACATGCATCAATGCATAACTCTTATGAATCGATACATAGCATAGAGGAAACATGCATCGACGCAATAATCATATGTATCGATTCATACAAAAGCAATTTTCCTTTCTTGTGATAATTAAAGACTTGTATCGATACAAAACTAGGATGCATTGATGCATGCATAAGCAACATTGTTTTTTTCCTATCATTTCTTGACCAAACTTGATATGTAGGACTCTTGTACACCTTGGGAAACATTGATACACATTGCTTTGATTATGGGAGGGCAAATTTTGGGGTACAACACAAGGCAACAAGCAGAAGGCCATGATCGTTCAGACTCGACTGGTGGGCAATGATACGAGCGGCTTCGGCTCGGGTCCCATTGCCCAAGGATCTCTGGGCATAAATTCGGGTTCAACCCTCAAGAAGCACAAAGTTGGACCGGCTATCACGGATCTGACGATCAACGCTCCCGCAAAACCAAAACATTATTTGTCGTCGTGTTTTGTGGAGCGCAACTTTTTTGAGAGCACTTCTTTGGAGGTTGGATGGGCGGATTCGTTGTCCCTCGAGCAGATGGATCGTCCTGCTTGGGGATTATCCTTGGCGCAGGATGCTAGTGCAGTGACGCGGGTGTTGTCGATGGCCTCGATATTTGCCGAGGGAAGCTCTGGGAAGGAGCGCGAAATCAGCCGCTTGAAGTCCCTCCTAGTTGATTCGGAAGAGAGGGCGAGGAAGGCCACTGAGGCCGCGACTAAAGATCTAACGGTGCGGGCGGATGTGATCGCCAAGATGGAAGTGGATAAGAAGAGAGTTATTGATCATAACAGAAAGTTGAAAGAGACTTTCTTTCCCAAGTGTAACACGGTGGGATAACTAACTTTCTATAAATGTTGCGGATAGCAAGAGTCGCCACCGACTTTTATTTTATCCATAAGGAAAGGACATAAAAGAATAGGAAAGACCTATTTTTAAAAGACTTGAGTTCGGGTGGTAGGTTATATAAAGCGAAGGTGTTAGCACCCTTTATATCCATGGTTATCCATGGGCTCTTAGTTACTTAGCTCACTTTAATTGTTTTTGAAAAGTGTAATGTGTGATTAGAAATTTTCTAAGTACTTTGTAATGATCCTCGTATGAATGTATACAAAGTCTTGTTTTGAAAATGTTTGAAAAGTTGTGAGGTGTGAAAAGTATTTTTTTAAAAGTGTTATTAAAAAAAATTATAATTAAGAAAATATAAATAATAATAATTTAAATAAAATATAATATAATATAATAAATTGAAAGAAAAGAAAAGAAAAGTAAGAAAAAGGCATAAAAATAAATGGGGGAGGCCTGGTTTTGATCCCAGGACCTCCCCATTACCAGATTGAGGCATAACCACAGAGCTGCGCGCGCCTGTTGATCTTCTCATGGAAAAAAACCATAAATATCAAACCTAAAAAAATGAAAATAAAAGTTAGTAAAAAGAAAGAACCTGGGAATCGAATCCAGGTTTTGAAGCCTTCAAGCAACAACACCCAACCAACTGAGCCAGCGCGCGTGCGATAATGGTACCAGCCAAACAATTAATAAAATAAATCAAAATTTTAAAAATCGGATTCGCACCATTAAACTGAATTTTAATGATTCAAATCCAAATAAATAATAAATAAATTATAAAAATCATAAATAATTGGAATTGGGTCGTGCTTGATGTTATTGTGAAGATTGGATTGCAACTCCATGGGCCCATTTGGAAAAAATTGGATTTTAGACCTTATTTGCTTTATACACCCCTTGAAATTTTCCCAACTTTGACAAGGCACAACTCTCTCAATTTTAAGGCTATGAGAGTGATTTTGAACTTTTTAGAAAGATTAGAGAGTCCTATAACAAACCTCTTTGGTATCATGTCCATATCTTTTACCATTTTCAAATTATGCTCTTTGGAAAAAGTTGACTTTTTGTTGACTTTTGAAATGACCTATAATGTCTTAGCTCATACCTTCCAAATGAAGCATTTCTAGGCTTAGCTTGTGAGACACAAAGTTGTAGAGAATTCAATTTCCTTCAAATGAACTTTGGATGGGAAATATTTGATGAAGCATGTGAAAGTTATGGCTGGTCAAAGTTCAGTTGACTTTTCCTTGGAAACCTTAATTTATAAACTTCCTGATTCTTGATGATCTGAGATCTCCTTGATGAATCATGATCAACCCTTGATCAAATGATGAATTTTACTTCATAATATTGATGTTGGGAAAACAATCTTGAAGTTTGACTTTAGTTTGACCACATCGACCTCGGTTTGACTTTTTAACCAATTTGACTAATTTTTGCATATCTGATCATCTGACTGGTCAAACTTATTGGAAAAGCTCTGAAACTTGACATAGGGATTCTTGAAGTCACATGGGATGTTATGAAGCTCACTTGAGGCCTTGGAAGTCCATTTTGTTTGGAGAAAACCAAAACCCTAGTTCTGGATCCTTTGCTTAGAAGGAGTTTTGTCTGAGGAAACTCTCAAACTTTTTTACCAATTGGGGACCTTGAGAACCTTATGATCATTGAGAAATATTGAGAGACGTTGCCTTGATTGTGGGAGGGCAAATTTTGGGGTACAACAGCTACCCCTATTCAATTTTCTGAAACCTGAGGAGTTAGATTGGCATGCACGCCATTCGTGACTTGAAGGTTGAAGGGGATTGAACATAAAAGCCCAAAAATTTGCACTCGCCGGTTCCTAGAATAATACTGATGGTTAGTTGTATTGCTTGAATGGGCTTAAAGATGCCATTCGGATAAAATTTCTTAGACTTCTTGGAGAATAAAGTAATCCAGAGTACGAAGATATAACTTTTGGAAAAATAAAACCCAAGGTGTAATGAGATAGCTTTTGGAAAAATAAAAACCAAGGTGTAATGATATAGCTTTTGGGAAGATAAAACAACGGCCCAAAGTGATAATAGGGTACTTGGAAAGATAAAAAAACGGCCCAAGGTAATGGTATAACTTTTGGGAAGATAAACAACGGCCCAAAGTGATAATAGGGTACTTGGGAAGACAAACAACGGCCCAAGGTAATGGTATAACATTTGGGAAGATAAACAACGGCCCAAAGTGATAATAGGGTACTTGGGAAGATAAACAACGGCCCAAGGTAATGGTATAACTTTTGGGAAGATAAACAACGACCCAAAGTCATGATAGGGTACTTGGGAAGATAAACAATAGCCTGAGGTAATGGTATAACTTTTGGGAAGATAAACAACGACCCAAAGTGATAATAGGGTACTTGGGAAGATAAACAACGGCCCAAGGTAATGGTATAACTTTTGGGAAGATAAACAACAACCCAAAGCCATGATAGGGTACTTGGGAAGATAAACAACGGCCCAAGGTAATGATATGGCTTTGGGAAGATAAATAACGACCCAAGATAACCTTTGGTAAGATAAACAACGGCCAAAGTAATGATATAAATTTTGGGAAGATAAACAACGGCCCAAAGTAATGATAGGGTACTTGGGAAGATAAACAGCGGCCCAAGGTAATGGTATAACTTTTGGGAAGATAAACAACGGCCCAAAGTCATGATAGGGTACTTGGGAAGATAAATAATAGCCCAAGGTAATGGTATAACTTTTGGGAAGATAAACAACGGCCCAAAGTCATGATAGGGTACTTGGGAAGATAAACAATGACCCAAGGTAATGGTATAACTTTTGGGAAGATAAACAACGACCCAAAGTCATGATAGGGTACTTGGGAAGATAAACAACGACCCAAGTAATGATATAACTTTTGGGAAGATAAACAACGGCCAAAGTAATGATAGGGTACTTGGGAAGATAAACAACGGCCCAAGGTAATGGTATAACTTTTAGGAAGATAAACAACGACCCAAAGTCATGATAGGGTACTTGGGAAGATAAACAACGACCCAAGTAATGATATAACTTCTGGGAAGATAAACAATGGCCCAAAGTAATGATAGGGTACTTGGGAAGATAAACAACGACCCAAGGTACTGGTATAACTTTTGGGAAGATAAACAATGGACCAAAGTGATAATAGGGTACTTGGTAAGATAAACAACGGCCCAAGGTAATGGTATAACTTTTGGGAAGATAAACAAAACCCCAAAGGCATGATAGGGTACTTGGGAAGATAAACAACGACCCAGGGTAATGGTATAACTTTTGGGAAGATAAAAAATGGCCCAAAGTGATAATAGGGTACTTGGGAAGATAAACAACGACCCAAGGTAATGGTATAACTTTTGGGATGATAAACAACGGCCCAAAGTCATGACAGGGTACTTGGGAAGATAAACAATGGCCCAAGGTAATGGTATAACTTTTTGGAAGATAAACAACGGCCCAAAGTCATGATAGGGTACTTGGAAAGATAAACAACGACCCAAGTAATGATATAACTTTTGGGAAGATAAACAACTGCCCAAAGCAATGATAAGGTACTTGGGAAGATAAACAACGGCCCAAGGTAATGGTATAACTTTTGGGAAGATAAACAACAGCCCAAAGTCCTGATAGGGTACTTGGGAAGATAAACAACGACCCAAGTAATGATATAACTTTTGGTAAGATAAACAACGACCCAAAGTAATGATAGGGTACTTGGGAAGATAAAAAACGGCCCAAGGTAATGGTATAACTTTTGGGAAGATAAACAACAGCCCAAAGTCATGATAGGGTACTTTGGAAGATAAACAACGACCCAAGGTAATGGTATATCATTTGGGAAGATAAACAACGGCCCAAAGTCATGATAGGGTTCTTGGGAAGATAAACAACGGCCCAAGGTAATGATATGGCTTTTGGGAAGATAAACAACGGCCCAAGATATAAGTTGTTGATGAAGTTTTTTTGCTGGAGAATTAACTTGAAAAACAATGTTAGTTCTGTGCAAATATCATGACGTATATAACAATCTGCAAAATAATATTTCATGATAATGCTGTATGCGTATGATATGATATGATATGATATGATGTGATATGATATGATATGATGTGATGTGATGTATGTAGTTTGAAGCGTATAAGTAGTTTTGTAGAATAACTGCTGGATGGGGAAAATAAATCCTGATTCGTTACTGAGAAATATGAAGACTTCATTCCCGTCTCGTTTAAGAATATTATACTTAGAACCTCTCGTTTTCGTTCGTCGTACTTCTTATTGAAGGATTAAGTTCCTGAATATCCTAACTGAGGATAAAAGAGGTGGACATAGATCCGGGAGACTTATTTGGTTAAGTATCAATTCTTCGGAGGATGTGAAACTACTTGAATACTTCGTCAAGTTGGAAGTACAAGATATTACTTGAAGTATTCCGTAAGAATAACCGTAAAGATTACTCTGTGGGGATGAACCGACGAAGATTCGTTGGATATGAACTTTATTGAGGATTCCTACCTCCGATCGTCCTTAGTAAATGATATTATTGTATTTTATGCATTTCTGGTAAACATCAATCATATTCAAAGGCATATATACATTCAATCATAACCAACGGACATTTCTCGCTTTAGTAAAAGGGGAAAAGTAAACCTGAATTCGGAAAACATTTCTTCCTTGAATAAAGAGGGAAAAGTAAACCTGAACTCGAAGCAGAATCGTTTCAACTTTGAGAGTGTATAACCAATTGGATTTAGAGCTTCTGACGTTCTCGACTTCCTTGAGTAATTTCCTAGAAATTCTCATGACTAGATCCGAAGACATGATACTGACACCATCTGATACTATTGGCGTAGACAGTTAATTTCCACAATGGCTTCTGCTGAGAATCTAATATCAAGGTAATACAATTGTGATGAACCATATACAATCCGGGTAGTAGATTTGGAAAGAGAGCGTTGCCCTTTGGTTAAGGATGAATTGTCCCATAATGGAAGTATCTGAAAGGAGCTACTTCAAGAGAAATAATCAGAATGCCCCACAATAATATGCCCCTAGCATCGTAAACTCTGTAATGTTACCCTTGGTAATTCAGATAGATGAGGATACCTTCCCCTGGCTACTTAAGCATAGTTGAATCTTGACCTGATTTCCCCAAATGAATTGGACAGTAACATGGCATGCTCCCTTGATTGGTAAATAGTGACTATGTGTCGCTCCCTTGAAAAGACACCAGGGTCCTAAGATGCAGACGCGAACGTGTAACACGGTGGGAGAACTGACTTTTAGTCATGTTGCGGATAGCAAGAGTCGCCACCGACTTTTATTTTATCCAAGTGGAAAGGACATAAAAGAACAGGAAATACCTATTTAAAAGACTTGGGTTCGGGGGTAGGTTATACAAAGGGAAGGTGTTAGCACCCTTTATATCCATGGTTATCCATGGGCTCTTAGTTACTTAGCTCACTTAAATTATTTTTGAAAAGTGTAGTGTGTGATTAGAAATTTTCTAAGTACTTTGTAATGATCCTCGTATGGATGTATACAAAGCCTTGTTTGAAAATGTTTGAAAATAGTGAGGTGTGAAAAGTATTTTTGAAGAGTGAGCAAGTAACTAAGAGGTACCTACCATAGACTAAGTCTTTCATGTTCTCTTATGTTCTTTCAAAGGGTAAGACTATCCCTATTATTAAGGAATAGGTACTCATTACCTTGGATGTAAAGGGACAAGCATAGGGTCATTGTATGGTCATAGAAAGCAACTTAAAGGGATGTCTTTAGCAATTCGTAGGGACTATCATCATTTATTCGAAGGGACGAGATCATTATTCCTTAGGCAACCTCGAAGGGACTTGATCTTTTAAACTGTAGGGACTTGATGATTTCATGAAGGGACTTTGCTTAAGACACCCCTATATTCGAGGGACTTGACCATTTAAAGGCAACCAAGAGGGGTAACCTAGGAAGTGCAAGATGGCGATCAAAGATCGACTTACGTGTGTGAGTGTTTATATTCGGGTATTTATCTTATTAAATTAATTATCTAATTTTATTTAATCACAATTAGGTTTTCACACCCTATTTACTAACCATATAGTAAAATATTTACAAAATAAAATAAAGATATAAAGTAAACCTACAAATATTACATGGCTTTAGCAGTTACATAATAATAAAAATAATAATGATAATAATAAATATAATAAGAATAATAAATAATAATCAAATATTAGCAAAAATAAGGTAATAATAATAATAATGGTTAGAATAATAAATAAAGAAAATAAGAATTTAAAAAGAAAAATTATTTTTAGGTTAAACAAATATTAGAAGTTTTTTAGAAGTTAATTAAGAAAATATAACAAATTTAATAATAATAAACAAAATATTAAGTTATTTACATATTAATAAAAATAAAGAATAAATAATTTAATTAGGGTTTAGAAAAAATAAATTAATTTTTTAGAGTTAGAAGAAAAATTAGGGTTAGTATTTTAATTAAGAAAAATTAGGGTTTTTAATTATAATTAAAATACATTATTTATTTATTTACAAAATATATATAATAATTATACAAATATATTATATAATTAATACAAATAATTAACATTAAGAAAATAATTTATGAGCTTTTTTAGAAAATATGAGATTTATAAAAATACTATTGGTTATTAATTTAGAAAATAGTTTAATTATATTATTAAAAACAAAATAAATAAAACAAATAGAAAATAGATTAAACAAGGAAAATCACTAAAAAGATAGGACCTGGGATTTGAACCCAGGTCCCTTACCTCAACAACAACATACAAAACCAACTGAGTCAGCACGCGCTGGTATCTGTAACACGGTGGGAGAACTGACTTTAGTTATGTTGCGGATAGCAAGAGTCGCCACCGACTTTTATTTTATCCAAAGGAAAGGCATAAAAGAACAGGAAAGACCTTTAAGAGATATTTTTGGGTCCGGGGGTAGGTTATGTAAAGGGAAGGTGTTAGCACCCTTTACATCCATGGTTATCCATGGGCTCTTAGTTACTTAGCTCACTTTTGAATTGTTTTTGAAAAGTGTAGTGTGTGAATAGAAAAAATTTCATAAGAGTTAATAATGATCCATGTACGGATGCGTAAAAACTTGTTTTTTTGAAAATTTGTTTAAAATTTGTTAAGTGTTTGAAAATTTGGAATGAAGTGAGCAAGCAACTAGGAGGTACCTACCCTAAAGTTTTAAGTCTTTCTTGTTCTTTATCCTTTAAGTGGTAAGACTATCCCTATTATTAAGGAATAGGTAGTCATTACCTTGGATGTGAGGGACATATGAGGGACATTTTGTTTTGTGAAGGCAACTGTGGGGTGTATTAAGCATTTAGGAGGGACTATCATCATTATTCGGAAAAAAAGGGACTTGATCTTTAAATGCAACCATTAGGGACTTGATGATTTTTCTTTTAAGGGACTTGCTTTTTACACCCCACTTGACCTTATGATTAGGCAACATTGAGGGATAGCCTTAGAAATGTGAGATGGCGATTAAAAATCGACTTACGTGTGTGAGTGTTCAATATTATTTATCTTATGATTAAAATGATCTAAATTTAATTTTAAGAGAATACATGTTTACACTCCCTAAATTACTAACCATAGCATAAAATTAAATAAATTCAATATTCACAAAATTACACCAAGAAGCAATTACATAATTATAATAATAATAAATAAATAGCAAAAATATAAAAGCAAAATATAAATAAATAAGCAAAAATAACAAATAAGCAATAAATAAATAAATAAATAGGGGTTAGTAATAATAATAATTAAAAGTAGGGTTAGTAAAAATATTAAAAATAAATAAGGTTAATGAAATAATAATAATAATAATAATAAAATATATAAGATTAGTGAAGCAAAAATAAATAATAATATAGTTAGTAACAATGACAATAATTAAAATAAATAGAATTAAAAAATATTATAATAACATGATGAGAATAATAAACACAAAATTAAATTTTAATATATAAACATTTATTTAAAAAAAAAGGAATAACATAAATTTTTTTAAACATAATGTAATTATAAATTTCACAAATTTAATTATTTCTACACATATATTGACAATTATTTATTAAAAAATATTTACACATTATATGAAGAAAATAAGTCTTAAATATCATATTCACAAAAATTAATCATATTTACCAAATTTATATTAAGTATTATATTTACAAAATTTAATTTTTATTAATCATTATATTTACAAAAATTATATTAAATAAATACATACATAATAATTATATTAAGAATTAGAGAATAAAAATTATTCGGAAAATAAAATTAGGTTTTACTAAATTAAAGTTCATTTAGAAAATATTTTTAGGGTTTGTATAATATACAAAATTTATCCTAACTAATATATATATATCATAATTTATTTACAAAGTAAAAGAAAATAAATTTTGAATTAAGAAAAATATGAATTTTGAATATTACATATATTGGATAATATTTTATAAAGTTATTTTATTAATAAAACTTAAATCAATTAAATATAATTAAACAAAGCAAAAAAATAAAAAAAATGCCAAAACAAACCTGGCTGGGATTTGAACCCAGGAGGCTTTGTTTAACAGCAGCCAGGCACACCACCAGATCACTCCATGCGCAGGTGAGAGGAAAGGAAGAGGAGTTGTTTTTGTACATTGTCTGGAAAAATCAAGAAAAATCAAGAAGCAAAAAGGCCTGGGGTGGTGTTGAACCCAGGACCTTTAATCATTCACACGCACGCTTATCCGCCTGGCTGGGAGAGCCCTTCTGGTAGTATGATGACCAAAGTTGATTACATGTTAAGCCTGTAAAATAATCAAAATAAAAGAACAAACTGCAGCAAAACGGGGAATCGAACCCCAGACCAAACCCTTATCTATGCACGCTCCCAACCACTAGGACACAAGCGCTTGTGTGACAAATAAACAGGATGTCAAAATAATATTTTAAGTCACAATTTTGAATATGAACTTCGCGCCAAAGCCAGTCATCTTCTTCCTCAAATTCGTGGGATTTTCCTGCGAAATTCCCTGCCAATGTACCTGCGAAATCTCCTGCGTGTTCTTCATTGTTCAAACCTGCGAAATTGAAACTCATACAAAACAGCAACAATTCATGGAATTAATTAATGCTTTATGATCCTCACAGTCCATACATCAATTCTACGTTTCCAGAATTCATTTATATTTGGTCTAGCAAGAAACCCTAAAAACTCAACCGAAACCCTAGCAATGGCCTTCTTTGATTCGGGTCATGAAACTTAGATTCAATTATCCAGAAAGCTTCACCACATCAAAACAAATCATATTAGTAAGTCACAATCAACAAACAACACATAAATCAATGGAATCGAAAACAAGTTATGGATGACATAAAACCGATTCGGTTTGTGCATTACAACATGATTTGGATGCTTATGAGTAATGATTCGTGACCTGTGAAGTCCAGAGATTCTCTTTGTATCCTTAAAATACCTTAAAGAGCTTTGTATTGAGGAATCCGAATTTCAAATTTGGAGTGATTTTTGAGGCTATGAACTTACACTTTTGGGCTGTGGAATTCGTGAATGAGTGATAGGGTTATGTTCAGTACTTATATGTGATTGAATCTAGGTCAAAAACTTGATTGGTTGTGTACAAGATTTGATCCAAAAAGATTCACAATGATAAGCTTTGAATTTTCAATATTTTTGCATCAATGCTTTCTATTTCAAGCCATTCCATATAATTCTTGTATCAACTTGTTCCATGCTGAATTTATGATCTTCTAGAATCAATAATAAAATTAAATCTTCATATTTAATATTTTATTTAAATTTAAAATGATTTTAAGTATAAAAAATCATAATAAATTAATTAAATAAAATAAAAATTATGAAAATAACATGGAAATTTCGTGCATGATGTTGTTGTATGGGTTGGATCATAATTTGACAAGCCCATTTGGAGAAAATTGGTTCTAGACCTCCTTTTTCATCATAAACCATCACAAAATTTCCCAACTTTGCAAGGGCACATCTCCCTCAATTTTAAAGGTATGAGGGTGTTCTTGGACATTTTGGAAAGCTTGAAGAGTCCTCTAAACAACCCCATTGGTTTCATGTCCATATCATTTACCAATCTCAAGTTATGCCCTTTTGAAGTTGTTGACTTTTTGTTGACTTTTGAAATGACCTATAATGTCTTAGCTCATATCTTCCAAATGAAGCATTTTTGGGCTTGACTTGCAAGATCAAAGTTGTAGAGAATTCAATTTCCTTCAAAATGAGCTTTGATTGGAGACTTGGTGATGAAGCATGTGAAAGTTATGGCTGGTCAAAGTTCAGTTGACTTTTACTAAGGAAACCCTAATTTAGAAACTCCTGATTCTTGATGATCTGGAATCTCCTTGATGAATCATGATCAACCCTTGATCAAATGATGAATTTTACTTCATATAATTGATGTTGGCAAAAAATCATGAAGTTTGACTTTGGTTTGACCACAGTTGACCTCAGTTTGACTTTTTAACTGCATTGACTGTTTTTGACTTATCTGATCATCTGACTGAGCAAACTTTTGAGAAAAGTCTTGAAACTTGTCATGGGGGTTCTTACATACATATAAGATGTTATAAAGCTCACTAGAGGTCTTGGAAGTCCATTTAGCCTGATTAAAGTCAAAACCCTAATTTTGGATGCACTGCTTAGGAGGTGCATTGTCTGAGGGAATTGTCAACTCTTATGGCCAATTGTGAACTTTGTGAACCTTGTGAATCATCATAAAATGTCTTGTAATACTTATGGGAGGTATTGTGAACCTTGTGAACCTTGTTAACCTTCATGAAGTGACTTGTAGACTTCATGAACCTCATGAAAGGTCATGTAAACATTGTGAAGCTTGTGACCCTTGTGAACCTTCATAAAGTAACTTGTAGACTTCATGAACCTCATGAAAGGACTTGAAAGCATTGTGAATCTTGTGAACCTTGTGAACTTTCAAGAAGTGACTTGTAGACTTCATAAACCTCATGAGAGGTTTTGAAAGCATTGTGGAACTTGTGAACCTTGTGAACCTTCATAAAGTAACTTGTAGACTTCATGAACCTCATGAAAGGTCTTGTAAGTGTTGGGAAACTTGTGAACCTTGTGAACCTTCTTAGAACACAAAGTCTTATATTGTGAGGGCAAATTTTGGGGTGCAACAGCTGCCCCTGTTCAATTTTCTGAAACCTGAGGGGTTAGATTGGTATATTTGCCAGTCGTAACTTGGAAGGTTGAAGGGGATTGAACACAAAAGCCCAAAAATTTGCACTCACCAGTGCATAGAGTAATATGGATGTCTAGTTGAATATGCTTGAGTGGGCTTAAAGATGCCACTTGGAAGAATTGGAGATGGGCTTAGAGATGCCATCTAAAGAACTGGAGATGGGCTTAGAGATGCCATCTAAAGAACTGGATGTGATGATAGCTTTGTGTTGATACTGGATCTCAGTACTAGGTCTTTGTATAGGCCGTCTCTGAATCGTTTATAATTTGAATTTGTTGAATAGACCAGTAGAAATAAATCTTCGTGACGATTATCTCTTCTGGAAATATCTTGGATTAGGGAATAAATCTTTTTACAGACCGTTTGCCTATTCTCCAAGGTCAAAAGAACGTCAGGATTTGTTCTTCTGAAAAATATCTTGAACCAGGGAATGGATCTTTGTACAGACCGTTTGCCTGCTATTCAAGGGCCATTAGATTAGATCTTCTGAAAGTATCTTGAACCAGGGAATGGATCTTTGTACAGATCGTTTGCCTGCTATTCAAGATCAGCTAGATGAAATCTTCTGAAAATATCCTGGATTAGGGAATGGATCTTCTTACAGACCGTTTGCCTACTCTCCGAGGAAAAAAAAAGTGTCAGGATCAAGTCTCCTGAAAATATCCTGGATTAGGGAATGGATCTTTGTACAGACCGTTTGCCTACTCTCCGAGGAAATAGATTAAGTCTTCTGAAAATATCTTGAACCAGGGAATGGATCTTTGTACAGACCGTTTGCCTGCTATTCAAGACCAGATAGATGAAATCTTCTGGAAATATCCTGGATTAGGGAATAGATCTTCTTATAGACCGTTTGCCTACTCTCCGAGGACATCTTGAGTAATGTATGGATCATTTCTGACCTGTTTGTGAGTTGTTGATGCTGTTTTATCTGCATATAACTATCCTGCAAGGAAAATGTTAGTTTATGCAATATGTATGCATGCATAGTATGATGCACCTAAGTAAATGTATTATGCATTTATGGATATGTATGTTATGGTATGATATAAATGATGTATGTATGATATGATGCTGCCTGAAGCGTCTGGATATCTCCGTATAACAACTGCTGGCCAGGGAAAATAAATCCCGATTCGTTGTTGCAGAATATGAGGAACTTGTTCCCGTCTTGTTTGATAATATATTATACATAACCTTCCGTCTGCTGGGGATAGCAGGGTATAGATAACCTCCCGTATGCTGGGGATAGCAGGGTATAGATAACCTCCCGTATGTTGGGGATAGTAAGGTATATATAACCTCCCGTCTGTTGGGGATAGTAAGGTATAGATAACCTCCCGTCTTCGTTCGTCGTACTCTTATTGGAAAGTAAATTCCCGAATATCCGTGTGAGGATAAAAGAGATGGATATAAATTCCAGGGGAGATGAGACTTTATGAAGATGGATTTGTCCTACTGAGGGTTTGTAACTGTCTTGTTAGAGATGAACCGGCGAAGCTTCGTTGAAATCCTTCCCTCGTTCGTCCTTAGTAAATACTATTACTGCATTTTCATGCATTTCTGGTAAACATCAATCATATTAAGCATTCATGCATTTCTGGTAAACATCAATCATATTCAAAAGCATACATACATTCAAACACAACCAATGGACGTTTCGCTTATGTAAATAGGGTAAAAGTAAATCTGGATTCAAAAGATGGAATTTATTTATTTATATCAAAAAGTGACCCATACACGGGTAAGTTTGTATAAGGAGACATAAACCCTAGTAAGAGGATTTTGCCATAAAGTTTTTACAAAACAAAGAAAATCAGCTATGTGGGAAACAATCCTATTGAGTTCCAATTCTACTATTGCCATTATCTTCAAGTATCTCATCTTCTGCTGTTGAGACGAAAACGATTGAATTGAGCTTTATCTGTTTGAGCTTGAGTAAGTAATACAACTGGTTGCAGTTTCATGGGTGATCCAAACGAGACATAGTCATACGCTTTAATCCCTAACTTTTGCCTGGATTGCCCTTTCAGGTTTTCAATCCACCGGGATACCCTTTTTTGCCCAAGCCGCCTTTTCAGGTTTTCGACTTGCCGGGTGTACATCTTTTTATATATATATATATATCCCTAATTTTTGCCCAAACCCTTTTGGTTTGCCGGGATGCCCTTATTTTTGCCTAGGCCTGTCAACCTAGCGGGTCTCTTTTTTATGCGTAGTATTTTTTAACTATGTCTGCGTTTACAGGTTGTGGGAAGTCTTCACCATCCATTGTAGTAAGTATCATGGCACCTCCTGAGAACACTGTCTTGACTACAAATGGTCCTTCATATGTTGGAGTCCACTTGCCCCTAGGATCACCCTGTGGTAATATGATACGCTTGATTACCAAGTCACCAGCCTGATATACCTTTGGCTTAACCTTCTTGTTAAAAGCTTTGATCATTCGTTTCTGGTACATCTGGCCATGACAAACTGCTGCTAACCTCTTCTCATCAATCAAATTTATCTGGTCAAGTCGAGTCTGAATCCACTCATCTTCATCCAGGCCTGCATCCTTCATAATTCTTAAGGAGGGAATCTGGACTTCAATGGGCAGAACTGCTTCCATACCATAGACCAAAGAGAATGGGGTTGCCCCTGTTGAAGTACGTATTGTGGTACGATAACCATGAAGAGCAAATGGTAACATCTCATGCCAATCCTTGTAAGTAACAGTCATCTTCTGTACAATCTTCTTGATGTTCTTATTAGCAGCTTCAACTGCCCCATTCATCTTTGGACGATACGGAGAAGAGTTGTGATGCTTAATCTTGAACTGCGTGCAGAGATCAGTAATCATAGTGTTGTTCAGATTAGAGCCATTGTCAGTGATAATCCTCTCAGGGATGCCATACCTACATATGAGATTATTCTTAATGAATCGTGCCACCACATTCTTAGTAACAGATGCAAATGAAGCTGCCTCTACCCACTTCGTGAAATAATCAATAGCAACCAGGATGAAACGATGCCCATTAGAAGCAGTAGGCTTGATCTCACCAATCATATCAATGCCCCACATGGCAAAGGGCCAAGGAGCAGTCAACACATTCAATGGTGATGGAGGTACATGTACTTTATCAGCATAGATTTGACATTTGTGACAAGTTCTGGAGTGTTGATAACAATCAGCTTCCATAGTAGACCAATAGTAACCTGCTCTTAATATCTTCTTTGCCATGGTATGGCCACTAGAATGAGTGCCAAAGATCCCATCATGCATATCTTCCATAATCTCAATTGCTTCCTTCTTATCCACACAACGAAGCATAGTTGAATCATGATTGCGCTTGTACAAGATGCCATTACTCAAAAAGAACTTAGCAGAAAACCTTCTCAGAAACTTCTTATCTTTGACAGATGCCCCTTCAGGGAACTCCTGAGCTTCAAGATATCTTTTCACTTCATAGAACCAAGGCTTCTCCTCTGCCCCTTCAGTGTCAATCTCATTGCAGTATGCAGGCTTTTCAAATCTATCAATAGTAATCTTGGGAGCTTCATCATCCCAACTGATCTCAAACATAGATGCCATGGTGGCCAATGCATCTGCCAACTGATTCTCTCTTCGTGGAATATGTCCAAAGGTAATCTCTTTAAAATGTGTGATCAAAGACAACACATGCTCTCTGTAAGGAATGAGATTATCATGCTTGGTATCCCAATCTCCTTTAATCTGACTTACTACCAAGGCTGAATCTCCATACACATCAAGGGACTGAATCTTCATATCAATAGCAGCTTGAATACCCAGAATACATGCCTCATACTCAGCCATGTTATTGGTACAATAGAAACAAAGTCTGGCAGTAATCGGGGTATGACAACCTTCAGGGGAACTAATCACAACACCCACACCATTACCAAGTGCATTGGAAGCACCATCAAAAACCATAGTCCATCGAGATCCTTGTTCAGGTCCGTCATATTGTCCAGGTTCCTTGGTAATAATCATAATGTCTTCATCCGGGAACTCAAAACTCATTGACTGGTAATCATCCACTGCTTGATGAGCCAAATGATCAGCAACAACACTTCCTTTAATGGCCTTCTGAGTAGTATACTGTATGTCATATTCTGTCAAGATCATTTGTCATCTTGCAATTCTTCCGAAGAGAGCAGGTTTCTCAAATATGTACTTGATTGGATCCATCTTCGAAATCAACAAGGTAGTATGGGTCAACATATACTGTCTTAGTCGGCGAGCAGCCCATGCCAAAACGCAGCAAGTTTTCTCGAGCAGTGAGTATCTTGTTTCACAGTCGGTAAACTTTTTGCTAAGGTAGTATATTGCCTGCTCTTTTCGACCAGACTCGTCATGTTGCCCCAACACACACCCCATTTAGTTGTCTAATACTGTTAAGTACATAATCAAGGGTCTTCCATCAACTGGTGGCATCAAAATTGGAGGTTCTAGAAGATATCTCTTGATTTCATCAAAGGCAGTCTGGCACTCATCATTCCATTACATCACCTGATCTTTCTTGAACAACTTGAAGATTGGCTCACAGATGGCAGTCAATTGGGAAATAAATCTTGCGATGTAATTCAATCGTCCCAAGAAACCTCTAACCTCCTTCTCAGTACGGGGAGCTGGCATCTCTCGTATAACTTTTACTTTTGCAGGATCCACTTCAATACCTTTTCCACTGACAATGAAACCCAGGAGCTTACCAGATCTAACTCCAAAAGTACACTTGTTTGGATTTAATCTCAACTTGTACTTCTTCAACCTCTCAAACAATTTATGCAAATGATCAAGATGTTGCTCTTCATTCTGGGACCTGGCTATCATATCATCCACATATACCTCTATCTCATGATGAATCATATCATGAAACAAAGCCACCATAGCACGTTGATATGTTGCCCCTGCATTCTTCAAACCAAATGGCATCACCTTATAACAAAAAGTGCCCCACTGTGTAACAAATGTTGTCTTCTCCATATCTTCAGGTGCCATCTTGATCTGATTGTAACCAGAGAAACCATCCATAAAAGAGAATACCTTATGCTGAGCAGTGTTGTCTACCAGAACATCAATATGAGGAAGTGGAAAGTCATCTTTGGGGCTAGCCTTGTTCAAATCTCTGTAGTCCACACACATACGTACCTTACCATCTTTCTTAGGAACTGGTACCACATTTGCAACCCACTGAGGATAAGAAGTCACAGCTAAGAACCCTGCATTGAACTGTTTCATTACCTCTGCCTTGATCTTTTCTGACATTTCAGGACGCATACGACGAACCTTCTGCTTTTTTGGACGACAATCTTCTTTCACTGGTAAACGGTGAACCACAATGTCTGTATCCAACCCTGGCATATCTTCATAAGACCAAGCAAAGATCTCCACATAGTCACGTAACATCTGAACCAGTCTGCTCTTGACACTATCCTCTAAATCAGCCCCTATCTTGACCTCTTTTCTGTTTTTTTCAGTTCCTAGATTCACAACTTCGACTGGCTCTTCATGTGGCTGTATAGCTTTCTCTTCTTGTTGTAACAACCTAGCAAGCTCTACAGGTATTTCACAATCGTCCTCATTTTCGTCTTCAGTTTGATAGATCGAATTCTCGAAATTATAATTGGCAATAGTAGGACTGTTATCAACAGGATCCAGAGTGGATGAGGATCTGCATTTTAGTGATGTGGGTGTGTGTAAGAACACATAGCTGATAAAACAAAAATAAAAGAAAAAGAAAGACAAGGAACACAATATTTACTAAAACGAAACGTCCACTGATTTTATTGAATGAAGTATGCAAATGAAATGACAGCCCGTAACAAGCACACCATTGTGCCCCGGGTAAGGCACAAGGCTTGAAAGTTTTATTGTTCAAGAAATTACAAATTTAAAAACAACAACACAGTAATAGTATTTACTCCTGACTAAAGGAGATAGGGATAACATCTTCAGCTTTCCAATTATTGAGTCCAGCACCCACAGTAGGAAAAATCCAAGCATCCAGATTGTAGTCTTCATCATAGTCTCCCACAACATTGATCTGATCTTTCATAACCCCTTGATTGGTGATACGAATAGCACGAGCACGACGAACAGCCTTCTGGGACTCTGCAGTGAAACCCAAACCAAACTTGTCAGACTTGTATGGAATATCAGGAAGCTGACCCCAAATAGTACAACCACCTTCATCCACCACAGCTCTAGCATCATTGAGGGAGGCCATTGCCATTGTTGGAGGTTTTCTGGTGACCACAGGAACTTTCTTCACAATAGGAGGAGCTACATAATCATTAACAACCCAGGGAACCACTTCAAACGTCTGACACGGAGTTTCAATGTATTCACCTTCCACTTCCAGATACTTGAAAGTGTTTACATGGCTGACAAAGTATTCTTCTTCTCCATAGACAGTAACAACCTTTCCATTCACCGGATATCTCAACTTTTGGTGTAATGTCGAGGTTACAGCACCTGCCCCATGGATCCAGGGACGACCAAGCAGACAAGAGTACGAAGGACGAATATCCATCACATAAAATGTGGCAGTAAAAACCTGGGAGCCAACTTTGATTAGAAGATCAATTTCCCCATGCACTACTCTTCTAGAACCATCAAAAGCCTTTACCACAACATTACTGGGCTTCAGCACAACATCTTCAGGACTCAGCTTGTTCAGGACTTCCTTGGGCAACACATTTAGAGAGGAACCATTGTCTATCAGCACATGTGACAGGGTAGTGCCCCTGCATTCAATTGAAATATGCAAGGCCCTGTTATGATCCCTCTTGGCAGGGGTCAAATCAGCATCAGAAAATCCCAACCCATTATCATAAGTCAGGTGGGCAACACAATTCTCAAACTGGTCAACAGAAATGGCATTGGGCACATGAGCAGTCTTCAGAAACTTGATCAAAGCTTTTGCATGAGCTTCAGAACATAACAACAAGGACAGCATAGAAATCTTTGAGGGAGTATGCCCCAACTGATCAACAATGTCATAATCACTCTTGCGAATGATTTTTAATACTTCTTCCATCTGCTTAGAGAGATCATCAACAGCTGGCACATCAGGAGATACAGGCTCTATAACAGGACCTTTGCCCCGGGCATCAGTGGTAGAGGTAGCAGCAGGAGTAACTGCATTTTTAGAAGCAACTGGAGGGGAGAAGACTCTTCCACTACGAGTGATCTTGCTAGATCCAGCAATATTATCAATGTCAGCAGGCATATCAGGTAAAGGCTCCTGCTTAACACCATGGATGTAAACATCAGACCCATAGTGCCAAGGTACAGCTTTATCAGATGTATAAGGAATAGGACCAGGAGTAGTAATGATCAGAGGAGCCACTCTGGCTTCAGCAACAACTTTCACAGGACCTTCAGCAGTAATCTTGATTGGACCCTGATGAGTGATTTTAATAGGTCTCTTTGAAGTGATTCTTACCGGTACTTTGTCAACCATATCAACCTCTTCAACCTTCCTACCTTGAGTCAGATGATCCACCATACTTTCTACAGACGACGGAGTCCTCTCAAACACTATAGTATACTTATCCATGAGACGTTGAATTCCATCTCTCAATATGAAGCAACTATCTGGCTTATAGGTACAATACAAACAATCTTCACGACAACCTGGAAAGATCCCAGCTTGTACTAACTTCTTTTTGATAACAGACAATGGTGTGGTCAACTCCATAACTGAATAGACATGCAGATCTTCATCAATGGCCTTGACAGTCCTCTCGTGATTTGGCATTGGAGCAGTAATCACATTCGGAGTACCCGGAGGGTCAAACTCAATCTCTCCAGCCTCGATCATATCTTGAATTTTGTTCTTCAAGACCCAGCAGTTATTAGTATCATGACCCTGACAGTTTGAATGATATGCACATCGTGCATTGGGATTGTACCTGGGTGAGGTAACATTAGGATTCTGAGGAGCCTCCTTCAAAGTAATGAGTTCAGCTTTCAACAAATGTTGCAGTGCCTGAGCCAGTGACATGTTGATCTTTGTGAACTGCCTTCTAGCCCTCTGTTGGTTGCCCTGTGTCTGTTCTGCTGTTGCAGGAGTTGGATTTGAAATATGAACTGCACTAACAGACTGATGCCTTCTATTACGATCTAGTTGACCATAAACAGCATTGGATTCCTTCTTCCCAGTGGGAGGTTTCTTTGCAGCACCTGATGAAGAAGTACCCACATGGATCTTGCCATTCTTTATACCATTCTCTACTCGCTCTCCTGTCATGATCAACTCAGTGAAGCCTGATGATGAGCTTCCAATGAGATGACTGTAAAACGGACCATTCAGCGTACACATGAACATATCAACCAATTCCCTGTCAGTCAAAGGGGGTTGAACTCTTCCAGCTAAATCTCTCCATTTCTGAGCATACTCCTTGAAACTTTCCTTGGCACCCATAGACATGCTCTGAAGCTGCATGCGAGTGGGGGCTAAGTCAGCATTGTATTGATACTGCTTATAGAAAGCTTCAGCAAGATCATTCCAGTCTCTGATGTTGGCACTCTCTAACTGATAATACCACTCCAACTGAGCTCCAGATAAGCTCTCTTGAAAAAAGTGGATCCACAACTTCTTGTCAGCAGTGTGAGGTTGGATCCTTCTGACATAAGACCTCAAATGCAGCTTGGGACAGGAGACCTCATCATAAACAACAAAGGTAGGAACCTTGAAACCAATGGGTATGACCACCCCAGATATCAGACTCAAATCTTCAAAATCCAGCCCAGAAGATTTCTGCAACTCCATAGCATCCATCCTATCCACCAGCATCTTGAATTTGTCTTCATTAGGATCATGGTAGTAGTTAGCCTCAGAATCAGAGTCCCCCACTGTATGGTGGAGACTGCCTATCTCTTGCTCAGACTCCTCAGATTCATAGTCTTCAACTGGTTCTTTGGTCTTGGCAAGACCCTTGAACCTTCTTCCCATGTTGATTAGGCCCCCTGACCTTCTAGTCTTCTTAGTCTTCTTGGCCAGCAGTGTCTTCAATTCATCTTGCCCCTTGGATAGGTTCAGGATCAGCTCTTGGAACTGTGCATTTTGTGCCTGGAGATCCTTAACTGTTTGTTCAAGAGCCATTGCTGAAATAAACAGTGAGAAGATGAGAAACCTGTGCACAAATAAACCTGTGATGCAATGAAATGGTATGTGAATGTGTATGCAATGTTTTCAAGAACCGCAGGATTTAAATTTGCTTAAACAAACAAGAAGGTAAACTTTTATTAGAAATAAATTTGTCTTGCCTCTTGGGCTTACAAAAATGAAAATGAAATAAGTACAAAAGATGGGGTTTTAAGTCTCCCATGGACGTTTCCTCTTTGTGTTGAGGTATGAGTTGAGGTTCCGTTCCTCATGAAGTTGCTTTGTTAATTCTAGGATTCTTGCTAGGCTTGCTTTATAATGAGCCTCGAAAGTATCCCTTTGCTCCTTCAGTTGGATCCATGATCTCTGCAAGTCTTCCATATCAGTAGGCATGTCTGGGTGAATGATGGTATAAGCTGTGTCTCCTTCAGCAACAGGTTCCATGGTAACTGGCAGGACGGCAGGATATTGTCGCTCCCGATAGGTGGGACCGGCCCAGATAAAGGTACAGACGCGAACGGTCGGCGAGAGGGACAGTGAGAACACACAGCCGTGAACTCACTGGAGATGAATAGAGTCGCCAGCTAGGCATTTTTATCCCGGAGGAAAGGCAATGCTGCATAGACCTAGAAAGACATGGATAAGACGGTTGCGAACTAGAGAGACTGAGAAAGGGGGTTGGTTACAACCTGGGAAGGTATTAGCACCCAGATTGTCCGTCGTACTCGACGGGATCCACGCTTGAAAGATTTGTGTTTTAAAGGGGTAGTGTCAGTGCAATTTGTGTATAAAATAGCTGGAAAAGAATGTACAGGTGTCAGTGTAAGAAAAGTGCAAAGTGATATATATAAGTGAAGTGTCAGTGTAAGAACAGGAGTGAAATGCTCAAGATCATGAGGCTAAAAGAATGAGGTTAGAAAGAGGGGGAATATACAGAGACTTTTGTTCGATAACTGTTAAGTTATGCCTACGTATCCTCTCGTGCAATGAGGAAGTCAGAACACCGTAGTTCGACCCAAAGAGACTGAAAGATGAATTGACTGATGAACTGCTTGCTTGTCAATGCTCAAGTGTATGACCTGTCTGGCTCAGGTGCAAACTGTCTTGCATTAGACGGAAGAAGCGAGTTCTCGTTTGTGAGTGAAGATGATGAGAAAAGAATCCCGGAGGAGACGATTATTGTTTGTTTTTGTGTTTTCAGTCTTTTATTGTTTTTTTTTGGATTTTGTCATAAGTTAATGAGCTTAAGTCTAAACCAATGGGTTAGTAAACTCATCACATCTTCCCTCTGATTAGGGGTAATGAGAATACCTTAAGTGTGAAGTCAGCTTCTCACACTTAATCACCATGGTGTAGGATTAAGATCATTAACCTACTTGTGATTATTTAGATGTTTTTGGTGTTTTTGTTTAGTGTTAAGTAATGAGGTTAAGCCATAATCAGGGATTAAACAGACTCATTACACCATCCTAATAGAAGGATAATAGATGAGAATGTTTAAGCTGAGGAAAGCTCCTCAACTTAATCCATGATTAGGGATTAAACTCATGACAAAACAAGCCTTTGATTAGGTGGATTTTAGTTAGTGATATGATGATGAAGTGAGTTTTATGATTTGTAAGACAACTTGAGGGGGACTTGTCCATTAACACTAGGGTTAGTCCTTCTTAACCAATTAAGGAAGAATTAGAACCCTAATGCAAGGCCCAAGTTACAAGTGGGATGTCTTGATGATTATTAAGTGGATTGATTAAGATATTTAAACACATGAAGGGTTTAACACTTAGAATTAAAGTTATACACTCCATCCTAATAGAAGGATGCAGGCATAAGCTTAACCACAAAGCCTTAAAGCCTTTAGGGTTTAGTCCCTGATTATGAGGTGAGAGGAGAAGACTCAAAAGAGACACAAAGGTAAAACTAAGTGGGGAGACTAATCAAAACCCTAATCATTGTCAGGCTTGGTTGTTCCTAAGGTTTGTGAGGTTTACAAGAACAATCTTCAATGGAACCACCAGGAAGCAGATGAAAGGATCAAGAGAAGCAAAGTGACTTGCTTCATTCAAGAAGTCAAGTCACTTGAAGAGAGAAAGTGGGAAGAAGAAGAATGAGCAAGCTCAAACTCAAACACAAATAGAAATGCAGCAATGGATGCAAGAGAGAGATGAGAAGAAGTTATGAGAAGTGAAGGCAAATTCACTTCTCAAATCACTTACCACCTGAAATGTTAGAAAAGAAAATGCAATGCAATGCTAAATGTGATGAGATGACATGATGATAAACAAAACCAGAAGCATGTTTATGATGATAATGATGCTATGAGATGGTACAAACATGAAACAAGGCATGGAGATGATCATACAAGTTCATGGATGTAAATGAAACAAGTTAAGAAACATGAACATACATGAAAAGTTATGAAGTACACATGGCATACAACATGGCAAATACATGATGCAATGATCAAACATGCTTTCTATATGTCTTATGATGTCAAATGAATCAAATGGATGCTTGAAATGTCATGGCAAGTCATGTTATGCAAGAGAATGCAAGAGGTATGCAAATGGAAGCCCAAATTAGGGTTTATGAACCAAACATCAAACAAAAGTCAAAATCAGAAGCAAACCCTAAGATAAAAATGGAAAATGCCACACAAAGGACCCCTAATCCCATACTAAACCACTGCCCAAAGGAGAGGTCTCAACTCTTAACCAATCTTAAGTTATGATTTTTACAAGTTTCTAGGGTTTTTAGGGTTCCTAAACAAAAGAAATGTCAAACAATTTGAAAATGCAAGATCAAATCATGGCAATTTAATCTCAAAAACTACATGCTAAACACAATGCAATGCAAGAAGAATCAATGTCCAACTCCTCATGAATAGGCATAAATGATTTTTTGAACTTAGGATCAAAATAATGCACAAAAATGATTTTAATTCAATGGAAAATTCTCAAAATGCATCAAGATCAAAAAAGAAATTTGATTTGAAGGTTGGACAATGTTTCTAAATGTCTTAGAACATTTCATGAATTTTTTGGTGATTTTTAAATACTTAAAAGTATTTTTAATAAATTAATTCTCATTAATCAATTAAAAATAATCTTTTAAATATTTAAAAATACTTTTTTAATGATAAAAATAAAAATAAAAATATTTTTGTGTCTTAAAAATTAATAAAACTCTTGAGAAAAAGTTTCATAATTTTTAAACAAGTTTTGCTATTTTAAATAAATTATGCAAATTAAATGAAAAGAAATGAAATAAAAATGAATTTTAAATGAAGTCAACAGAAAGAATGGCTGAGATTCACTCCAAGTTTGAAAGTGTTGACTGGCGCGCAGATCCAAGGGTCCTGGTTGGCTCAGATTAATTAACTTAATTATGATTTAATTAATTAATGAAAGTGGATTAGGGCTAAACAAAGTGATCTGGGCCCTTCATGCGCGCGGGAGGTCAATGGAGTCAACCAATCTAACGCCCCACATTCAAACGGCACTAATGACCTGAGATTAGGGCAAAGCACTTTCAGGTGACCGGAGAGAAGCTCCGGTCATCTTCTCCGGTGGTATCAAAACCCTAAAACATGATTCAGGCATCTATTCCACAAATTAAACACATCTAAGTGATCCTCTAACATCCTAGGACACGAATCTATGCTCAAACATCATTTAAACCCCAGAAATCATGCAAATCGAAGAGAACAAAATCCACGGGTGAAATTTCAGAGGGACCATACAAACTCATTTCTCACTTATTTTTGATTCTAAAGGCAACCCCATGATCAGCAAGACATAAGCAATCATATTATAACTTAAAATGCAAGCTTTGGGAGAAAGTATTCATGTTCATACCTGAGCTGGAAAGCTTCAATATGGAGCTTCCAGGGCCTTCTTTGTATGCAAATGGACCTCTTTGACTCTCCTGAACTCAATGGGATACCTCAAAGCTCTTGTGGATGGCTAATTTGAGAGGAATACTTCTGGTGTAGCAGATAACACAGTCAGGAATAGGGAGGTTTCAGGCCACTCCAATGGTGGATTCTTGCTCCTTTAGGTGTGCTTGACTTGTTGGTGAAGAAAAATGGTGTGCTTGATGGTTGGATAAAGGGATTCGAAGAGTTCTGGTTTTGAAGATGAGAAATGGTGAAGCTCAGTTCATGCTGGTTTCAGGCTTATGCTTTGTTGGTTTGTGATCAATAATACATGGTGAGATGAGTAGTGGGATTTGTTTTAGTGTTTGAGGCCTGTGGGGACAGATTCGAAGGAAAATGCAAAATGGAGTGAGTTTGTGTATGTGATGCTATGGCCTGTTTCAGCTTGGCTTGGTCATATGTTTTGCTTGCTAAAGGATAGTATAAACAATTCCAAGTGGCCAGAGGATGTGACATGGCCTGCTGTGATTGGGATGTTTGCTTTTACCAAAAGTCAACTTTTTGTAAGAGAGGTATGGCTTGAGTTCTAGCTTGGTACAATGGCTAGGGCTGGCGCAGCATGGTGTGGTGAGAGGCTAGCATGGTTCAGCATCCAATGTTGCAAGTGGTAGGAGGAGTGATCATGAGTTTTGCAAGTTGGTCATCTTTGGAAACTTCATGAAAATGCCTTGTTACACAAACCATGAACATGTGATCTTTTGGTTCAATTCTGACCTTTAGGGCCTATGTGATGTTTGTACATTGGTTTGATGTCAACTAGAAGTTACAAACAGCCTTGGTTCATGATCTTGCAATTTTCTCATTTGAGGCATGTCTTGAAAATAAGTGATTTTTGGCAACTTTGTCACACCATAACTTTTGATCCAAGAAGAATTAGATCATGTTCTTGTACTTTTTGAAAAGGGAAAAATGTATTCTACAACTTTCATGACCAAAGTTTTTCCATTTGAAGCTTCTTTGGATCAAAAATCAAGGCTTGAAAAATGACCTAAAATGACATATTCTTGAAAAGTCAACTATGCCCAAAAAAGTCAACTTTGCAAAAACTTCAAATTCTTGATTTTTATGAACTTCCACCTTCTTCCATGATCAAATAAAGATCATATACACTCAAATTGATGAAGAATGCCCATTGGTTGGGTCATTGGGAGCCTCAGATGCCCTGATTTTACACTGACTTGTCTGAAAAGTCAACTCTTGATCAGATGACTTCCCCATGGAATTTCTTCATGAAAATGGATATGCATACTCCCTATACCATATAGAGACCAATGGAAACAAGAATGACCAAAAAATTTGGGGTTAAGGTCATTGAAACCAAAACCCTAATTTTAGGTCAACTGTGCAGTCTAGCCTGGCTCTGCTTCCATACCAATCCCAGTTCTTGTGATTCCTTTGCATTTTTGACTTTGTGGGGATGTAATATGATACAAGGACACATGTGGATCCCTTTGAAGTGATTAGTTGCCTTTGGAGTGGCTCAAATGGCTCTTGGATTGCTCAGATCACAAACCCTAGATGCAGATGACTTAGAAACTATGCAGTGAATCAAAAATGAGATATGAGATGATATGATTGTGTTTATGCATATGAAATGATCACAAGCCATGGTGTGAATGGGTGAGGGCAAATTTGGGGTGTTTACAGCTGCCCCTATTCAAACATGAGTTAGCTGTGCAGGTTGTAAGCGACGGCTTAACAGGCAAACAAGATAACTTGTGGTTGAATACCAAAGACAGTCCAAAATTTGCACTCACAGAAATGAAGAAGAAAAGGGATATAGATTGTAAAAGGAAATAAAGTATATTGTAAAGTGCGGGAAACCAAGCAATGACGGGGACGGCCGACATGCTGGGGATAAAAGGTAAAGCCAAGACGGGGACGGCCGACTAGCTGGGGAAAATCAAATTATGACGGGGACGGCCATCAAGTTCATAAAGCAAAGTAACCAACGATGGGGACGGCCATCGGGCTAAAAAGGAAAGGGAAAGGGACCACGACGGGGACGGCCATCGGGTTAAAGAATAAATGAAATAAACAGATGATGGGGTACGGCCATCAAAGGTGAAGGACGATCACCTAGCAGGGGACGGCTGCTCTGTTGGGGAATAAAGGAAATATGATGGGGACGGCCATCAAAGGTGGAGGACGACCACCTGGCAGGGTACGGCTGCCGAAAATATCGCGACATAGGACGAATGCCGGATAGAAAAGGTCAACGATGGGGACGGCCATCGGATGAGCATGAGGGAGGACGACCATCAAGAGGTGGAGGACGACCACCTAGCAGGGGACGGCTGCTCTCAAGGTTTGTCGTGACATAGGACGAATGTCAGATAACCAAAATCAACAATGGGGACGGCCATTGGATAAAATTGATGAAGGACGATCATCAGAAGGGTGGAGGACGACCACCTAGCAGGGGACGGCTGCTAAAATCAACGATGGGGACGGCCATCGGATGAGCATGATGGAGGACGACCATCAAGAGGTGGAGGACGACCACCCAGCAGGGTACGGCTGCTCTCACAGGACGAGGGTCGGATAAAAGAAATTTGTCTGTTGGTGATCTACTGGGGAATGGTAAACACGGACGAGTGTTCACATCCAAGAAACAAGAGGTATAAGTGTTTAGATATTGTGTATAGATTAAAGATGCGGACGAGCATCCTTAAGACTACGATACGGACGAGTATCGGGTAGAAACAAATACAGACGCGTGTTCAAAGATGATGATACGGACGAGTATCAACTGGTTAACAGAGAACACGGACGAGTGTTGAATCTGAGAGGACTCTTCTGGGGAATAGTAGACACAGACGAGCGTCTATATTCATGAAGACAAAAGTGTTTGACACAGTGTATGGATTAAAGATGCGGACGAGCATCCTTAAGACTATGATACGGACGAGTATCATGTAGAAACAAACTCTTGACGCATGTTCTGAGATGATGGTACGGACGAGTACCATCTGGTTAACAGAAAACATGGACCAATGTTGAATCTGTGGGGATATGAGCGGTGTATATGAGATACGGACGAGTATCTGTATGAGTGTAACATGAGTAGTGAGTATGAGTATTGTATAGATGAATGTTTATCTGCTGGGGGAGGGTGACACGGACGAGTGTCAGAAAAAGAAAAATATAGTATTAACAAGTATATGGGTTGTGAAGTGTAGAACGACTGCGCTGGGGATATGACACGGACGGGTGTCAAGAAAGTGTATATAGGTATATGTGAGTGCAAAGAGGATGTCTTTGGCTTTCTGCTGGGGTATGACACGGACGGGTGTCAAAAAGAGTATATACTGGTGTTTGTGAATTGTGAGGCAGCTGCTTTTGCTGGGGATTCTGGTGGGGATTTTTCTGTATGTTGATGAACCGTAATTATTCACAAGTGTTGGTCCAAAACATGGCTTATGATTATGCTATGTGTTTGATTTTTGCTGTAATGCTCCGTGTTAAAAACGGAATGCTACGCTTTGTGGGTGAATATGATGCGAATGCTATGATTGTGCAAAGATACCGAACCAGGATCCGGGTCCCGTTGCTGCGGAGATCTTCGATCGATCTGTTTGAAGTAGACATCCCCGCTGGGGGTGAGATCATTGGTAGATCTGATGAGATGTATCTGCTTGGGGATATGGGTCATTGATAGACCTATCCTTATAAATGAGAGACCCAGCTGGGGTTCGAAGAAGCTTTCTTTCACTCTGTTGTGATTCTTCGTGCGTTGCTCTTCTGGATAGAGGCTGGAACTCTGTGGGGGGATGGTTCCCTGACCTTTGTACCCGACTGAGGATGAAATGGCAACTGGGCTGGGGAGAAAGAGAGATCATTGAGAGACCTCCCTAGGGGTTCTGTTACGGTAGCTTCTTGACTCAGCCGGGGATATAGGTGCTTTCTGCGATGCCTGGCAACTCTGATGGGGATAAGCAACAGGTGGCAACTCAGCTGGGGGAAGTCATGGGAGGCAACTCAGCTGGGGAGAGAGCACTTTGGGTGCTAAAATTGAGTGTGGACTTGCCAGCTTGCTGGGATAAAGTTTTCATGCCCCGAGTTGCGCTCTGGATACCTGCAATCCTGAAAAAGATAGAGAAACGCACAAGATAATCCAGAGGTATCCCTTACTGGATTCTGTCATAGGAGTTTAGATACTTCTGAGAGTAAGCATATTTCCTGCAAGCATGTTTTTTTTTTTTTTTTTTTTTTATTTGAAGATAAACATCTGTATTCTTATGCAATCAGTTCTTTCTTTTAAGAC
Organism: Lathyrus aphaca; assembly: GCA_963966055.1. Lineage (NCBI taxonomy): Eukaryota > Viridiplantae > Streptophyta > Magnoliopsida > Fabales > Fabaceae > Lathyrus > Lathyrus aphaca. The sequence continues at coordinate 505,203,515 of OZ014522.1, read as the reverse complement.
ATCAGACATCTTTTGCAAATAAAATGTACAAAACGAGACATGACTGAAATTCTGATTTTATTAATTCATATGCCCTGAATTGGCGAGATACAGTCAAAGAACCAAATCCCCTGAAATGAGGAGATTGTTACAAATTGAGAAACAAAATGTTGGCAGTGTTGATGATGCTTTAAGGAGCTTCCTCTTTACTATGACTCGTATGACTTTTGACGTTCTTCTCATCTGGCTTTCTGAAGAATGTTGATTCTGATTGAAGCTTGATCCTTTCGAAGCTTACCAAGTTGTGAATAATACAGACGAATTCAGAATGCAGCTGTTCGCTTATTCCCTTATTTTGCATGGATCGCCCCTTCGGGTTTTCGATCCATCGGGATACCCATTTTTGCCTGAGCTGTCCAATGCGGCTTTTCAACTCAGCGGGTGTACATTCTTTTGTTTATTTTCCCTTATTTTTGCCCGAGTCTTTTATTCTGTTTTTGACTCGCCGGGATGCCCTATTTTTGCCTGGACTTACATTCTGTTTTTATGTCCAGCGGGTCATTTATGCGAAGTATTTTTTAACTGCATCTGAATTCACAGGGGATGGGAAATCTTCACCATCCATGGTGCTGAGCATCAGTGCTCCACCAGAGAAAACTTTCTTTACTACGAATGGTCCTTCATAGTTCGGAGTCCATTTGCCCCTGTGGTCTGTATGAGGAGGGAGGATTCTTTTCAGCACAAGATCTCCTACTTGGTACTCTCGGTGCCTGACTTTCTGATCGAAGGCTCTCTTCATTCTCTTCTGATACAACTGCCCATGACAGATTGCAGCCAATCTCTTCTCTTCAATCAGACTCAGTTGCTCGTATCGGGACCTAACCCATTCTGCTTCACTCAGTTTAACATCCATTAGTACCCGCAGAGAGGGTAATTCAACTTCAACAGGTAGGACTGCTTCCATACCATACACAAGCTGATACGGTGTTGCCCCAGTGGATGTTCTGATTGACGTGCGGTACCCATGCAAGGCAAACGGTAGCATTTCATGCCAGTCTTTGTAAGTGACTACCATCTTCTGCACAATCTTCTTGATGTTCTTATTTGCTGCCTCAACAGCGCCGTTCATCTTTGGCCTGTAAGGAGAAGAATTGTGATGTTGAATTGAAGTCCCGGCACAGCTCTGCCATCATTTTGTTGTTTAGATTGGAACCATTATCAGTAATGATTCGCTCGGGAACTCCGTATCGACAGATGATATCTCTTTTCAGAAATCTGGCTACCACTTGTCTTGTAACATTTGCATATGATGCTGCTTCAACCCACTTGGTGAAATAGTCAATGGCGACCAGGATGAATCGGTGGCCGTTTGAAGCAGTTGGTTCAATCTTGCCAATCATGTCAATGCCCCACATGGCAAAGGGCCATGGTGAAGACATTATGTTCAAAGGATTGGGAGGCACATGCACCTTATCTGCATAAATCTGGCATTTATGGCATTTTCTGGCGTAGGCACAACAGTCTACATCCATTGTGATCCAGTAATATCCTGATCTTAGTAATTTCTTAGCCATGGCATGCCCTCCTGCGTGGGTACCAAAGGATCCTTCGTGCACTTCATGCATCAACAAGTCTACTTCTGTCTTATCAACACATCTGAGGAGTACCATGTCGAAGTTCCTTTTGTATAAAGACCCATCAGTGTTCAGAAAGAAACTACCAGCAAGCCTTCTCAAAGTCTTCTTATCATTGGAAGATGCCCCAGGTGGGTATGTCTGATCCTCCAAGAAGCACTTAATGTCATGGAACCAAGGCTTATCATCTTTAACAACATCTGCTGCGAATACATATGCTGGTTTGTCGAGTCTGGACACTGGAATCTGAGGTACAAAGTTAGCAGCTTGAACTTTGATCATGGATGAAATGGTAGCAAGAGCATCTGCAAACTGATTCTCGTCCCGAGGGATATACTCAAGCTTGACTGTTGTGAAGAAAGTCAATAACCTCCTTGTATAATCCCTGTAAGATATCAGATGATCCTGGTGGGTGTACCATTTTCCGTTGGTTTGATTAACTACCAGAGCTGAATCTCCGAATACAGTCAATGTCTTGATCCTGAGGTCAATGGCTTCCTCAAGACCCATAATGCAAGCTTCGTATTCAGCTTCGTTGTTAGTGCAGTTGAAAGTGAGTTTTGCCGAGAAAGGCATGTGAACTCCTTTGGGTGTAATGAGTACTACACCAACACCACGACCGTTCATGTTAACAGCCCCATCAAACATCATAGTCCATTCTTCTTCTGGGTCAGGCCCTTCAGTGTGAACAGGCTCTTCATGATCTTTTGATTTTATGAACATGATGTCTTCATCAGGGAAGTCAAATCTCATAGGCTGGTAATCATCAATAGGTTGCTCAGCAAGATATTCAGATAGTACACTGCCCTTGATGGCTTTCTGAGATGTGTACTGGATGTCATATTCAGTGAGAATCATTTGCCATCTTGCAACCCGTCCGGTAAGTGTTGGCTTCTCAAAAATGTACTTGACTGGGTCCATCTTTGAGATCAATAAAGTAGTGTGGGTCAACATATACTGTCTCAGTCGGCGAGCAGCCCACGCTAAAGCACAACAAGTTTTCTCGAGCAGTGAATAACGTTGTTCACAGTCGGTAAACTTTTTGCTTAGGTAGTATATTGCATACTCTTTTCGACCAGACTCGTCATGTTGGCCCAGCACACACCCCATTGACTCTTCTAATACTGTCAAGTACATTATCAGAGGTCTTCCTTCAACTGGAGGCATAAGGATTGGAGGTTCTTGTAAGTACTCTTTGATCTTGTCAAAAGCCTTCTGGCAGTCTTCGTTCCACCTGACCGTCTGTTCTTTTCTTAACAACTTGAACAAGGGTTCACAGGTTGCCGTAAGGTGAGATATGAACCGCGAAATGTAGTTCAATCGACCTAAGAACCCTCGAACTTCTTTCTCAGTTTTCGGTGCAGGCATCTCTTGAATAGCTTTGACTTTATCAGGATCAACCTCAATCCCTTTCTCGCTTACAATAAAACCCAGCAGCTTACCAGATCTCACCCCGAATGTGCATTTGTTGGGGTTCAACTTCAGTTGGTACTTCCTCAGACGCTTGAATAGCTTTAGCAGATTTACCAGGTGGTCTTCCTCTGTAAGGGACTTGGCAATCATGTCATCCACATAACACTCTATTTCTTTATGGATCATATCGTGGAATAACGTCACCATAGCCCGTTGATATGTTGCACCAGCATTCTTCAGCCCGAATGGCATCACCTTGTAGCAGAACGTGCCCCAGGGTGTGATGAAGGTTGTCTTCTCCATGTCTTCAGGTGACATTTTGATCTGATTATATCCTGAAAATCCGTCCATGAAGGAGAATACCGAGAACTGAGCCGTATTATCCACCAATACATCAATGTGAGGTAATGGGAAGTCATCTTTCGGGCTGGCTCTGTTCAGATCCCGGTAGTCAACACACATTCTTACCTTACCATCCTTCTTAGGCACAGGTACTATGTTAGCAACCCACGGTGGATAGCTAGTTACAGCAAGGAACCCGGCGTCCCACTGCTTTTGTACCTCTTCTTTGATTTTCATAGCCATGTCTGGGCGAGTACGGCGCAGCTTCTGTTTAACCGGCGGGCATTCTTCTCTCAAAGGTAGCTTGTGCACAACAATGTCGGTGTCCAACCCTGGCATGTCCTGGTAAGACCAAGCAAACACATCCACATACTCTTGAAGCAGGTCAATCAGTTGTCTCTTCACTGAGTCTTGCAGGCAGGCCCCGATCTTAACCTCTTTCACGTCTTCATCCGTACCAAGATTGATCACTTCAACCTCCTCCTGGTGAGGAGTAATAACCTTTTCCTCTTGTCTTAACAACCTGGCTAGCTCTTCAGGAAGCTCATATTCTTCTTCAACCCCTTCATCAGCTTGATTGATCGGATTGTCAAAGTCATACGAAGTCATAGCCGTGCTGTTGTCGGTGTTGTCTGGAAGGCACACTCTGCAAGGGTTCAGTTTGTTCATTTTAGTGATTTGATTTTAATCTTGCTTTAGAAAAGTGAAATAAAGTTGTCATTTTGAAAACACTGCCATTTATTTTTTGTACAAAAAGAAGAATGGAAAAACAGTGAGCGGAAAAGAAAAAAGACTCATTTGCAAAAAGATGTCTGATATTTCATTGATTAATCTTGTTTGCACAAAAAGTACAGATGGCCCGATTACAAAATGAGTCTTGTCACCTTGGGCAAGATGCAAGACTTTGATGCATGCTATAAAAATACAGGAAATAATAATTACTCTGCATGAGTAACTCTTATAATTTCCTGGGAAGACCAGTTTGAGATACTGCTCCCCGGGATCTTTGGACGAATCCAGCTTTCCAGGTTGCGTTCTTCTTCCAGCTCGTCTTCCAAACAGTTGATAGCATCAGGGGTGAGCATCCCTCCACTCACAAAGTTGGGCTCTTTCGCAGCCTCTGTTGGATCTTGTTGAGTTGGTTTGTAACCCAACCCAAATCTGTCTTCTTTCTTTTCCACCGGTAGCAGTTTGCCCCAGCCTTGGGCGTTTCCTCCCTCAACAACCTTCCGGGCTTGTTGGTATGATGATATTGAAGTACCAGATACAGCAGATGTCTCATTGATGTTCAAGGCCTCGAAACCTTGGCTCATTGTTTCATGGATCTCCCCATCCATCTCAATGTATTTATAGGTGGCCAGGTGGCTGACAAAAATATCCTCTTCTCCACAGATTGTAACGATTTGACCCTCCCACTCATATTTTAACTTCTGGTGAAGGGTAGACGTTACTGCGCCAGCGGCATGAATCCAAGGTCTACCCAACAAACAGCTGTAGGCAGGCTGAATGTCCATCACATAGAAGATCGTTTTAAAGGTTTGTGGGCCAATTGTCACAGGTAGCTCAATCTCTCCCAGAACCGATCTCTTAGAACCATCGAAGGCTCTTACTACCAGGTTACTGGGACGCAATGCTAATCCTTCATACTCTAGCTTCACCAGGGCCTTTTTCGGTAAGACATTAAGGGATGACCCCGTGTCTACCAGCACATGGGAAAGGACTGCGCCTTTACATTCCATGGTGATGTGCAAGGCCTTGTTATGGTTGCGGCCCTCCGTTGTCAAGTCAGTATTGGTGAACCCTAGCCCGTTGCTAGCAGTAACATTTCCAACCACGGTTTCCAATTGATTGACAGTGATCTCTTCAGGCACGTAAGCTGCGTGCAAGACTTTGAGTAGTGCATTCCGATGGGCTTCGGAGCACATAAGCAGTGATAGGATTGAGATCTTGGAAGGCGTCTGATGAAGCTGATCCACTACTTTATAATCACTCTTTTTGATGATTCGCATGAACTCATCAACCTCTTGGTCAAAGGGTGTCTTCAAGGCTTCTTTAACAGTCTGTCCTTCCTGCACCAAGCTTTTTCCTTTTGCCTTGGCAGCAGCTTCTGCTTCGGCAGTGGGTCTCTGAATTTGTGGAGCGAAAAGACGTCCGCTTCGAGTGAAGCCTCCGCCTCCTCCCACATTGTCAATTTGTGGTGCAGGGGTTGATGATTCAAAAGTGATTCTTTGTCCTTCACAGTACAGGTCAGAGCCGTAATGCCAAGGGATGGCATTGCTGCTTTCATAAGGTACGGGTCCAGGCACCGTGATAGTGACTGGACTGACTGCAGCTGCTGAAGGAACTGTGATAGTCTGCGGATCATAATAAATTGTGACTGGTGCTCTGATGGGAGCAGCACCTTCTGAGTTGTAGACAAAGTTGTTTTCAGGATCGTAGAATATTGTGACAGTAGAGACATCTTCATGATTTGTTGCTGGTGTTATAGGAGGCATTGTCGGGAGTATGGATGTTGTTGTTGTAGGAGTTTCAAAATGGAGTGGTGCTGGAGTTGTAGAAGGAACATTTGTTGACATCTGGTCAGTTGAGATGATAGATGAAGTACTTGTTGATGAAGCCGAAGAATTGTCAGGAGCAATGGTTGCTGCAGTTGTAGGAGGTTCTGGAATTGTTGCTGTTGGGATTGCTGGACTTGTAGGAAATGATGTGGTGATCTGAAGCTGGCCACTCTGAATGAGACCGTCTATGCCATTCCTCAAGTTATCGCACCCATTAACTGAAATATTGCAGTAAGCACACCCCAACTCACACCCCGGGAACATTTGACATTCGAGGAGTTGAGCCTTGATTTCTACCAACGGTGTCCTGATCTGACCCACACTGGTTATTAAATAAGACGGCTTGTCTTCTTCAATAGCGTTAATCCTGGGACCACCGTGGTTTGGCATGGGGTTCTTATTGACATTAGGTGGTGGTGCGAAATTCAGAGCTTTCGAGTCTACCAGGTCTTGTACCTTCATGTGCAAGGCTCTGCACTTTTCTGTACTGTGGTCAGGTGCATTTGAATGGAAGGCACATCTGGCGTTGGAATCATAATTCCTGGGTAGGCTGTTGGGATCTGGAGGTGCCAACGTCCTTAGCTCAACTAGGTTGAGTTTCAGGAGTTGTGGCAGCAATGTAGCATATGGCATGGGAATCGGATCGATCACCCTGTTAGCTTGAGAAGGCCTCTGTTGGAATGGCCTTTGCTGGTTATTGGTGTTGTTGTAATTTCTCGGAGGATACTGAGCTTGTTGATGGTACTGAGGTTGTTGCTGATAGTTTTGCTGCGGAGGTTGATAAGCTGGTTGAGGATGAGCTGGAGCGGGAATGGTGACTGCTGCTACTGATCTGTGAACATATTGGGGCCTGCCCCTGTTGGTGTGGATGGCATTAGTCTCGCCAGTTCTTCTCGGGCCTGCAAAAGGCTTTCTTGTATTATTGGACGAGCTTGCACCGTTGTCTGAGATCTTGCCCATTTTTAACAGGCTCTCAATTCTCTCCCCAGCTATGACAACATCTGCAAAGCTAGTGGAAGAGAAAGCAGCTAGCCTGTCAATATATGTCCCCTGAAGGGTGTTCATAAACATATCTGCCATTTCCCTTTCAGACATAGGTGGCTGGACAGCAGCAGCCAATTGCCTCCATCTCTGGGCATATTCTAGGAAACTTTCCCTTGACGACTGTGACATTCCCATTAGGAGAGTCCTGTTGGGTGCCATATCTAAGTTGTACTGATACTGTCTGATAAAGGCCTCTGCCAGGTCCTTCCAGCATCTAATAGTTGCCCTTGTCAAGTGAGAGTACCATTCTCTTGACGCTCCAGTCAAGCTATCCTCGAAATAGAACATCCAAAGCTTCTCATCCATAGTATAGGCCTTCAGCCTCCCCAGAAATGATTGTAAATGAGTCCGGGGGCATGAAGTCCCGTTATATTTTTCAAAACAAGGAGGCTTAAACTTATGGGGGATCCTGACCCCGTCTACCAAGCCCATGTCCATGACATCGAAACCTAAAGAGTTTTGAGACTCTAAGGACCTCAACTTCTCAGCTATCTCATCCAGCCTTCTATCATAAGCTTCTTCCCCAGCTCCCATTACTGTGAATTGATCCTCCTGGGGGTCTTCTTGAAGTACCCTGGCTGCAGTGGCAGTCCCTTGAACATTTGCAGGAATATTGACCTCCGGATGGAGATGGGGGCCAAATACAGGGGGGTTAACATGAGGTTGGACCCTTTCATTGTTGCTGGTGCCGGCAGTCCCTATATGTGGATCTTCTTGATTTTGCCTTTCCACCATGGCCCTTAGTCTTTCCTGGCTCTGAGCCATGTTGTTCATCACTTCCATAAACTGAGTCATCTGCGTTCTCATTTCCAATCTTTCGTTCGCCATTTGATTTCTAACCTCTGCAAGGTCCTGCTGTACCTGATCCATTTGAATGCCCGGAAGATTGTTACGGGTTGGATAACGGTGCGGACGGTTGAGGGGAAATACCCGGCGCCGAGCAATAGTTCCTGAACATCACAACAGAGTTAGCAACAATAAAACAAAAACCTACAAAACAAACAAAGGGTTAGCATGCAATGCAGTATGCTTATTTGTTTTCAAGGTATCCGGCTTGGCATTCAGCTTTGACCCTTCCAGACCCTTGAAGACGCTGTTGATGTTGCTTTCGAAGTGGAACAAACTAATACATATACTACCAAAGCAAAATGGTACATAGTTTGTTTACAAATACAAGCCCTCTGAGGGGTCAAAATACATCACAAGAAAGGAAAATAAAAGGTACATGGAATGAAAGCAACAACAAACAAATGGTCAAACAACAAGACCAAACTCATCCTCACGAACTTCCTTGAGAAGTGCTTCGGTCACAGGATCAGCTGGACGCTCCGTGAGATTCCTGATGAGGAGATTCCGGGTGGTAACAGCTGCTGTTAGCTTCTTGTGCTGACTTTGGTCTTTTGACCTCTTCACTCCGGCTTTGATCTTCAGCTCTGATATCTCCCTCTGGGCTGCTGCCAGGGCTTCTTGCTGTTCTTTTGCATTAGCTTCCAGTTGCTCCATCTTGTCTTGAACTCTCTTGTCTTCCAGGGTACGAGCCTCGGTGATCCTGACCCACCGGGCTTGACTCTCCTTCAGATACAAGTCTGTTCTTGCTCTCTGGAACTGGGCTTCTTTGCAAGCATTCTTCAGAATTTGTTCTCCAGCTTTAGACTTTTTGATATAATCCCCAGACTTCTCAATCTTAGCCAGATGCTCCACTCTCGACTTCTCTAACCTCTCAATCTCCATCCTGCCCTCACTCCTCTCCCGGAGGGTCTTCTGCAAAGCCTGAGTCAACTTCTCATTCCTTTCCTTCAAGCTCTCAAACTCCTCCAAACTGATGGTAGCAGGGGGTGCTGAAGATGATTCAGGCACATCTTCTATGGTAAAGGGCATCCCAGAGAATTGGGCCCTGGCACGGGACCATTCATAATATTGTGCTGATGCCACATTGCTGCACTTCCCCAGAATGGTTATTCCCTTGACTTGAACATTATCCCAGGCCCAGGCAGCCTGCCTAACAATAACCAGATTAGTCTTGTTCTCGCAATAAAGAGTTTCAACCAAGTCCTGTGCCTTAGGAGTATGGACCAGTGCATAGCCCAGTTGCCTTCTGAACAGCAGAGGGTTGTAATTAATACTACCCTTAACTCCTATTAGGGGCACATTGGGAAAATGCCCACAGCTGGTGATGATATCCCTACCCTTGGCGCTTTGAGTTCACCATCTGATATCTGCTGAAGTTAGAGTAATAAGTCTTTCAGCCCAGTTTCTCTGCTGATGAGGGTTCAAAAATGCATCTGTCCTGGGTAGATGCTTGAGAAGCCAAGTATGGAACAATGGAGCACAACACCTCACTAATCTTCCCCTCTGCTTTTCATTCCTCTGATGCACTGAATAATAGAGATCCCCCAATAAAGTGGGCACCGGGTTCTTCAGGATGAAAAGATGGATTGCATTCTTGCTAATGAATCGAGGCTCATCTGCAAACAATACAATTCCATATATACTCAAGGCCAACAAGGCACAGACAGCTTTCCACTCTCCTAAAGAAGCTTTCAGGGTAGCTTGAGAGATCAAGAAATCCAGATGGAAACCAGGGATTCCAGCTTTAGAGGTCATATGCTGCTCAATCAGGACAGGTTCCAGATGCAAAGCCTTTGCTACTTCTCCATTACTAGGAAAGACCATCTCAGGGTTGAAAGGGATTCCAACCCTGATAGGCATACCAACTAATGAGGAGTACTCTTCCAATAAGGGGCCCAACTGAAAGTCTTGAAAAGTGAAACATCTTAGTGGGGGATCATAAAACTGAATGCAAGTGTGGATCAGGCTTCTCTGTGATGGGTCCAGATCCATAACCATATCAAGTATATTTCCATAGTGTTCCCTGAACAATGGTATGTGATCTGGAGTGATCCGGGTCTGAATCCTCCTGATGTCAGATAGCTCCGGCTGGAAGAAGTGGTAGGTGATGTTGCTTTTTTTAGGAGCCATGATGCTGAAGATGAGTAGAGACAGGTGCTGATGATAACAATGAAGAATGGGCCACTGATTGGCTGGTGCAGGTGATAACTGAAGCAGATAGCTGGTGAAGATGGGCCAATGCTGAAGATGGGGTCAAAACCAAAACCAAAGATGAAAGTGGATACCCTGAAACACAAATAAGCAAATGTCAATATGATGCAATGTTTATGTATGCAAATGATATGCAAGGGTCTGTGACTGAGCTGGATCTGATCAAATGCTCTGATAGAAGTCCACGTGTGTAAGAAATCCAGATGGAGGTCTATAAGTCCAGTAACCAAGGTGGGGGGCTCAAATAAAGAGCCACATGTCCAGGGTTTAGAATCACAAGAACGGTTCCAACATGAAGTATTCTTAAACAAACAAAGTAACAAGGGTATTCTGAGGTCAAGGTACCTGCAAACCTGTAAACAGCCCAACCCCCTCACAGGTGGTGTTCTAAAACAAGGATCCTCAGACTCGGATCAGTTATGAGAAGTGTAAACACTTCTAACCCAAAGGTACAGTGTTTACAATAACCATAAAAGTTCCTCCTCTAGTTCACCTCAGTTTCTGAAGGTCAATACTAAAAGGTCATCCAGACTTAGCAGGCTTCCCAGATAGCCCTAGCATTGCAGGAAATCTGCAACACAGAGTTCTCAAGAAGAAACCCATATCTGAACCGTGTTTCATATTCCCGCACCAGACCGAGATGGAATGGGAAAGAATATGATTCACTCTAGCCTAGGTGTCACTCAGGTCCCAGGTATAGGACCTTAACTCTCAATGGAACACCCACCCACCAAAGCAAACAAACAGATCCAGCCAGCAGCACAGTATGACAATATGATATAATGCAAAGCTATAAAGACAGCATAAAGCAATAAATAAAGCAAATACACAAACACAAATAGCACATAACACCCCAGTAAACACAAATCAATCAAGCGCTAGGAGGAACCCACAAAAAGAACCAGAAGCCCTGGTTGCAGTATAAGGGTCCCCAGCAGAGTCGCCAAGCTGTCGCTCCCGATAGGTGGGACCGGCCCAGATAAAGGTACAGACGCGAACGGTCGGCGAGAGGGACAGTGAGAACACACAGCCGTGAACTCACTGGAGATGAATAGAGTCGCCAGCTAGGCATTTTTATCCCGGAGGAAAGGCAATGCTGCATAGACCTAGAAAGACATGGATAAGACGGTTGCGAACCAGAGAGACTGAGAAAGGGGGTTGGTTACAACCTGGGAAGGTATTAGCACCCAGATTGTCCGTCGTACTCGACGGGATCCACGCTTGAAAGATTTGTGTTTTAAAGGGGTAGTGTCAGTGCAATTTGTGTATAAAATAGCTGGAAAAGAATGTACAGGTGTCAGTGTAAGAAAAGTGCAAAGTGATATATATAAGTGAAGTGTCAGTGTAAGAACAGGAGTGAAATGCTCAAGATCATGAGGCTAAAAGAATGAGGTTAGAAAGAGGGGGAATATACAGAGACTTTTGTTCGATAACTGTTAAGTTATGCCTACGTATCCTCTCGTGCAATGAGGAAGTCAGAACACCGTAGTTCGACCCAAAGAGACTGAAAGATGAATTGACTGATGAACTGCTTGCTTGTCAATGCTCAAGTGTATGACCTGTCTGGCTCAGGTGCAAACTGTCTTGCATTAGACGGAAGAAGCGAGTTCTCGTTTGTGAGTGAAGATGATGAGAAAAGAATCCCGGAGGAGACGATTATTGTTTGTTTTTGTGTTTTCAGTCTTTTATTGTTTTTTTTTTGGATTTTGTCATAAGTTAATGAGCTTAAGTCTAAACCAATGGGTTAGTAAACTCATCACATCTTCCCTCTGATTAGGGGTAATGAGAATACCTTAAGTGTGAAGTCAGCTTCTCACACTTAATCACCATGGTGTAGGATTAAGATCATTAACCTACTTGTGATTATTTAGATGTTTTTGGTGTTTTTGTTTAGTGTTAAGTAATGAGGTTAAGCCATAATCAGGGATTAAACAGACTCATTACACCATCCTAATAGAAGGATAATAGATGAGAATGTTTAAGCTGAGGAAAGCTCCTCAACTTAATCCATGATTAGGGATTAAACTCATGACAAAACAAGCCTTTGATTAGGTGGATTTTAGTTAGTGATATGATGATGAAGTGAGTTTTATGATTTGTAAGACAACTTGAGGGGGACTTGTCCATTAACACTAGGGTTAGTCCTTCTTAACCAATTAAGGAAGAATTAGAACCCTAATGCAAGGCCCAAGTTACAAGTGGGATGTCTTGATGATTATTAAGTGGATTGATTAAGATATTTAAACACATGAAGGGTTTAACACTTAGAATTAAAGTTATACACTCCATCCTAATAGAAGGATGCAGGCATAAGCTTAACCACAAAGCCTTAAAGCCTTTAGGGTTTAGTCCCTGATTATGAGGTGAGAGGAGAAGACTCAAAAGAGACACAAAGGTAAAACTAAGTGGGGAGACTAATCAAAACCCTAATCATTGTCAGGCTTGGTTGTTCCTAAGGTTTGTGAGGTTTACAAGAACAATCTTCAATGGAACCACCAGGAAGCAGATGAAAGGATCAAGAGAAGCAAAGTGACTTGCTTCATTCAAGAAGTCAAGTCACTTGAAGAGAGAAAGTGGGAAGAAGAAGAATGAGCAAGCTCAAACTCAAACACAAATAGAAATGCAGCAATGGATGCAAGAGAGAGATGAGAAGAAGTTATGAGAAGTGAAGGCAAATTCACTTCTCAAATCACTTACCACCTGAAATGTTAGAAAAGAAAATGCAATGCAATGCTAAATGTGATGAGATGACATGATGATAAACAAAACCAGAAGCATGTTTATGATGATAATGATGCTATGAGATGGTACAAACATGAAACAAGGCATGGAGATGATCATACAAGTTCATGGATGTAAATGAAACAAGTTAAGAAACATGAACATACATGAAAAGTTATGAAGTACACATGGCATACAACATGGCAAATACATGATGCAATGATCAAACATGCTTTCTATATGTCTTATGATGTCAAATGAATCAAATGGATGCTTGAAATGTCATGGCAAGTCATGTTATGCAAGAGAATGCAAGAGGTATGCAAATGGAAGCCCAAATTAGGGTTTATGAACCAAACATCAAACAAAAGTCAAAATCAGAAGCAAACCCTAAGATAAAAATGGAAAATGCCACACAAAGGACCCCTAATCCCATACTAAACCACTGCCCAAAGGAGAGGTCTCAACTCTTAACCAATCTTAAGTTATGATTTTTACAAGTTTCTAGGGTTTTTAGGGTTCCTAAACAAAAGAAATGTCAAACAATTTGAAAATGCAAGATCAAATCATGGCAATTTAATCTCAAAAACTACATGCTAAACACAATGCAATGCAAGAAGAATCAATGTCCAACTCCTCATGAATAGGCAGAAATGATTTTTTGAACTTAGGATCAAAATAATGCACAAAAATGATTTTAATTCAATGGAAAATTCTCAAAATGCATCAAGATCAAAAAAGAAATTTGATTTGAAGGTTGGACAATGTTTCTAAATGTCTTAGAACATTTCATGAATTTTTTGGTGATTTTTAAATACTTAAAAGTATTTTTAATAAATTAATTCTCATTAATCAATTAAAAATAATCTTTTAAATATTTAAAAATACTTTTTTAATGATAAAAATAAAAATAAAAATATTTTTGTGTCTTAAAAATTAATAAAACTCTTGAGAAAAAGTTTCATAATTTTTAAACAAGTTTTGCTATTTTAAATAAATTATGCAAATTAAATGAAAAGAAATGAAATAAAAATGAATTTTAAATGAAGTCAACAGAAAGAATGGCTGAGATTCACTCCAAGTTTGAAAGTGTTGACTGGCGCGCAGATCCAAGGGTCCTGGTTGGCTCAGATTAATTAACTTAATTATGATTTAATTAATTAATGAAAGTGGATTAGGGCTAAACAAAGTGATCTGGGCCCTTCATGCGCGCGGGAGGTCAATGGAGTCAACCAATCTAACGCCCCACATTCAAACGGCACTAATGACCTGAGATTAGGGCAAAGCACTTTCAGGTGACCGGAGAGAAGCTCCGGTCATCTTCTCCGGTGGTATCAAAACCCTAAAACATGATTCAGGCATCTATTCCACAAATTAAACACATCTAAGTGATCCTCTAACATCCTAGGACACGAATCTATGCTCAAACATCATTTAAACCCCAGAAATCATGCAAATCGAAGAGAACAAAATCCACGGGTGAAATTTCAGAGGGACCATACAAACTCATTTCTCACTTATTTTTGATTCTAAAGGCAACCCCATGATCAGCAAGACATAAGCAATCATATTATAACTTAAAATGCAAGCTTTGGGAGAAAGTATTCATGTTCATACCTGAGCTGGAAAGCTTCAATATGGAGCTTCCAGGGCCTTCTTTGTATGCAAATGGACCTCTTTGACTCTCCTGAACTCAATGGGATACCTCAAAGCTCTTGTGGATGGCTAATTTGAGAGGAATACTTCTGGTGTAGCAGATAACACAGTCAGGAATAGGGAGGTTTCAGGCCACTCCAATGGTGGATTCTTGCTCCTTTAGGTGTGCTTGACTTGTTGGTGAAGAAAAATGGTGTGCTTGATGGTTGGATAAAGGGATTCGAAGAGTTCTGGTTTTGAAGATGAGAAATGGTGAAGCTCAGTTCATGCTGGTTTCAGGCTTATGCTTTGTTGGTTTGTGATCAATAATACATGGTGAGATGAGTAGTGGGATTTGTTTTAGTGTTTGAGGCCTGTGGGGACAGATTCGAAGGAAAATGCAAAATGGAGTGAGTTTGTGTATGTGATGCTATGGCCTGTTTCAGCTTGGCTTGGTCATATGTTTTGCTTGCTAAAGGATAGTATAAACAATTCCAAGTGGCCAGAGGATGTGACATGGCCTGCTGTGATTGGGATGTTTGCTTTTACCAAAAGTCAACTTTTTGTAAGAGAGGTATGGCTTGAGTTCTAGCTTGGTACAATGGCTAGGGCTGGCGCAGCATGGTGTGGTGAGAGGCTAGCATGGTTCAGCATCCAATGTTGCAAGTGGTAGGAGGAGTGATCATGAGTTTTGCAAGTTGGTCATCTTTGGAAACTTCATGAAAATGCCTTGTTACACAAACCATGAACATGTGATCTTTTGGTTCAATTCTGACCTTTAGGGCCTATGTGATGTTTGTACATTGGTTTGATGTCAACTAGAAGTTACAAACAGCCTTGGTTCATGATCTTGCAATTTTCTCATTTGAGGCATGTCTTGAAAATAAGTGATTTTTGGCAACTTTGTCACACCATAACTTTTGATCCAAGAAGAATTAGATCATGTTCTTGTACTTTTTGAAAAGGGAAAAATGTATTCTACAACTTTCATGACCAAAGTTTTTCCATTTGAAGCTTCTTTGGATCAAAAATCAAGGCTTGAAAAATGACCTAAAATGACATATTCTTGAAAAGTCAACTATGCCCAAAAAAGTCAACTTTGCAAAAACTTCAAATTCTTGATTTTTATGAACTTCCACCTTCTTCCATGATCAAATAAAGATCATATACACTCAAATTGATGAAGAATGCCCATTGGTTGGGTCATTGGGAGCCTCAGATGCCCTGATTTTACACTGACTTGTCTGAAAAGTCAACTCTTGATCAGATGACTTCCCCATGGAATTTCTTCATGAAAATGGATATGCATACTCCCTATACCATATAGAGACCAATGGAAACAAGAATGACCAAAAAATTTGGGGTTAAGGTCATTGAAACCAAAACCCTAATTTTAGGTCAACTGTGCAGTCTAGCCTGGCTCTGCTTCCATACCAATCCCAGTTCTTGTGATTCCTTTGCATTTTTGACTTTGTGGGGATGTAATATGATACAAGGACACATGTGGATCCCTTTGAAGTGATTAGTTGCCTTTGGAGTGGCTCAAATGGCTCTTGGATTGCTCAGATCACAAACCCTAGATGCAGATGACTTAGAAACTATGCAGTGAATCAAAAATGAGATATGAGATGATATGATTGTGTTTATGCATATGAAATGATCACAAGCCATGGTGTGAATGGGTGAGGGCAAATTTGGGGTGTTTACAGATATGGCATCATGAGAGTCTGAGCACGACATCGCACCCATCTGAGATAAGCATCCATAGGAATAGTGTACTTAGGCTCCAGTGTCTTGCTGTCAACCCTGTTTACTTTTCCCCAAGCTCGTATGAATCTCTGACGGTAACCCTGAAGATCGTTGTCGTAGTCAAACACAATGCCCTGAATTAACATGTCATGAGGACCATTGCTCCGAGCGTAACCAAACTGTCGTAAAGCTAGAGAAGGGTTGTAGGTGATGCCTCCTCTTATGCCTAGAAGTGGCACATTAGGAAACTCCCCACAACGGTCAATGATAGTGACATTCTCCATAGATCTGGAGCACCAATGGATATCTGAATGTGAGAGTGACATGATCCTTTTGGACCATCTGAACCCTTGCTCATTCTTCATCACTGAGCGAGGAAGGTGAGAAATAAACCACCTAGAAAGCAATGGTATGCAACACATCAAAGTTCCTCTTGCCCTTGTAGTACGGGTGTGAAGAGAATGTAGTATGTCTCCAAGCAATGTAGGCACTGGATTGTGACTCAGGAAAATGTTGATGGCATGAACATCTATGAACTGATCTGGATTGGGGAACAATACTAAGCCATATATCAGCAAGGCTAAGATCTCCTCAAAAGCATCATGACTCATGGCCTTCAAGAACATTTGAGCCTTCTCTATCAACACCTTAGCTAGAACACCCTTGACTCCACTTCTCGTTTCTAGAACAATATCAGACTTCTTCAGATGTAGAGCTGCAGCAATAACTTCTGGTTTAAGTTCCTTCTCCAAGCCTGTGAAGGGTCTTTGATCAAGAACAGGTATACCCAGAAGTTTAGAGAACTCTTCCATGGTAGGAACCAGCTGGTAGTCGGGGAATGTGAAGCAATGGTGCTTAGGATCAAAGAACTGAAACAGGACACTCATCATGTCTTCATTGAACCCTGAGGTGACTAAATCCAATAGGTAACCATGTCTCTTGATGAACTGGGAATGATCAGACACTTGAGAAACCAACTCTTTAAGCTTAGCAGGTATGCCCACAAAGTTGATCCTGATGGTGTTTCTACGAGCAGAAGCCATGACCTGCAACAAAAACAAAGATAAATCCTTTGGTCCTTGAAATGGTTAGTGAAAATGCTATGCTTATGATGCATGATGATGTCATGATGTTATGCTCAATCACAAACATGTGGCATACACAAGCAAGTCACACCATAACCCTAGGTTTAAAGGCTTGCATGAGGTTCAAAGGTAAGTACCCTCCCCTGAAGTTAGATGGTTCATCCTTTCCTACAAAAGTAACCAGGTTCTAAGGGATCTCAATATCATTGATCCTTCACAAGGGTGGTTGTTCAGTAGGCAACTTACTTGCCAACCAAAACCCTCCAAGTTTAAGATCTCAATGAGTGTAGTATCGAGTGTCAACCAACTTCAGTCTGCACCAAAGCCGGTTACCTCACTACCTTCTAAAGGCCAAGATGGGATAACTAGGGTTCTAAAAGTTAGTTAGTGCATTGACAACATATGGCAGCCCCATATTATCCTCAACTTGACTTAAGGAACATAAGCACCAACCAAGAAGTCGCACTAACTATGGCCACCAGATCAACCGTATCGATATACGTCGTATAGTTTCCTTGGTCTATTGCCATTTACCTAAGGTACACTAGATCCGGGTTAGGATCTTTCACACATAAAGCCCAACAAGTAATATAAAGCAAACAAGGCAAACAATTTAAGAGTGATCTAATTCCTAAGGGTACCCCTCTTTATTAAATCCCCAGCAGAGTCGCCAGTTCTGTAACACGGTGGGAGAACTGACTTTAGTTATGTTGCGGATAGCAAGAGTCGCCACCGACTTTTATTTTATCCAAAGGAAAGGCATAAAAGAACAGGAAAGACCTTTAAGAGATATTTTTGGGTCCGGGGGGTAGGTTATGTAAAGGGAAGGTGTTAGCACCCTTTACATCCATGGTTATCCATGGGCTCTTAGTTACTTAGCTCACTTTTGAATTGTTTTTGAAAAGTGTAGTGTGTGAATAGAAAAATTTTCATAAGAGTTAATAATGATCCATGTACGGATGCGTAAAAACTTGTTTTTTTGAAAATTTGTTTAAAATTTGTTAAGTGTTTGAAAATTTGGAATGAAGTGAGCAAGCAACTAGGAGGTACCTACCCTAAAGTTTTAAGTCTTTCTTGTTCTTTATCCTTTAAGTGGTAAGACTATCCCTATTATTAAGGAATAGGTAGTCATTACCTTGGATGTGAGGGACATATGAGGGACATTTTGTTTTGTGAAGGCAACTGTGGGGTGTATTAAGCATTTAGGAGGGACTATCATCATTATTCGAAAAAAAAGGGACTTGATCTTTAAATGCAACCATTAGGGACTTGATGATTTTTCTTTTAAGGGACTTGCTTTTTACACCCCACTTGACCTTATGATTAGGCAACATTGAGGGATAGCCTTAGAAATGTGAGATGGCGATTAAAAATCGACTTACGTGTGTGAGTGTTCAATATTATTTATCTTATGATTAAAATGATCTAAATTTAATTTTAAGAGAATACATGTTTACACTCCCTAAATTACTAACCATAGCATAAAATTAAATAAATTCAATATTCACAAAATTACACCAAGAAGCAATTACATAATTATAATAATAATAAATAAATAGCAAAAATATAAAAGCAAAATATAAATAAATAAGCAAAAATAACAAATAAGCAATAAATAAATAAATAGGGGTTAGTAATAATAATAATTAAAAGTAGGGTTAGTAAAAATATTAAAAATAAATAAGGTTAATGAAATAATAATAATAATAAAATATATAAGATTAGTGAAGCAAAAATAAATAATAATATAGTTAGTAACAATGACAATAATTAAAATAAATAGAATTAAAAAATATTATAATAACATGATGAGAATAATAAACACAAAATTAAATTTTAATATATAAACATTTATTTAAAAAAATAGGAATAACATAAATTTTTTTAAACATAATGTAATTATAAATTTCACAAATTTAATTATTTCTACACATATATTGACAATTATTTATTAAAAAATATTTACACATTATATGAAGAAAATAAGTCTTAAATATCATATTCACAAAAATTAATCATATTTACCAAATTTATATTAAGTATTATATTTACAAAATTTAATTTTTATTAATCATTATATTTACAAAAATTATATTAAATAAATACATACATAATAATTATATTAAGAATTAGAGAATAAAAATTATTCAGAAAATAAAATTAGGTTTTACTAAATTAAAGTTCATTTAGAAAATATTTTTAGGGTTTGTATAATATACAAAATTTATCCTAACTAATATATATATATCATAATTTATTTACAAAGTAAAAGAAAATAAATTTTGAATTAAGAAAAATATGAATTTTGAATATTACATATATTGGATAATATTTTATAAAGTTATTTTATTAATAAAACTTAAATCAATTAAATATAATTAAACAAAGCAAAAAAATAAAAAAAATGCCAAAACAAACCTGGCTGGGATTTGAACCCAGGAGGCTTTGTTTAACAGCAGCCAGGCACACCACCAGATCACTCCATGCGCAGGTGAGAGGAAAGGAAGAGGAGTTGTTTTTGTACATTGTCTGGAAAAATCAAGAAAAATCAAGAAGCAAAAAGGCCTGGGGTGGTGTTGAACCCAGGACCTTTAATCATTCACACGCACGCTTATCCGCCTGGCTGGGAGAGCCCTTCTGGTAGTATGATGACCAAAGTTGATTACATGTTAAGCCTGTAAAATAATCAAAATAAAAGAACAAACTGCAGCAAAACGGGGAATCGAACCCCAGACCAAACCCTTATCTATGCACGCTCCCAACCACTAGGACACAAGCGCTTGTGTGACAAATAAACAGGATGTCAAAATAATATTTTAAGTCACAATTTTGAATATGAACTTCGCGCCAAAGCCAGTCATCTTCTTCCTCAAATTCGTGGGATTTTCCTGCGAAATTCCCTGCCAATGTACCTGCGAAATCTCCTGCGTGTTCTTCATTGTTCAAACCTGCGAAATTGAAACTCATACAAAACAGCAACAATTCATGGAATTAATTAATGCTTTATGATCCTCACAGTCCATACATCAATTCTACGTTTCCAGAATTCATTTATATTTGGTCTAGCAAGAAACCCTAAAAACTCAACTGAAACCCTAGCAATGGCCTTCTTTGATTCGGGTCATGAAACTTAGATTCAATTATCCAGAAAGCTTCACCACATCAAAACAAATCATATTAGTAAGTCACAATCAACAAACAACACATAAATCAATGGAATCGAAAACAAGTTATGGATGACATAAAACCGATTCGGTTTGTGCATTACAACATGATTTGGATGCTTATGAGTAATGATTTGTGACCAGTGAAGTCCAGAGATTCTCTTTGTATCCTTAAAATACCTTAAAGAGCTTTGTATTGAGGAATCCGAATTTCAAATTTGGAGTGATTTTTGAGGCTATGAACTTACACTTTTGGGCTGTGGAATTCGTGAATGAGTGATAGGGTTATGTTCAGTACTTATATGTGATTGAATCTAGGTCAAAAACTTGATTGGTTGTGTACAAGATTTGATCCAAAAAGATTCACAATGATAAGCTTTGAATTTTCAATATTTTTGCATCAATGCTTTCTATTTCAAGCCATTCCATATAATTCTTGTATCAACTTGTTCCATGCTGAATTTATGATCTTCTAGAATCAATAATAAAATTAAATCTTCATATTTAATATTTTATTTAAATTTAAAATGATTTTAAGTATAAAAAATCATAATAAATTAATTAAATAAAATAAAAATTATGAAAATAACATGGAAATTTCGTGCATGATGTTATTGTATGGGTTGGATCATAATTTGACAAGCCCATTTGGAGAAAATTGGTTCTAGACCTCCTTTTTCATCATAAACCATCAAAAAATTTCCCAACTTTGCAAGGGCACATCTCCCTCAATTTTAAAGGTATGAGGGTGTTCTTGGACATTTTGGAAAGCTTGAAGAGTCCTCTAAACAACCCCATTGGTTTCATGTCCATATCATTTACCAATCTCAAGTTATGCCCTTTTGAAGTTGTTGACTTTTTGTTGACTTTTGAAATGACCTATAATGTCTTAGCTCATATCTTCCAAATGAAGCATTTTTGGGCTTGACTTGCAAGATCAAAGTTGTAGATAATTCAATTTCCTTCAAAATGAGCTTTGATTGGATACTTGGTGATGAAGCATGTGAAAGTTATGGCTGGTCAAAGTTCAGTTGACTTTTACTGAGGAAACCCTAATTTAGAAACTCCTGATTCTTGATGATCTGGAATCTCCTTGATGAATCATGATCAACCCTTGATAAAATGATGAATTTTACTTCATATACTTGATGTTGGCAAAAAATCATGAAGTTTGACTTTGGTTTGACCACAGTTGACCTCAGTTTGACTTTTTAACTGCTTTGACTGTTTTTGACTTATCTGATCATCTGACTGAGCAAACTTTTGAGAAAAGTCTTGAAACTTGTCATGGGGGTTCTTACATACATATAAGATGTTATAAAGCTCACTAGAGGTCTTGGAAGTCCATTTAGCCTGATTAAAGTCAAAACCCTAATTTTGGATGCACTGCTTAGGAGGTGCATTGTCTGAGGGAATTGTCAACTCTTATGGCCAATTGTGAACTTTGTGAACCTTGTGAATCATCATAAAATGTCTTGTAATACTTATGGGAGGTATTGTGAACCTTGTGAACCTTGTGAACCTTCATGAAGTGACTTGTAGACTTCATGAACCTCATGAAAGGTCATGTAAACATTGTGAAGCTTGTGACCCTTGTGAACCTTCATAAAGTAACTTGTAGACTTCATGAACCTCATGAAAGGACTTGAAAGCATTGTGAATCTTGTGAACCTTGTGAACTTTCAAGAAGTGACTTGTAGACTTCATAAACCTCATGAGAGGTTTTGAAAGCATTGTGGAACTTGTGAACCTTGTGAACCTTCATAAAGTAACTTGTAGACTTCATGAACCTCATGAAAGGTCTTGTAAGTGTTGGGAAACTTGTGAACCTTGTGAACCTTCTTAGAACACAAAGTCTTATATTGTGAGGGCAAATTTTGGGGTGCAACAGTATCATCCAAGTGCAACACATTCATCATATTGTAAACCTGCAAAAACAAATGAAATTTAAACAAAATGGCCTGCGGCCAGATTCGAACTCATGACCATCACAACAACAACCAAACACTTCATCCAACTGAGCCACATGGGGCGCGTCTGCAAACTGAACAACAAACAATGATTATATATTAAGTTAGTTGAATAATTGAAAAATTGAACAAAATTTGGTGTCACCAAGGATCAAACACAGGTTATAGTCATCACACACGCACGCCAACACCACTAGGCCAAGCAACATTTGTTGAAATAATATAGAAACAATTCAATAAAATATTAAGTCAAATATTTGAATTCCCAGATGGCGCCAAGAACTTCATCTTCTTCCTCTTACCTGCGCAAATACATGTGAATTTACTTACAACCATTCCTGCGAATTTCTAATTTTAAGAACCTACGAAATTCGTATCCTTCATAATATGCAAAATTTCATCAAATTAAACACACAGACATAATCCTTGCAATGTATACAGTCCAACCATGGTCTCATTATTCATTTATATTAGGTAAATCGTGAGTCCCCAATTTGAGAGCTCTAACCCTAACAATGGCAGCTTACGATTCAGGTCATGAACCTTCAATCTAATTGTCCAAAAAGTATCCTAAGGTCATTACAAACACAAACCAATCATTAGAATCAATTAACAATGCATCAAAATATGAAATCGAAAAAGACATTATTCTTGAATAAAAACGATTTGGTTAGGGCATATGGTGATGTTTTAGATGATGATAATGATGCAGAGAGGTTCAATGAACACCCAGGAAGGTATTGCAACCTTCAAAACTTCTTGATATGGCCTGCAATCAAAAATCCGAATGTGACTTTTTCTTTGAAAAGTTGAAGGTTGAATGATGTTCTTGGAGGCTGGAAATTCGTCCCCTGTGCTTGCAGCTTGTTTGTGAACTTATAGTGATGTAAATTAGGTCAAGAGTTTGTGGATCTTTGGGCTTTTTGAATGCCTTGAGTGTGAAGGAATGTCATGATCAAAAAATATGAAAAAATCAAATATTTGTATACCAATCTGGTCTAGCACGAATTTGCATAAGATCCAATCATGTTAAACAGCATTGATGAATTTCTAGAAGAAGAATCATGTCCAAATATTGATTTTTAGATTTTATTTTGATTTAATTTGATTTAAAATGAATAACATTCAAATAAATATCAAATAAAATATAAAAAATCAGAATTGCTTGTCATTGGGTCGTGTGGGATGATATCACAAGGATTGGGTTGCACAATGGTAGGCCCATTTGGAAAAAATTGATTCTAAGACCCCATTTGCTCAATATACTTCTCAAATTTTTCCCAACTTTGCAAAGGCACAAATCCCTCAATTTTAAGGCTATGAAGGTGTTCTTAGACATTTTGGAAAGCTTAGAGAGTCCTATAACCAACCTCTTTGGTCTCATGTCCATATCCTTTACCATTTTAAAATTATGCCCTTTGGAAGATGTTGACTTTTTGTTGACTTTTAAAATGACCTATAATGTCTTAGCTCATACCTTCCAAATGAAGCATTTTTGGGCTTGACTTGTGAGACACAAAGTTGTAGAGAATTCAATTTCCTTAAAAATGAGCTTTGGATGGAAAAAATTTAATGAAGCATGTGAAAGTTACGGCTGGTCAAAGTTCAGTTGACTTTTCCTGTGAAAACCCTAATTTAGAAACTCCTGATTCTTAATGATCTGAAATCTCCTTGATGAATCATGATCAACCCTTGATCAAGTGATGAATTTTACTTCATATACTTGATGTTGGAAAAAAATCATGAAGTTTGACTTTGGTTTGACCACAGTTGACCTTAGTTTGACTTTTTAACCACTTTGACTAATTTTTGCATATCTGATCATCTGACTGAGCAAACCTTTTGGGAAAGCCTTGAAACTTGACATAGGGATTCTTGAAGACATATAGGATGCTATGAAGCTAACTTGAAGCCTTGGAAGTCCATTTAGCATGATGAAACTCAAAACCCTAGTTTAGGATGCATTGCTTAGGAGGATGCTTTG
This sequence comes from Lathyrus aphaca, assembly GCA_963966055.1. Classification (NCBI taxonomy): domain Eukaryota; kingdom Viridiplantae; phylum Streptophyta; class Magnoliopsida; order Fabales; family Fabaceae; genus Lathyrus; species Lathyrus aphaca. Next base: position 505,179,177 of record OZ014522.1, on the reverse strand, counting down.
TCTGAGGGGATTGTCAAACTTTTTGACTAATTGTGAACCTTGTGAACCTCTTGAGATACCTTGTGAAACTTGTGAACCTCTTGAGATACCTTAGTACACAATGTCTTGTCTAGGTGAGGGCAAATTTTGGGGTGCAACAGAACAGTCGGCGAAAGAGAAAATGAGGTTGAATTGAATAGAGTCTCCAGCTAGGCATTTTTATCCCGAAGGAAAGGTAATGCTACATAAACCTGGAAAGAGATGGATAATACGGTTGCAAACCAGAGAAACTGAGAAAGGGGTTGGTTACGACCTGGGAAGGTATTAGCACCCAGACCGTTTGTCGTACTCTATGGGATCCACGCTTAAAAGATTGTGTTTAAAAGGGGTAGGTGTATGTGCTATCCGTGTGCAAAAGCTAAGGAAAGAAAGTACAGGTGTCAGTGCAAAAGGTGAATTACTCAGGAACTGAGGCTTAGAAAAGAATGCTGAAAGAGGGGGAGGACAAAGAGAATTTTGTTCGATAACTGGTAAGTTATGCCTATGTATCCTCTCGTGCAATGAGGAAGTCAAAACACAGTAGTTTGACTCAAAGAGACTGAAAACAAATTGACTGTGAACTACTTACTTGTCTATGCTCAAGTGTATGACTCGTCTGGCTCTAGTGATAATTGTCTTGCATTAGACGGAAGAAGCAAGTTCTCGTTTGTGAATGAGTGTGATGAGAAAAGAATCCCGGAGGAGACGATTATTGTTTGTTTGTTGTGTTTTCAATTTTTTATTGCTTTTTTTGTGTTTTGCATAAGTTGATGAGCTTAAGCCTAAATCAAGGGCTTGTAAACTCATTATATCCTCCTTGATAATGAGCCTACTTAAGTATGAGATAAGCATCTCAACTTAATTACCATGATGATGTAGGATTAAGATCATTAACCTACTTGTGATTATTTAGATGTTTTTGGTTTTTGTTTAGTGTTAAATAATGAGTTTAATCTCTAATCACAGATTAGTGAACTCATTACACCATCCTAATAGAAGGATGATAGATGAGAACATTTAAGCTGAGGAAGATACCTCAACTTAATCCATGGTTAGGGATTAAATTCATTATATAACAAGCCTTTTATTAAATGGGTTTTAATTAAAGGGTGAGATTAAGAAGTGGATTTTATGTTTTGTAAGACAACTTGAGGAGGACTTGTCCATTAAACACTAGGGTTAGTCTCTCTTAACCATAAGGAAGAGATAAAGCTCTAATGTAAGGCCCAAGTTACAAGATAAAGTCTTAGTGATTATTAGTGTGTCTTGATTAAGAGGTGTAAACAAATTAAAGGTTTAACACTGAGGATTAAAGTTATACACTCTATCCTAAGAGAAGGATGCATACATAACCCTATTCCAAAGTCCTAAAGCTTTAAGAGTTTAGTCTCTGATATAGAGGTGATAAGAAAGACTCAAAGGTAAAAATCTAGGGGGGACTATACACAACCCTAAAATTTATCATGCTTGGGCATTCTATGGTTTGTGAGGCTTTAAGAGGAAAGATCTTCAAGGCCACCAATGGAAGAAGCAGATGAAAAGAGAAGGAGAAGGAAGAACAAGTTACTTACTTCCTGAAGAAGATAAGTAACTTGAAAGAAAGAAAATAAGAGGGAGCATAAGTGAAGCAAGTTCACTTCAAAGACAAGTAATAATGCATATGAAAAGGAAAGAAGAAGTGAGAGGTGAAGGCAAATCCACCTCCCAGATAACTTTACCCAAAAGCTCCTGAAATGTTAGTATGGATGCATAAGACATAAGGCAAAAGGAAATGAGATGAAATGAGATGCAAAGACCAAAGTCAGAAGTGAATATGCAATGTAAATGACATATGAGATTATGCAAAGTCATACAAGATGCATATGAATGATCATACAAAGATGAGATGGAATGGAAGCATGTTTAGAAGCATGAAAACACATGAATGTTCATGAAGTGCAATGGATGCAAAGCATAGAAAACGAATGAAGAAATGATCAAGCAATGTTCAAGCATGTATTAATATGTATAAGATGTCATACAAATTCTTGAAATGTCATGGAAAGTTCATATGATGATGATATGCAAAGGAGAATCCAAATGAAGATGCAAAATTAGGGTTTTAAGACAACATGAGATGCATATGACCAAAACATAAGCAATCAACATGATAAAAAATTGAAATCAAGCTCAAACAAACCCTAATCCCATATAAGATCACACCCCAAAGGAGAAATTCAGAAGCTTAACCTAGTGAAAGTTATGAAATTCCTAAGTTTGCTAGGGTTTTTGGGTGATTCTTAAGGGAAAATGCAAATCAAATTGAAAATGAAAGCTAAAATCATGAGAAACATAACCTAGAAACTATATGCAATATGTGAAACAATTCAAAAAGAATCAAGTTCAAAATCATCATGGTTAGGCAGAAATGAATTTTTCAAGTTAGGGTTAAAAATGTGATTTTTAAGAATCCTAATTCAAAGAAAATTGTGAAATTATGATTAAACCTAAAAATAAATTTGTATGGTGAGTTTGAAAATGTTTCTAAGTGTATTGGAATGGTTCATGAATTTTTTTGGTGATTTTTAGAAACCTAAATGCATTTTTAATTAATTAAAATCCATTAACTAATTAAAAATAACATTTAAATATTTTAAAAATACATTTTTAATGCAAAAAATAAAAACAAAATTTTTTTCAGGTTAAGAAAAATATTTGAATTAGAAATGCAAAGTTTGAGAATTTTTGGATGTTTTTTGCTATTTTAAATAAATTATGGAAAGAAATGCAAATAAAATGGAATTAAAAACAAAATAAATGAAAGTAATCTAATATGAAGGTCAGGATTTAAACAAGGGAAGATTGCGCACGCGTTTAAAGGGCTTGGATCAAACCTGGCTAATTAATCATATTTTATTTTAATTAATCAGAAATTAACTTAATGAACTAATCTGGTCCATCCATTCTCTTAAACTAATCAAAATCTAAAGGTCCACAACGCATCTGGAGATTAAACCCTAATTAAGCCCTAATCCTTTTCAGGCGACCGAAACAGTGTTCCGGTCGTCTTCTCCGGCCAACCCCACGACCTAACTTCTCCCTCAGGCCACCACTAACCCTAAAATCTGCCCAAAAATGATCCCCAACTCACACACAATCAAAATCAATCATCAAAAATGATTTATATCACACAAATATGGAGAATCGAAGAAGAACAAAAATCTGGACAAAATTTCAGAAGTTCGTAACATGCTCATTTCTTGACTATTTTCAATTCTAAAAGCATCAGTATGATCCCCATGACATATATTTTGATTTTATAACAAGAAATTGAAGCTCTGAAAGATTTTGTTCTTGAGATTACCTGAGCTGATGAACTGCAAATGTGGACTTTCAGAGCTCCCCCCTTGTGCAAAAAGTCACCTTTGGTCCTCCTGATGCTAGTGGAATGCTTGAAATGCTTTGGGAATGGCTAGTTTGTGTGGTCCAGCTCTGATATAGCAGAAATGGAGATTTGTGTATGGGGTGTTTCAGGCCATTTCAGTGGTTGGTTTGTGTTCCTGGTGATGTGTAGAGATGATTGGTGCAAAGAGTTGTGAAGTTTGATGGTTAGTTTGAGAGAATCGAAGAAGGGAAGGTTTTGGCAAATTTTGTGAAATCTGATGTTGTGTATCTTTTAGGCTTGTGTGTTATATGTTTTATGATTCTTGTGTCATGAATAAACAAATGCAATGAGTTAGAAAGACTGTATAACACTGTGGGAATGGTATGGAGCAATTGGCCAAAAAGTCAATAGTTGGTGTACTTCAAGCATGGGCCATGGCATAAGCTGTTTTAGGGTGGCTTAGAGCTCAGCTGAGTTTGTGGAACACCATAGGATTGATTGTGATGAGTTGTGATGATTGAATGGTGAGATTGCAATGGTTTTGCACTTTTGCAACTTTGTGAATTTTGAAGAGATTGGTCATGAAATTGGTGGGTTCACAGCTGACTTTTGGTCATGGCATGTTGCATAATGTTGTTATGATGCATTGAAGTAGATTAGAGGTCACACAAAGTCCTAAAAATCAGTTTTGCAAAAAATCCCTCTTTGATAATTCTTGTGAAAAATGGCTTATGGAGACTTGTGATCCAAGGCATGATTTTGGTCTTGGAATGTTGCATCATGTTTGTATGATGTTTAGAAGTCAATTAGAGGTCATTTGAATGCTTGAAACTTGATTTTGCAAGAATCCCTCTTTGGCACATACTTGAAAATTACAAGATTTTTGCCAACTTTGAAATGCCATATCTTGAGTTCTAGGATGAATCAAGACATTTTCTTGTACTTTTTTAAAATGGGAAGACATAATCTACAACTTTCATGCCCAAGAATTTTTCATTTGAAGCATTTTTGGTCATGAAAGAATAGGTTGAATATATTTCCCAAAATGGAACGTTTCCATTACAAGTAATTTCCAAAAATAGCAAGTTTGCATTTGGCTCAAAATTATTCAATCTTGTGAACTTCTAACCACTTCTAAGATCAAATAAAGATTATATAACCTCAAAATGATGATGATGACCCTTTGGTACCCTTGATGGAGGCCTCAGATGCCCTGATTTTTACTTTACTTGCTCAAGGAGTTACCCAATGATCATATGACTTCCATAGTGATTTTCTTCATCAAACTTGGTACACATGATCCTTATAACATATTAAGACCATTAGAAACAAGAATGACTAAAAAAATTGGGATTAAGGCCTCTGAAACCAAAACCCTAATTTTAGGTCATCTGTGCAGGAAATCTTCAGTCTGCCTCCATGCCTTTGCCATTCTTTGTGATCCCTTGACTTTTATGAACTTTGGGGAGCATATTATGATCATGGAACACAAATGGACCCTCTTGGAAAGCTTCAAGACCATCGGGATGGCTCAGATTACTCCTTGGATTGCTCAGATCACAAACCCTAGATGCAGATGAAATGAACTACGCAGATGAAACAAACATGCAATATGAGATGGTATGCTTATGCTAATGCAAAAATGAAAGATCACAAGTCATGGTGTGAGAAAAAGTGAGGGAAAATTTGGGGTGTTTACACCATGCCCTTTTGTATACATGGTCTTTTGATCAAGGAAGTAACTTTGTTTATCGGAAGGACTTTGATTTATTGAACATTCACCCCGTAAGTTTCTCTGTTGTCAAACACTTAGTTATATGCAAACAATGATATTCAAAAATGCAATGCTTATGTATGTCTTGAAATTTTGAAAAAGATTTATTTTAGTAAAACAATGTTTATGAAAACTGTGATATTAACTCAAGATTTATAATAAGCCCTAAAGGAGTCAGGATACCTTTTTGTAGCAGTATGCTTTCGAACTAACCATGCTTCAGTTAGGTCTTTTAAAGGGTTGTAACGTGGTCTGGTTCACGGTTTAAGAAACAAAGGATATAGGCTCAAATTTATTTGTACCCAACCCATTCTTTGTGATGTTCTTCAGTCCTATGTTCGGTTAACTTATGCATCAAGGTTCCAAAAGAGTTTGGAATTGTAACACTGACAAAAAACCTTTTGAAAACCCAGTCATTTTTTTTTTGTTTGAGGATTTATAGTGACCTTTTTTCTTTTTTGACTTTATTATCCCTTCCTTTTTCCTGAACTGTTTATTTTAAGAGTACAGTCAGCGGGACATCTCAATTTTTACTAAGTCTCCTTCATAGGTTTTGACTTAGTGAGCTTTTCTTTTACTAGATATTGATTGTTGAACTTAGTGATTACAGGGAACCATCATTAGTTGTGTACAACACAGACAATTGGCATAATTGAGTTAACCGAGGAACTACCCTGCCCCAGGTTATGATTAAGGGTTTTAATTTGCGTGAGAATAAAAACTCCTACTTCATAGGCTCAACAGGGTTGACTAGGGATTAACTTCCTTATATCTCCACTGTTTAGGAATTGAAACAATGCCTGTACATCGTCAGCATAGTCTGTTCAAAAGCATATTGCATAAGATTATGGTATTGTTTTCGTCATCCTCCCTCTAAAGGCTTACAACTTTAACAAGAGTTAAATATCACAAAATAGAAGTAAAAAGCATAGTTTTGAATATAGTGAAACAAATGGATTAATTCAAGACAAACATACACAATGCATTAATGTAAAACAAAGTTTGACATAATAGTAAATGTTTAGACCAACGAAATAAATCATAAATGAAAATTCAAATGTTCTCAAAGCCTCCTCTAAACTTATTACTTCGATCATCTAATAGCTTTGATGTTTGACGGATGATAGGAGAATTCAATCTGACCTTCTGGTGTAACCTCAAGGATTCCTTCATCAATCAGGTCTTGAATCTTATTCTTCAATGCCCAGCAACTATTAGTGTTATGTCCAGGAAAATTGGAGTGATACACATATCTTGCATTGGGATTATAGCAAGGAGAAGAAGTATTGGGTTTTCGAGGAGCGTCTTTTAAGATAATCAGCTTCATTTCCAACAAGCATTGCAAAGCTTATGACATTGGCGTGTTGAATCGGGTGAATTGTCTTCTACACTCCTTGTGTTTTGGTGGATTAGCCCTACAAGACCTTCTTTCTTCAACTGAAGATTTATCAGTAGTAGCCGGTCTCTTTCCTTCTCTTATCCCCGTTCTCCTTTCAACCAAGTCAGCTTGTTTTATTGGAGGTTGATTGATGATTAAATTCCCACCTCTATTGTCTTGAAGTTTATTGACACGAATTCTCAGCTCTTCTTGCCCCTGGGCTAAACTCTGGATAAGAGCCACCTGGCCATTCATCTGAATTCTTATTTCTGCTATCTCAACTGGCAGTTGTTCCAAAATATCACTCTTGTTGTCTTCAGGATTCTTCTTTTTCATGTCCTTAGTGATGAATGCTTTCAACACTTTTTGCCCCCTGGACAAATTCATGATCACCTCTTGAAACTGAGCAATCTGGATTTGGAGATCTTTGACAGATTGTTCGAGAGCCATTTCTACTGAAATAAACAACGAGAAGATGAGAAACCTGTAGTGACAACCTATTATGTAATGATATGGTATGTAGATGCATATGCAATTTTTTCAAGGACCACATAGGATTTAAATTTGTTTAAAGGACAACAAAAATAAAGCTTTTATTAGTAAGTATTAAGATAGTTTGCCTCTTGGGCTTACAATGAAAGGAAATAAGAATAAAGTACAAAAATAAATATATGGGGTTTTAAGTCTCCCATGGACGCTTCCTCTTTATGTGGAGGTATTTGTTGAGGTTTCGCTCCTCGTGAAGTTGCTTTGTTAGTTCTAGAACTTTTTCCATGCTAGCTCTGAACTGGGCTTCAAAAGTGTCCCTTTGATCCTTCAATTGAATCCAGGACTTCTGCAACTCTTCCAAATCAGTGGGCATATTTGGACGAAGGATGGTATAAGGAACATCTCCTTCTGCAACAAGCTCCATAATGATTGGTAGAACAACAGGATATGGCATCATAAGAGTTTGAGCACGAGATCGCACCCATACGAGGTAAGGTTCCATAGGAATGGAGTACTTCGATTCCAAAGTCTTTCTCTCAACTTTATTCACCTTGCTCCAAGCTCGTATAAACTTTTGACGGTAACCCTGAAGATCGTTGTCGTAGTCGAACACAATACCCTGAATAAGCATGTCATGAGGACCATTACTCCGAGCATAACCAAACTGACGTAGTGCTAAAGAAGGGTTGTAGGTAATGCCCCTTCTTATGCCAAGGAGTGGCACATTAGGGAACTCCCCACAAAGGTCAATAATAGTAACATTATCCATAGATCAAGAACACCAATGAATGTCTGAATGATAAAGTGACATGATCCTCTTAGACCACCTTAACCCTTGCTCATTCTTCATCATTGATCGAGGAAGGTGAGAAATAAACCACCTACCCAATAAAGGTATGCAACACATCAGAGTTCCCCTCGCCTTCGTAGTACGAGTGTGAAGAGAGTGTAAGATATCTCCAAGTAATGTAGGCATATGATTGGGAGTCAAAAATATGTTGATGGCGTGTACGTCTATAAACTGGTTTGGATTAGGGAACAACACTAAGCCATAGATCAACAAGGCTAAGATATCCTCAAAAGCATCATAACTCATAGCATCCAAGAACATTTGAGATCTCTCCATCAATACCTTAGCAAGAATACTCTTAACTCCACTTCTCGTTTCTAGGACAATGTCTGATTCTTCAAATGTAGGACTGCAATGATGACTTCAGGTTTAGGCTCTCTCTCCAAGCCTGTGAAAGGTCTCTGATCAAGGATAGTTATACCCAGTAGTTTGGAGAACTCCTCCATTGTAGGAACCAGCTGATAGTCGGGAAATGTGAAGCAATGATATTTAAGATTAAAGAACTGGAATAGGACATTCATCATGTCTTCATTGAATCCTGAAGTAACTAGATCCATCAGGTAACCATGCTTCTTGATGAATTGGGAGTTTTCAGAAACTTGAGAGACCAATTCCTTAAGCTTAGAAGGTATTCCTACAAAGTTGATCCAGATAGTATTCCTACGAGCAGAAGCCATGACCTGCAACAAAGAACAAAGATAAATCCTTTGGTCCTTGAAATGGTTAGTGAAAATGCTATGCTTATGTGTAACACGGTGGGAGAACTGACTTTAGTTTAAATGTTGCGGATAGCAAGAGTCGCCACCGACTTTTATTTTATCCAAAAGGAAAGGACATAAAAGAACAGGAAAGACCTTAAAAAGATTTTGAGTTCGGGGGGTAGGTTATACAAAGGGAAGGTGTTAGCATCATTTATATCCATGGTTATCCATGGGCTCTTAGTTACTTAGCTCACTTTAAATTGTTTTGAAAAGTGTAGTGTGTGATTAAAAAATTTCTAAGTACTTTATAATGATCCTCGTATGGATGTATATAAAGACTTTGTTTTGAAAATTTGTTTGAAATGCGAAGTGTAAAATGTATTTTGAAAAGGTGAGCAAGTACTTAAGAGGAACCTACCTTATATTGAGTCTTTACTGTTATTATATGTTCTTTCAATGGTAAGACTATCCCTATTATTAAGGAATAGGTAGTCATTACCTTGGATGTATTAAGGGACATGTATAGGGACATCTGAATTTAGGCAACTGCAAGGTGTCTTTAGCAATTCGTAGGAACTTATCATCTTTTATTCGAAGGGACAAGATCATTATTTCGTAGGCAACCTCGAAGGGACTTGATCTTATAAACTTAAAGGGACTTGATGATATTTATGAAGGGACTTTGCTTAAGACACCTTACTTGACCTTAAAAATAGGCAACATGAGGGGTAACCCTAGAAAGTGTGAGATGGCGATCAAAGATCGACTTACGTGTGTGAGTGTTTATATTCAAGTATTTATCTTATTTAATTAGTCTTCTAAATTATTTTAATTACACATAGTTATACACACCCTAAAGTTACTAACCATGGCAATAAAATATTTACAAAAATAAAATAGAAGCAAAAAATAAACCTACGACTATTACATGGCTTTCGCAATTACATAATAATAGAAACGATAATGATAAATATAATAAATAGACAATAATTTAAATGGTTAGTAATAATAATGATAATAATAAAAAGGGTTAGTAAAAATATAAAGGAAATAAAAATTCAAGAGAAGATATTATTTTAAAATTAAATAAACAATTTTAGAAAAAATTTAGAAGAAAAAAGAATAATTATAATAATAATAAACAAAATAATAATTATTTACAAAACATGATTAATTATTTAATTATACATTAGAACAAAAATTAATTAAGTTAAATGTTAAAGTTAATAATATAAAAAATAGAGTTAATTAGGGTTTTGAAAAGAAATTAGGGTTTAGATATTTATTTTAAGAAAAATTAGGGTTTAAATATTTTAATAATTAATTAATTATTTACAAATTATAAATAAATAAAATTATATACAAAATTATTTTATAAAAAAAAACATATTATGATATTTGTAAAATATAAGGTTTGATTAATTTTAAATAGAATTACTAATTTTAATAATCTAATTAATAATAATAATATAACTTATATAATTAAGAAAATAAAAAAAATAAAAGAAACAAGCTTTAAAAAAAATGGGGGAGGCCTGGATTTGAACCCAGGACCTCCCCCTTACTAGACCAGGAGCATCTCCACTAGGCTACACGCGCAGGTTGATGTTTAGGTGAACCAAGGACAATAAATGATAAACCTGCAAAACAAAATAAATGTAAAAAAAAATGAGCGAACCTGAGAATCGAACCCAGGTTGCTTGGTTCACATGCGCGTCCATTTACCACTACATCATCTGCAACATTTGTAAATTATAACGCAAACAAAATTATATAATATAAAAACAAATTTGAATTTCCAACTGCGCACGAGACTTCTTCTTCTTCCTTGGTCCGTCCACTACTTTTACCTACGGTTTGTGTCCGTAGCAACAACCTATAGTGACGATCTTTTCCGTCACTAAAACCCTGCGTTTTTGAAAAAACATCACATTCACAATATAAATTAATCCCAGATATACAGATCAATTAGAAATCATCCTAGGAATTCATTAAGACCATCAATTGGTCCTGAAATTGCTTCTAATGAGAGTTCCCCAATTCGAATTTCAAAACCCTAACTATGGTGAATCCTTCAACCTGCAACGAAAACTCAATCCAAGCACATAAAAACGTTCCAGGCACCTTCATAAACAAGAAACAATGATTAAAAACAATTTATATTACACGAATTTATGAAATCGAAATTTTTTTAAAAAACAAGAATATGATGATTCGGTTATGGCATTTGTATGTATGAATGGATGTTTTTATGATCCAGAAACATTCAATAATCCTCTAGGAACATATTGAAACCTTCAAAAGTCTTTAGAATTGCTTGAATGCTTGAATTCGGATTTTACTTTTTCCTTGAAAATTTGAAAATTGTTTAGTGTTCTTGAGGCTGCAAATTTCGTCCCTTTGTGTTTGTATGAGTTATACATACATAGTAGAACATGATTAGGTCAAAAAATCAGAACATCCTTTGGATTTTTGGATCAATTGAGATTGAAAAAGATAAGCTTCCAAAAATTGAAAAATCTTGATATATCCTTACTATTTTTGGTTGATTTGATTCTCCATGATCTCAATCACTTATAATTATCTTTTAAGACTTTCTAGAACCAAAATCCTATCAAATATTCACACTTTTATATTTTATTTGGATTTAAAATGATTTTTAATGTAAAAAATCATAATAAATAAAATAAAATGAATAAAAATTTGAATAAATAATTTTTAATTCGTGCATGATGTCATGGAAGTGTTTGGGTCATAAAAATGCAAGCCCACTTGGAGAAATTTGGTTCTAAGGTCCCATTTGCTAAATAAACCTCTCAAAAATTTCCCAACTTTGCAAAGGCACAAATCCTTTAATTTTAAGGCTATGAAGGTGTTCTTGGACATTTTGGAAAGCTTAAAGAGTCCTCTAACCAACCTCTTTGGTCTCATGTCCATATCTTTTACCATTCTCAAGTTATGCTCTTTGGAAGTTGTTGACTTTTTGTTGACTTTTAAAATGACCTATAATGTCTTAGCTCATACCTCCCAAATGAAGCATTTTTGGGCTTGGCTTGTGAGACATAAAGTTGTAGAGAATTCAATTTACTTCAAAATGAGCTTTGGATGGAAATTTTTTGATGAAGCATGTGAAAGTTATGGCTGGTCAAAGTTCAGTTGACTTTTCCTATGAAAACCCTAATTTAGAAACTCCTGATTCTTGATGATCTGAAATCGCCTTGATGAATCATGATCAATCCTTGATCAAATGATTAATTTTACTTCATATACTTTATGTTGGCAAAAAATCATGAAGTTTGACTTTGGTTTGACCATAGTTGACCTCAGTTTGACTTTTTAACTGCTTTGACTGATTTTAGCCTATCTGATCATCTGACTGAGCAAATCTTTTGGGAAAGCCTTGAAACTTGACATAGGGATTCTTGAAGACATATAGGATGCTATGAAGCTCACTTGAAGTCTTGGAAGCCCATTTATCCTGATGAAAGTCAAAACCCTAGTTTAGGATGCCTTGCTTAGGAGGATGCATTGTCTGTGGGAATTGTCAAACTTTCTGACTAGTTGTAAACCTTGTGAACCTCTTCAGATACCCTGTGAACCTTGTGAACCTCTTGGGATACCTTAGTACACAATGTCTTGTCTTGGTGAGGGCAAATTTTAGGGTGCAACATTATGATGTCATGATGTTATGCTTAATCACAAACATGTGGCACATACAAACAAGTCACACAATAGCCCAAGATTTAGAGGCTTGCATGAGGTTTAAAGGTAAGTACCCTCCCCTGAAGTTTAGTTGGTTCATCCTGTCCTACAAAATAACCAGGTTCTAAGGGATCTCAATATCACTAATCCTTCTCAAAGGTTGTTGTTCAGTAGGCAACTTACTTGCCAACCATAACCCCCAAGATTAGGATCTCAATGAGCGTAGCATCGAGTATCAACCAACTTTAGACTTCTCTAAAGTCGACTATCTCACTACTTTCTAAAGGCCAAGATGAGTCAATTAAGGTTCTAAAAGGTAGTTAGTGTTAATGACAACGTATGGCAACCCTATATTATCCTCAACTTACTTAAGGAACATAAGCACCAATCAAGAAGTCACACTAACTATGGCCACCAGATCAACCATATCGGTATACGCCGTACAGTTTCCTTGGTCTATTGCCATTTACCTAGGGTACACTAGATCCGGATTAGGATCTTTTACACATAATCCCAACAAATAAATATAAATCAAGCAAGTCAAATAAGTAAGTGATCCTAATTCCTAAGGTAACCCCTTTTTACTAAGTACTCCCCAGCAGAGTCGCCAGTTCTGTAACAGGGTGGGAGAACTAACTTTCTATAAATGTTGCGGATAGCAAGAGTTGTCATCGACTTTTATTTTATCCATAAGGAAAGGACATAAAAGAACATGAAATACCTATTTTTAAAAGACTTGAGTTCAGGGGGTAAGTTATATAAAGGAAAGGTGTTAGCACCCTTTATATCAATGGGCTCTTAGTTACTTAGCTCACTTTAATTGTTTTTGAAAAGTGTAGTGTGTGATTACAAATTTTCTAAGTACTTTGTAATGATCCTCGTATGGATGTATACAAAGTCTTGTTTTGAAAATGTTTGAAAAGTTGTGAGGTGTGAAAAGTATTTTTTAAAGGTGTGAGCAAGTAATTATGAGGTACCTACCCTAGACTAAGTCATTCATGTTCTTGTATATTCTTTCAAGGGTAAGATTGTCCCTATTATTAAGGAATAGGTAGTCATTACCTTGGATTTTTTTAAGGGATAAATGTAGGGTCATCTTACGGTCAACAAAGGCAACTTGAGCGTGTCTTTAGCAATTGGGAGGGACTATCATCTTTTAAACCGAAGGGACAAGATCATTTATCGTAGGAAACCACATAGGGACTTGATCTTTTTAGAATCTGGGAGGGGCAAGATGATTTCCTTATTAGGGTTTTGCTTAAGACACCCTGCTTTCGAGGGACTTGACCGTTTAATAGGCAACCTTAAGAGGAATAATCCTTAGGGGGTGCAGATGGCGATCATAGATCGACTTACGTGTGTGAGTGTTTATTTTCAGATATTTTATCTTTTTTAATTAATTTTCTAAATCCAATTAATTACAATTAAGTTTTGCACTCCCTATTTACTAACCATGAAAATTATATAACATAATTAAAATACGGAAAAATAAATCTACACTATTACAAGACTTTGGGGCAGATACAAAATAATAAGCAGAAAAAATAAATTACAATATAAACAGCCTATACATTTTTCTAATAAATTTAAATAAAATAAATAAGCAAAGGAAATTATTCTAAGTAAATAATTAAAAATAACCATAAATAATTAAATTCTTTATGAAATTAGGGTTAGAATAAGAATTAGGTTTTTTTTATAAGGAAAAATAGGATTTAATCTAAAAAATTAGGATTTTAATAAAATCTAAATCAAATTAATTAACTTTATTTACAAATTAATTGTAATTATTAAAGAAATATTTAAAAGAGAGTTTTAAGAATATTATATATTTTTTTAAAGAAAATTAAGCCAAATAATTAACTTAGAAAAATACACACAACTAAATATATACAAAATTTAATTTCTTAAAAAAAGATTTTAAAGTATATGCACAATTATTATTATTGATTTATAGTTTTAATAGTAAAAATAAATAAAAAGATAATTAAGTAAAAGATAAGTAAGTGTTATTAAAAAAATTATAACTAAGAAAATATAAATAATAATAATTTAAATAAAATAAAATATAATATAATAAATTGAAAAAAAAAGTAAGAAAAAAACATAAAAATAAATGGGGGAGGCCTGGTTTTGATCCCAGGACCTCCCCATTACCAGATTGAGGCATAACCACTGAGTTGCGCGTGCCTGTTGATCTTCTCATGGGAAAATAAACCAAAAATATCAAACCTAAAAAAATGAAAATAAAAGTTAGTAAAAAGAAAGAACCTGGGAATCGAACCCAGGTTCTGAAGCCTTCAAGCAACAACACCCAACCAACTGAGCCAGCGCGCGTGTGATAATGTTACCAGCCAAACAATTAATAAAATACATCAAATATTTAAAAATTTGATTCGCGCCATGGACTTCATCTTCAACCTTTGTACCTGCAAAAATACCTGCGAATTCTGATACAAATTTTCTTGCGAATTTATTTTCGCAGGTATTCCTAGGTGCACACATACCACATATATAGGTACGATTTGTCCAAATTGTTTGTACCATTTGACTGCCCAGGGTTCAAGGAATTCAAATATGGTCTCAAAAAGTATTTATATTGCTTGTATTAAAAAGCCCCAACCTTGGACCTAAAACCCTATCCATGGCAGATCACGCATCCGATCCTGAAACTTCATGAAAACTATCCAGAAATCATCAATACTTTAAGGCAAACACAAAACAATAAGCAAAATTGATTATTAACACATGTAAATACAAAATCGAAAAAAATCATAAACAAGGAATAGGATGATTCGGATTATGTGTTTGGGCATGTTCTGGATGCTTAGAATGATTGAGTTGTGATCAGTGAACTTCAAGGAAGCTAAGGCAACCTTTAGTTTGTTTTGAAAACGCCTCTAGGTTCAAAACCAAATGCCTTTTTTTCTTGATTTTTTTAAGTTTGAAACAAGGTGTTTTTCTGCAAAAAAAAATCGTCCCTTAGGCTTTGGTCCTCTTATGTTTATATAAGTGATGGAATTTAGGTCAAAATATGGGCCTTTTATTCATGGATTTGAGTTACTTGAGTGTGAAGAAATAATCAACCATAAATACTTCAAAAATATCATAAATCCTTGCTATTTTGGTTGTGCACGATTTTGGATCTCTTCAATCAACTTTAAATGTTATGAGATTCCTTCCCAAACCAATATTTGATCTATTTTTTGATGTTTTATATTTTATGTACATTTAAAAGGAATTTTAATGATTAAAATCCAAATAAATAATAAATAAATTATAAAAATTATAAATAATTGGAATTGGGTCTTTCTTGATGTTATTGTGAAGATTGGATTGCAATTCCATTGACCCATTTGGAAAAAATTGGATTTTAGACCTTATTTGCTTCATACACCCCTTGAAATTTTCTCAACTTTGACAAGTCACAACTCTCTCAATTTTAAAGCTATGAGAGTGATCTTGGACTTTTTAGAAATCTTAGATAGTCCTCTAAAAAACATCTTTGGTATCATGTCCAAATCTTTTACCATTTTCAAATTATGCTCTTTGGAAAAAGTTGACTTTTTGTTGACTTTTGAAATGACCTATAATGTCTTAGCTCATACCTTTTAAATGAAGCATTTCTAGGCTTGGCTTGTGAGACACAAAGTTGTAGAGAATTCAATTTCCTTCAAAATGAGATTTGGATGGTAAAATTTTGATGAAGCAAGTGAAAGTTATGGCTGGTCAAAGTTCAGTTGACTTTTCCTAGGAAACCCTAATTTAGAAACTTCCTGATTCTTGATGATCTGAGATATCCTTGATGAATCATGATCAACCCTTTATCAAATGATGAATTTTACTTCATAATATTGATGTTGGCAAAAAAATCTTGAAGTTTGACTTTAGTTTGACTATAGTTGACTTCAGTTTGACTTTTTAACCACTTTGACTGATTTTTGCATATCTCATCATCTGACTAGTCAAACTTATTGGGAAAGCTCTAAAACTTGACATAGGGATTATTGAAGTCACATGGGATGTTATGAAGCTCACTTGAGGCCTTGTAAGTCCAGTTTTCTTGGAGAAAACCAAAACCCTAGTTCTGGATCCTTTGCTTAGGAGGAGGCTTTGTCTGAGGAAACTCTCAAACTTTTTGACCAATTGGGGACCTTAAGAACCTTATGATCATTGAGAAATCTTGAGAGACATTTACTTGATTGTGGGAGGGAAAATTTTGGGGTACAACACCAAGGATGATGAAGACGAGGATACCAAGGGTCTGATGAGCAGTGCGTGTTTCCTTGCCCGGTTGGATCAAGATCTGGATGATTTGAGGGATTCAACAAAGTTGAGCTTCCAGAATGTTGTGGATCAGATTAAGGCCCTTCACCCCGAGTTGAATCTCGATGCTGATCAGATCATCTATCTGTATAAGGTTGTGGATGTTCGAAATGTAGTCCCGGATTACATGATCGTGGATGATTCACAACCGGGGGAGCCTGACCAACCGGTATAGTCTGAAGTCTAGCAACCTCTGAGCGAAAATCAGCCAGGCGCGCAGGAAGGGGAAGGTAATTAGGTCGTCCTGTGTTCCCAAAAAAACAAGTGTAATTTTTATTTTTTTGTTCAGGGATGCGGTCCTTTTTTTTTATGTAATTCTGAACAAGTCGGCCTTTAGGGGTCGCAACCTTTTGATTAATGTTTTCGACCTTGGTGGTTGTTTTATGATTTTTGCAGTGTTTTTGTTATATGTATGACTGCCCGTCCGTCAGAGGACCTTTATTTTAAATGCCTTTTTTGCTAAGTGTTTTGCGTTCGTCTGGTGCAAGGAATACGACATAATGGTCGATTAGGGGATAAATGCTCGTAAGAAAATGCGATCTATCGGTTTGGGGGACCGATCAAATGTATAGAGGATGGCTTTGGGTCGGTATCCAGGTTAAGATTATGGCTCGGATTTTGTGGCTTGAACGTCCCATCGCGAGCTGGGGTTCTGCCTGGTCGTGGTACTTAGGCAACGTCAGACTCGTTCGAGTATCCATTCGTGCGACAGTTACCTTCCTCATCGTGATGGGGAGGTTCTATTGATCAAATGTTTTGGGTTGCAATGCTTGTAACTGGGCATGCAGGTTTGGTAGGACAATTTACTCCTCGTACGGGAGTAAGACGACCTTCATACTAGCTGTAGTATTGCTTGAGTTTCTCGGAGTTCCATGGTCGTGCGAGCTCTTCCCCTTGAAGATTTTCTAAGTAATAGGCCCCGTTCTCGGTCTTTGCTCGGACGTGGTATGGACCTTCCCAATTTGGTGCTAGTTTCCCTTCTCGGGAGTCTTCGTGGTTTCTCCTCAAGACGAGACTCCCGACTTCGAATGCTCGTTTAATAACTTTGGTGTTATGTCGAGCTGCACTTTTTTGTTTGAGCGTAGCTTCTCGAAGAGCTGCTCCGGATCGGATTTCTTCTACCAAGTCGAGTTCGTCTCTCAGCGTTTTAGAGTTGGTATCTTGGTCCATGGGTGATTCTGTCTGCATGGACGGTATGTGCATCTCTATGGGAATGACAACTTCGGTTCCGTATGCTATCCGGAATGGGGATTCCCCGTTTGTCGAGTGAGGCGTGGTTCTGTACGCCCAAAGAACGCTATGTAGCTCTTCGCCCCATCATTTTTTTGTCCAACCTTCGCTTAAGGCCTTTTAAGATTACCCTGTTAGCAGCTTCTGCTTGCCCGTTGGTCTGGGGGTGCTCGACAGAAGCAAAGTGTTTTTTGGTTCCCACCGAGGCTACGAATTCTTGGAAATGTTTTTCAGTGAACTGGGTTCCATTGTCTGTTACAATGGCGAGCGGTACCCCGAATCGGGCGAGGATGTTCCGCTTGAAGAAGCGTAAGATGTTTAATGCGGTGATTTTGGCTAAGGCCTCCGCTTCAATCCATTTAGTGAAATAGTCGACGCCTACGATGAGGTACTTATTTTCGCCGGTGCCAATAACGAAGGGTCCCAATATGTTCAGTCCCCACCAGCCGAACGGCCACGGGGAAGACAATGATTTCAACTCAGTAGGAGGTGCTACGTGCATGTCACCATGTCGTTGGCACTTGTCACATTTTTTAATGTGTTCCTTCGCATCGTACTGCATTGTCAACCAGTAGTATCCTGCTCGTAGGATCTTGCGAGCGAGCGATCGCCCACCTGGATGTTGTGCATTGATCCCCTCGTGGACTTCCCTCAGCACGTGTGGAATGTTTTCTTCCTCGATGCATCTGAGGAGTGGTGTGGAGAAACCTTGGCGATACATCTTCCCCCCGACCATCGTATACGAGCATGACCTACGCCGTACGGTGCTGGCCGTTTTCGGGTCAGTTGGTAACTCTTCTTTGGTCAAATAGTTGAATACTGGGGTCATTCAACAGTTAGCGTCGCCCACGATGTTGACGTCTATTGGTGTTGACGTTTTCCCAATGTTGGGCTGAGGGAGTATCTCTTGTATGACGGATTTGTTGCCCCCCTTCTTCTTTGTGCTTGCCAATTTGGACAATATATCCGCTCGAGTGTTGTTTTCGCGCGGGACGTGCCTGACTTCCATGGATGTGAATCGTTTTAGCTTCTCCTTGACCAAGGCTAAGTATTCGGCCATGTTGTCGTTCTTGGCTTGAAAATCACCTCGTACCTGGTTGACGACCAACTGGGAGTCTGTGCATATTACAATTTCCTTTGCTCATAGGTCGTCTGCAAGGCGTAAACCAGCCAGGAAGGCTTCGTACTCTGCTTGATTATTGGATGTGGGGAAATACAAGGTTAGGGATACCTCGATGAGGGTTCCTTCCTTGTTCTCCAACATCACCCGGCCTCGCTGCTTGTCGAGCTAGATACTCCATCAACGAAGATGGTCCATCTAGACGGAGATGTTGTAGTTTGTTCGGTGAAGGTAAGTTCTGTTATAAAGTAGGCCAAGGCTTGAGCTTTGAGGGCCTGTCGTCCTTCGAATTTGATGTTGAACTCGGGTAATTCCAGTGACCATTTCAGCATTCATCCGACCATATTTGGCCTTCCGAGCATTTGCCTGATGGGTTGGTCTGTCCTGACGACAATAGTATGGGCTAAGAAGTAGTGTTGTAACCTTCTTGCTGCAAAGAGGGGGGCCAATGCTACTTTTTCGATTTGTAAGTACCTGAGTTCAGGGCCGCTCAATGCCTTGCTCGTAAAGTAAATGGGTTTTGCCCTTCAGGAATCTCGCGAATAAGGGTTGCGTTTACCGCTTCGTTTGCTACAGTGAGGTAAAGGTACAACGTTTCGCCTTTGTTAGGTCTGGAGAGTATCGGGGGCTCAGATAATGCTTTTTTCAAGTGAGTCAAGGCTTGCTCGCATTCGTCAGTCCATTCATAAGTTGATTCTTTGCGGAGGAGTTTGTAGAACGGGAGCGCATGTTGGGCAGACAGCCACAAATCGGACGAGAGAAGAGAGCACTCCATTTAACGATTGTATGTATTTTTTAGAGTTTGGGGTAGGTATCTCCGCAAATGCTCTGCATTTGTCTGGGTTGGCTTCGATCCTTCGCTCAGTCAAATAAAACCCGAGGAATTTACCCGCTCGAACTCTGAACGTACATTTTTCAAGGTTGAAACGCATCTTGCATTTTCGAGCTTGGTCGAACACCTTTGGTAGGTGGGAAGCGTGATCCGTTTCTTTCTGAGATTTTACTATTATGTCGTCCATGTACACTTCGAGCATGTCTCCAATTTCTGCTCGGAAAAATTTGTTCATCATGCGCTGATAAGTGGCGCGTTTTTTAGACCGAAGGGCATAACGTTATAGTAGTAATTGCCTGATTCAGTCATGAAGGCCGTGTGTTTTTTGTCGGCCACGACCATGGGAATTTGATTATATCCTGAATAAGCGTCCATAAATGATAGTAGTTTGAAACCGGCCAAGTTGTCGACCAATTTATCAATATTTGGCAATGGGTAAGCATCTTTCGGACAAGCCCGATTAAGATCAGTATAATCAACGCACATTATCCATTTTCTATTAGATTTTTTCACAAGTACAACATTGGAAAGCCAGGTAGTGTACCTGGCCTCCGTTACAAAGTTTTCCTCTAGGAGGTCTTCTACAGCTTTTTCGGCTGCTTTAGTTTTTTCGGTCGATTGTTTCCTCCTCCGTTGGGCAACGACCTTGTGGTTAGGATCAATGGAGAGATTGTGGCATGCTACGTCTGGATCAAGTTTGGGAATTTCTGTTGCACTCCAGGTCGGCGTTCCCTTTCAGGCATGCCTTAAGTTGTTTCTTTTCCAGATCTGGGAGATAGGCCCCAATTTTTACGCATCTGCTCGCATCTTCTCCTAGCGGGATTAGCTCGAACTCGCCGTCGGGGATTGGCCGGGCTAACGAATATGAGGGTTGCTGGGAGCTTTCAGTTTTGTCCGGAATTATGCAATCTAGGTCGATGGAATCGACCCGAGGGAGAGGTGCAGGCACTTCTACATTCATGGAGGAAGTTGAGGTGGAAGCTTTGGACTGGTATGATATCGAGCTAAGGCCTTTGGAGGCTGCTTCGAAACAACACGTCACCATGTAGCGTGGCCACCCTCCCTGATGTTGTGTAGTACTTCATCTTCAGGTGGACGGTTGATGGGACGGCCAGGAGATCGGCCAACGTTGGTCGACTAAGAATGCATTGATATAGAGAAGGACAATCGACAACCAAAAATTGGACGCAAATGGATCAGGAAGTTTCTGCGACTCCAAATGTGACCATGAGATCGACATAACCCCATGGCCGTGACACCTCACCATTGAAACCTTGGAGGTCGGATCCCACGTATGGAATCAAGTGAGTCTCGTTCAGCTGGAGTGTAGTGAACATCTGCGAATACATAATGTCGCATGAACTGCCCTGGTCGACGAGTATTCTGCGGACGTCGAAGTTGGCCATATGGGCTCGAATGAGCAGTGGAATGCTGGAATTAGGTGCTCTCTCAGTAGTTCCTCCTTGTAGAAGGAAATGGGCACCGAATTTTCCCTGGGTGGATCCAACATGGCGTTCAGGGTCGGCCCTTTTGCTATTAGTTGGTCGAGTTTCCTCTTTACGGAGCCGACTGTGATCTTGTTGAATCCCCCGCCTGAGATCACCATTGCAGATGGGAATGCTTCCCAGGGGTTTTAGGAGGATAGATAATCTGGACTTGCCTGACGATCAAGCAGAAAGAAATCCTTCGAGCGATAGATGCTGAGGGAGACTTGCATATTGGTGTCTGCAACCACCACTGCTTCCTCGACCATGATGGTTTCTTGTACCTCCGACCTGTAGGCTTCTTTGGATTTCGTGAATTGTTTGAGGTGGTCATATTTGATGAGTATCTCTATCGCTTCCTTCAGGTGGATACAATCCTCGGTATTGTGTCCATGGCTTTTGTGGAACCTGCAGTACTTGGTTTTGTCGGTGCCCGGTTTGGCGGGCAGATGCTTGGGAAAACGAACCCCCGCTTGACGGAACTCCGAATTAGCACATTCGGACAGTATTTTCTCCCTCGACACCAGCAGAGGTGTATACTCACGAAATTGGCCCACTGGTCCTCTCTGATCCCGCGGTTCACGGGAGCAGTCTTCCTTTCTTTTGTCACTTCCCCGACGAGATGTCGAGGGTTCGTTGGATTTCGAGAGGTTGGCGTATTCTCGGCACCGGGCATCGCGAACGGAGTTGGTCGCCTGCTTTTCTTCGTACTGGATGTACGCCTGAGCTTTCAAGAGGAAAGCATCCAGAGTGGCATGCGTCTCAATGCCCACTGCTCGGTGGAAGTCGGTAGACAGGCGTAATCCGCGCTCCAGCAAATACTTTTTCATGTTGTCTGTGGTAGAGACCTGGACAGCTTCTTTATTGAACCTTTCGATATAGGTTCTGAGAGGCTCATCTTTGCCCTGAATTATGGCTTCAAGTGACGCTTCCGTCTTTGGATGGCGTCTGGAAGCGGTGAAATGCCTGGAGAAAGTTCGACCGAGCTGTCTCCAGGAAGTGATGGATTCAGGCTCGAGACGTTTATACCAAGTCATCTCTCATTTCTTAGGGTGGTTGGAAAGAGACGACACTTGATTGCTTCTCAGACGCCCCTGTAGTCGAGCAGGGCATCGATGTTCATAATATGTTCGTCGGGATCAGTTTTTCCGTCATACGAACCAAGTAGTGGGGGCTTCTCGAGCCCTCTTGGCAATATGGTAGACATAATCTCAGATGAGAGGGGTCCTCTGATATCGTCATCGTCACTGGAGGTGAGCGAAGGGGATCTTGAACGGCGTTTACTGTTTCGTCGCGGGGACGGGGAGTTTGACCTGTTCTTTTTTGATTGTTTTGGAGATGGAGATCGGGATCGTCGTCCTGCAACCCTTGATGAGTCTTGGTCGGAACAAGCGAGCTACGTCTCCGTGGAGGTGACCAACCATGATTCAGATAGAAGATTCGTCGTGATAGCATTTATCTTTCTTTCTTCGGGGAGAAGGGTTGCGCTGCCCCCGGTTCATTTTAGGAGATCGAGATGATCGACGACCGGTTTCTTCGAGACGGGCTATCTTTGCACCGTGTGTTAGGAGTAGTGGGTGGGTTTGATTGAGTGTTTCAACCAGTGCGGAGAAGTCTGATCCAGAGGGCGCGACCACGGAAGGTATGACTTCTGGTTGGCTCTCGAGCGGCTGGTTGCGCTCGGGAGAGGGTGAAGTTGTCTTTCCGTCCTGGTGATCTTGGACGGTTTCTTCGTGTGAAGGGGTAAAGAGGTTGCTCCCTGTTGCACCCTAAAATTTGCCCTCACCTAGACAAGACATTATGTACTAAGGTGTCCCAAGAGGTTCACAAGGTTCACAAGATTCACAAGGTATCTCAAGAGGTTCACAAGGTTCACAATTAGTCAGCAAGTTTGACAATCCCCTCAGACAATGCATCCTCCTAAGCAATGCATCTTAAACTAGGGTTTTGGATTTCATCAGGCTAAATGGATTTCCAAGGCTTTAAGTGAGCTTCATAGCATCTTATATGTCTTCAAAAATCCCTATGTCAAGTTTCAAGGCTTTCCCAAAAGGTTTGCTCAGTCAGATGATCAGATAGGCTAAAATCAGTCAAAGAAGTCAAAAAGTAAAACTAAGGTCAACTGTGGTCAAACCAAAGTCAAACTTCATGATTTTTTTGCCAACATCAAGTATATGATCAAGGGTTGATCATGATTCATCAAGGAAATTTCAGATCATCAAGAATCAGGAGTTTCTAAATTAGGGTTTTCACAGGAAAAGTCAACTGAACTTTGACCAGCCATAACTTTCACATGCTTCATCAAATTTTTTCCATCCAAAGCTCATTTTGAAGGAAATTGAATTCTCTACAACTTTGTGTCTCACAAGCCAAGCCCGAAAATGCTTCATTTGGAAGGTATGAGCTAAGACATTATAGGTCATTTTAAAAGTCAACAAAAAGTCAACATCTTCCAAAAGGAATAACTTGAGAATGGTAAAGGATATGGACATGAGACTAAAGAGGTTGGTTAGAGGACTCCCTAAGCTTTCCCAAATGTCCAAGAACACCTTCATAGCCTTAAAATTGAGGGACTTATGTCTTTGCAAAGTTGGGAAATTTTTGAGAGGTTTATAAAGCAAATGGGACTTTAGAACCAAATTTCTCCAAATGGGCTTGCATTTTTATGACCCAATCACTACCATGACATCATGCACGAATTAAAAATCATTTATTCAAATTTTTATTAATTTTATTTTATTTATTATGATTTTATACATTAAAAATCATTTTAAATCAAAATAAAATATAAAAGTCTCAATATTTGATATGATTTTTGTTCTAGAAATTCTTAAAGGACATTTAGAGATGATTGAAATCATATAAAATCAGATCAACCAAAATAGTAAGAAGATATCAAATTTTTTCAATATTTTGAAGCATATCTTTCTTCAATCTCAAGTTATCCAAAAGTCCAAAGTGGGATGTGATTTTTTGACCTAATTAGGTCCTATTATATATGTACAACATAAACAAACACAAGGGACACGATTTGGCTGCCTCCAAGAACAAAATCACAAGTCAAAAATTTCACTCCAAATTTGAAATTCGGTTTCATACTTTCAAGCAATTTCAATAACTTTTGAAGGTTGCTTTAGCTTCCTTGAGGTTCACTGATCATATTTCAATCCTCATATACATCAAAAGCATGATCATAAGCCATAACCGAATCATAATTGTTCTTGAACTTTTGATTTTCGATTTTCATTATTTATGCATCATTCACTGATTTTGGTTGTTGATTTGTGTTTAGAATGAAGTTTGCAAGCTTTCTGGATAATTAAATTGAAGCTTCATGACCTAAATCGTATATGGCCATTGCTAGGGTTTCGGCCAAGCTTTTAGGGTTTCATGAAATAGACCATATAAATGATGTTTGAGACCATAATTGAATCCAATGAACTGTATAGATCATGTTGGCATGATCAATTTGTGAAAATTGTACGTTTTTGTGAAAGTATGCATTTTGTAGGTTTCGGTTGCAGGAAAATTCGCAGGAGATTGCATAGCAAAATTCGCAGGTAAACCTACGAATTTCAGAGGAAGAAGATGAAGTTTTGGCGCCAGTTTGGAATTCAAATATTGATAAAATATTTTATTAAATGGTTTATACTTTATTTCAACAAGTACGCGTTGGCTCAGTTGGTTAGTGTGCGTGTATGTAATGTTGATGGTCCTGGGTTCAAATCCTCCCCAGGCCATTTTGTTTTGTTTTATTTTTCATGATTTTTGCAGGTTAACAATAAAACAAATTAAACTCCTATGCTAGTACCAGCGTGCGCCTGGCCTGGTGGTGATGTTGTTGGTCTTGTGTTTGCAAAGCCTAGGGCCTGGGTTCGAATCCCAGCCCCAGGTATGTTTTTTTTTCATTTATTTTCACTATTTTTTTGTTTTGTTTATTTAATTCAAATAATTCTTTAAATAATAATTCATAAAATAAATGTATATATTATTTTCTTTTATAAAAACTTATATATATTTTTTATATTCCAATTATTTTCTTAAAAAAAAACTAATTATTATATTTATTTTATTATATGTTCATATTATTAAATATATATATTTTGTAAATAAATTGGTTTATTTTATAAATTAATAAGTAAAATCCTAATTCTCATAATTATAACCCTAAACCTAATTTTTTCTAACCTTACCCCTAATATTTTTTTTAACTTTAGAATTTAAATTAATATCTTTGTAAATTATAATTAATTATTTATTATTTATTAAATATGTATATAATTTAGTTATTATTATTAAAATACTATTTTTCTTATTAAAATATTTAAAATACCTCCTAATATTAATTTATTTTGCTAATTTTTTATTTTCTAACCATTTATATTCACTATTATTATTATTAATTATTACTTATTTATTATTATTTATCATTATTTATATTTCTCGATTATATTGTAACTATCCCAAAGCTTTGTAATAGTTTAGGTTTATATTTTTGCTTGATTTTTATTGTGAATATATTAATTGTGTGGTTAGTAACTATAGGGTGTGCATAACATGTTTGTGATTAAAATTGATTTAGAAAACTAATTAAATAAGATAAATACTTGAATATAAACACTCACACACGTAAGTCGATCTTTGATCGCCATCTTGCACTTTCTAGGGTTACCTCTCATGTTGCCTATTTCTAAGGTCAAGTAAGGTGTCTTAAGCAAAGTCCCTATATAAATATCATCAAGTCCATTCAGTTTATAAGATCAAGTCCCTTCGAGTTTGCCTACGATAAATGATCTTGTCCCTTCGAATAAAAGATGATAAGTCCCTACGTATTGCTAAAGACACTTTAAAGTTGCCTATATTCAGATGTCCCTATACATGTCCCTTCTTACATCCAAGGTAATGACTACCTATTCCTTAATAACAGGGATAGTCTTACCATTGAAAGAACATAAGAACAGTAAAGATTTAATATAGGGAAGGTTCCTCTTAATTACTTGCTCACCTTTTCAAAATACTTCATTACACTTCACATTTCAAAAAAAATTTCAAAAACAAAGTCTTTATATACATCCATACGAGGATCATTATAAAGTACTTAGAAAATTTTTAATCACACACTACACCTTTCTCAAAACAATTTAAAGTGAGCTAAGTAACTAAGAGCCCATGGATAACCATGGATATAAAGGGTGCTAACACCTTCCCTTTGTATAACCTACCCCCCGAACTCAAAATCTTTTTAAGGTCTTTCCTGTTCTTTTATGTCCTTTCCTTTTGGATAAAATAAAAGTCGGTGGCGACTCTTGCTATCCGCAACATTTAACTAAAGTCAGTTCTCCCACCGTGTTACAGAACTGGCGACTCTACTGGGGATTTAATAAAAGAGGGGTACCCTTAGGAATTAGATCACTTAAATTGTTTGCCTTGTTTGCTTTATATTATCTGTTGGGCTTTATGTGTGAAAGATCCTAACCCGGATCTAGTGTACCTTAGGTAAATGGCAATAGACCAAGGAAACTGTACGGCGTATACCGATATGGTTGATCTGGTGGCCATAGTTAGTGTGACTTCTTGGTGGGTGCTTATGTTCCTTAAGTAAGTTGAGGATAATATGAGGCTGCCATATGTTGTCAATACACTAACTGACTTTTAAAACCCTAGTCATCCCATCTTGGCCTTTAGAAAGTAGTGAGATAACCGGCTTTGGTGAAGACTGAAGTTGGTTGATACTCGATACTACGCTCATTGAGATCCTAAACTTGGAGGGTTTTGGTTGGTAAGTAAGTTGCCTACTGAACAACCACCCTTGGGAAGGATCAATGATATTGAGATCCCTTAGAACCTGGTTACTTTATAGGACAGGATGAAACATCTAAACTTCAGGGGAGGGTACTTACCTTTAAACCTCATGCAAGCCTTCAAACCTAGGGCTATTGTGTGATTTGTTTGTGTGTGCCACATGTTTGTGATTGAGCATAACATCATAGCATCATCATGCATCATAAGCATGCATTTTCACTAACCATTTCAAGGACCAAAGGATTTATCTTTGTTCTTTGTTACAGGTCATGGCTTCTGCTCGTAGGAATACTATCAGGATCAACTTTGTAGGAATACCTCCCAAGCTTAAAGAATTGGTCTCTCAAGTTTCTGAAAATTCCCATTTCATCAAGAGGCATGGTCACCTACTGGATCTAGTCACTTCAGGGTTCAATGAAGACATGATGAGTGTTCTGTTTCAGTTCTTTGATCCTAAACATCATTGCTTCACATTCCCCGATTATCAGCTGGTTCCTACAATGGAAGAGTTCTCCAAACTTCTGGGTATACCTATCCTTGATCAGAGACCCTTCACAGGCTTAGAGAAGGAGCTTAAACCTGAAGTCATTGCTGCAGCCTTACATTTGAAGAAATCAGACATTGTCCTAGAAACAAGAAGTGGAGTTAAGGGTATCCTTGCCAAGGTAATGATGGAGAAATCTCAAGTGTTCCTGAAGGCCATGAGTCATGATGCTTTTTAGGAGATCTTAGCCCTATTGATCTATGGTTTAGAGTTGTTCCCTAATCCAGACCAGTTCATAGACGTACACGCCATCAACATATTTCTGACTCGCAATCCAGTGCCTACTTTACTTGGAGACATCTTACATTCTCTCCATACTCGTACTACAAAGGCACGAGGAACTCTGATGTGTTGTATACCTCTATTGTCTAGGTGGTTTATTTCTCACCTTCCTCGATCAGTGATGAAGAATGAACAAGGGTTAAGGTGGTCTAAGAGAATTATGTCACTTTCACATTCAGATATTCATTGGTGTTCTAGATCTATGGAGAATGTTACTATCATTGACCGTTGTGGGGAGTTCCCTAATGTGTCACTCCTTGTCATAAGAGGGGGCATCACCTACAATCCTTCTTTAGCTCTACGTCAGTTTGGTTATGCTTGAAGTAATGGTCCTCATGACATGCTTATTCAGGGTATTGTGTTAGACTACGACAATGATCTACAAAGCTACAGTCAAAGGTTCATACGAGCATGGGGTAAAGTGAACAAGGTTGACAGCAAGACTCTGGAACCCAAGTACACTATTCCTATGGAACCTTATCTCATATAGGTACGATCTCGTGCTCAGACTCTTATGATGCCATATCCTGCCATCCTGCCAGTTACCATGGAGCCTGTTGCTGAAGGAGATACTTCTTATATCATTCTTCATCCAGACATGCCCACTGACATGGAGGAGTTACAAAGGTCCTGGATCCAGTTGAAGGAGCAAAGGGATACTTTTGAGACTCATTTCAAAGCTAGTCAAGAAAGAATCCTGGAGCTAACAAAACAACTTCACGAGGAGTGGAATCTCAACTCATACCTCAACACAAAGAGGAAGCGTCCATGGGAGACTTAAAACCCCATCTTTGTATTCATTTCATTTTTGTTGTAAGCCCAAGAGGCAAACAAGTTTATTGATTACTAATAAAAGTTTACTTTCTGGTTGTTTAAACAAATTTAAATCATGCGGGCCTTGAAAACATTGCATACGCATTTACATACCATATCATTGCATCACAGGTTTTTCATGAACAGGTATCTAATCTTTTCACTGTTTATTTCAGCAGAAATGGCTCTTGAACAGACTGTCAAAGATCTCCAGGCTCAGAATGCACAATTCCAAGAGTTGATTCTGAACTTGTCCAAGGGACAAGATGAGTTGAAGACACTGCTGGCTAAGAAGAAAAAGAAGACTAGAAGATCAGGAGGCCTTATCAATCTGGGAAGAAGGTTCAGAGGTCCTATCAAGACAAAGGAACAAATTGAGGATTCTGAGTCTGAAAATTCTAAGAAAGAGGGAGGTAGTCTCCATGATATTGTGGGAGATTCTGATTCTGAGGCAAATTATTATCATGATCCTGCTAGTGAAGATAGGTACAAGATACTGGTAGATAGAATGAATGCTATGGAACTACAAAAATCTTTTGGACTTGATTTTGAAGATCTGAGTTTAGTTTTTGGAGTGGTTATACCTATTGGTTTCAAGGTTCCTGTTTTTGTGGTATATGATGGTGTTTCATGTCCTAAGTTGCATTTAAGATCTTATGTCCGGAGGATTCAACCACATACTGCTGACAAGAAACTATGGATTCATTTTTTCCAAGAGAGTTTGTCGGGAGCTCAATTGGAATGGTACTACCAACTGGAAAGTGTCAATATTCGTGATTGGAATGATCTTGTTGAGGCCTTCTATAGGCAATACCAATATAATGCTGATTTAGAACCTACTCGCATGCAGCTCCAAAGCATGTCAATGGGTGCTAAGGAGAGTTTCAAGGAGTATGCCCAGAAATGGAGAGACCTGGCTGGCAGAGTTCAACCTCATTTGACTGACAGGGAGTTGGTGGATATGTTTATGAGTATGCTGAATGGTCCTTTCTATAGTCACCTCATTGGAAGCTCATCATCTGGTTTCACCGAGCTGATAATGACTGGAGAGCGTGTGGAGAGTGGTATAAGAAGTGGTAAAATACAAATGGGTGCCTCTTCATCAAGCACTGCTAAGAAGCCCCCTAGTGGAAAGAAGGAGTCTAATGTTGTGTATGGTCAACATAGTCGTAGCAGGAGTCACCAATCTGTGGGAGCATTCACATCTCCAATCCTACTCCTGCAGCACCAGAACCACAACAAAACAATCAACATAAGCCTAGAAGACAATTCACCAAGATCAACATGTCACTGGCCCAAGCCTTGCAACACATGTTGAAAGGGGAACTCATTACTTTGAAGGACCCTCCTCAGAATCCTAATACTTCCTCTCCTCGATACAATCCTAATGCATGATGTGCCTATCATTCTAATAGTCCGGGACATGACACCGACAACTGTTGGGTGTTGAAAAACAAGATTCAAGACATGATTGAAGCCGGGGAGATTGAATTTGACCCTCCTGGGACTCCAAATGTGATCACTTCTCCCATGCCCAATCATGAGAAGACTGTTAATGCTATTGATGAAGTTTCATATGTTTCCTCAGTAGCAGATGTGACTACTCCCTTATCCATTATCAAGAAGAAGTTGGTGCAAGCTGGTTTCTTTCCAGGTTGTAATGAAGATTGTTTTTATTGTGCCTACAAACCCGATAGCTGCTGGAAGTTGAAAAATGGTATTCAACGCCTCATGGACAATTACACTATATTGTTTGAGAGGACACCTTCTATGGAAAGTATGTGTGAACATCTGACTCGAAGTACGAAGCTTGAAGATGTAGCTATGGTTGATAAAGTGCCAGTGAAGATTACCTCCAAAGGCCCTGTCAGGATCACCTCTAAGGGTCCTGTCAGGATTACTGCTGAAGGCCCTGTGAAGACTGTTACTGAAGCTAGAGTGGCTCCCATGATAATTACCACTCATGGCCCTATTCCTTATACTTCTGATAAAGCTATACCTTGGAATTACGGTTCTGATGTTTACATCCATGGTGTCAAGCAAGAACCTCTGAATGATGCACCTGTTACTGATGATAACCTTGATGTTGATAATATTGCTGGATCTAGTAAGATCACCAGAAGTGGAAGAATTTTCTCTCCTCAGGCTACCTCCAAAAGTACAGTTACCCCAACTACTACCTCCACTTCTGAGCCCAGTACCGATGCTCGGGGCAAAGGTCGTGTGGTTGAACCCGTGCAAGCCGAGGCACCGACTGCTGAAAATCTCTCTAAACAGATGGAAGAAGTGTTGAAGATCATTCACAAGAGTGATTATGATATTGTTGACCAGTTGGGGCATACTCCCTCCAAAATCTCCATGTTATCTTTGTTGTTGTGTTATGAGGCTCATGCTAAAGCCTTAATCAAGTTCTTGAAGACTGCTCATGTGCCAAATGAGATTTTTGTGGATCAGTCTGAGAATTGTGTTGCACATCTGACTTATGATAATGGGTTAGGCTTTTCTGATGCTGACTTGACTCCTGCCAAGAGAAACCATAACAGAGCTTTGCATATCTCCATTGAATGTAGGGGCACTACCTTGTCTCATGTGCTGGTGGACAATGGTTCTTCATTAAATGTACTCCCCAAAGAGGTTATGGACAAGCTCAGTCCTGAGGATGTTGTGTTAAGACCAAGTAATGTAGTAGTGAGGGCCTTTGATGGCTCAAGAAGAGTGGTACATGGAGAAGTAGATCTCCCGATCAAAGTAGGATCTCAAGTCTTCGACTCTACTTTCTATGTAATGGATATTCGTCCTGCGTACTCCTGTTTGCTTGGGCGCCCCTGGATCCATGGGGCAGGTGTTGTGCCTTCCACTTTACATCAGAAGTTGAAATATCCGGTGAAAGGAAAGATTGTCATTGTTTATGGTGAAGAAGAATACATGGTCAGTCATGTGAATACTTTTAAATATGTTGAGGTGGAGGGTGAATATGTTGAGACTCCTTGCCAGACATTTGAGGTAGTTCCTTGGGTCGTTCCTGCTACTGAAGCTCCCCATGTTGTTAAACGAGTTCCTGTGGTTACCAGAGTACCTCCTACAATGGCCTCCCTCAAAGATGCTAGAGCTGTGGTTGAAGAAGGTGGTTGTACTATTTGGGGTCAGCTTCCTGAAATCCCTTATAAGTCTAACAAATTTGGTTTGGGTTTCACTGCAGAATCCCAGAAGGTTGTTCGTCGTGCTCGTGCTGTTCGTATCACTAATAAAGGGGTCATAAGAGATCAAATCAATGTTGTGGGTGACCATGATGAAGACTACAACCTGGATGATTGGATCTTTCCTACCATGGGTGATGGGCTCAACAATTGGAAGACTGGAGACGTTATTCCTATCTCCTTTAGTCAGGAGTAAATACTATTACTGTGTTTTTATTTTTAAGTTTGTAATTTTAAACAATTAAACTTTTAAGCCTTGTGTCTTACCCGGGGCACAATGGTATGCTTGTTTCGGGATGTCATTTCATTTGCATACTTCATTCAATAAAAATCAATGGACGTTTCATTTTCGTAAATATTGTGCTCCTTGTCTTTCTTTTATTTTTATTTTTGTTTATCAGCTATGTGTTCTTACACACACCCACATCACTAAAATGCAGATCCTCATCCACTCTGGATCCTGTTGATAACAGTTCTACTATTGCCCATTATAATTTCGAGAATCTGATCTATCAAGCTGAAGACGAAAAGGAGGAAGATTGTGAGGTACCTATAGAGCTTGCTAGGTTGTTACAACAAGAATAGAAAGCTATACAGCCACATGAAGAGCCAATCAAAGTTGTGAATTTGGGAACTAAAGAAAACAGGAAAGAGGTCAAGATAGAGGCTGAACTAGAAGATGGTGTTAAGAGCAGACTAATTCAGATGTTACGTGATTATGTGGAAATCTTTGCTTGGTCCTATGAAGATATGCTAGGGTTGGATACAGACATTGTGGTTCACCGTTTACCAGTAAAAGAAGATTGTCGTCCAAAGAAGCAGAAGGTTCGTCGCATGCATCCTGAAATGTCAGAAAAGATTAAAGCAGAGGTGATGAAACAGTTCGATGCAGGGTTCTTAGCTGTGACTTCTTATCCTCAATGGGTTGCAAATGTAGTACCAGTACCTAAGAAAGATGGTAAGGTACGTATGTGTGCATATTACAGGGATTTGAACAAAGCCAACCCTAAAGATGACTTTCCACTTCCTCATATTGTTGTTCTGGTAGACAACACTGCTCAACATAAGGTATTCTCTTTCATGGATGGTTTCTCTGGATACAATCAAATCAAGATGGCACCTGAAGATATGGAGAAGACTACGTTTGTTACACAGTGGGGCACTTTTTGTTATAAGGTGATGCCATTTGGTTTGAAGAACGCCGGGGCAACATATCAGCATGCTATGGTGGCTTTGTTTCATGATATGATTAATCATGAGATAGAGGTATATGTGGATGATATGATAGTCAGGTCCCAGAATGAAGAACAACACCTTGATTATCTGCATAAGCTGTTTGAAAGGTTGAAGAAATACAAGCTCAGATTGAACCCAAATAAGTGTACTTTTGGAGTTAGGTCTGGTAAACTTCTGGGTTTCATTGTCAGTGGAAAAGGTATTGAAGTGGACCCTGCAAAAGTGAAAGCTATACAAGAGATGCCAGCTCCCCGTACTGAGAAGGAAGTTAGAGGTTTCTTGGAACGATTAAATTACATTGCAAGATTTATTTCCCAGTTAACTGCTACCTGTGAGCCAATCTTCAAGTTGTTGAAGAAGGATCAGATGATGGAATGGAATGACGAGTGCCAGACAGCCTTTGATGAAATCAAGAGATATCTTCTAGAACCTCCAATTTTGATGCCACCAGTTGATGGAAGACCCTTGATTATGTACTTAACAGTGTTAGACAACTCAATGGGGTGTGTGTTGGGGCAACATGACGAGTCTGGTCGAAAAGAGCAGGCAATCTACTACCTTAGCAAAAAGTTTACCGACTGTGAAACAAGATACTCACTGCTCGAGAAAACTTGTTGCGCTTTGGCATGGGCTGCTCGCCGACTAAGACAGTATATGTTGACTCATACTACCTTATTGATTTCAAAGATGGATCCAATCAAGTACATATTCGAGAAACCTGCTCTCTCCGGACGAATAGCGAGATGGCAAATGATCTTAACAGAATATGATATACAGTACACTACTCAGAAGGCCATTAAAGGAAGTGTTGTAGCTGATCATTTGGCTCATCAAGCAGTGTATGATTATCAATCAATGAGTTTTGAGTTCCCTGATGAAGACATTATGATTATTACCAAAGAACCTGGACAATATGACGGACCTGAACAAGGATCCCGATGGACTATGGTTTTTGACGGAGCTTCTAATGCACTTGGTAATGGTGTTGGTGTTGTGATCATTTCCCCTGAAGGATGTCATACCCCAATTACAACAAGACTTTGTTTCTATTGTACCAACAATATGGCTGAGTATGAGGCATGTATCATGGGTATCAAAGTTGCCATTGAGATGAAGATTCTGTTCCTGGACGTATATGGGGATTCAGCCCTGGTAGTTAGTCAGATTAAAGGAGATTGGGATACCAAACATGAAAATCTCATTCCTTAAAGAGAGCATGTGTTGTCTTTGATCCCATATTTTGAAGAGGTTACCTTTGTACATATTCCACGAGGAGAGAATCAGTTGGCAGATGCACTAGCCACCATGGCATCTATGTTTGAGATTAGCTGGGATGATGAAGCTCCCAAGATCACTATTGACAGATTTGAGAAGCCTGCATACTGCAATGAGATTGATACTAAAGGAGGAGAGGAAAAGCCTTGGTTCTATGAGGTGAAAAGATATCTTGAAACTCAGGAGTTCCCTGAAGGGGCATCTGTCAAAGATAAGAAGTTTCTGAGGAGGTTTTTTGCTAAATTCTTCTTGAGTAATGGAATTTTGTACAAGCGTAATCATGATTCGACTTTGCTTCGTTGTGTGGATAAGAAGGAAGCAACAGAGATTATGGAAGACATGCATGATGGGATCTTTGGCACTCATTCTAGTGGTCATACCATGGCAAAGAAGATATTGAGAGTGGGTTACTATTGGTCTACCATGGAAGCTGATTGCTATAAACATTCCAGAACATGTCACAAGTGTCAAATCTATGCTGATAAGGTGCATATACCTCCAGCTCCATTGAATGTGTTGACTGCTCCTTGGCCTTTTGCCATGTGGGGCATTGATATGATTGGTGAGATCAAGCCTACTGCTTCTAATGGGCATCGTTTCATCCTGGTTGCTATTGATTACTTTACAAAATGGGTGGAGGCAGCTTCGTTTGCATCTGTTACGAAGAATGTTGTGGCTCGATTCATTAAGAATAATCTCATATGTAGGTATGGCATCCCTGAAAGGATTATCACAGACAATGGCTCTAATATGAATAACACCATGATTACTAACCTCTGCATGCAGTTCAAGATTAAACATCACAACTCTTCTCCGTATCGCACGAAAATGAATGGGGCAGTAGAAGCTGCTAATAAGAACATCAAGAAGATTCTACAGAAGATGACTGTTACTTACAAGGATTGGCATGAGATGTTACCATTTGCTCTTCATGGTTATCGTACTACAATACATACTTCAACAGGGGCAACCCCATTCTTCTTAGTCTATGGTATGGAAGCAGTTCTGCCCATTGAAGTTCAGATCCCCTCCTTAAGAATCATGAGGGATGCAGGCTTGGATGAAGATGAGTGGATCCAGACTCGACTTGACCAGATAAATTTGATTGATGAGAAAAGGCTGGCAGCTATTTGTCATGGCCAGATGTACCAGAAACGGATGATCAAAGCTTTTAATAAGAAGGTTAAGCAAAAGGTATATCAGGCTGGTGACTTGGAAATCAAGCGTATCATACTACCACAGGGTGATCCTAGGGGCAAGTGGACTCCTACATACGAAGGACCATTTGTAGTCAAGAGGGTATTCTCAGGAGGTGCCATGATGCTTACTACTATGGATGGTGAAGACTTCCCACAACCTGTAAACGCAGACATAGTTAAGAAATACTACGCATAAAAAGAGACCCGCTAGGTTGACTGGCCTAGGCAAATAATAAGGGCATCCCGGCGAACCAAAAGGGTTCGGGAAAAAATTAGGGATATATATATATATAAAATGTACACCCGGCAAGTCGAAAACCTGAAAGGGCGGCTTGGGCAAAAAAGGGTATCCTGGTGGATTGAAAACCTGAAAAGGCAATCCAGGCAAAAGTTAGGGATTAAAGCGTATGACTATGTCTCGTTGGATCACCCATGTAACTCCAACCAGTTGTGTTACTTAACTCAAGTTCGAACAAATAAAGATCAATCCAATCGTTTCTGTCTCAACAGCAGAAGATGAGATACTTGAAGATAATGGCAATAGTAGAATTGAAACTCAATAGGATTATTTCTCACATAGCTGTTTTTCTTTGCTTTGTAAAACTTTTACGACAAATTCCTCTTACTAGGATTTCTGTCTCCTTGTACAAACTTGCTTATGTATAAGCCACTTTATAATAAAATCTTGTCTTTGAATCCAGATTTACTTTTACCCTATTTACCTGAGCGAAAACGTCCATTGGTTGTGTTTGAATGTATGTATGCTTTTGAATATGATTGATGTTTACCAGAAATGCATAAAATGCAGTAATAGTATTTACTAAGGACGAACGAGGGTAAGAGTTCAACGAAGCTTCGCCGGTTCATCCCCACAAGACAACTACAAATCCCCAACAGAGAGAATCTATCTTTATAGACACTTCAAGTTACATCTCCCCTTGAATTTATGTCCATCTCTTTTATCCTCAGTCGGGATACTCAGGAACTTATTCCCTCGATAGAAGTACGACAAACGAAGACGGGAGGTTATAAATACTATACTATCAAACAAAACGGGAACGAGGTCCTCATATTCTCCAGCAACGAATCGGGATTTATTTTCCCTAGCCAGTAGTTGTTATACAAAGATATCCAGACGCTTCAGGCTGCATGATTCATACATATATCATTTACATCATACCATAACATATCCATAAATGCATAATACATTTACTTAGATGCACCATGCCATGCATGCATACATATTGCATAAACTAACCTTTTCCTTGCAGGATGGTTATATGCAGATAAAATACTATCAACAATTCACAACAGCTCAGAGACGATCTATACGAAGGTCTAGTGCTGATACTTAATTCAGAGATAGTCGCTACGAAGATTTATTTCTGATGATCAATACTCAAGTTGTCATTGGAAGGGTACGTAAATGGTCTATACGAAGACCTGGTGCTTAATCTAGGATATTTCCGAGGGATACAATCGTCACGAAGATTTAATCCTGATACTTTTTTATCCTTGGATGGTAGGTAAACGGTCTATACGAAGATCTATTACCTAATCCAGGATATTTCCATAAGAGATAATCGTTACGAAGATTTATTTCTACTGGTCTATTCAACAACTAAAAACAGTTCAGAGACGATTTATACGAAGGTCTAGTGCTGATACTTAATTCAGAAAAAGATCGCCACGAAGATTTGGTTCTGATACTTAAATTAAAGTATGTTCTTAGATATGGTTCAGAGACGATCTATACGAAGATCTAAGCCCTGACACTTAATGAAGGATATTCTTTTTCCCCAGAGATAATGCAGAGACGATCTATACGAAGATCTAGTGCTGACATTCAACTCAAACCATGTTGCATAAACGATTCAGAGACGGCCTATACGAAGACCTAGTACTGATATCCAGTATTAACATAAAGATATTATCACCTCCTGATATTATGGATGACATCTATAAGCCCATCTCCAGTTCTTCCAAGTGGCATCTTCAAGCCCACTTAAGCATCTACAACTAATCATCAGTGTTACTTTACGCACCGGCGAGTGCAAATTTTTGGGCTTTTGTGTTCAATCCCCTTCAACCCTCCAGGTCACAAATGACACATATGCCAATCTAACCCCTCAGGTTTCAGAAAATTGAACAGGGGCAGCTGTTGCACCCCAAAATTTGCCCTCACCTAGACAAGACATTGTGTACTAAGGTGTCCCAAGAGTTTCACAAGGTTCACAAGATTCACAAGGTATCTCAAGAGGTTCACAAGGTTGACAATTAGTCAGCAAGTTTGACAATCCCCTCAGACAATGCATCCTCCTAAGCAATGCATCTTAAACTAGGGTTTGGATTTCATCAGGCTAAATAGATTTCCAAGGATTCAAGTGAGCTTCATAGCATCCTATATGTCTTCAAGAATCCCTATGTCAAGTTTCAAGGCTTTCCCAAAAGGTTTGCTCATTCAGATGATCAGATAAGCTAAAATCAGTCAAAGCAGTCAAAAAGTCAAACTAAGGTCAACTGTGGTCAAACCAAAGTCAAACTTCATGATTTTTTGCCAACATCAAGTATATGATCAAGGGTTGATCATGATTCATCAAGGAAATTTCAGATCATCAAGAATCAGGAGTTTCTAAATTAGGGTTTTCATAGGAAAAGTCAACTGAACTTTGACCAGCCATAACTTTCACATGCTTCATCAAATTTTTTCCATCCAAAGCTCATTTTGAAGGAAATTGAATTCTCTACAACTTTGTGTCTCACAAGCCAAGCCCGGAAATGCTTCATTTGGAAGGTATGAGCTAAGACATTATAGGTCATTTTAAAAGTCAACATCTTCCAAAAGGAATAACTTGAGAATGGTAAAGGATATGGACATGAGACCAAAGAGGTTGGTTAGAGGACTCCCTAAGCTTTCCAAAATGTCCAATAACACCTTCATAGCCTTAAAATTGAGGGACTTATGTCTTTGCAAAGTTGGGAAATTTTTGAGAGGTTTATAAAGCAAATGGGACTTTAGAACCAAATTTCTCCAAATGGGCTTGCATTTTTATGACCCAATCACTACCATGACATCATGCACGAATTAAAAATCATTTATTCAAATTTTTATTTATTTTATTTTATTTATTATGATTTTATACATTAAAAATCATTTTAAATCAAAATAAAATATAAAAGTCTCAATATTTGATATGATTTTTGTTCTAGAAATTCTTAAAGGACATTTAGAGATGATTGAAATCATATAAAATCAGATCAACCAAAATAGTAAGAAGATATCAAATTTTTTCAATATTTTGAAGCATATCTTTCTTCAATCTCAAGTTATCCAAAAGTCCAAAGTGGGATGTGATTTTTTGACCTAATTAGGTCCTATTATATATGTACAACATAAACAAACACAAGGGACACGATTTGGCTGCCTCCAAGAACAAAATCACAAGTCAAAAATTTCACTCCAAATTTGAAATTTCGGTTTCATACTTTCAAGCAATTTCAATAACTTTTGAAGGTTGCTTTAGCTTCCTTGAGGTTCACTGATCATATTTCAATCCTCATATACATCAAAAGCATGATCATAAGCCATAACCGAATCATAATTGTTCTTGAACTTTTGATTTTCGATTTTCATTATTTATGCATCATTCACTGATTTTGGTTGTTGATTTGTGTTTAGAATGAAGTTTGCAAGCTTTCTGGATAATTAAATTGAAGCTTCATGACCTAAATCGTATATGGCCATTGCTAGGGTTTCGGCCAAGCTTTTAGGGTTTCGTGAAATAGACCATATAAATGATGTTTGAGACCATAATTGAATCCAATGAACTGTATAGATCATGTTGGCATGATCAATTTGTGAAAATTGTACGTTTTTGTGAAAATATGCATTTTGTAGGTTTCAGTTGCAGGAAAATTCGCAGGAGATTGCATAGCAAAATTCGCAGGTAAACCTACGAATTTCAGAGGAAGAAGATGAAGTTCTGGCGCCACTTTGGAATTCAAATATTGATAAAATATTTTATTAAATGGTTTATACTTTATTTCAACAAGTGTGCGTTGGCTCAGTTGGTTAGTGTGCGTGTATGTAATGTTGATGGTCCTGGGTTCAAATCCTCCCCAGGCCATTTTGTTTTGTTTTATTTTTCATGATTTTTGCAGGTTAACAATAAAACAAATTAAACTCCTATGCTAGCACTAGCGTGCGCCTGGCCTGGTGGTGATGCTGTTGGTCTTGTGTTTGCAATGCCTAGGGCCTGGGTTCGAATCCCAGCCCCAGGTATGTTTTTTTCATTTATTTTCACTATTTTTTTGTTTTGTTTATTTAATTCAAATAATTCTTTAAATAATAATTCATAAAATAAATGTATATATTATTTTCTTTTATAAAAACTTATATTTTTTTTATATTCCAATTATTTTCTTAAAAAAAACCTAATTATTATATTTATTTTATTATATGTTCATTTATTAAATATATATATTTTGTAAATAAATTGGTTTATTTTATAAATTAATAAGTAAAATCCTAATTCTCATAATTATAACCCTAACCCTAATTTTTTCTAACCCTAACCCTATTTTTTTTTACTTTAGAATTTAAATTAATATCTTTGTAAATTATAATTAATTATTTATTATTTATTAAATATGTATATAATTTAGTTATTATTATTAAAATACTATTTTTCTTATTAAAATATTTAAAATACCTCCTAATATTAATT
Organism: Lathyrus aphaca; assembly: GCA_963966055.1. Classification (NCBI taxonomy): domain Eukaryota; kingdom Viridiplantae; phylum Streptophyta; class Magnoliopsida; order Fabales; family Fabaceae; genus Lathyrus; species Lathyrus aphaca. The sequence goes on along the minus strand of OZ014522.1, from coordinate 505,138,834 downwards.
TATTTTGCTAATTTTTTATTTCCTCTTATTTTTATTTTCTAACCATTTATATTCACTATTATTATTATTATTATTATTAATTATTACTTATTTATTATTATTTATCATTATTTATATTTCTCGATTATATTGTAACTATCCCAAAGCTTTGTAATAGTTTAGGTTTATATTTTTGCTTGATTTTTATTGTGAATATATTAACTGTGTGGTTAGTAACTATAGGGTGTGCATAACATGTTTGTGATTAAAATTGATTTAGAAAACTAATTAAATAAGATAAATACTTGAATATAAACACTCACACACGTAAGTCGATCTTTGATCGCCATCTTGCACTTTCTAGGGTTACCTCTCATGTTGCCTATTTCTAAGGTCAAGTAAGGTGTCTTAAGCTAAGTCCCTTCATAAATATCATCAAGTCCCTTCAATTTATAAGATCAAGTCCCTTCGAGGTTGCCTACGATAAATGATCTTGTCCATTCGAATAAAAGATGATAAGTCCCTACGTATTGCTAAAGACACTTTACAGTTGTCTATATTCAGATGTCCCTATACATGTCCCTTCTCACATCCAAGGTAATGACTACCTATTCCTTAATAATAGGGATAGTCTTACCATTGAAAGAACATAAGAACAGTAAAGATTTAATATAGGGAAGGTTCCTCTTAATTACTTGCTCACCTTTTCAAAATACTTCATTACACTTCACATTTCAAACAAATTTTCAAATACAAAGTCTTTATATACATCCATACGAGGATCATTATAAAGTACTTAGAAAATTTTTAATCACACACTACACCTTTCTCAAAACAATTTAAAGTGAGCTAAGTAACTAAGAGCCCGTGGATAACCATGGATATAAAGGGTGCTAACACCTTCCCTTTGTATAACCTACCCACCGAACTCAAAATCTTTTTAAGGTCTTTCCTGTTCTTTTATGTCCTTTCCTTTTGGATAAAATAAAAGTCGGTGGCGACTCTTGCTATCCGCAACATTTAACTAAAGTCAGTTCTCCCACCGTGTTACACTCCCCCGTTGAGTAATGAAGATACCATCAGCGGTACGAGCTTCGCACGGGATGTCGTTAGCGGCCATGGATCTTTTTAGATAGTAAACTTTGGTTCTTGAGATTCTTTGATGAAGAAGAACAGGGAAGTTGGTTTCCCACAGACGGCGCCACCTGATCGTACATGGAGATCAAGATCCGATGTGGCCGCGTCGAACGTGGATGAGCACAATTGATGATGGAGAAAAACGGGTGTACCTGCAAAGGCACTCTGATGCTAAAGTCAGAGAATGAGCAACGAGTGAGCAAGTACAAGATTTTTGGGTCAAGATTTGAATACCCGACCCTCTCAAATGAGAGGGTTTATATACTGGTCCAAATGGATGGTTATTGGTCCAAATTATTGGGCGCGGATCGCAGATCCCGTAATAACGTTGACGGTTAGGAACTAGCCGTTAGGGCAAGAATGTATTTGCTCGATTTGTCCTGGGTCGGATGGCCTTAGCACCGAGCAAGGGACCCGTCGAGCAGTTGATCCTCAGGATTCCGAGCATCGTGGGTTCATTGGGTCGTTGGGCCGCGAGATAGATAGGGCCTATTTCTCAAAATTGGACCAGTCCGGAACAACTTGCTTGTCACAGAAGGTTGGCAACAAAGGACAAATTATTTAATTTTGGAATGATTGAAGATACCAAATGTTGTTTTTGTCAAAATGAGGAAACAATGAAGCATCTATTTTTTTAATATGAAACTATGAAAGGGATATGAATAGAGGTATTGAAATGAATACAAATTTGTCATGATCCTGGAGAGTGGAAGGAGAGAATTAATTGGATAATACAACATATGAAAGGGAAGGAGGCTCGGGTTGTTGTCATCAAAATGATAATATCTGAAACTATTTATGAGCTTTGGAAAATTAGAAACAAGAAAAGTTTTAGCGAAATGATGAGTACTGCAATAATAGAAAAAATGATTATAGATACATTGGTGTATAGGGGATGAAATGTAAAGAAACTTAGGAAATACATAGCTATCTTGATAATAAACGGGTGATGAGTTCTTTATTTTTCTTGGTGTCTTTCATAGTCTAATAGGTATCATTTGGTGATTGGATCCGACTGAGGTCGCTTGTACTTGATGATATTTTTTGATTTAATAAAGTATTTTATTTTTAAAAAAACAAGTTTGCCTTTATATGTTCAACATGTATTTTTATTGTTTTTCAAGTTTATTTTACTTATTTTTTTCTTCATTTTTTTTAGTTGACTTATATTTTCTAAAATATGTTTTAAATATATCATTTTTTATATTTTTAATAATTCTTTCATATCATTTTCTATACTTACTATTATTTTACAAAATCCTCTTTTATTTTATTTTTCTTTAAAAATATCATATGAATGACATCTTCTTTTGTGATTTGCTCTACAATTTATTTGTTTTTATTGGTAATATTATTTATTATTTTTAATTTTTGTTATTCTCTCTCTCTCTCTCTCTCTCTCTCTCTCTCTCTCTCTCTCTCTCTCTCTCTCTCTCTCTCTCTCTCTCTCTCTCTCTCTCTCTCTCTCTCTCTCTCTCTCTCTCTCTCTCTCTCTCTCTCTCTCTCTCTCTCTCTCTCTCTCTCTCTCTCTCTCTCTCTCTCTCTCTCTCTCTCTCTCTCTCTCTCTCTCTCTCTCTCTCTCTCTCTCTCTCTCTCTCTCTCTCTCTCTCTCTCTCTCTCTCTCTCTCTCTGAGAAAGATTCATATTTCATCTTATTTCAAATTTTAAAATCATGTATTTAAGTTGAAAGTAACCTAACAATATTAAGTGTCATGTAGATACATATGTGAAAATCATGATTAATTTCATGTTAATTATTTATTTATTTTTTGACATAAATCATTTAAATTATACCAAAATTAAATAAAAAACATCTTACATATTTTGACATTGGTATATTAAAAATAGAGGATAATTAATAATAATATTTATTATATATTTTATTTTGATGGATTGAATAGAATTGAGTGATAATATTTATTAGTAACTAGTGGGAAACCCGTGTGGACACGTGCGTTTTACAATTAGTAAATTTCTCCAAGCGTTAAAAGAAAATTCTCAGAGCCTATAGACGACTACCTTAATAGATTCAGATTGCTAAAAGCAAGATGTTTTACGCAAGTGCCAGAACAAGAACTGGTCGAAATGGCTACAGGAGGTCTAGACTATTCCATAAGGAAGAAACTAGATACTCAATACTTAAAAGATATGGCACAATTAGTAGATAGGGTAAGGCAGATCGAAAGGCTAAAAGCTGAGAAGTTTAGGGCTAACAAAGGTAAAAAAGAAAGGGTGGCTTATGTAGGAATATGCCAAGAAGATGACTGTGACGAAGACGAAACAATCATTTTCGACGATTAAGAAATTGACCTGGCAGAATTAAAGCAAGGTCCACCATATTCTTGTAAAATGTTAACTCCGTCAAATGGAAAAAATCCTGTCGAGCCGGAGAAGAACAATAAATTCCCTAAAAGAACATATACGTTCGACGTCACCAAGTGTGATGAAATCTTTGACTTGTTGGTAAAGAATGGTCAATTAATAAAACCACCAGGTGTTAAAGAACCCCGTATTGACCAACATAAAAAGAGAGGTTTTTGTAAGTACCATAATTTCTTGTACCATAAAACTTCTCAATGTTGTCTTTTCAGGGATTTAGTGCAAAATGCAATCCAGGATGAAAGGCTGAGGTTTGGAGACAAACCAAAACAACAAATGAGGATTGCCACCAATCCTATGCAGATCTTGGAAGCCAATTATGTTGAACCATTCGACATGAACATGGTCGAAATGGAGAAGATTTCTGATGATAGCTTCGAGATGATTGAAGCCACTGAAGGCTTCGACATCTACGTTAACATGGTGGGGATTAATGAAGATCTCCCCGTCCATCCTAACGTGGAAGAAGTATCCGAAGACGAATTAACCATGCATGTATTCATCAAGTTTACTAATGACCTTGAGGTGAAGAACGATGTCAAGACCACTGAGGGTTTCGACGCTCCAAAATAGGTTGGGACTACTGAGGGTCTCAGCAATACCACCAACGTTGAGATTACTGAAGATTTCAACAACCAGAACAAAGTTGAGGCCACTGAGGGTTTCGACCATCAAGACAAAACCAGGGTTACTGAAAGCTCTGGGGGTATGAAGAAAGAAGCTACTGAAGGCTTCGACAAAAGAAACGACAACTTGGTTGAAGAAGGAATGATATGGGACACATTGGGAGAGCCTAGCGGAAAGTTTGAATATCTGGTGAAATACACCGCTCCTGCCAGTGCCTGTGTCAACATCAACAAAATCCAGCCAACAGGTTGAGGAGACATTTTTTAGAACACTGAGGAAAAATCTGACGTTTCCCTCAGCATTGAGAAGAAGGCTCCTGAAAGCCTCAACAACAGAGATAAAACTGCTGAAGATGTTGCTCCTAACCAAATAGAAGAAGAGGATACCAAAGACCTCACCAATGTTGTCGAAACTGCAAACGAGAGCACTGCAAAAGTCAGGGTGGAAACTGTCGAAGAAGTCCTCATTGAAAAGATGGATAAGCTGAACATTGCGGGAGGAAAGAAGATAGATATCAATATGGTAGAAGCCTCTCAAAAGAGTAATGAGAATAGTGAAAAGGAACGCCGACAAGAGGAATACCAAAGGATAACCTATCCAAAAGAAGATGAGAACTTGGCAGAATTCATTCAAAGGTGTCAAAAGAAAAAGATTGAAGTAATGATATGCCCAAGATGCAGCGCCGTCTTCGACAAAAAAGCAACATCAAACTTGGAGGCTATGGAGAAGACTAAAACAAAAGGAAATTGGGGGCCAAGGCCAGCAGTCGAAACATGTAGGTGTGATCCAAGAAAAAAATAGTACCACTTTCAGAACACTGGGGGCAGATACTACAACACTTACAAACCATTTGGCAAGGTACATGATGATAGATGTAACACCCCGATTCGATAATTCCCATTGTGTTGGAGTCTTTTATTTTAATTGAGTAATTATTATTTTGTTTATGAAATTATCATGATGATATGATATGTTGGTGAATTGATGTGATGATATATTATGTTGTGAGATTTTACCGTTTTATGAATTTCCGGGTAAAATTGGATAAGAGGGTATTTTAGGTATTTGTTAATTAATGATAAGTTAAAATTAGTAGAATTGGTATTTTGTGAGAAAATAATATTTTGGTTGGAAAAGAGATAAAATGAGTTAAGTGTAGAAAATAGAATTAGTTAGTAGTAGAAATAGAAATAGAATTGAGAAAGAGTTATAAAAGAAAGTTGGTAAGAGAGAAAGAGAAAAGAAAGAAAAGAAGAGAAAGAAAAAGGAGAGAAAGAGGAAAGAAGAGAAAAGAGAGAAAAGTTGGAAAAGCTTCAAGATTGCTCCAAGGAATCGGAATAATCGGGTAAGGGTGATAAGCATTGTTATCTTAATCTTGTATATGATTATGTATGTGTTTGATTGGTTGAGTTTTGGTTTTGATGAGAGTTAGAGAAGATGAATAGTTAGGGTTTTAGTGGAAATGTGAGAAATTGGTAGATTAATCGGTTAGAAATCGTTATAATCGAAGTATGATGTTAGGTATATGCTATTAATCATGTTGGCATGAGTTTTGGTGGAGTTTTGGAAGGGAAGAGTTGACTGTTCGCAGCTGGTTTTTGCTGAAATCGCAGTGGTCGCTCAGCGAAAGTTCCGGGGCAATTTTCGCTCAGCGAGCCTGTAGGTTTTTGAGGGATTATGTGTTTAATCCATAGCTTGAGTTTCGGGTATTCGTTTTTAGCGATCCTTATATCGATTCGAAGCTAAAAACATGTAGAATCCATTGATGCTAAGAAGAGTAATTTTTAGCCGACTATTACCCGACTTTTCCGATAAAACGTAATTATGTTAATTATGGAATTGTGGGTTTGACTGTTGTGTTGTGGCCGTTTGGCAAATAGATACATTGCTTGAATTAAATGCGAATGTATGCTAATTGTATGAGATGAATGCATAGTTATATTGTGAATATGTATGCATTTTCAAGAATGTTATGTGTCATTTTGCATGTAAGGATAATGTATGCATTCTTGTGTTGTGGGATTCTTTGTGAATCCGTTGTAGCATCGTGTGCTCGTGTGGAGTGTGAGCGATGACTACAACAAGATTGTGTGCCCATGTGGGGTGTGAGCAATCGGATTGTGTGCCCATGTGGGATGTGAGCAATCCAGAAACATCGTGTGCCCGTGTGGGGTGTGAATGATGGGTGATTTATTCACATTGATTGTGTGCCTGTGTGGAGTGTGAGCAATCGGATTGTGTGCCCGTGTGGGGTGTGAGCAATCCTGAAACATTGTGTGCCCATGTGGGGTGTGAGCAATGGGGAACATCGTATGCCCGACGGGGAGTTACTTTAGGTAACGAGCGATGATTCTATTTGGTTCCTGAGTGAACTTGTTGAATGTTGAGTTGGTACCGCATTGCATCTGCATAGAGTCGTATGTCGATCTCTATGAGTTGCATTTTATACATTGTATGTATATGCTGAAATAAACATGATTATTTATATGTTTATTTGGAATGTTGTGAAATGATTGGTATGTGTGAAGGACATACTTGCAGATATATATATATATATATATATATATATATATATATATATATGCATGTTGATATGTGTATATGTATGTGATTTATACATTGGATGTTAGTGTATGATTTAAACATAGATTGTCGTATGTTTATGCAGAAGGAAAGTAAATGAAGAATAGACATAAACAATATAAGATTTATGTGTATTGGGAATTTATGAATGATTGTGCATGTTGATTGGTAAGTGAAGATACATTGTGATGTATGTGTGTTCTGTGAATGAAATGGTGATAAGTATGCATATAAGTATGCTTTATGTTGTGTATGAATGATATGTTGTGGTGAGAATATGTTGATGTATATGTTATATGTTGAGATATATAATTATATGCAATATTATTATGATAATGTTTCTCACCCTTCTGCTGTTTTCTGATGCTCTACGAGGCATTGCAGATTAGGTGTGCCAAAGTCGTTTTTGTGAAGCTTGTCTTCATGTCTTTTGGCCGGTCGGCTCTGATATATAGCACCGGGTAGTTAGGTGGCCTTGTACCTTTTTGGGGATACATTTGTATATGTATTCGTTGTGGATATGTTTTGTATAACATGTTATGTTTGTACGCTTCTAACTTGTAGATATATTTTGATAAGTTGAAGTTGTTGATGATTTAAGTTTTCCGCTGTGCAATTTATAATTGAGATATGGGTGTAAGGATTGAAATTCCCTTTGTGGATAGCTACCCCATTGTTGCATATCTGTTTGAGCAGGTGTTGTATGTTTTAATTTCACGTAATGTGGCATGCTCCTTTTTATGCTTGATTTAAATTATACTCTGACGAAATTTTATTTATGCCTAAATGATTTAATGTATTATTTGGGGGTATAGAAAGGGGGTGTTACATTAAGTGGTATCAGAGCCAGTGTTCGAGTCAGTTGTGTCTGTCTTGATGTTGTTGTGATTGAACTTTTGTTTAATCTTGTTGTTGTATGGGAATAATAATCAGAATATGGCTGGTAGAAACGACAATGCTATGGTTGCTGCTTTAGAGGCAATGGCTAGAGCGGTGCAGGGAGCGCCGAATGTGAATGCGAATGATGAGTTCAGGAAGAATCAACCGCCGGTTTTCAAGGGGAGGTTTGATCCTGATGGTGCTCAAAACTGGTTGAAGGAAGTTGAGAGAATCTTCCGAGTGATGGATTGTGCTGAGGGAAGTAAGGTGAGGCTTGGTTCTCACATGTTGAAGGAAGAAGCCGATGACTGGTGGGTCGGTAGAAGTCTTGCTTTAGAGGAGGAAGGTGAAGAGATTACATGGGAATTTTTTCGCACCGAGTTCTTGAGGAAGTATTACCCTGAGAGTGTGAAAGGAAAGAATGAGATGGAATTCCTTGAGCTGAAGCAAGGTAGTATGTCAGTGGTTGACTATACTGCTAAATTTGTGGAATTGGTTCAGTTTCATCCTCATTATGTTGCTGCTACTGCTGAGTTTTCTAAGTGCATTAAGTATGAGAATGGTTTGCGTCTTGAGATTAAGCAAGTTGTGGGATATCAGAGGATCAGAAGGTTTTCGGATTTGACTGAATGTTGTAGGATCTTTGAAGAGGATAGTAAAGCTCGTTCTACGCACTATAAGAGTGTGAATGAGAAGAGAGGGAAGTAACAGGTTCGAAGTGGACCTTATGTGAGACCCGCTGATAAGGGCAATCATAGGGGAAGCTTTGACAAGAGATCTAGTGGAGGGAGTTCTGGTCCCGTGAAGTGTTACAAGTGTGGCACCTTGGGCCATAAGTCTTTTGAGTGTGGAAAGAATTTGGTGAAGTGTGTTAATTGTGGTGGTCTTGGACATGCTACGACCGAGTGTCGAAGAAGTGTGGTTAAGTACTTTAGTTGTGGTGAAGTTAGCCACATTAGTACTAAGTGTACTAAGCCGAAGCAAGCTCAGGCGGGCGGAAAGGTGATTGCATTAGCAGGGAAGGATACTACTAGTGCAGACCGTTTGATAAAAGGTACATGCTTTATTAATAGTACGCCTTTAGTTACTATTATTGATACGGGAGCGACTCATTCGTTTATTTCTCTTGAGTGCGCTAAGCGTTTGAATTTGTTTATGTCTTCTTGGGGTGGTGAGATGGTTATTGAGACTCCTGCTTCAGGATCGGTAATTGCTTGTTTAGTGTGTGTAAGTTATTCTTTGACCATGTTTGGAAAAGACTTTGTTTTGGATTTGGTTTGTTTGCCGTTGGAAGGTTTGGATGTAATCTTGGGTATGAACTGGTTGTGGTTTAATCGAGTTCATATAGATTGCTATCATAAATTAGTGAGGTTTCCTTCTTTGGATGATGAAGAGGAGAGTTTCCTATCCACAAAAGAGTTGAAGAAACTTTTAGTGGATGAAGCTCAGTTGTTTGGTTTGTTTGCGTCGTTGTCTGTGGAAAATGAAGTGGAGCTTAGTAGGTTCCCAGTGGTGTGTGAATTTCCAGAAGTATTTCCTGACGATATTGTGGATGTACCGCCGGAAAGGGAAATTGAGTTTTCTATTCATCTAATTCCTGGTACTAGAACGATTTCGATGGCACCGTATCGTATGTCAGCTTTAGAGTTGGTAGAATTGAAAAAGCAATTGAATGACTTGTTGGACAAGAGGTTTGTTAGGCTGAGTGTTTCTCCTTGGGGTGCACCGGTATTGTTAGTAAAGAAGAAGGACGGAAGCATGCAGTTATGTATTGATTATCGACAGTTGAATAAGGTGACAATTAAGAACAAGTATCCACTTCCGAGGATTGATGATTTGATGATCAGTTGATTGGTGCGCGTGTTTTTAGTAAGATTGATTTGAGATCAGGATATCACCAGATTCGTGTGAAAGAAGAGGATATTCAAAAGATGGCTTTTAGGACACAATATGGTCACTACGAGTATTCCGTGATGCCATTCGGAGTTTCTAATGCGCCGGGTGTGTTTATGGAATATATGAATCGTATTTTTCATGAACATTTGGATTGTTTTGTGGTTGTGTTCATCGATGACATTTTGATTTATTCTAAGTCTCAAGAAGAGCATTTAAGGATTGTGTTGCAAGTTTTGAGAGAGAAGCGGTTGTATGCTAAGTTATCCAAGTGTGAGTTTTGGTTGACGAAGGTGAGTTTTCTTGGTCATGTTATTTCTGATGGTGGTATTAGTGTGGATCCATCCAAGATTAACGTTGTGATGCAGTGGGAAGTTCCTAGATCGGTTACGGAGATTCGAAGCTTTTTAGGCTTGGCGGGTTATTATCGAAGGTTTATTGAAGGATTTTCAAAGTTGGCACTTCCATTAACGCAGTTGACGTGTAAAGGAAAAGCTTTCATTTGGGATATTCATTGTGAAGAGAGTTTTATGGAGATTAAGAGAAGGTTGACTACGGCTCCGATTTTGATTTTGCCGAATACGACGGAACCATTTGTGGTGTTTTGTGATGCTTCATTGTTTGGGTTAGGTGGTGTTTTGATGCAAGATGGAAAAGTTGTGGCTTATGCTTCGAGACAATTAAGAGTGCATGAAAAGAATTATCCTATGCACGATTTGGAATTAGCGGCTGTGGTTTTTACTCTAAAGATTTGGAGGCATTATTTGTTCGGTGCGAGATTTGAAGTTTTTAGTGATCACAAGAGTTTGAGGTATTTGTTTGATCAGAAAGAGTTGAATATGAGGCAACGAATATGGTTAGAACTTTTGAAGGATTATGACTTTGGTTTGAATTACCATCCGGGTAAGGCGAATGTGGTGGCCGATGCGTTAAGTCGTAAGTTGTTACATATGTCCGCTTTGATGGTGAAAGAATGGGAGCTTTTGGAAGATTTTAGAGATTTGAGTTTGGTTTGCGAGACGACGCCGAGAAGTGTGAGACTTGGTATGCTTCATGTTACGAATGATTTTCTTGCAACCGTTTGTGAAAAACAAAAGTTGGATTTGAAATTTGTTGATTTGATGATGAATGAGAATGAGGATTTCAAGGTTGATAATTTTGGAGTTTTGAGATTTCGTGGACGTATTTGTATTCCCGATGATGTAGAGTTGAAAAAGATGATTTTAGAGGAAGGGCACCAGAGTAATTTGAGTATTCATCCAGGAGCGAACAAGATGTATCAAGATTTGAAGAAGATCTTTTGGTGGCTTGGATTGAAGAGAGATATAGCTCATTTTGTGTATGCGTGTTTGACTTGTCAGAAGTCAAAGGTGGAACATCAGAAGCCGAGTGGTTTGATGCAACCGTTGGATATTCCGGAATGGAAATGGGATAGTATATCGATGGACTTTGTTACGGGTTTGTCGAATACTCAAAAAGGTCATAATGCAATTTGGGTGATTGTTGATAGGCTTACTAAATCTGCTCACTTTATTCCGATGGATATTAGTTATTCTTTGGAGAAGCTAGCCGAGATTTATGTTTCTGTGATTGTGAAGTTACATGGAATTCCTAAGAGTATTGTATCGGATAGAGATCCTAGATTTACATCGAGGTTTTGGGAAAGTTTTCAAAAGGCTTTGGGTTCTAAGCTAAAATTGAGTTCGGCTTACCATCCGCAAACGGACGGTCAAACCGAGAGGACGGTTCAATCGTTAGAGGATTTGTTGCGTGCTTGTGTGCTAGAACAAGGTGGTATTTGGGATAGTTATTTAGCGTTGATTGTGTTCACCTATACTGTAGTACCCATTACTGTGAATTGATCCTCTTGAGGATCTTCTTGTAGTACCCTGGCTGCAGTGGCAGTCCCTTGAACATTTGCTGGAATGTTGACCTCAGGATGGAGGTGTGGTCCAAACACCGGGGGGTTGACATGAGGTTGTACCCTTTCATTGTTGCTTGTTCCAGCAGTCCCTACATGGGGTTCTTCTTGGTTTTGCCTTTCCACCATGGCCCTCAATCTTTCCTGGCTCTGAGCCATGTTGTTCATCACTTCCATAAACTGCGTCATCTGAGTTCTCATTTCCAATCTTTCGTTTGCCATTTGAATTCTGACCTCTGCAAGGTCCTGCTGTACCTGATCCATTTGTATGCCCGGAAGATTGTTACGGGTTGGATATCTGTGCGGACGGTTGAGGGGAAATACTCGGCGCCGAGCAATAGTTCCTGAACATCACAACAGAGTTAGTGGCAATAAAACAAAACCCTACAAAACAAACAAAAGTGTTAGCATGCAATGCAGTTATGCTTATTTGATATCAAGGTATCCGGTTTGGCTCTCAGTTTTGACCCTTCCAAGACCCTTGAAGATGCTGTTGATGTTGCTTTTGAAGTAAATCCGGATGGAACAAACTAATGCATATATTACAAAAACAAATGGTACATAGTTTGTTTTACAAATACAAGCCCTCTGAGGGGTCAAAATACATCACAAGAAAGAAAAATAAAAGTACATGGAATGAAAGCAACAACAAACAAATGGTCAAACACCAAGACCAAACTCATCCTCACGAACTTCCTTGAGAAGTGCTTCGGTCACAGGATCAGCCGGATGTTCCGTGAGATTCCTGATGAGGAGATTCCGGATTGTAACAGCTGCAGTTAGCCTCTTGTGCTGACTTTGGTCTTTTGACCTTTTCACCCCAGCTTTGATCTTCAGTTCTGATATCTCCCTCTGGGCTGCTGCCAGGGCTTCTTGCTGTTCTCTTGCACTAGCTTCCAGTTGCTCCATCTTGTCTTGAACTTTCTTGTCCTCCAGAGTACGGGCTTCGATGATCCTGACCCACCGAGCTTGACTCTCCTTCAAATACAAGTCTGTCCTTGCTCTCTGGAACTGGGCTTCTTTGCAAGCATTCTTCAGGATTTGTTCTCCAGCTTTAGACTTTTTGATATAATCCCCAGACTTCTCAATCTTAACCAGATGCTCCACTCTCAACTTCTCCAATCTCTCAATCTCCCTCATACCCTCACTCCTCTCCTGGAGGGTCTTCTGCAAGGCCTGGGTTAACTTCTCATTTCTCTCCTTCAAGCTCTCAAACTCCTCCAAACTGACAGTGGCAGGTGGTGCTGAAGATGATTCAGGCATATCTTCTATAGTAAAGGGCATCCCAGAGAATTGGGCCCTGGCACGGGACCATTCATAATATTGTGCTGATGCCACATTGTTGCACTTCCCTAGGATGGTCATTCCCTTGGTTTGAACATTATCCCAGGCCCAGGCAGCCTGCCTAACAGTAGCCAGATTAATCTTGTTCTCACAATAAAGAGTTTCAACCAAGTCCTGTGCCTTGGGAGTGTGGACCAGTGCATAGCCCAGTTGCCTTTTGAACAGCAGAGGATTGTAATTAATGCTACCCTTAACTCCTATCAGGGGTACATTAGGGAAATGCCCACAACTGGTGATGGTATCCCTGCCTTTGGTGCTTTGAGTGCACCACCTGATATCAGCTGAAGTTAGAGTAGTAAGTCTTCCAGCCCAGTTTCTCTGCTGATGAGGGTTCAAAAATGCATCTGTCCTGGGCAAATGCCTGAGAAGCCAAGTATGGAACAAAGGAGCACAACACCTTACTAATCTTCCCCTCTGCTTTTCATTCCTCTGATGCACTGAATAGTAGAGATCCCCCAATAAAGTGGGCACTGGGTTCTGCAGGATGAAAAGATGGATTGCATTCTTGCTAATGAAACGAGGCTCATCTGCAAACAACACAATTCCATATACACTCAAGGCCAATAAAGCACAGACAGCTTTCCACTCTCCTAAAGAAGCTTTCAGGGTAGCTTGAGAGATCAAGAAATCCAGATGGAAGCCAGGGATTCCAGCTTTGGAAGTCATATGCTGTTCAATCAGGACAGGTTCCAGATGCAAAGCCTTTGCTACTTCTCCATTACCAGGAAAGACCATCTCAGGGTTGAAAGGGATTCCACCCCTGATAGGCAGGCCAACCAATGATGAGTATTCTTCTAATAGAGGGCCCAACTGAAAGTCTTGGAAAGTGAAACATCTCAGTGGGGGATCATAGAACTGAATGCAAGTGTGGATCAGGCTTCTCTGTGAAGGGTCTAGATCCATAACCATATCAAGTATATCTCCATAATGTTCCCTGAACAATGGTATGTGATCTGGAGTGATCAGGGTCTGAATCCTCCTGATGTCAGATAGCTCTGGCTGGAAGAAGTGATAGGTGATGTTGCTCTTTTTAGGAGCCATGATGCTGAAGATGAGTAGAGACAGGTGCTGATGATAACACTGAAAAATGGGCCACTGACTGGCTGATGCAGGCAACTGAAGTAGATAGCTGAAGCAACTGCTGATGAAGATAGGTCAGTACTGAAGATGGGGTCAAAACCAAAACCAAATGAAGATGGATACCCTGAAACACAAATAAGCAAATGTCAATATGATGCAATGTTTATGTATGCAAATGATATGCAAAGGGTTTGTGACTGAGCTGGATCTGATCAATAACTCTGATATAGGTCCAAGACATATTCAAGAATACCAGATGGAGGTCTATAAATCCAGTAACCAAGGTGGGGGACTCAAATAAAGAGCCACATGTCCAGGGTTTTAGAATCACAAGAACTGCCCCAACATGGAGTACTCTTAATCAAGTCAAAGTAACAAGGGTATTCTGAGGTCAAGGTACCTGCAAACCTGTAAACAGCCCAACCCCCTCACAGGTGGTGTTCTAGAACAAGGATCCTCAGACTTGGATCAGTTATGAGAAGTGTAAACACTTCTAACCCGGAGGTACAGTGTTTACAATAACCATAACAATTCCTCCTCTAATTCACCTCAGTTTCTGAAGGTCAATACTAAAAGGTCATCCAGACTTAGCAGGCTTCCCAGATAGCCCTAGCATTGCAGGAAATCTGCAACACAGAGTTCTCAAGAAGAAACCCATATCTGAACCGTGTTTCATATTCCCGCACCAGACCGAAATGGAATGGGAAAGAATATGAACCACTCTAGCCTAGGTGTCACTCAGGTCCCAGGTATAGGACCTTAACTCTCAATGGAACACCCACCCACCAAAGCAAACAAACAGATCCAGCCAGACAGCATGACAGTATGATATATGTAAAGCAATAAAGAAAGCAGATAAACAACTGTACATAAAGTAAAAAATAAACACAAATATACAAACACAAATAAGCACATAACACCCCAGTAAACACAAATCAATCAAGCGCTAGGAGGAACCCACAAAAAGAACCAGAAGCCCTGGTTGCAATATAAGGTATCCCCAGTGAAGTCGCCAAGCTGTCGCTCCCGATAAAATGGGAATAGGCCCAGATAAAGGTACAGACGCGAACGGTCGGCGAGAGGGAACAGTGAGAACACACAGCCGTGAACTCACTGGAGATGAAAAGAGTCGCCAGCTAGGCATTTTTATCCCGAAGGAAAGGCAATGCTGCATAAGCCTGGAAAGATATGGATAAGACGGTTGCGAACCAGAGAGTCTGAGAAAGGGGGTTGGTTACAACCTGGGAAGGTATTAGCACCCAGATTGTCCGCCGTACTCGACGGGATCCACGCTTAAAAGATTTGTGTTTTAAAGGGGTAGTGTCAGTGCAATCTGTGCATAAAGAGCTGGAAAAGAATGTACAGGTGTCAGTGTAAAGGAAGTGTGAAGTGTATAAATGATGTGTCAGTGTAAGGACAAAAGTGAGATGCTCAAGAGAATGAGGCTAAGGAGAATGAAGCTGGAAAGAGGGGGAATATACAGAGACTTTTGTTCGATAACTTGTTAAGTTATGCCTACGTATCCTCTCGTGCAATGAGGAAGTCAGAACACCGTAGTTCGACCCAAAGAGACTGAAAGGTGAATTGACTTGTGAACTGCTTACTTGTCTATGCTCAAGTGTATGACCTGTCTGGCTCAGGTGCTTACTGTCTTGCATTAGACGGAAGAAGCAAGTTCTCGTTTGTGAGTGAATGAGGTGAGAAAAGAATCCCGGAGGAGACGATTATTGTTTGTTTTTGTATTTTCAGTCTTTTACTGCTTTTTGAAGTTTGTCATAAGTTAATGAGCTTAAGTCTAAACCAAAGGGTTAGTAAACTCATCACATCTTCCCTCTGATTAGGGGTAATGAGAATACCTTAAGTGTGAAGTCAGATTCTCACACTTAATCACCATGATGCAGGATTAAGATCATTAACCTACTTGTGATTATTTAGATGTTTTTGTGGTTTTTGTTTAGTGTTGAGTAATGAGGTTAAGCCATAATCAAGGATTAAACAGACTCATTACACCATCCTAATAGAAGGATAATAGATGAGAATGTTTAAGCTGAGGAAAGCTCCTCAACTTAATCCATGATTAGGGATTAAGCTCATGACAAAACAAGCCTTTGATTAGGAGGATTTTAGTTAATGGTGATGATGAAATGTTTTTTATGGTTTGTTAGACAACTTGAGGGGGACTTGTCCATTAACACTAGGGTTAGTCCTTCTTAACCAATTAAGGAAGAATTAGAACCCTAATGCAAGGCCCAAGTTACAAGTGTGGTGTCTTGATATTTATTAAGTGAATTGATTAAGAGATTTAAACACATTAAGGGTTTAACACTTAGGATTAAAGTTATACACTCCATCCTAATAGAAGGATGCAGGCATAAGCTTAATCACAAAGCCTTAAAGCCTTTAGGGTTTAGTCCCTGATTATGAGATGAGAAGAGAAGACTCAAGAGAGACACAAAGGTAAAACTAAGAGGGGAGACTAATCAAAACCCTAATCATTGTCATGCTTGGTTGTTCCTAAGGTTTGTGAGGTTTTCAAGAGAAGATCTTCAATGGAACCACCAGGAAGCAGATGAAAGGATCAAGAGAAGCAAAGTGACTTGCTTCTTTCAAGAAGTCAAGTCACTTGAAGAAAGAAAGTGGGAAGGGGAAGAATGAGCAAGCTCAATCTCAAACACAAAGAAGAATGCAGCAATGGATGCAAGAGAGATGAAAAGAAAAGTTATGAGAAGTGAAGGCAAATCCACTTCTCAGAATCACTTACCACCTGAAAGGGTTAGAAAAGGAATGCAATGCAATGCAAAATGGGATGAGATGACATGATGAGAAACAAATCCAGAAGCATATACATGATGCTAATGATGCTATGAGATGCTGCAAACATGAGGCAGCACATGGAAATGATCATACAAGTTCATGAATGCAAATGAAGCAAGTTGAGACACATGAACATACATGAAAAGTTATGAAGTGCAAATGGCATACAATATGGCAAATACATGGTACAATGATCAAACATGCTTGCAATATGTCTTATGATGTCAAATGAATCACATGGATGCTTGAAATGTCATGGCAAGTCATATTATGCAAGAGAATGCAAGATGGATGCATATGGAAAGCCCAAATTAGGGTTTATGAACCAAACATCAAACAAAAACCAAAAACAGAAGCAAACCCTAAGATAAAAAATGGAAAATGCCACACAAAGGACCCCTAATCCTATACTAAACCAATGCCCAAAGGAGAGGCCTCAACCCTTAACCAATCTCAAGTTATGATTTTTACAAGTTTCTAGGGTTTTTAGGGTTTCTAAACAAGAAAATTACCAAACAAATGGAAAATGAAAGATCAAATCTTGGCCATTTAATCTTACAAACTACATGCTAAACACAATGCAATGCAAGAAGAATCAATGTCCAACTCCTCATGGATAGGCAGAAATGATTTTTGGAATTTTGGATCAAAATAATGCACAAAAATGATTTTAATTCAATGAAAAATTCTCAAAATGCATCAAGATCAAAAAATAAATTTGGTTTGAAGGTTGGACAATGTTTCTAAATGTCTTAGAACATTTCATGAATTTTTTGGTGATTTTTAAATACCTAGAAGTATTTTTAATAAATTAATTTCCATTAATCAATTAAAAATAATCTTTTAAATATTTAAAAATACTTTTTTAATGCTAAAAATAAAAACAAAAATATTTTTGTGTCCTAAAAATTAATAAAACTCTCAAGAAAAAGTTTCATAATTTTTAGACATTTTTTACTATTTTAAATAAATTATGCAAGTTAAATGAAAAGAAATGAAATAAAAACAAAATAAAATGGAAAGTAAACAGGATGGAGGGCCAGGATTGAGTCTGGGTTTGAAAACGTTGACTGCGCGCGCCATCTGATGGCCCAAATTAAAACTGATTTAATCTCAATTAATTAAATAAATAATGAGGATTAGGGTTTAATGACTGCATCTCAGCCATACACACGCGCGCGAAGTCAACTTTTTCAACGCATCCAACGTCCCAGATTCAAATGCACTTAATGACTGAGATTATGCCCTAATGATTTTCAGGTGGCCGGAGAAGACCTCCGGTCATCTTCTCCGGTGGGAAGCCCACCTGAAAATCCCTAAAACTCTCAAAACCTAACTAAAATGAAATCTAAAAACATGGAAATGATCCCCACAACTTGCTGAATCAAAACCCCAAGCCCAAACTCATTTATTTTTCCTGGAATTCATGAATCGAACAAAACAATTTTTAGGTCAACAGAGTTTCAGAAAGCAATTAAACTCTCATCTCTCAACCATTTTCAAAAGCAATGACATCAGGATGATCAGTGAAGCACATAGAACAACTTAAGAACTTAAAAAACGATTTCTGGAAAAAATGTTCTTGAGCTACCTGAGTTTCGAAGCTTTCAATCCTGCCACTTTCTGACCTCCCCTCTTGATGCAATCCACTCCACTTGATCCCCTGATGATGCTTGAATGCTTAGAAGGAGTTTAAGTTGGCTGGTTTGAGAGATTGAACAAGTTCTGTTCAAGCTCAGTTGAAAATGGTGATGGTGATTCAGGCTGTTTCAGGTCAATGTGAGTGGTTCTTTGTGATCAGGATGGTGAGTGGAGAAGGTTTGTGGAGTTTGTTTTAGTGTTTGTGAGCTGTGGAGGGAGTTTCGAATGAAACTGCAAGTTGGAGTGAAAATGGAGAAGCAGTGTTCTTGCTGGATTCAGGCTTGGGCTTTGCTTGGTTTAGGCTCTATGAAGCATGGTGAGATGATTAGTAAAGCTGGTTTGAATGTTTGTGAGCTGGGCAGAGAGATTCGAAGAGAAATGCCAATGGGGTGTGTTTGTGAAATGTCTTTCTATGGAGTGTTTCAGCCTGGCTTGGTGTATGAAATGGCTAGCATTTTGTCCACATAAACATCTCTCATTGGTCAGATGATGTGACCTGCCCTTTATTGATTGGTATGGCCACTTTTGCAAATTGTCAACTTTTTGTAAGGAAAGGTATGGCTTGGTGCTAGGCTTGGTACAAGGGCTAGGGCTGGCGCAGCATGGTGAGGTGAGATGCTAGGAAGGTTCAGCAACCAATGTAGCAAGTGGTAGGAAGTATGATCATGAGTTTTGCAAGTTGTTGCTCTTTGGTTCACATGTGATCATCTTGCTACACAAGCCATGAACATGAGAAATTCTTGGTCCAAATCTGATTTTTATGTCACATAGAATGTTTGTGCATTGGTTTGAAGCCAACTAGAAGTTACAACTTGCCTTGAAACATGATTTTGCAAATTTTCCATTTAGTGCACTTCTTGAAAATCAATGATTTTTGCCAACTTTGTCACACCATAACTTTTGATCCAAAATGAGTTAGGTCATGTTCTTGTACTTTTTGAAAAGGGAAAGATGTATTCTACAACTTTCATGACCAAAGTTTTTCCATTTGAAGCATTTTTGGATCAAAAATCAAGGCTTGAAAAATGACATAAAATGACACATTCTTGAAAAGTCAACTATGCCCAAAAAGTCAACATTTGCAAAAACTCCAAATTCTTGATTTTTGTGGACTTCAACCTTCTTCCATGATCAAATAAAGACCATATACACTCAAAATGATGAAGATCACCCCTTGGTTGGGTCACTGGGGGCCTCAGATGCCCTGATTTTGCACTGACTTGTCTGAAAAGTCAACCCTTGATCAGATGACTTCCCCATGGAATTTCTTCATGAAAATTGATATGCATACTCCCTATACCATATAGAGACCAATGGAAACAAGAATGACCAAAAAATTTGGAGTTATGGCCTCTGAAACCAAAACCCTAATTTTAGGTCAACTGTGCAGTTAAACCTGGCTCTGCATCCATACCAATCCCAGTTCTTGTGATTCTTTTGCAATCTTGACTTTGAGAGGATGTAATATGATATAAGAACACACATGGACCCCTTTGAAGTGATTGATGGCCTTTGGAGTGGCTCAGGAGGCTCCTGGATTGCTCAGATCACAAACCCTAGATGCAGATGATTTAGAATCTATGCAGTGAATCAAAAATGAGATATGAGATGATATGATTGTGTTTATGCATATGAGATGATCAAAAGCCATGGTGTGAATGGGTGAGGGCAAATTTGGGGTGTTTACAGCTGCCCCTATTCAAACATGAGTTAGCTGTGCAGGTTGTAAGCAACGGCTTATCAGGCAAACAAGATAACTTGTGGTTGAATACCAAAGACAGTCCAAAATTTGCACTCACAAAAATGAAGAAGAAAAGGGATATAGATTGAAAAAGAAAATAAAGTATATTGTAAAGTGTGGGCGACGGAGGACGACCGTCGAGCAGAGGACGACTGCTGGGTAAAGAGCAATGACGGGGACGGCCGACATGCTGGGAAGGTGCTGAAAATAAAGCAATGACGGGGACGGCCGACATGCTGGGGATAAAAGGTAAAGCTAAGACGGGGACGACCGACTAGCTGGGGAAAATAAAATATTATGATGGGGACGGCCATCAAGATAAAGTTGTAAAATTCTCTGGGGATCAATGAAACATGACGGGGACGGCCATCAAGTTCACAAAGCAAAGTAACCAACGATGGGGACGGCCATCGGGCTAAAAAGGGAAAAGGGACCACGACGGGGACGGCCATCGGGTTAAAGAATAAATGAAATAAACAGATGATGGGGTACGGCCATCAAAGGTGAAGGACGATCACCTAGCAGGGGACGGCTGCTCTGTTGGGAAAGAAATATGATGGGGACGGCCATCAAAGGTGGAGGACGACCACCTGGCAGGGTACGGCTGCCGAAAATATCGCGACATAGGACGAATGCCGGATAGAAAAGGTCAACGATGGGGACGGCCATCGGACGAGCATGATGGAGGACGACCATCAAGAGGTGGAGGACGACCACCTAGCAGGGGACGGCTGCTCTCAGGTTTATCATGACATAGGACGAATGCCAGATAACCAAAATCAACAATGGGGACGGCCATTGGATAAAATGATGAAGGACGATCATCAAAGGGTGGAGGACGACCACCTAGCAGGGGACGGCTGCTAAATATAACGATGGGGACGGCCATCGGATGAGCATGATGGAGGACGACCATCAAGAAGTGGAGGACGACCACTCAGCAGGGTACGGCTGCTCTCAGGGTTTATCGTGACACAGGACGAGTGTCAGATAAAAAGAAATTTTGTTTGTTGGCGATCTACTGGGGAATAGTAAACACGGACGAGTGTTTATATTCAAGAAACAAAAGTATAAGTGTTTGGTATTGTGTATAGATTAAAGATGCGGACGAGCATCCTTAAGACTGCGATACGGACGAGTATCGGGTAGAAGCAAATACTGACACGTGTTCAGAGATGATGATACGGACGGGTATCAACTAGTTAACAACGAACACGGACGAGTGTTGAATCTGAGGGGATTTGAGTGGTATATACAAGATACGGACGAGTATCTGTATAAGTGTAACACGAGTAGTGAGTATGAGTTTTGCATAGATGAGTGTTTAACTGCTGGGGAGAGTGACACGGACGAGTGTCAAAGGGAGAAGAGTATAGCATGTACAAAGTGTTTAGGCGACTGCGCTGGGGATATGACACGGACGGGTGTCAAAGAGAAAAGAGTGTAATATGGACAAGTATCTGATATACAAAGTGTAGGCGACTGCGCTGGGGATATGACACGGACGGGTGTCAAGAAAGTGTATATAGGTATATGTAAGTGCAAAGAGGATGTCTTTGGATTTCTGCTGGTGATATGACACGGACGGGTGCCAGGAAGCATCCGTAATACAGGTGGTATCGTTTGTAAAGAGTGTTCAGGCGACTTACTGGGGAAAGGTGGCACGGACGGGTGTCACAATGAGTATGTATACTGGTGTTTGTGAAGGTGAGGCAACTGCTTTTGCTGGGGACTATGGGGGGATTTTTCTGTACGTTGATGAACTGTCATTACTCACAAGTATTGATTCAGAGCATGGCTTATGATTATGCTATGTGTTTGATTTTTTGCCGTAATGCTCCGTGTTAAAACGGAATGCTACGCTTTGTGGGTGAACATGATGCGAATGCTATGATTATGCAAAGATACCAAACCGGGATCCGGGTCCCGCTGCTGCGAAGATCTCTGGCCGATCTGCTTGAAATGGACATCCCAGCTGGGGATGAGATCATCGGTAGATCTAACGAGATGCTATCTGCTTGGGGATATGGGTCATTGATAGACCTATCCTTATAAATGAGAGACCCAGCTGGGGTTTGTAGAAGCTTTCTTCACTCTGTTGTGATCTTCTATGCGTTGCTCTTCTGAATAGAGGCTGAGAATTCTGTGGGGAGATGATTCCCTGACTTTTATACTCGGCTGAGGGCGAGATGGTAACTCGACTGGGGATAAAGAGAGATCATTGAGAGACCTCCTTAGGGATTCCGTTGAAAAGGATCCTTGACTCAGCCGGGGATATGGGCACCTCCTGTGATACCTGCCCATTCTGATGGGGATAAGTAATAAGTGGCCAACTCAGCTGGGAGAAGTCATGGGAGGCAACTCAGCTGGAGAGAGAGCACTGCGGGTGCTAACATTGAGTGTGGATTTGCCAGCTTGCTGGGATAAAGTTTTCATGCCCCGAGTTGCATTCTGGATACCTGCAATCCTGAAAAAGATAGAGAAACGCACAAGGTAATCCCGAGGTATCCCTTACTGGATTCCGTCATAGGAGTTTAGATACTTCTGAGAGTAAGCATATTTCCTGCAAGCATGTTTTTATTTGAAGATAAGCATCTGTATTCTTATGCAATCAGTTTTTTCTTTTAAGACATCAGACATTTTTTGCAAATAAAAATGTACAAAACGAGACATGACTGAAAATCTGATTTTATTAATTCATATGCCCTGAATTGGCGAGATACAGTCAAAGGAACATATCCCCTGAAATGAGGAGATCGTTACAAATTGAGAAACAAAATGTTGGCAGTGTTGATGACGCTTTGAGGAGCTTCCTCTTCACTATGACCCGTATGACTCTTGACGTTCCCCTTATCTTGCTTTTTGAAGAATGTTGATTCTGATTGGAGCTTGATCCTTTTGAAGCTTACCAAGTTGTAGGTGATACAGACGAATTCAGAATGCAGTTGTTCGCTTATTCCCTTATTTTGCATGGATCGCCCTTTCGGGTTTTCAATCCATCGGGATACCCATTTTTGCCTGAGTCGTCCAATGCGGCTTTTCAACTCAGCGGGTGTACATTTTCTTGTTTATTTTCCCTTACTTTTGCCCGAGTCTTTTATTCTGTTTTTGACTCGCCGGGATGCCCTATTTTTGCCTGGACTTACATTCTGTTTTTATGTCCAGCGGGTCATTTTTTACGCGAAGTATTTTTTAACTGCATCTGAATTCACAGGGGACGGGAAATCTTCACCATCCATGGTGCTGAGCATCAGTGCTCCACCTGAGAAAACTTTCTTTACTACAAATGGTCCTTCATAATTTGGAGTCCACTTGCCCCTGTGGTCTGTATGAGGAGGGAGGATTCTTTTCAGCACAAGATCTCCTACTTGGTACTCTCGATGCCTGACTTTCTGATCGAAGGCTTTCTTCATTCTTTTCTGATACAACTGCCCATGACAGATTGCAGCCAATCTTTTCTCTTCAATCAGACTCAGTTGTTCGTATCTAGACCTAACCCATTCTGCTTCGTTCAGCTTAACATCCATCAGTACTCGTAGAGAGGGTAATTCAACCTCGACTGGTAGGACTGCCTCCATACCATACACAAGTTGATACGGTGTTGCCCCAGTGGATGTTCTGATTGACGTGCGGTACCCATGCAAGGCAAACGGTAGCATCTCATGCCAGTCCTTGTAGGTGATTACCATCTTCTGCACAATCTTCTTGATATTCTTATTTGCTGCCTCAACAGCGCCGTTCATCTTTGGCCTGTAAGGAGAAGAGTTGTGATGTTGAATCTTGAAGTCCCGGCACAGATCTGCCATCATTTTGTTGTTGAGATTGGAACCATTATCAGTAATGATTCGCTCGGGCACTCCATACCGACAGATGATATCTCTTTTCAGAAATCTGGCTACCACTTGTCTTGTGACGTTTGCATATGAGGCTGCTTCAACCCATTTGGTGAAATAGTCAATGGCAACCAGGATGAATCTGTGGCCATTCGAAGCAGTCGGTTCAATCTTACCAATCATGTCAATGCCCCACATAGCAAAGGGCCAGGGTGAAGACATGATGTTCAAAGGATTGGGAGGTACATGCACTTTATCTGCATAGATCTGGCATTTGTGGCATTTTCTGGCATAAGCACAACAGTCTGCATCCATTGTGATCCAGTAATAACCTGACCTTAGCAACTTCTTAGCCATGGCATGCCCTCCTGCATGGGTACCAAAAGATCCTTCGTGCACTTCGTGCATCAACAAATCTGCTTCCGTCTTGTCAACACATCTGAGGAGTACCATATCAAAGTTCCTTTTGTATAAAGACCCATCAGCGTTCAGAAAGAAACTACCAGCAAGCCTTCTCAAAGTCTTCTTATCATTGGAAGATGCCCCAGGTGGGTATGTTTGATCCTCTAAGAAGCACTTAATGTCATGGAACCAAGGCTTATCATCTTTGACAACATCTGCTGCGAACACATATGCTGGTCTGTCAAGTCTGGACACTGAAATCTGTGGTACAAAGTTGGCAGTCTGAACTTTGATCATGGACGAAATGGTAGCCAGAGCATCTGCAAGCTGATTCTCGTCCCGAGGGATATACTCAAGCTTGACTGTTGTGAAGAAAGTCAATAACCTCCTTGTATAATCCCTGTAAGGTATCAGATGATCCTGGTGTGTGTACCATTTGCCGTTGGTTTGATTGATTACCAAAGCTGAATCTCCGAATACGGTCAATGTCTTGATCCTGAGGTCAATGGCTTCCTCAAGGCCCATAATGCAAGCTTCGTATTCAGCTTCGTTGTTAGTGCAGTTGAAAGTGAGTTTTGCCGAGAAAGGCATGTGAACTCCTTTAGGTGTAATGAGTACTGCACCAACACCACGACCATTCATGTTAACAGCCCCATCAAACATCATAGTCCATTCTTCTTCCGGGTCGGGCCCTTCAGTGCGAACAGGCTCTTCATGATCTTTTGCTTTTATGAACATGATGTCTTCATCCGGGAAGTCGAACCTCATAGGCTGGTAATCATCAATGGGTTGCTCAGCAAGATATTCAGACAATACACTGCCCTTGATGGCTTTCTGAGATGTGTACTGGATGTCATATTCTGTAAGAATCATTTGCCATCTTGCAACCCGTCCGGTAAGAGCTGGCTTCTCAAATATGTACTTGACCGGGTCCATTTTTGAGATCAGTAAGGTAGTGTGAGTCAACATATACTGTCTCAGTCGGCGAGCAGCCCACGCTAAAGCACAGCAAGTCTTCTCGAGCAGTGAATAACGTTGTTCACAGTCGGTAAACTTTTTGCTTAGGTAGTATATTGCATACTCTTTTCGACCAGACTCGTCATGCTGGCCCAGCACACACCCCATTGACTCTTCTAATACTGTCAAGTACATGATCAGAGGTCTTCCTTCAACTGGAGGCATAAGGATTGGAGGTTCTTGTAAGTATTCTTTGATCTTGTCAAAAGCCCTTTGGCAGTCTTCGTTCCACCTGACCGTCTGTTCTTTTCTTAACAGCTTGAACAAGGGTTCACAGGTTGCTGTAAGGTGGGATATGAACCGTGAGATGTAGTTCAATCGACCTAAGAACCCTCGAACTTCTTTCTCTGTTTTCGGTGCAGGCATCTCTTGAATAGCTTTGACTTTATCAGGGTCAACTTCAATCCCCTTCTCGCTTACAATAAAGCCCAGCAGCTTACCAGATCGCACCCCGAATGTGCATTTGTTGGGGTTCAACTTCAGTTGGTACTTCCTCAGACGCTTGAACAGTTTCAGTAGATTCACCAAGTGGTCTTCTTCAGTAAGGGACTTGGCAATCATGTCATCCACATAACATTCTATTTCTTTATGGATCATATCATGGAATAATGTCACCATAGCCCGTTGATATGTTGCACCAGCATTCTTCAGCCCGAATGGCATCTCCTTGTAACAGAACGTGCCCCAGGGTGTGATGAAGGTTGTCTTCTCCATGTCTTCAGGTGACATTTTGATCTGATTGTATCCTGAAAATCCGTCCATGAAGGAGAATACCGAGAACTGAGTCGTGTTATCTACCAATACATCAATGTGAGGTAAAGGGAAATCATCTTTCGGGCTGGCTCTGTTCAGATCCCGGTAGTCAACACACATCCTTACTTTGCCGTCTTTCTTAGGCACAGGTACTATATTAGCAACCCACGGTGGATAACTAGTTACAGCAAGGAACCCGGCGTCCCATTGCTTTTGTACCTCTTCCTTGATTTTCATAGCCATGTCTGGACGAGTACGGCGTAGTTTCTGTTTAACCGGCGGGCATTCTTCTCTCAAAGGCAGCTTGTGCACAACAATATCGGTATCCAACCCTGGCATATCTTGATACGACCAAGCAAACACGTCCACATACTCTCGAAGCAGGTCAATCAGTTGTCTCTTCACTGAATCTTGTAGGCAGGCCCCGATTTTAACTTCTTTCACGTCTTCGTCTGTACCAAGATTGATCACTTCGACCTCCTCCTGGTGAGGAGTAATAGCCTTTTCCTCTTGTCTCAACAACCTGGCTAGCTCTTCAGGAAGCTCATACTCTTCTTCAACCCCTTCATCAGCTTGATTGATTGGATTGTCAAAGTCATACGAAGTCATAGCCGTGCTGTTGTCGGTGCTGTCTGGAAGGCACTCTCTGCAAGGGTTTAGTTTGTTTATTTTAGTGATTTGATTTTAATCTTGCTTTTAGAAAGGTGAAATAAAGTCGTCATTTTGAAAACACTGCCATTTATTTTTTGTACAAAAAGAAAAATGGAAAAACAGTGAGCGGAAAAGGAAAAGACTCATTTGCAAAAAGATGTCTGATATTTCATTGATTAATCTTGTTTGCACAAAAAGTACAGATGGCCCGATCACAAAATGAGTCTTGTCATCTTGGGCAAGATGCAAGACTTTGATGCATGCTATAAAAATAAAGGAAATAATAATTACTCTGCATGAGTAACTCTTATAATTTCCTGGGAAGACCAGTTTGAGATACTGCTCCCCGGGATCTTTGGACGAATCCAGCTTTCCAGGTTGCGTTCTTCTTCCAGCTCGTCTTCCAAACAGTTGACAGCATCAGGGGTGAGCATCCCCCCACTCACAAAGTTGGGCTCTTTTGCAGCCTCTGCTTGATCTTGTTGAGTCGGTTTGTAACCCAACCCAAATCTGTCCTCTTTCTTCTCCACCGATAGCAGTTTGCCCCAGCCTTGGGCGTTTCCTCCCTCAACAACCTTCCGGGCTTGTTGGTATGATGATATTGAAGTACCAGGTACAGCAGATGTTTCATTGATGTTCAAGGCTTCGAAACCTTGGCTCATTGTTTCATGGATCTCCCCATCCATCTCAATGTACTTATAAGTAGCCAGGTGGCTGACAAAAATGTCCTCTTCTCCACAGATTGTAACGATTTGACCCTCCCACTCATATTTTAACTTCTGGTGAAGGGTAGAGGTCACGGCGCCAGCGGCGTGAATCCATGGCCTACCCAATAGACAGCTGTAGGCAGGCTGTATATCCATCACGTAGAAGGTCGTTTGGAAGGTCTGCGGGCCAATCGTTATGGGCAATTCAATCTCTCCCAGAACCGATCTCTTTGAACCAGCAAAGGCTCTTACCACCAGGTTGCTGGGTCTCAATGCCAATCCATCATATTCTAGCTTCACCAGGGCCTTTTTGGGTAAGACATTGAGGGATGACCCCGTGTCTACCAACACATGTGAAAGGACAACACCTTTACATTCCATGGTTATGTGCAAGGCTTTGTTATGGTTGCGGCCCTCCACTGTCAAATCAGTATTGGTGAACCCTAGTCCGTGACTAGCATTAACATTTCCGACTATAGCTTCCAGCTGATTGACAGTGATCTCTTCAGGCACGTAAGCTGCGTGCAAGACTTTGAGTAGTGCATTCCGATGGGCCTCGGAGCACATAAGCAATGATAGGATGGAGATCTTGGAAGGCGTCTGATGAAGCTGATCCACTACTTTATAATCACTCTTTTTGATGATTCGCATGAACTCATCAACCTCTTGGTCAAAGGGTGTCTTCAAGGCTTCTTTAACGGTCTGCTCTTCCTGCACCAAGCTTTTTCCTTTTGCCTTAGCAGCAGCTTCTGCTTCGGCAGTGGGTCTTTGAATTTGTGGAGCGAAAAGACGTCCGCTTCGAGTGAAGCCTCCGCCTCCTCCCACATTGTCAATTTGTGGTGCAGGGGTTGATGATTCAAAAGTGATTCTTTGTCCTTCACAGTACAGGTCAGAGCCGTAATGCCAAGGAATGTCATTACTGCTCTCATAAGGTACTGGTCCAGGCACTGTGACAGTGACTGGACTGATGGCGGCTGCAGAAGGTACTGTGATAGTTTGCGGATCATAATAAATCGTAACTGGCGCTCTGATGGGAGCAACACTTTCTGAGTTGTAGGCAGAGTTGTTTTCAGGATCATAAAATATTGTGACAGTTGAGACATCTTCAGAGTTTGTTGCTGGAGTTGTAGGAGACATTGTCGGAAGGATGGATGTTGTTGTTGTAGGAGATTCAAATTGGAGTGGTGCTGGAGTTGTAGAAGGAACATTCATTGATGTCTGATCAGTTGAAATGACAGATGAAGTACTTGTTGATGAAACCGAAGAATTGTCAGGAACAATGGTTGTTGCAGTTGTAGGAGGTTCTGGAGTTGTTGCTGATGAGATTGCTGGATTTGTAGGAAATGATGTGGTGATCTGAAGCTGGCCACTCTGAATGAGACCATCTATGCCATTCCTCAAATTATCGCACCCATTTACCGAAATATTGCAGTAGGCACACCCTAACTCACACCCCGGGAACATTTGACATTCGAGGAGTTGAGCCTTGATTTCTACCAACGGTGTCCGGATCTGACCCACACTGGTTATTAAATAAGACGGCTTGTCTTCTTCAATAGCGTTAATCCTGGGACCATCGTGGTTTGGCATGGGGTTCTTATTGACATTGGGTGGTGGTGCGAAATTCAGAGCTTTTGAGTCCACCAGGTCTTGTACCTTCATATGCAGAGCTCTGCACTTTTCTGTACTGTGGCCAGGTGCGTTTGAATGGAAGGCACATCTGGCGTTGGAGTCGTAATTCCTGGGTAAACTGTTGGGATCTGGAGGTGCCAACGTCCTTAGCTCAACTAGGTTGAGTTTCAAGAGTTGTGGCAGCAATGTAGCATATGGCATAGGGATCGGATCGATTACCCTGTTGGCTTGAGAAGGCCTCTGTTGGAATGGCCTTTGCTGGTTATTGTTGTTGGTGTTGCTGTTGTTGTAATTTCTCGGAGGATACTGATTCTGTTGGTGGTACTGAGGTTGCTGCTGATAGTTTTGCTGCGGAGGTTGATAAACTGGTTGAGGATGAGCTGGAGCGGGAATGGTGACTGCTGCCACAGATCTATGCACATATTGGGGCCTGCCCCTGTTGGTGTGGATGGCACTAGTCTCGCCAGTTCTTCTCGGGCCTGCAAAAGGCTTTCTTGTACTACTGGACGAGCTTGCTCCGTTGTCAGAAATCTTGCCCATTTTTAACAGGCTCTCGATTCTCTCCCCGGCTATGACAACATATGCGAAGCTAGTGGAAGAGAAAGCAGCCAGCCTATCAATATATGTCCCTTGAAGGGTGTTCATAAACATGTCTGCCATTTCCCTTTCAGACATGGGTGGCTGAACAGCAGCAGCCAATTGCCTCCATCTCTGGGCATATTCTCGGAAACTTTCTCTTGACGACTGTGACATTCCCATTAGGAGGGTCCTGTTGGGTGCCATATCTAAGTTGTACTGATACTGTCTGATAAAGGCCTCTGCCAGGTCCTTCCAGCATCTGATAGTTGTCCTTGTCAAGTGAGAGTACCATTCTCTTGACGCTCCAGTCAAGCTATCCTCGAAATAGAACATCCAGAGCTTCTCATCCATTGTATAGGCCTTCAGCCTTCCCAGAAATGACTGTAAGTGAGTCCGGGGGCATGAAGTCCCGTTGTATTTTTCAAAACAAGGAGGCTTGAACTTATGGGGGATCCTGACCCCGTCTACCAAGCCCATGTCCATGACATCGAAGCCCAAAGAGTTTTGAGATTCTAAGGACCTCAATTTCTCAGCTATCTCATCCAACCTTCTATCATAAGCTTCCTCCCCAGCACCCATTACTGTGAATTGATCCTCTTGAGGATCTTCTTGTAGTACCCTGGCTGCAGTGGCAGTCCCTTGAACATTTGCTGGAATGTTGACCTCAGGATGGAGGTGTGGTCCAAATACCGGGGGGTTGACATGAGGTTGTACCCTTTCATTGTTGCTTGTTCCAGCAGTCCCTACATGGGGTTCTTCTTGGTTTTGCCTTTCCACCATGGCCCTCAATCTTTCCTGGCTCTGAGCCATGTTGTTCATCACTTCCATAAACTGCGTCATCTGAGTTCTCATTTCCAATCTTTCGTTTGCCATTTGAATTCTGACCTCTGCAAGGTCCTGCTGTACCTGATCCATTTGTATGCCCGGAAGATTGTTACGGGTTGGATATCTGTGCGGACGGTTGAGGGGAAATACTCGGCGCCGAGCAATAGTTCCTGAACATCACAACAGAGTTAGTGGCAATAAAACAAAACCCTACAAAACAAACAAAAGTGTTAGCATGCAATGCAGTTATGCTTATTTGATATCAAGGTATCCGGTTTGGCTCTCAGTTTTGACCCTTCCAAGACCCTTGAAGATGCTGTTGATGTTGCTTTTGAAGTAAATCCGGATGGAACAAACTAATGCATATATTACAAAAACAAATGGTACATAGTTTGTTTTACAAATACAAGCCCTCTGAGGGGTCAAAATACATCACAAGAAAGAAAAATAAAAGTACATGGAATGAAAGCAACAACAAACAAATGGTCAAACACCAAGACCAAACTCATCCTCACGAACTTCCTTGAGAAGTGCTTCGGTCACAGGATCAGCCGGATGTTCCGTGAGATTCCTGATGAGGAGATTCCGGATTGTAACAGCTGCAGTTAGCCTCTTGTGCTGACTTTGGTCTTTTGACCTTTTCACCCCAGCTTTGATCTTCAGTTCTGATATCTCCCTCTGGGCTGCTGCCAGGGCTTCTTGCTGTTCTCTTGCACTAGCTTCCAGTTGCTCCATCTTGTCTTGAACTTTCTTGTCCTCCAGAGTACGGGCTTCGGTGATCCTGACCCACCGAGCTTGACTCTCCTTCAAATACAAGTCTGTCCTTGCTCTCTGGAACTGGGCTTCTTTGCAAGCATTCTTCAGGATTTGTTCTCCAGCTTTAGACTTTTTGATATAATCCCCAGACTTCTCAATCTTAACCAGATGCTCCACTCTCAACTTCTCCAATCTCTCAATCTCCCTCATACCCTCACTCCTCTCCTGGAGGGTCTTCTGCAAGGCCTGGGTTAACTTCTCATTTCTCTCCTTCAAGCTCTCAAACTCCTCCAAACTGACAGTGGCAGGTGGTGCTGAAGATGATTCAGGCATATCTTCTATAGTAAAGGGCATCCCAGAGAATTGGGCCCTGGCACGGGACCATTCATAATATTGTGCTGATGCCACATTGTTGCACTTCCCTAGGATGGTCATTCCCTTGGTTTGAACATTATCCCAGGCCCAGGCAGCCTGCCTAACAGTAGCCAGATTAATCTTGTTCTCACAATAAAGAGTTTCAACCAAGTCCTGTGCCTTGGGAGTGTGGACCAGTGCATAGCCCAGTTGCCTTTTGAACAGCAGAGGATTGTAATTAATGCTACCCTTAACTCCTATCAGGGGTACATTAGGGAAATGCCCACAACTGGTGATGATATCCCTGCCTTTGGTGCTTTGAGTGCACCACCTGATATCAGCTGAAGTTAGAGTAGTAAGTCTTCCAGCCCAGTTTCTCTGCTGATGAGGGTTCAAAAATGCATCTGTCCTGGGCAAATGCCTGAGAAGCCAAGTATGGAACAAAGGAGCACAACACCTTACTAATCTTCCCCTCTGCTTTTCATTCCTCTGATGCACTGAATAGTAGAGATCCCCCAATAAAGTGGGCACTGGGTTCTGCAGGATGAAAAGATGGATTGCATTCTTGCTAATGAAACGAGGCTCATCTGCAAACAACACAATTCCATATACACTCAAGGCCAATAAAGCACAGACAGCTTTCCACTCTCCTAAAGAAGCTTTCAGGGTAGCTTGAGAGATCAAGAAATCCAGATGGAAGCCAGGGATTCCAGCTTTGGAAGTCATATGCTGTTCAATCAGGACAGGTTCCAGATGCAAAGCCTTTGCTACTTCTCCATTACCAGGAAAGACCATCTCAGGGTTGAAAGGGATTCCACCCCTGATAGGCAGGCCAACCAATGATGAGTATTCTTCTAATAGAGGGCCCAACTGAAAGTCTTGGAAAGTGAAACATCTCAGTGGGGGATCATAGAACTGAATGCAAGTGTGGATCAGGCTTCTCTGTGAAGGGTCTAGATCCATAACCATATCAAGTATATCTCCATAATGTTCCCTGAACAATGGTATGTGATCTGGAGTGATCAGGGTCTGAATCCTCCTGATGTCAGATAGCTCTGGCTGGAAGAAGTGATAGGTGATGTTGCTCTTTTTAGGAGCCATGATGCTGAAGATGAGTAGAGACAGGTGCTGATGATAACACTGAAAAATGGGCCACTGACTGGCTGATGCAGGCAACTGAAGTAGATAGCTGAAGCAACTGCTGATGAAGATAGGTCAGTACTGAAGATGGGGTCAAAACCAAAACCAAATGAAGATGGATACCCTGAAACACAAATAAGCAAATGTCAATATGATGCAATGTTTATGTATGCAAATGATATGCAAAGGGTTTGTGACTGAGCTGGATCTGATCAATAACTCTGATATAGGTCCAAGACATATTCAAGAATACCAGATGGAGGTCTATAAATCCAGTAACCAAGGTGGGGGACTCAAATAAAGAGCCACATGTCCAGGGTTTTAGAATCACAAGAACTGCCCCAACATGGAGTACTCTTAATCAAGTCAAAGTAACAAGGGTATTCTGAGGTCAAGGTACCTGCAAACCTGTAAACAGCCCAACCCCCTCACAGGTGGTGTTCTAGAACAAGGATCCTCAGACTTGGATCAGTTATGAGAAGTGTAAACACTTCTAACCCGGAGGTACAGTGTTTACAATAACCATAACAATTCCTCCTCTAATTCACCTCAGTTTCTGAAGGTCAATACTAAAAGGTCATCCAGACTTAGCAGGCTTCCCAGATAGCCCTAGCATTGCAGGAAATCTGCAACACAGAGTTCTCAAGAAGAAACCCATATCTGAACCGTGTTTCATATTCCCGCACCAGACCGAAATGGAATGGGAAAGAATATGAACCACTCTAGCCTAGGTGTCACTCAGGTCCCAGGTATAGGACCTTAACTCTCAATGGAACACCCACCCACCAAAGCAAACAAACAGATCCAGCCAAACAGCATGACAGTATGATATATGTAAAGCAATAAAGAAAGCAGATAAACAACTGTACATAAAGTAAAAAATAAACACAAATATACAAACACAAATAAGCACATAACACCCCAGTAAACACAAATCAATCAAGCGCTAGGAGGAACCCACAAAAAGAACCAGAAGCCCTGGTTGCAATATAAGGTATCCCCAGTGAAGTCGCCAAGCTGTCGCTCCCGATAAAATGGGAATAGGCCCAGATAAAGGTACAGACGCGAACGGTCGGCGAGAGGGAACAGTGAGAACACACAGCCGTGAACTCACTGGAGATGAAAAGAGTCGCCAGCTAGGCATTTTTATCCCGAAGGAAAGGCAATGCTGCATAAGCCTGGAAAGATATGGATAAGACGGTTGCGAACCAGAGAGTCTGAGAAAGGGGGTTGGTTACAACCTGGGAAGGTATTAGCACCCAGATTGTCCGCCGTACTCGACGGGATCCACGCTTAAAAGATTTGTGTTTTAAAGGGGTAGTGTCAGTGCAATCTGTGCATAAAGAGCTGGAAAAGAATGTACAGGTGTCAGTGTAAAGGAAGTGTGAAGTGTATAAATGATGTGTCAGTGTAAGGACAAAAGTGAGATGCTCAAGAGAATGAGGCTAAGGAGAATGAAGCTGGAAAGAGGGGGAATATACATAGACTTTTGTTCGATAACTTGTTAAGTTATGCCTACGTATCCTCTCGTGCAATGAGGAAGTCAGAACACCGTAGTTCGACCCAAAGAGACTGAAAGGTGAATTGACTTGTGAACTGCTTACTTGTCTATGCTCAAGTGTATGACCTGTCTGGCTCAGGTGCTTACTGTCTTGCATTAGACGGAAGAAGCAAGTTCTCGTTTGTGAGTGAATGAGGTGAGAAAAGAATCCCGGAGGAGACGATTATTGTTTGTTTTTGTATTTTCAGTCTTTTACTGCTTTTTGAAGTTTGTCATAAGTTAATGAGCTTAAGTCTAAACCAAAGGGTTAGTAAACTCATCACATCTTCCCTCTGATTAGGGGTAATGAGAATACCTTAAGTGTGAAGTCAGATTCTCACACTTAATCACCATGATGCAGGATTAAGATCATTAACCTACTTGTGATTATTTAGATGTTTTTGTGGTTTTTGTTTAGTGTTGAGTAATGAGGTTAAGCCATAATCAAGGATTAAACAGACTCATTACACCATCCTAATAGAAGGATAATAGATGAGAATGTTTAAGCTGAGGAAAGCTCCTCAACTTAATCCATGATTAGGGATTAAGCTCATGACAAAACAAGCCTTTGATTAGGAGGATTTTAGTTAATGGTGATGATGAAATGTTTTTTATGGTTTGTTAGACAACTTGAGGGGGACTTGTCCATTAACACTAGGGTTAGTCCTTCTTAACCAATTAAGGAAGAATTAGAACCCTAATGCAAGGCCCAAGTTACAAGTGTGGTGTCTTGATATTTATTAAGTGAATTGATTAAGAGATTTAAACACATTAAGGGTTTAACACTTAGGATTAAAGTTATACACTCCATCCTAATAGAAGGATGCAGGCATAAGCTTAATCACAAAGCCTTAAAGCCTTTAGGGTTTAGTCCCTGATTATGAGATGAGAAGAGAAGACTCAAGAGAGACACAAAGGTAAAACTAAGAGGGGAGACTAATCAAAACCCTAATCATTGTCATGCTTGGTTGTTCCTAAGGTTTGTGAGGTTTTCAAGAGAAGATCTTCAATGGAACCACCAGGAAGCAGATGAAAGGATCAAGAGAAGCAAAGTGACTTGCTTCTTTCAAGAAGTCAAGTCACTTGAAGAAAGAAAGTGGGAAGGGGAAGAATGAGCAAGCTCAATCTCAAACACAAAGAAGAATGCAGCAATGGATGCAAGAGAGATGAAAAGAAAAGTTATGAGAAGTGAAGGCAAATCCACTTCTCAGAATCACTTACCACCTGAAAGGGTTAGAAAAGGAATGCAATGCAATGCAAAATGGGATGAGATGACATGATGAGAAACAAATCCAGAAGCATATACATGATGCTAATGATGCTATGAGATGCTGCAAACATGAGGCAGCACATGGAAATGATCATACAAGTTCATGAATGCAAATGAAGCAAGTTGAGACACATGAACATACATGAAAAGTTATGAAGTGCAAATGGCATACAATATGGCAAATACATGGTACAATGATCAAACATGCTTGCAATATGTCTTATGATGTCAAATGAATCACATGGATGCTTGAAATGTCATGGCAAGTCATATTATGCAAGAGAATGCAAGATGGATGCATATGGAAAGCCCAAATTAGGGTTTATGAACCAAACATCAAACAAAAACCAAAAACAGAAGCAAACCCTAAGATAAAAAATGGAAAATGCCACACAAAGGACCCCTAATCCTATACTAAACCAATGCCCAAAGGAGAGGCCTCAACCCTTAACCAATCTCAAGTTATGATTTTTACAAGTTTCTAGGGTTTTTAGGGTTTCTAAACAAGAAAATTACCAAACAAATGGAAAATGAAAGATCAAATCTTGGCCATTTAATCTTACAAACTACATGCTAAACACAATGCAATGCAAGAAGAATCAATGTCCAACTCCTCATGGATAGGCAGAAATGATTTTTGGAATTTTGGATCAAAATAATGCACAAAAATGATTTTAATTCAATGAAAAATTCTCAAAATGCATCAAGATCAAAAAATAAATTTGGTTTGAAGGTTGGACAATGTTTCTAAATGTCTTAGAACATTTCATGAATTTTTTGGTGATTTTTAAATACCTAGAAGTATTTTTAATAAATTAATTTCCATTAATCAATTAAAAATAATCTTTTAAATATTTAAAAATACTTTTTTAATGCTAAAAATAAAAACAAAAATATTTTTGTGTCCTAAAAATTAATAAAACTCTCAAGAAAAAGTTTCATAATTTTTAGACATTTTTTACTATTTTAAATAAATTATGCAAGTTAAATGAAAAGAAATGAAATAAAAACAAAATAAAATGGAAAGTAAACAGGATGGAGGGCCAGGATTGAGTCTGGGTTTGAAAACGTTGACTGCGCGCGCCATCTGATGGCCCAAATTAAAACTGATTTAATCTCAATTAATTAAATAAATAATGAGGATTAGGGTTTAATGACTGCATCTCAGCCATACACACGCGCGCGAAGTCAACTTTTTCAACGCATCCAACGTCCCAGATTCAAATGCACTTAATGACTGAGATTATGCCCTAATGATTTTCAGGTGGCCGGAGAAGACCTCCGGTCATCTTCTCCGGTGGGAAGCCCACCTGAAAATCCCTAAAACTCTCAAAACCTAACTAAAATGAAATCTAAAAACATGGAAATGATCCCCACAACTTGCTGAATCAAAACCCCAAGCCCAAACTCATTTATTTTTCCTGGAATTCATGAATCGAACAAAACAATTTTTAGGTCAACAGAGTTTCAGAAAGCAATTAAACTCTCATCTCTCAACCATTTTCAAAAGCAATGACATCAGGATGATCAGTGAAGCACATAGAACAACTTAAGAACTTAAAAAACGATTTCTGGAAAAAATGTTCTTGAGCTACCTGAGTTTCGAAGCTTTCAATCCTGCCACTTTCTGACCTCCCCTCTTGATGCAATCCACTCCACTTGATCCCCTGATGATGCTTGAATGCTTAGAAGGAGTTTAAGTTGGCTGGTTTGAGAGATTGAACAAGTTCTGTTCAAGCTCAGTTGAAAATGGTGATGGTGATTCAGGCTGTTTCAGGTCAATGTGAGTGGTTCTTTGTGATCAGGATGGTGAGTGGAGAAGGTTTGTGGAGTTTGTTTTAGTGTTTGTGAGCTGTGGAGGGAGTTTCGAATGAAACTGCAAGTTGGAGTGAAAATGGAGAAGCAGTGTTCTTGCTGGATTCAGGCTTGGGCTTTGCTTGGTTTAGGCTCTATGAAGCATGGTGAGATGATTAGTAAAGCTGGTTTGAATGTTTGTGAGCTGGGCAGAGAGATTCGAAGAGAAATGCCAATGGGGTGTGTTTGTGAAATGTCTTTCTATGGAGTGTTTCAGCCTGGCTTGGTGTATGAAATGGCTAGCATTTTGTCCACATAAACATCTCTCATTGGTCAGATGATGTGACCTGCCCTTTATTGATTGGTATGGCCACTTTTGCAAATTGTCAACTTTTTGTAAGGAAAGGTATGGCTTGGTGCTAGGCTTGGTACAAGGGCTAGGGCTGGCGCAGCATGGTGAGGTGAGATGCTAGGAAGGTTCAGCAACCAATGTAGCAAGTGGTAGGAAGTATGATCATGAGTTTTGCAAGTTGTTGCTCTTTGGTTCACATGTGATCATCTTGCTACACAAGCCATGAACATGAGAAATTCTTGGTCCAAATCTGATTTTTATGTCACATAGAATGTTTGTGCATTGGTTTGAAGCCAACTAGAAGTTACAACTTGCCTTGAAACATGATTTTGCAAATTTTCCATTTAGTGCACTTCTTGAAAATCAATGATTTTTGCCAACTTTGTCACACCATAACTTTTGATCCAAAATGAGTTAGGTCATGTTCTTGTACTTTTTGAAAAGGGAAAGATGTATTCTACAACTTTCATGACCAAAGTTTTTCCATTTGAAGCATTTTTGGATCAAAAATCAAGGCTTGAAAAATGACATAAAATGACACATTCTTGAAAAGTCAACTATGCCCAAAAAGTCAACATTTGCAAAAACTCCAAATTCTTGATTTTTGTGGACTTCAACCTTCTTCCATGATCAAATAAAGACCATATACACTCAAAATGATGAAGATCACCCCTTGGTTGGGTCACTGGGGGCCTCAGATGCCCTGATTTTGCACTGACTTGTCTGAAAAGTCAACCCTTGATCAGATGACTTCCCCATGGAATTTCTTCATGAAAATTGATATGCATACTCCCTATACCATATAGAGACCAATGGAAACAAGAATGACCAAAAAATTTGGAGTTATGGCCTCTGAAACCAAAACCCTAATTTTAGGTCAACTGTGCAGTTAAACCTGGCTCTGCATCCATACCAATCCCAGTTCTTGTGATTCTTTTGCAATCTTGACTTTGAGAGGATGTAATATGATATAAGAACACACATGGACCCCTTTGAAGTGATTGATGGCCTTTGGAGTGGCTCAGGAGGCTCCTGGATTGCTCAGATCACAAACCCTAGATGCAGATGATTTAGAATCTATGCAGTGAATCAAAAATGAGATATGAGATGATATGATTGTGTTTATGCATATGAGATGATCAAAAGCCATGGTGTGAATGGGTGAGGGCAAATTTGGGGTGTTTACAAGTTGGTGTTGTGGCTTATCGTGTGGCGTTTCCCTCGAACCTTTCAAATTTGCATGATATGTTCCATGTTTCGCAACTTCGGAAGTATGTTCCGAATCCGTCACATGTTATTCATATGGACGAGGTTGAGGTGAGAGATAACCTTACGGTGGAAGCTTTGCCGGTTAGGATTTTGGATCGTGAGATCAAGAGGTTAAGAGGCAAGGATATTGCGCTTGTGAAAGTGGCGTGGGGAGGCGCTGCGGAAGGCAGTATGACTTGGGAATTGGAGAGTGGGATGCGCGAGTCGTATCCGGAGTTGTTTGAATCAGGTAATATTTTCGAGGACGAAAATTTCTAAAGTGGGGGAGAGTTGTAACGCCCCGATTCGATAATTCCCATTGTGTTGGAGTCTTTTATTTTAATTGAGTAATTATTATTTTGTTTGTGAAATTATCATGATGATATGATATGTTGATGAATTGATGTGATGATATATTGTGTTGTGATATTTTACCGTTTTATGAATTTCCGGGTAAAATTGGATAAGAGGGTATTTTAGGTATTTGTTAATTAATGATAAGTTAGAATTAGTAGAATTGGTATTTTGTGAGAAAATAATATTTTGGTTGGAAAAGAGATAAAATGAGTTAAGTGTAGAAAATAGAATTAGTTAGTAGTAGAAATAGAAATAGAATTGAGAAAGAGTTATAAAAGAAAGTTGGTAAGAGAGAAAGAGAAAATAAAGAAAATAAGAGAAAGAAAGAGGAGAGAAAGAGGAAAGAAGAGAAAAGAGAGAAAAGTTGGAAAAGCTTCAAAATTTCTCCAAGGAATCGAAATAATCGGGTAAGGGTGATAAGCATTGTTATCTTAATCTTGTATATGATTATGTATGTGTTTGATTGGTTGAGTTTTGGTTTTGATGTGAGTTAGAGAAGATGAATAGTTAGTGTCGCGACCGGCTTAAAATTTTAGAGTCGCCATCCTATTTTTTAAGGGAAATAAGGATAAACCTAAATCTTAAGGTCCGGGAGTCAGTTAAGTGGGAGGAAGGTGTTAGGCACCTCTCACTTCTATTGTATCCAATAGGATACTTTTTAGGTTTCTAGGGTATATCTTGTTTGTTTGTTTTTTTTTATAAATTCATGATTATAAATTCCAATTTAATAAATCCAAAAAAAAATCCTATTTTTAACCCTTATTGTACTCGCTAGGGTCTTTGTTCAAAAACCCTATGCCTACGTACCCTCCAAAGAGGGATCAGAGCGTCGTAGTTCAATTCCCCTACCCCTAAACCTTATTCCTAATTTTTCTAACTATCCTTTTACTAAGTTCATTAAACCCCTATTTTAAACCCTTTTAATTATTATTATTTTAAAATAGTAATTACTTTTATAAAATTCCAATATAATTATCCCTTAAATAAAACCCCCAAAAATATTTTTATAAAACCCCATAAACTTTGTAAAACCCCAAGGTAAGACCCAATATTTAAAAATCAATCTCAAACATAAATAGACATTTTTAAATCCCAAAATGTATTTTATCATAATAATTTAAATCCCCACATACAAAAATGAAATCCCCCAACATTTAATATTTCCAATCCCCAAAATAAATTCTAATTAAAAAATAGAATTCTTTAAATCCCAAGTTCAATCCCCAAGGTTATAAAATTTAGTAAATCCCAAACAGAAATATATTAAAATCTCTTTTTTTTTAAAATTAAAATAGATGTAATTCTCATCTAAAAAATCCCAAAATAATTTAATAAAATAATCCACATTTGTTTTAAATTCCAATCATATAAAAAACACAAGATTAAAAATTAAAACCCCGAATCAAAATTACAGACTATTATTTCCAATATTATGAAATATAATAAACTCCATATTTTTAAATCCCAAAAAATTATAAATATATTATAAAACCATATATTTAAATCCCCAAAATTTAGAGAATAACACCATTGAACAATTTTAACAAGTTATATGATGACAACTCATTTTAAAATGTTAAATATTAATTCCAAAAATAATCACAATATTTTATTCCCTATTTCTTAATAATAATTATAACAAAAGTCACTCCCGATTTATTATAATCAACCCAAATTAAAAACAATCAAGTCCATATCAAAATTGTTTATCAATAAAAATAATTAAATCCCCAATATTTGTGAATAACCGATTTCACTAAAAGAATCCCAAATTTTAAAATTAAACCCAAACATATACTTAAAGAGTAGATAAAAACCCAAAATTATTTAATAACATTCCTAACCCAAATAATCTAAATAGAATAGTAAAATTTTAATCTCAAAACTATATTTAAATTCAATGTAAACTTTTAATCAGAAAATTATATTTAAATTCAATGTAAACTTTTAATCTCAAAATTATATTCCATTTAAAAATTTAATCCCGAAATTATATTTATTCCATTTAAACTTTTAATCCCAAAATTATATTCCATTTAAAAAATTAATCCCGAAATTATATTTATTTCATTTAAAATTTTAATCCTAAAATTATATTTAAATTTCATTTGATAACCATATATAAATCCCTTTAATAATAAACCATAAATCTAAATGATTAAAAATCCCCAAAAAAACAAGCATCTCCATAAAAATCCAGATTTTACAATCTCAATATTGAAAAGTAATTTTTCCATTTTTTATAAACTAAACACATTATTTAATTTTAAAATTTAAACCATTATTTAACCCAAAACCCAAAATAAATTCCTAGAAATAAAAAAACATAAAATCCCAAGTTTATAAATCTAATCCTAATTTTTTATTTTCCTAATGACCTTTAAACCCTAATTATTAATTAAATTAAGGAATTAATTTAATTAATTACTAAACCCAGGGGTGCATTTTAATTCGTAGAGACCTTAATTAAGTGGATTTTTTTATATATTAAAACCTATGATAATTTAAACTGTTGTTAAAACATAATATAATACTAAAAAAATCAACCCATAATCAAGAATGAATGAAGCGACATTATAATAAACAAAATTCAGACCAACAAACCAACAGATCATGCATTATATAACAAAAAGATAAGACCAACCTACGGATCGAGGTTTATCGCGGTGTGCAAATTAATTTCTTTGAACCTTTTTGCTTTCTTCATGCCACCGTTGTCAATCCTTCCTCTTTTGTCTTTCTTTGCTCTTTTGATCCGATCCCCAAGACACCAATTCCGATTTTTGCTCACTTATTTGACCAACAACTTTTTTTAGAGTGAATTTAGTGAATTGTGGATTATGAAGGAGATGAAGTTTTTTTAGATTTTTTTTTATTCCCTCTGTTTCATCGTGTTTTCCTTTTTCTTTTTTTTTTCTCCCCTTATTTCATAATTTATTCATCTATTTATATTTTGAATATCAGGTTAAACAAAATAAATGAGAATTATTTGTGTTAATGAAAATTTGATTTTGTATTGATTCATACAGATTTGACGTTGATTTGGTTTGAGGTTGAATATTTAATTGATTTTATGAAAGTCATTGTCTTCGGAAGTATTGAGGAAAAATGAACGTGTGATTTTGGTCTGTGAATTTTTTTTATTCCAATTGATAAGGTATTGAATTTGGGAGGTTTTGGATTATGGAATCTCTCCTTAATACTAATAATAAAACACATTAATAAATATATTCTCTTTAATAATCAAATTTTAATAACATTAATAATAATAAAATAATAGCTATAGTAATAATGATAAGCTAAAATAAATGTGCGATCAAAAGAAAAGAAATGGGGTATCATAATTTTCAAAATCCTAGATTTCTTATTTTATTTTTAAAATAAATGAAAAAAAATAAAATATTTTTTTTTGCTCTTTTTCTTTAAATACTTGTCTAATTAGTAGATCTTAAATAAATAGAAATAAACAAGAACAAGGATTATTATTATTATTTTGAATAATAATAATAACTAATATTGATTTATAATTTATTATTTATATATTTTTGTATTTTAATGATTTTTTAAAGATTTTTTCATAAAACATGATTTTAATGAAAAAAATAATATTTTAAAAGATATGCCTTATTTAAAATACAAAATTTATTATTTAAATAATAA
The DNA here is from genome assembly GCA_963966055.1 of Lathyrus aphaca. Lineage (NCBI taxonomy): Eukaryota > Viridiplantae > Streptophyta > Magnoliopsida > Fabales > Fabaceae > Lathyrus > Lathyrus aphaca. The sequence goes on along the minus strand of OZ014522.1, from coordinate 505,095,946 downwards.
AAAAAACTTTTTTTTTTTGATTTTTTTATGATTTAATAAAAGTTAGAATAAAAATAATACAAAAATGAAAAAGATGAGACTCGAAACCTTTCACACTTAGAAATCCCTACATATAAATCCTTACCAACTGGGTCATTCTATTCATTCAAAAATAAAATGGCACTAATAATAATAATACTAATAATTTCTAAAAATATATCTTAATAATAATTTAAAAAACTCCAATTTCTAATACTAGTCATAATAATAAGAGCTTTAGGTATATTAATATTTCCCTAGTGAATTAGTCCTAATTGTGTGTTAAATAATTAGAAATTATAGGAGTAAAACCTTTTTTGTACGAGACATGTTAGTAATCTAATCTTAGGAAGAGAACGAGTGGTCAAAATTTGGGGTACGACAGTTAGGGTTTTAGTGGAAATGTGAGAAATTGGTAGATTAATCGGTTAGAAATCGTTATAATCGAAGTATGATGTTAGGTATATGCTATTAATCATGTTGGCATGAGTTTTGGTGGAGTTTTGGAAGGGAAGAGTTGACTGTTCGCAGCTGGTTTTTGCTGAAATCGCAGTGGTCGCTCAGCGAGCTACCCCTCGCTCAGCGAAAGTTCCATGGCGATTTTCGCTCAACGAGCAAGAGGGCGCTCAACGAGCCTGTAGGTTTTTGAGGGATTATGTGTTTAATCCGTAGCTTGAGTTTCGGGTATTCGTTTTTAGCGATCCTTATATCGATTCAAATCTAGAAACATGTAGAATCCATTGATGCTAAGAAGAGTAATTTTTAGCCGACTATTACCCGACTTTTCCGATAAAACGTAATTATGTTAATTATGGAATTGTGGGTTTGACTGTTGTGTTGTGGCTGTTTGGCAAATAGATACATTGCTTGAATTAAATGCGAATGTATGTTAATTGTATGAGATGAATGCATAGCTATATTGTGAATATGTATGCATTTTCAAAAATGTTGCGTGTCATTTTGCATGTAAGCATAATGTATGCATTCTTGTGCTGTGGGATTCTTTGTGAATCCGTTGTAGCATCGTGTGTTCGTGTGGAGTGTGAGCGATTACTACAACAAGATCGTGTGCCCATGCGGGGTGTGAGCGATCGGATTGTGTGCCCATGTGGGGTGTGAGCAATCCAGAAATATCGTGTGCCCGTGTTGGGTGTGAGCGATGGGTGATTTATTCACATTGATTGTGTGCCCGTGTGGGGTGTGAACAATCAGATTGTGTGCCCGTGTGGGGTGTGAGCAATCCTGAAACAATGTGTGCCCATGTGGGGTGTGAGCAATGGGGAACATCGTATGCCCGACGGGGAGTTACTTTAGGTAACGAGCGATGATTCTATTTGGTTCCTGAGTGAACTTGCTGAATGTTGAGTCGGTACCGCATTGCATCTGCATAGAGTCGTATGTCGGTCTCTATGAGTTGCATTTTATACATTGTATGTATATGCTGAAATAAACATGATTATGTATATGTTTATTTGGAATGTTGTGAAATGATTGGTATGTGTGAAGGACATACTTGCGGATATATATATATATATATATATATATATATATATATATATATATATATATATATGCATGTTGATATGTGTATATGTATGTGATTTATACATTGAATGTATATGTGTGATTTAAACATAGCTTGTCGTATGTTTATGCGGAAGGAAAGTAAATGAAGAATAGACATAAACAATATAAGATTTATGTGTATTGGGAATTTGTGAATGATTGTGCATGTTGATTGGTAAGTGAACATACATTGCAATGTATGTGTGTTCTGTGAATGAAATGGTGATAAGTATGCGTATAAGTATGCTTTATGTTGTGTATGAATGATATGTTGTGGTGAGAATATGTTGATGTATATGTTATATGTTGAGATATATAATTATATGCAATATTATTATGATAATGTTTCTCACCCTTCTGTTGTTTTCTGATGCTCTACGAGGCATTGCAGATTAGGTGTGCCAGAGTCGTTTTTGTGAAGCTTGTCTTCATGTCTTTTGGTCGGTCGGCTCTGATATGTAGCACCAGGTAGTTAGGTGGCCTTGTGCCTTTTTGGGGATACATTTGTATATGTATTCGTTGTGGATATGTTTTGTATAACATGATATGTTTGTACGCTTTTAACTTGTAGATATATTTTGAACAATATATAAGTTGAAGTTGTTGATGATTTAAGTTTTCCGACGTGCAATTTATAATTGAGATATGGGTGTAAGGATTGAAATTCCCTTTGTGGATAGCTACCCCATTGTTGCATATCTGTTTGAGCAGGTGTTGTATGTTTTAATTTCACGTAATGTGGCATGCTCCTTTTTATGCTTGATTTAAATTATACTCTGACGAAATTTTATCTATGCCTAAATAATTTAATGTATTATTTGGGGGTATAGAAAGGGGGTATAGAAAAGGGGTGTTACAATAGATGGGTGCAACCCATTAGAGATGCCCAAGGACCAAGAAGATGGAAGAATTTCAAGGTCCATAGGGGTTCTTCAATCGAAGTAAAGAAAGAAATTGGGAAACAGAAGCCAAGGCCATACCTCTCAGAAAACTATAAGGGAAAAAGCCTCATGTCGAAGTCTCAATGGAGGAGGTTCCAGAGGCAGAAAAGGACTAAGAGGGACGCAACAGAAGGACTCAACATCAAGAAGAAAAATGCTGACGGAGATAAAGCAGAGTCCAGTAAAAACACTCAGGCAGAGAAGGACAAACTTTCCAAAAGGAACAACACCAACATCATGTTGCAGCTGTCAAAACTCACCAACATAGTATCAGAGGGTGACGAAGCAACTGATAACTTTGAGTCTGACGAAGAATGGTCATTCGACGTAATATGCAATGTGGTTTCAGTCCTCCCTAGAGATAATGACAGAGTGATAGAAATCGAAGACGAAGAAGAAAATATGATAGATAGTACTGTGGGACCAATGCCTATGTGTTATTACATCATGAACAATGGTTGTGTCGAATAACAAAATACCTTATTTGAGAAGTCAGACAAATCAATGAGACGGCATTTGAAACCTTTATTCATAAAAGGAATGGTCAAAAATACAGGCGTCAACAAAATACTAGTGGATGGGGGAGTTGTAGTGAACCTAATGCCCCATTACATGCTAAAAAAGATTGGAAAAGATGACTCCGATGCGAAACCACACAACATAGTTCTGTCGAACTATGAAGGGAAAATGGGCTCAACTATGGGCGTTATTCAAGTGGATTTGACAGTTGGCACTATCACCAGGCCAACAATGTTTATAGTCATAGCTTTCAGGGCCAACTACAATTTGTTGTTGGGAAGAGAGTGGATCCATGGAGTGGGAGCTGTACCTTCGTCCATGCATCAGCATATAGTCATCTGGCGCCCTGATGGCATCGTCGAAAACATCGAAGCAGACTAAAGCTACTTCATGACTGAAGTGAACAACATAAACAATCAAAGCTTCGACATAAATTTGGCTCACATAGCTCCTTGCAATCCAGCTGAGTTTGATCTGAAAGCATCAGACAATGCCTATGGCTCCATGCACCTACATCCAACACATGGGTTTCAATGGGACAAAGAAGTGATTGGCGAACCATGTCATGTATGGGGAACCTCTAACATAGATCCAATTGGCTGGGGTAGCGAGTTCGACGATGATGATGAATGAAGCATCAACATTAAATAAATTGACGGCCTACATGGCCGAAAATAAACTAAAAGCGGCTCTAAAGGCTGAAATAAAATATATGGCTATCGAAGCCAGTGAAGAAAATTTAGACCCACCAGGCCCTCCCCAGGGCATTGATGGGGAAGATAAAGACAACGTAATAGACAAATGGCAGGATCAAAAGCTTGATGCCATTTATGATGACGAACCTTTGGAGTTCGAAAAAAGACCTGATATCAACTAGTTTGAAGATGGTGGCACATGACCCTTTGGAGGAAATCAATCTATTACTGGGAGCAGAAAAAAGATCAACCTACATAAGTGCTAACATGGACCCCTAGTTCAGAGTCGAATTAGTCCAGTTGATGAAGGAGTTTAAAGACTGCTTCGCATGGGACTATGACGAAATGCCCGGCCTTGATAGAAGCTTGGTCAAATTAAAGCTTCGTATCATAGAAGGAAAGAAGCCTGTAAAGCAGACTCCAAGGCGGTTCGCACCAGAGGTCCTGTCGAAAATAAAAGGATAGGTCGAAAGACTTCTCAGATGCAAATTCATTCGCCCAACCAGGTATGTCGAATGGATTGCAAATATTGTACCTGTGATAAAGAAAAATGGCACATTGAGGGTGTGCATTGATTTTCGAGACTTAAATTCAGCCACCCCTAAGGATGAATATCCCATGCCAGTGGCAGAAATGCTAGTAGACTCTGCAGAAGTCCATGAGTACCTGAGCATGCTAGATGGATACTCTGGCTACAATCAAATATTCATTGCAGAAGAAGATGTTGTTAAAACAACCTTTCGTTGTCCTGGAGCAATATGGACTTACGAATGGGTAGTTATGCCCTTTGGTTTGAAAAATACTGGAGCTACATACCAAAGGGCCATGAATTCTATCTTCCACAATTTCATTGAAACATTCATGCAAGTATATATTGATGATATTGTAATAAAGTATATTTCAGGAAAACATCATTTAGAACATCTTTGACAATCCTTTGAAAGGATGAGAAAATTTGGTTTAAAGATGAATCCCCTCAAATGTGTGTTTGGTGTGCAGGTTGGAGATTTCCTAGGTTTTGTGGTCCACAAAAAGGGAATTGAAATAAACGCCAACAAAGCTAAAGCAATAATGGAGGTGAAAGCGCCATCAACAAAGAAAGGATTGCAATCACTGCTGGGAAAAATCAATTTTCTAAGAAGATTCATTTCAAACCTCAGTGGGAAGATGCATGCTTTCTCTCCTCTGCTTCGACTCAAAAAAGAAGACTTTGCATGGGGGCAAGAACAACAAGACGCTTTTGACAAGATCAAGGGATACCTAGCCATCCCTCCAGTCTTGATGCCTCCTAGTGGGAAAAGAAGCATGAGGTTGTACATATCAGCATCCGACAAGACCTTAGGAAGTATGTTGTGTCAAGTGGATGAAAATGGCGTCGAAAGGGCCATTTACTATCTCAGCAGAGTCTTAAACGATGCTGAAACTAGATATAGTGTAATAGAAAAATTATATTTATGTGTGTATTTTTCTTGTACAAAATTAAAGCACTATATAAAACCAGTTGATGTATTTGTATCATCTCATTTCGACGTAATAAAATATATGTTATTTAAACCTATTTTACATAGTCGAATTGGGAAGTGGGCTCTAGCGCTAACTGAATATTCCTTGAAATACCTGCCTTTGAAGGTTGTAAAAGGACAAGTGGTAGTTAACTTTATAGCTGACCACTCCGTAGACAAAAATGAAATAAAATACGTCGAATTACAGCCATGGAGACTATATTTTGATGGTTCCAGCCACAAAAATGGTGTAGGTATTGGTATATTAATTATTTCTCCTGATAAAATTCCAACAAAATTCAATTATAGGGTCGAAAACCCATGTTCAAACAATGAAGCAAAATATGAAGCTTTAATTGTTGGACTTGAAGTGTTGTTGGAATTGGGGGCAACAAGAGTCGAAATAATGGGCGACTCAGAACTAGTAATAAAACAATTGACCAAAGAATACAAATGTGTCAAAGAAAATCTGATTATGTACTTTATTATAGCTAATAGACTCCTCAAAACATTCGACGTTGTAGTCTTTAAACATATACCTAGAATGAAAAATCAAGAGGCCAATGACTTGGCTCAAATCGCATCAGGTTACAAAGTGTCGAAAGAAAAACTGAAGACTGCTATTGAAGTAAGGGGAAGAGTTGTGTCGACCAAATTATCCCCATCAGATTTGGAAACAATAAAACTTGGTTATGGGGATGATGAAAACTTTGAAATCTTTAACATAGATAATTCAGAGAAAGAAGATTGGAGAAAACCCATCAAAGAGTATCTCCAAGACCCAAACCAAAAGGTGGAAAGAAAAGTAAGATACAAAGCTTCAAGCTATGTACTTTTTGGAAAAGAATTATTCAAAAAGTCTGCAGAAGGAGTTTTGCTAAGATGTTTAGGCAAAGAAGAAGCCTACGTAGCTTTGTCGAATGTACACAGTGGTACATATGGTGCACATCAAGCAGGGCATAAGATGAAATGACTGTTATTTAGTCAAGGTTTATATTGGCCAACCATGCTAAAAGATTGTGTCGAATTCGCAAAGGGTTGCCAAGAATGCCAAGTCCACGCAGGTATACCACATGTCCCTGCGAGCGAATTGCATTCGATCATAAAACCTTGGCCATTCAGAGGATGGGCTTTGGATTTAATTGGAGAAATTCGACCAGCTTCGTCGAAAGGACAAAAATACATCTTAGTAGAAGTTGATTACTTTACTAAATGGATTGAAGCCATACCATTGGTGAATATGGATCAAGAGGCAGTCATATAATTTATTCAAAAATATATAATTTATAGATTTGGAATACCAGAAACAATAACCATTGATCAAGGGTCCGTGTCTACTGGTAGAATCATGCAAGCTTTTGAAAAAGAAACAGGGTTTAAGTTATTAACCTCTACACCCTATTATGCCCAGGAAAATGGACAAGTCAAAGCAACAAACAAAGTAATAATAAATTTGATAAAAAAACATGTAGGTAAAAAACCTAGAAATTGGCATAAAACCTTAGATCATATTTTATGGGCTTGTCGAACGTCACCCAAAGAGGCCACTAACTTTACTCCATTTAAATTGACATGTGGACATGATGCAGTACTCCCAGTCGAAATATATTTGCAGTCCATGCGTGTTCAAAGACATCATGAGATTCCTTCAGAAATGTATTGGAGCATGATGATGGATGAATTAGTGGATTTAGATGAAGAAAGGCTACGCGCGTTGAACTTGATAAGGAGATAAAAAGAAAGAGTTGAAAAATCTTACAATAAGAAAGTAAAGTTTAAAGTCCTTTGTGTGGGTGATTTAGTGTGGAAGGTAATACTTCCAATGGATCGAAAAGACAAATTAATGGGAAAATGGTCCCCCAAGTGGGAAGGACCTTTCAAAGTTTTATGTTTTTTTTCTTTCCGAATGGTGCTTATGAAGTCGAAGAGATAGGAAAAGACGAAAGAATATTAAAAATAAATGGCAAATACTTGAACAAATATAAACCAATTCTGCAAGAAGTAAAAATAAAAGTAGTTTGATTATATTGATTGTTTTGGTGAATAAGCACTGAATTTATTACAAAAGGGCCTTCTAGGGCTGCTAAACGAAAAGAAAATACATAAAGCCTATTTCCTATTACAAAGTTTTTGACTCTAAAGGAAAGACTCCTTGAGCTCTATGAATTTCCTTTTCTGGACTGAGATTCGACAGTCACACAGACTTTTGTTATAAGACATCTCGTCAATCTCTTTGCCCAATTTTTGAGCCCTGTCTACATGATGAAATCATACTTTGATCTCCTCTTCGATTTCGTTAAACCTAGGTTGCTGAAGATCCGCTTTGCGCTTTTGTTCCTGGGCAATTTTGGCTTCAAGCTGGGCTATTTGCTCCTTGAAGTTTTGAATGTTTTTATCACACTCAGCCACTTCTTGGGAATAAGCCTCAGAGAGTTTTGATAACTCTGAAACCTTTTCAGTCGAAGCCTCCATAACATCCCACTTAGCAACCTGGGTTTCTTTCTTTTTGGAGATTGTTTGGATGTAATCCTGTCAACGATTGAGATCTCCACTAACCACATCAATTATCTGAGCGAGGTCCATTACCAGACGAGTTTCGTCAGCACTGGCCTCTAAGACATTCACTTGTTTGAGGAGGTTTTTTAGTTCAGTTTGCTTAGTGGGATCCTCCTCCAAACGTTTGAATAAATCGACATCAAGCACTTGGGTCCTAACTTCAGCCATGATGGAGATGAGAGTCTTGACCTCATATGTGGCCCCAGAAGTAGTCGAACTGCTGGAAGAATCTTGAAAGTTGTAGCGATTGCTGAGCATGGCCCTCAAGTATTCCAAAGGTTTCTTTGTCTTTAGGTTTTCAAGCTCCTCGCGTGAGAAGATAATCGAACCAGAAGATGGAAGGTTGTTTGGTGTTGGATCAAGAGTAATGTGAGCGCTAGGCCCAACCTCCCCTTTCGACTGACCTTTGCCTGTTGTGCTCTTGGCATTAGGGTTTTCTTCGCCAGCATCTTGGGGATTTTGTTGCTCTTCCTCATCTTGGACGTTGGACTCAACATCAGCCTTTTTGCCTTTGTCGTCTTTAGGGGGACTTTCTTTGTTGGCAGAAGACTTTGGTTGATCAGGAGAATTGTCTGCAGAACCTTCCTCCATGGTGATGTCGAACTCAGCCTCGGTTTGGGGTTCCAGCCTACGACTTTTGGGTGTATTTTCTTCTTGGGCCTTTTCGGTTCCACCAAGAGGGGAGTCTTGCAGATTGATGGGATGCTCCTCAGTAGGGATTTGAACCTGAAACAAAATAAAAGTTCAAAAGAGGAAGAGTATACAAAGGTCAAAGTAATAATTTGTCGAAGGTGAATTACCTGAGGGATTATGGCGTGAAAGTTAGAATTTCCACTCTCTGCATCTTGTGCAAGCTTTTTTACTGGGCTTGCAGGAAGGGTCTTCCTCGACGTCACCAATGACCTTTTAGAGGAAACCGTCTTTATTTTGGTAGGCTTCTTCCTCTTTAAGGGTTGTACGTCTGGAGATTCATCACCTGAATCCTCAGAAGGCACCTTCACTTCCTCTACTTTTCTTTTTTGGGGAGTAAGTGGTTTTCGACTCATCTAAAAATCAAAGAAAGTTCAATAAATAAAATAATTGCATAACTGAGATATTCTCTTTGGAAAAGGATAAAAAGAACCTTTTTGGTGGAGGTGGATTTTTTGGTGGACTTGACGGGTTTGTCTTCGACAACGCTCTTCTTACCAGTAATCTTAGCAGCTGAAAAGAGAGAGAAGTTAGAAAAAGAAGAAACTAAAACATAGATATTGAATACATAGATGAAGTCGAAATCTTGGTTACACCTTCAAGAATGGTAGACTCCACACGAACGTGTTCTATTCCAATATGAAGGTCCCCTGGGTAATTATTCAGATGATATTTGGTTGGAACCACACACTCAACAAGCTTTTTTCGTGACTCTTGAAGCAATTTTAAGTCGGAGCCACATACAAACCAATCTGGAAAAGGTGGGCTAATAGCCACACCAAAACTAGCAGTTGGTAGAGGTGGAAACTTTGGTGGATAATTAGTATACACAAAGTTATAACGCGCCTCTTTGGGGATGTATGAGGGTAATACCAACTTCTCCAATTTTTCTGTAAATTTATGCTTCAGAGTCACAGCTGCTTCGCCTATGGTTCGTCTAAGATCATCTGACCTATAAATTGTTTCAAAATATTTTTGAAATTTCTGAATCTCTTTAACATGATGTTGAGTACCTTTCTTGGTTCGATCCTGCACGAAAGCAAAGGCATTGGTCAGAAGAGTGTTGAAGTCAGATGCGTCATAAAACTTGGTGAGATAATATTCTTTCCACCAAACTCCGAACTCCTGAGTGTAGAGGAAGACTGGTCGAAAGACCACTGGCTGAATCTCCAAAGCAGCGTCATGTAGCTTTTTTGAAAGCTATATACTCTTCGACTTAATGGAGGTTGAGTTATAGATGATGACGGATCCTTTTTTGGGATAGAGGGACCTTGGCTTCAGTTGTATCAGCCCAAATTGTCGAGCCACTAAATTTGACTGATAAACTATCAGAGCCACCTTAGAATTGGACATGGTGGGGTAAGAGGGCAAGAGCCCGGGTGTAAGGAACAATTTCCAGATAGCTAGAAAATTGTCCTATTCCTTTTGGTGTTCCACAGGGAGTTGTCTGGTGAACCATTTGGGTCCGACAGTCCTATTGGCAAAAGGTGCCATGCTTTCTCTGAAGTTATAGCTCTTAGTGAACATATTCACGTAATTCATGAAGGATTGTCGAAGACCTAATCCCTCTTCAGAAGGAGTCAGCTGCGCCAACCTTGCCCATTCGACGTATCTATCCTTGACATATTCTTCGTCCACTAGACCTTTGTTAGGAAGACCGGATTCGAAAGTGGCATTGATCCATAGTTGAAGAAGGCAAAAGGGGCCTGCCAAATTGAGGTTTCCGTTGTCTTTAACTTACTTGAGAGATTCAACACTCTCACTAATGGACTCGTAGAGGTTGGCCAGAATCAATTCACTAAGATGCAAGTTCTTGCCAACATGAAGTTGATTGGCTATGGGGATGTACTTCTTCACCACTTGAAGGGACCTCGTGCAACACACAAATTTCGACAGCCAAAGGGTGAGGAAAGCTATGTGTTCTACGTCTGATACCTTAGCAGAGTCTTTGACATGGTAACGAGAAATAAAGTGGGAGTATGAGGCGAAGCTAGTCTCAAAACCTATAGTATTTTCGTCCAATACAGTTGGATCAAAAACTGCCCATAAAGGACTAAGGCCTACTATAACAGCTAGGTCGAAGAGGGTAAGGGTCATCATCCCACAAGGAAGATGAAAGGTATTATAGGTACTATCCCAAAAATAGAGGGAAGCAAGTATCATGTTGGTGCAATAGTCAGGGTCTTCTCTCGACAATTGGATAAAGTCATATATACCAATTTCCTTCCAGATCTTACCCTTGGCTTTTTCGACCCTATCTACCCAGTTTTCATATTCAGAAGGGTCTTTCGACCATGGACAACTTCTAAAAATCCTAGGTTGATTCAAATAGGTCAAATTTATGGCAGTCATTTCAGGGTTTTGTTCAGCAGGTTCTATTAATTTGTCAATAGGCTTGGGTGTTTTGCCTGCACCTATGGGCTATGTACGATAATAAGTGGGAAAAAACTCTTTGAGACGAGTTTGGTCAGTGTTAGGGTTAGGAAGAGGGCCTAACATAGCGTGACACTTTCCAGATATTGAAAGAAGAATGAGTACCTGAGAATAGTAGATGCCGACCTTCTCTCTCTCGTTTGGTGGTTCTGGGACGTATTGTTGGTTGCCCACAATCTTTGGTCCAAGGATTTTGTGTGCGCAGGGGAGAGTTGATGTGTTCTTGTCTTGTTGTTTGCTTGAAGTTGCCATTGTTGATGATGGAAAAGTTTGAACAAGAAAAAGCAGATTCTGGGTATGTGAGAAGAAAGAGAGTTGAAAGATGAAAGTTATGGAAGCAAAATTTTTTCAGAAGAAATAAAAGGGGTATTTATATTAGAAGTTGGGGAGAAAACGTTTGAGTCTTTCAAACGGCTATGGAACGTGTCGACACGTTAGTGGACGTGGAAGAGATAATGGAAGTTGGAAAGAGTGTGGCAGACCTAGGTTTGTAGAGTCATGGGGATCATGTCCAAGAACGTGGGCTAGATGTGAAGGGTTAGAGAATCTGATGATTACTTGTTATGATTTGACAAAATGTGAGATTTTGGGAATCAACGCATTTAATTCAAGATAAAAGCAAGATCTCAAAGATCAGTGCATTTAATGCAAAACATGAAGTCGAAATGAAGGTTTCGGCAGCAAATATGCTTTCTCCAGGAGTCAGTCGAAATACCTTTGCTGGGGGGCAATTTGTATACATACAATTTGGACACCATGGGAAAGCCCTAGTAGCTGATGGATTTGTCAAACTATGTTCCTTACACATCATTATTATCTGACATGGCAGTTTCTCAGTATTTCTCATCTCATTATACTCTAAATAGGTGATGTATGTGGCTTTGAAGATTTTCGACAAAATATGATCACTCTTTCTTCCAAACATGTCCAGAATATTAGATCACTCTTTTTTCCAAACATGTCCAGAATCTTGAGAAGGTTTGTGATGATTTGGTTCATGATAGGACGAACAATTGTATGTCGAAAGCGTGGACGAGTTTCCCTTTAGGAAGTTCTTCACATCACTACTAGGAAATCCTCTTGTATTTTCGACAAGAGATATGAAGGCAAGGGTTCGACGAAGAAGACGTTGGGACTATTTGAATTTCAAATGAATTCGACATGACAAGGAGATACGCCGTTTCGCCAGTTAAAAAGCAGTTTTCATGAATAACGATTTCGTCTGGTAGAAGATACGTGGAAAATTCTTAGGGATTGTTAACATGCAAAGTGCCAAGTGGCGAATTCTTAGGAATTGACCGTTATTCGACGGTTATTTTATTTGTATATAAATAGGATAGTTTGCTTTGTGTAAAGTGGTGAAATTCTGTACAATATTTCTGTGAAGATTACTCTAATACTCGTGTGTAAGAGAAAGGAGAATTATTTGGAAAATGTACGTGTAAACACCATTTAATTTTCAGTTATAAAGATTAGATTTATCATCCATTATTTGTTAAAGTTTATGCCTTTATTACTTTTAAGCAATCTACTTTCCAGCAATTTACATCAAACTCAATTTATGTTTTAATAAACCTTTAATGCAAATTTTAAGTTTCTTTGTTAGTTTTCATTAGACAAACATTTTCATATCATGATATCAACAAAATCAATCTTGTTAAGAAACCGTTCGACAGAACATATAAAGAACCAATAAGACTCATACATTAAGAACCTATCCTTAAAATTTAGCACATGTGTCCTAGGACTTGTGTGGTTGGTCCTGCAAGTAACCAATTTTCTAAGGAATTGGTAAACCAGAGGTTGTTCGCCAAAAACACAAGCGAACATCAAGGATGTGTTACATTTGCTAAATCATTTTGGGATCAAAATGCCTCAAAGAAATCTTCATACCAGATTCATCAACAACAACTTTAGATACCATCAAATCAAATCAAAGATAACCAAACCTGAAATAATAAACACTAAATCAGAAGAAATCTGATAAAATATATGAAACCCTAAAATCACACGTAAACGGATTCAAACAACATTATTGTTTCAGTGTGATACGAAAATACCAAAAGATGAAGAATAAGATTGTGATGATGTTCTTACATAATGAAGGTTATGGAAAAGGAATAAGAAGAAGATGGAGAAGGATGACGAAGAGGAAAAAGAAAAGAGAGAGACAGAGAAAGAAAAAGGACGAGAGAGATAGTGAAATAACACTCAATTTATTTTTTGAAATTCAGAAGTAAGATAGATTGTGATGTAAACATTGTGCAAACAACCATTAATGTGACATGTGTTTTTAAAAGTATTAGAGTAAATTTATTGGGGTAGATTTTCTTATATGGTAAATGAATTAAGGCTGAAATATTAAAATTGATTAATATTTTTTTCGATGAAATAGTAAAATGCATCGTTAATTAAAAAATTATATAAAGTTGCTCTAAAAATTAAGTTAAGTCAAATGTTTGAATTAACAAGTAATATAAAAAGGGTTAAGGTATAATTTGAGTGGCAACTATTTAAAAAAAATTATATGTATGTATGTATGAATATATGTATATGAATGTGTATGTATGTATATGAATGTGTATATTATGTATGTGTAAGAATTGAATGTTTAAAAATATTTTTTAAATATAAAAAATTAATATTAATAAAAAAGATTTAATTGAAATGCACGAATAATATAAAGAAGTTTTACTCCGAATCATAACCGTTGGATGTTAGAACATGTTTGACTTTTATTTTAAAAATTTATAAAGTAATACAAACAGATGATGATAATGAATTGGCGGTGTAAATTTTTTTATACTGTCAGTGCAACAATTAATCTCTAATAAAATTAAATAATTATATTTATGAATTATATATTTCCCTATATTTTTAATGACTTATTTGTTTAAAAAATTAAGAAATAATAATTTATTACTAAATACATATGTGTATAGTTGTTTTTTCTCGACAAATAATTATGAATTTACAGGTGTAAATTTTTTGACATTTGGAAGTTGAGCAATTTCTTAAAGTCAAAAAATAAAAATAAAATAAAATAGTGATACATGATACATCTAGAATAAAAGTTGAGGGTTAATTTTATTTAACAGTGATTAAAGAGGTTATTAGCCATATTTGATTTCATCCGTATACTTAGCAGTTCACTCTCATTTTTCATTTCATTCGATTGCTCTCCCTTTCATGTAACTGAAACCTCACCCATCTGCTGTGGGTAGGTGCTCCCTTCACTCTCTCTTTCACGTTTCGTTCTAGGTTTTCGTTTTCGTTTTCGTTTTCGTTCTCTCCGATCTTTCTCCGGCCACCGCAATCTTTTCCAATTTTCTCTCTAGGTCAGTTCTTTCTCTCAATCTTTCTCTTTCTTTAATTTCTGCATCGCGTCACCGTCGCCGATTCTTTCACGTATATGCACGTGAATCGGATTTGCATGACCTCAATTCATGGGACACAAAAAGCGAAACTCTGCTCCTCGTTCCAAACTTTCGCCGGCGGCTTCTCCGGTGCCTCAATCTCCCATTGGCGGAGCCGCCAATGGTTCTCCCTCACCCGATACGGATGTCACCAACGCTTTCGATCAGAATCTTGCTAACCCTAGCAAGAACGAATTGGTTCCTTTTCAATCCGAGGGTTCTGATTTCTCTGCAATTAAGGTAGAGTGTGAGCGAGCCCTAACCACGTTTCGACGTGGTAACCATAATAGGGCGATGAAACTCATGAAGGAGTTGTGCTTGAAGGAAGAGGGTTCGCCTTACTCTGCTTTTGTTTATCGAATTCATGGATTTATATGTTTCAAAGTGGCTTCGATTATCACTGATTGCAGTGCGAAACAGCGGCATTTGAAGCACGCCGTTGAATCGGCAAGAAGAGCTGTTGAGCTTTCACCGAATTCGATTGAGTATGCACATTTTCATGCCACTGTGATATTGGAAGCAGCAACTGAGGGAAAGGATTATGAGGATGTGGTGCACGAGTGTGAGAGAGGGCTTGCTATTGAAAACCCTAATGATCCTGCTAAGGAGACATTACAGGATGAGAGTGAGCAGAAAGTGTCTAGTTTGGAAGACCGTATATTACATGTGCAGGCTGAGTTGAGGCAGCTGATTCAGAAGTCAAACATAGCTTCGCTGTCGTCTTGGATGAAAAATCTGGGTAATGGGGAGGAGAGGTTTCGCTTGATTCCTATAAGGAGGGCTTCGGAGGACCCTATGGAGGTTAGATTAGTTCAGGCTAGAAGGCCAAATGAGATTAAGAAGGTTACCAAGACGCCCGAAGAAAGAAGAAAAGAGATCGAAGTTAGGGTAGCTGCTGCAAGACTGTTGCAGCAGAAGTCAGAGGCACCACAGTCTCCAATTGAAGGAGAAAGGGATGACAGGGCATTGGATTTGTCTTCAGGGTCTAGTCAGAGGATAGGTGAGAGGCGAAGGCATATGAGAAAAAATGGCTCTACAGCCGAAAGGAGAAAGTGGGTGCTATCTTATTGGGATTCAGTGAGTATGGATGTGAAGAAAGACTGCCTTAGGATTAAAATATCTGATATCATCTCCCACTTTGGCTCTACAAAGGAGACTTTGCCAAAAGATATTTTATCTGAAGCATTGTTTTATGCTGAAGCCAACAAAACATGGAAATTTTGGGTTTGTGGCATTTGTACTGAGATATTTTCCAATCCGGAAGGTCATAGGCAGCATGTTATGCAGGCACACCTTCAGACTCTCTCACCCAAAATGCAGAGAATTTTGCCTCAACATGTTGACAATGAATGGCTTGAGATGATTCTTAATTGTTCCTGGAAGCCTTTGGATGTCTCAGCTGCAGTTAAAATGCTTGACAATAAAGCAAATCTCAAAGGTTCATCTCTTCCAGAGGATTATCTTGCTCAGGGCTACAATGATTGTTTTAAAGATTCAGCCAGCTCATACCATGAAAAGGAAAGTTTAGGGTACAGTTTTGATAATTGTACAACAGAAAGAAGCAAGTATTATAAAATTGCTGAAAGTAATGCCAGAGAAGGCATCGAAGACCAACAGTTTGTGGCAAATCCTGTTACTGATTGTTGGCCAGTATCTGATGACAAGGAGTGTGCAAAACTTCTCGAGAAAATCCATGGAGTATTTGAAATACTTATTAGAAACAAATGTATTGCTGCTAGTCATCTTCACAAGGTCATACAATTTAGTATGGGTGAGATCCAAGGTCTTGCTGCTGGTTCTGAACTTCTAAAACATGATGTAGACCATACACCAATGTGCATATGCTTTCTGGGAGCTTCACAACTTAAGAAAATTCTCCAATTTCTGCAGGAAATGTCTCATGCTTGTGGGTTGGCTAGATTTGCTGATAAAAGTAGTAGTCCCAAGAATGATTTGCATGATATCAGCCAGGGTCCTGAGATCAGAGAGAAAATTGTTCTCAATGGAGATGCTTCATGCCTTCTCCTGGATGAGTCTCTACTGCTAACACAATTCACTCCTGGTACAGCCCAGGAGTCTGTCTTTGAGGACATGGTCACCCCAAGTTCTCCTGATGGAATTTCAGACAGTAGTGGTGCTTTTCTGTCCTGGCTATATTCAGGTCGGTCTATAGGGGATCAATTGTCTACATGGATTCGGACCAAAGAAGATAAAATATGCCAAGGACAAGAAATGGTCCGGACACTTGACAAGGAGTTTTATCAATTGCATAGTTTGTGTCAAAAGAAGTGTGACCGTTTGGCTTATGAGGAAGCACTACAGACAATTGAGGATCTTTGTCTTGAAGAAGGTAAGAAGAGGGGGGATGTGGGCGAATTTGTGCAGCGAAGCTATGAGTCTGTCTTGAAAAGGCGGAGGGAAGAGATTGCTGAGAGTGAAAATGAAATGGCGTATACTGGCAATAGGTTTGAGACAGAGTGTATATCAAATGTTTTGCAAGAAGCAGAAGCAATGAATGTTAATAATCAATATTGCTGTGATGAAACTTATCCTGGCGTGACTTCTCAGATATGTGACTTGGAATCTGGTGAAAATGATGAATGGAGAATGAAGGACTGCTTGCATCAAATGGATGGCTGTGTAGAAATTGCTATTCAGAAACTGAAAGAGCACGCATCTATAGAGGTTAGTGTGTTGGTTTTTGTTTCATGTCTACTAAGTTGATTGCGAGGATAGACTTTTGCCTTGATGTTCTAACCTAACATGTTTACCATGCAGATTAGCAAAGCTGACGCGGAAATAATAAGATGTGTTTCAGAGGTGCAGCAATTGGAACTCAAGCTTGGACATGTTTCTGCCAATGATTATCGAGCAATACTTGTGCCTCTGGTGAAGGTGTACCTAAAGGTTTGTATACAAACGCCTAATCATGTTTTGTTATTTCATCTTTCACTTATATGTTTGTTTGGTTTGATCTATTAGGCAATTTTGGAAGATTTGGCTGAGAAATATGCTAGGGAGAAATCTGATGCTGCAGGTGAAGCATTTTTGGCTGAACTTGCTCTTGATTCCAAGAAGATTGGCAGAGGGGTAAATGAGAGCACGAGACATGTGGAGAAGACAAAGGATAAGAAGAAGAATAAAGATCACAGAAAAACAAGAGATTTGAAGGTGTTCGTCATGCATGTTGAATTTGTTCATATATTTCGCCATTGTCTATGATAACTGATTAAAATTTCTCTCTCTTGCAGGCCACAAGTGGTTCTATGCATCCCTTGCTTCAGTCTACTACTCTTGAGTCAGTATACGTTTACTTCGTTTTTCCGGGTTTTCATTTTTTGTTATACAATCTTCTAGAGACGATGTAACTTTTCTTATAAATGTTTAATTGCAGTTCTGATCTAGTATCACCTGATAGTGACTTTCAAGATCATGATGATATTTCCATGACTGATGTTGATTTGGAACACCACGAAGAGGAATTTAGACGTAAAATTGAGCTTGAAGAGGAGGAAAAAAAACTTGAAGAAACCTTGGAACTTCAACGGAGGATTGAAAACGAGGCCAAACAAAAGCACCTTGCTGAGCAACAGAAGAAATTATCTGGTACATGTGTAGAGGAAGTGTCGGACAAACTTCAAGGTTCTCAATTGAAGCCTGTTGTTGATGGCTCAGATGTGCAAGAATATGGAAGACTACCTCTGCAGGTATAAATTCCCTGTTGGAGTATTTTTTATACTGCATGTAAACATGCATAATTTCTGGTTACTAATCTTCAAGGTACTATTGTATGGTTAATGGACCTATATTAGGCAAACATACAAATTATAGAAAAGTACTTAAAGCCAAGAATCAGGTATAGCTGGAAAAACACCTGCTGAACTTACCATTTTTTTCCAGGAACAGTTGGGAATGGAGAATGGATGCCCAAACAATCTGGACGTCGTGCTTATTACCGCAGCAAATGGTTCCATGGCGCCAACTAAATCTTTGGCCGATTCAGCTCCCCCCAAAATTAATCATTTGCATCAGTCAAAAGTTAAACAAGGTTGGTGGTGTCTCAATGTGCTTTATTAATTTATGTTTTTAGTTGAGGTTCCTCACTTAAAAAAAACATTTACAGCAGATATAACCAATGGAATTGGTCCAGAGAATGGTCTACCTTTGCCTGATCGGCGTGCAGGGAAAAAACATAAGCGGAATAAGAATTCGTCTAAAATGGTTGATGGAAAGTTAGAGTACGTCTTATTGGAGGAAAATGAGAATATTGAGGATAAACATACTGACAATCACATGAGAGAGCAGGCTAAGTTTCATAACAGTCAAGATGCCAAACATTGTAAGTTCTAATCTTTCTGAATTGTCCTTTTCATGAAATACTGGCATATGTTTATTATCACCATTTAGGTTTTTATCAGATATATATGATTCATACTAATTCTTTACAAAGATAGTGTTCGACTCAATTGGATTTAATTGGCATGCACTATAAGATGGATCATGTATCTATATATGTATATGAATGTATCGATAAATAAAGTTGAAATCAAATCAGGTTCTTGTTTGTGATACAGTTTCTTATACACTCTTTTATTATTGGCATTTGGGTTGTTTTGTACCCTAGTTATCTTATACCTGGGTCACTTATACATTGTTTGGATTATAAATGTGTGAATCTACATGGTAGATTAACTGATAAATGCTGCTCCAAAATATGATTTCAGATTGCCCTCGGCTTCCATCTTTTGGGCTAGGTATCATGGCCTTGTTTGCTGTTAAATAGAATAGTGTTTTTTTTTCAGTTATACTTTCTCTAGCAACGCTTGTTTAGGTTATGTTTTTATTTAAGTGGGCTTCCTTCTTTTAATAAAGAAGTTTTTGATCAATTCATACTTTTGTTCTATTCAAATAGATTCAAAATCTGCTTTGTGATATTTTAAGTTTCATTCCATCACTTTTTGCTTCTTTCCTCAAGAATTACGTCAATATTTAAGTTCAAACTTGTTTTGTTGGTGCAGAAATCTTTTTCTGTTTTTGATTCTTGATGAAGTCATTGATGATACTTATTTTAAAAATAGTATAAAAGATGCCATTTTGGTAATGTATTTTCCAAAATATGAAAATTAATGTGCTGTTACTTAAATATACCATCAGTGTTGGAAAACAATGGAGTAAAGGTGATGAAAGAATTGCAAGTAGAAGATGACGAGGAGGAAAGATTCCAGGCCGATCTTAAAATGGCTGTACGACAAAGCCTAGGTATTACCTCAGTCCTTACCTACATATTTAGACTGGATGTTGTCATCTTGTACTGCTAAGATGTGTTTTCTTATGCTTAATAACATATATCTTTTCCTTCAGTCAAAATTCACCTACTTTGAATGACTCAATAAAATGAAATGAAGCCGTTTGAATGTTGATTTCTCTGGAAGTTTTCCTTAATCCTATCTGATTCCTTGGCCTGCTGCTTTCCGGGATAAATTTAAACCTTTACAATTAATAAACACCGTAGGTTGTGGCTTGTAACTAATGTAAATATCTGCGTGAGGTTCATGTAATAAGTACTATCCATATTTAATATGGAGGGCTTTTTTGGCTGCATAGTTGATTTTATGATTGAATAATTGATAAAAACTTTAGATTATTTCTAGAAATAAGAAAACCAAGCTCCACATAATGATAGTTGGCCCATGTTAATCGAAAATGCAGAATAAAATATGACCAGATAGTTGGCCCCATGGAGATTCTGCTGCTGCTGAATTACTTTGACTCACCCCTTCCTTTATTCTGTAGTGTTTTTCCCCCCTTTCCTTTGCCTAGTGCCTACTTATCCGCTTCTATAAGCATGTTTGTTTGAAATATTTAAGAACACAAGCTGAGAAAGAAATCAATTCAAATGCATTTTTTATCAAATCATCTCAACCCAAGCTTCAATCAAACAACAATTGTACTTGTAGTCCTGCCTAATGCTAAAACAGATCTGGTATAATACCAGAATTCCCTCCTCCGCTTAACAAGTAACAACTGTCTATGTTGGTACATGAACTTTTCTTTTGGTATGTTATTTCTGTGTAACCTATAAAGATTTTGCCCTTTGTCTCCAATTATCTCATCTTTCTCTTCATTTACAGTATGTGGCCATCATGTCCAATTAGCCCCCTCTTCACAACCTAATTTTTTTATATCATACACATGCAACAACAATTCAGCTTCTGTATAAGATATTAGAGGCTAAAGTATATGCTTTCGTAATCAGTAGTTCTTCCCTTGCTGCCCCCACCCAACACTTTTCATGAACTAAATTAAATTTAACCACAAGGAACTTACTTTTACTTTAAATTCCAAATGTTCTTGTGTGAGGTTTGTCATGACATATAAAGTCATTCTTGAGCCTCTACCTCCCAGTTTAAGCTGTTGGAGTAGTTGGTTCTTGACAATGTCTATGCCATGGATTAAGCTTTCTGTGTTTCAGTTCAATTTTATTGTCAATTTCTTCTTGATCTGATAATTATATTTTCATATCGTCTGTGTTTGACCAAAGTGATACCAATTGCTCTCATAGATGTTGATTCAGAACCAATGTTTATTGTTAGCCTTAGTGCTGCAAGCGTACATTTGCCATTTATCCACACCTACAATGCTTTATCCGCTATTCGAATGCTTATTAAACACCCTTCTTTTCTTTCTAATGCATTTACCTGTATATTTATTTACTATCCATTTGATGCTACTAAAAATCGTTATAGCCATAATTATTTTTAGTTTTTTTAGATTCATGTCGTAGTTCTATTTTATTACAAATTACCGGCAAAACTTGACATAACTAAATCCTGATAGTCATGTAAAAATTTCCTGTTTCTGTTAATGTGGCTATAATTACTCATGCACCTTAAACAAGGAGTTCTGGGTTCATCCTGTGACTATCTAATCCTCTAAGAGATTCTTCTTGTCAGACACATATCAAGCTCGCGGAAATTTGCCTTTGGTTTCAAGTTTGAGGATGCCACAGAGATCTTCCTCACCGGTAGACCGTTCAGGTCTTGCACCTTTGGAAGATTCAGCTCAGGACGTGAATGGAGCTAGTTTACTTGGTACAGGACTTATGAATGAAGTGGGGGAATATAATTGTTTCCTCAATGTTATTATTCAGGTAGGTATTTTGAAAGTCAATTTTTTCCAATATTTTATTATATTAACTGCAGTTATATAAATTGCAGTACTTTTATATCATGATTTATTACTTTCTACATTCTGAAAAGGATTTCTTGTCTCTGTATGACCTCAGTCTTTGTGGCATTTAAGCCGCTTTCGGGTGGAATTTCTTGCCGGATCAAGATTGGAGCATGCTCATGTGGGTAATCCATGTGTTGTCTGTGCCTTGTATGAAGTATTTAACGCTCTAGACCTTGCTTCAAAGGATTCAAGGAGAGAAGCAGTTGCACCTACTTCCCTGCGGATAGCTCTAAGCAACCTATATCCACAAAGTAACTTCTTCCAGGAGGTAACTTCATTAACATAAAATGAATATAAGGTAGTTCTTCTGTTGACAATGTGATAATGAATTGGCATTTGGCAGGCTCAGATGAATGATGCTTCTGAAGTACTGGCAGTAATATTTGACAGCCTTCATCAATCATTTACCTCTGGTTCAGGTGTTTCTGATGCAGAATCAGTTGAAAGCAACAGCACGGGGTCTTATGATTGTGCAGCTGATAGTTGTGTAGTACATTCACATTTTGGAATGAACATTGTTGAACAGATGAACTGCTACCATTGTGGTCTTGAGTCCAGAGTTTTTAAGTATACTTCTTTCTTTCACAATATAAATGCCAATGCCCTTAGGACAATGAAGGTATCTTTAGGATTTTTTTCACACATAATCATTTACAGTGTGATTTTATGTTCCAGGGGCATGAAAAAACAGTTATGCTTGTTATGTAGATGTAGCTTAGTTAGATTCCTTGGTCAATTTTCAGGCTATGTTTCCTGAGAGCTCCCTTGACAAGCTTTTGAATCTTGTGGAGAGGAACCATCAACTAGCTTGTGATCTAGAGGCTGAGGGCTGTGGCAAGCTCAACCACATCCATCACTTTCTTTCAGCTCCGCCCCGTGTTTTTATGACAGGTATCTCTGTTGTTCTGTGAGGAGGTCAACCTTTTTTTTGGTCTGCTCTTTTTGTTTGCCCTTTCTCTTACATGTCTGGTATTCACAGTTCTAGGTTGGCAAAATACATGTGAGAGTGTTGATGACATAACTGCAACTCTGGCAGCCCTGAGTACCAAGATAGATATCAGTGTCCTTTATCGTGGTTTAAGTACTAAAAGCACCCATTATTTGGTTTCAGTGGTATGTGTTAAAATGATGATATGCTTTGAACATTTTTATTTATTATTATATATGCTTTTTCTTCCCACTGTAAGAGATGAATTTGATTTCCAGAAAAAGACTGCTACATAAACATTTAGAGTTTGTTTGGTTTAACGGAGAGGGGGGATTTTAATTACATATATGTTTTGTTCATAAGAGGGGATTTTAATTACATATATGTTTTGTTCATAAGAGGGGATTTTAATTACATATATGTTTTGTTCATAAGAGGGGATTTTAATTACATATATGTTTTGTTCATAAGAGGGGATTTTAATTACATATATGTTTTGTTCATAAGAGGGGATTTTAATTACATATATGTTTTGTTCATAAGAGGGGATGGGAGAAAATTTAATGTTTTGTATGTTTGACTCACAAAGAAAGGGAAAGGATTTTATAACTAATTTACCCTTTTATCTTTTAACTTTAACTTTAAAACACGACTCATCATTTTAAAACTATTATCTTATGAAATAAAATCACTTGAAGAATATGACAACGTATATTGGTTTTCTTGTTCATTCTGCATCATTTTTAGTCTAATTTGCGCCTTTTAAACTTGTAGGTTTGCTACTATGGCCAGCATTATCATTGCTTTGCTTATAGTCATGACCACGGCCAATGGATTATGTATGATGACAGGACTGTTAAAGTGAGTTAAATATAATGGATAGATGAATATATGCTGTCATTCTTGTTGTGTTAAAATTTTCCCTTAAATGACCAGGTAATTGGTGGATGGGCTGATGTTCTTACTATGTGTGAGAGAGGACATCTCCAGCCTCAGGTTCTCTTCTTTGAAGCAGTAAACTAGATTTCTGGTGGAATTCATAACATCATTTGCTGGACCGAAGAAAGTTTAATTTGACAAATTTCTGGCTAGGCCCTGTTTAGGCTGATGTGTGCATTACACAGAAATGGTTTATAAGTTGCAAGTTTCACTGATGTCCAACAAGTTTTGGCGTACATATCTCGGGATATACAGTGTTTTAAATTTTTGTGATACAGTTCATGATTTTAATAGGAACATATTTTTAGGGGGTATGGGGGGGATGATGACGAATACATTTAGTATAACTGGATGACTTGAAAGAAAGCCAAGAGTGGTGTTTGGCACTGACCATTGCCCAACACGGTTGGTTCATTTTGAGAATATCAGATTCATTCATTGTATCCATCCAATAAGCAGGTTTTGGTATTATTAGAAGAACCTCAAGTTGACCAGCAATCTGTAAGAAGATCTTAGGCTGTTTTAGATAAAAAATAATTGCCCATTAATGTTGGGTAACATATAGCAATTTGTGCAAGGGGAATTTGTTCTTCAGCTGTTGGGGAAATTTCCCTTCAACCCCTTCCAACCCCCTAGCAGAAAAAAGATGATCTGTATAGTTCTTATTTGTTCCAACGTCAGCTTGTTGCAACTAAAGTTGAGTATCGGATACTGATCTACTGGACAACTTCTCACCCTTTCATGATATCTGTGATGGAATGTGCTGCATGGCTGATTTTACACAGCAAATTAAGGATATTCCATCCTTTGGATTCACAACACTGTACACCTTCTTGTTTACTTTTTATTTTGGGTGGGGGAGAGGGTAGGATCTCCGTGAACCGAGTATAAGTGAACCAATGGTATCATGTTATAGTTGCAGGTATTAACCGTAGATTTGTGAATGAAAAGCTGAAAGTTTTGGCACAATTTTGTCCTACACTTTTTGGGAATAGAGTTATATGAAATGGATTATATCATTATACTCTAATATTCTATATATCGATTTTTTTGTGCAAAATGTGTAACATAGCCCCATATTTGTAACCTATGCCCCCCTCTCAATTTAGACCTAGGTTATTTTATACTATTACACTAAAAAAACTAATTTAATGCTTAAAGGAGTAAATTTTAATGAATGGAGTACACAATTTTCTATATAATATTACCATATCTATTTTTCAACCTGTATTTTTGGAGCATTTGTTAGCTTTTTCATTTACATTTTTATGCCGAGGCTTTTGCTGCATATTTATTAACGTTCTTGTTTGATTTATATCAATGTTTTTTATGGAGTTTATTAAGTTCATACATTTGATAAAGATATTTTGAGATGATGAACTTTCTATGTCTCACATATACAGGTTGGTATCCCAATTTGATTATTTGTTTATTGCGTATATAAGTTGGTATCTTAATTTGATTATTTATGTATAAAATTTTCATTAAATTGATATGAAGGTGTCTGAATGTTAACTAGGAATTTGTAGAATAGAGTCGGGTTGATCACGTGTTAAACTACTATTTGATGTAATGTTGTGGAAATTTTCTATTAATGTAAGTTTAAGTAAAGCGGGGAGGTTAATGTAAGAATCGATTTCACTTCATTCTAAATATTGACAAGGTTGCAAACTATTATTCTCTTCTCTCATTCTCCCAGATTAACCCAGCATTTATTTGCTACCAACAGAACCTACTTCAGACTAGCTTTTGGTTGTTCGATTGTTATATAGGATTCATCTTGCCACTCTATTTGTAACTGACATCCCCCAAAATAAAAGAACAGGGAAATGTCACTTCTACCCCAAAAAAGATTGATTTTTGCAATCTTTTTTATCTATATTGGGAATTTTGCTAGATACCGGAAATTTTGACAAAATTACCGTTGAGGGTCTTTTAACATGTAATTTCGGTAATTCTTAAATTAAAATTTCTCGGTATCAATAATTTCAATTTTACAGAAAATATTAATTATTGGAAATTTGAAATTTCCGGTGTATCATAAATTTCAGATTCCCTGAAATTATATTTAAACTTAAGAATTACATAACATCAACATGATTGCATATAAAATTAACGTGACTTCCTATGTTCTTTTTTCCAGTGCATAATTTGTCCTGCATATGCTGATTCCCATGATCTTGCCTCTTCAATACAATTCTCTCTTCACTCTTTAGTGACGGGAGTGTAAACACCCCAAATTTGCCCTCACCCATCCACACCATGGCTTGTGATCATTTCATATGCATAAACTCAATCATATCATCTCATATTACATTTTTGATTCACTGCATAGTTTCAAAGTCATCTGCACCTAGGGTTTGTGATCTGAGCAATCCCAGAGCCTCTTGAGCCTCTCCAAAGGTCACCAATCACTTCAAAGAGATCCATAAGTGTTCAAGTATCATATTCCATCCTCTCAAAGTCAAAATTTCAAAAGAATCACAAGAACTGAGGTTTGAATGGATGCAGAGCCAGGTTTGACTGCACAGTTGACTTAAAATTAGGGTTTTGGTTTCAGAGGCCATAACTCCAATTTTTTTGGTCATTCTTGTTTCTATTGGTCTCTATAGGGTATAGAGAGTATGCACATCAATTTTCATGAAGAAATTCCATGGGGAAGTCATCTGATCAAGGGTTGACTTTTCAGACAAGTCAGTGTAAAATCAGGGCATCTGAGGCCCCCAATGACCCAACCAATGGGTGATCTTCATCATTTTGAGTGTATATGATCTTTATTTGATCATGGAAGAAGGTTGAAGTTCACAAAAATCAAGCATTTAGGGTTTTTGCAAATGTTGACTTTTTTGGGCATAGTTGACTTTTCAAGAATGCTTCATTTTAGGTCATTTTTCAAGCCTTGATTCTTGATCCAAAAAAGCTTCAAATGGAAAAACTTTGGTCATGAAAGTTGTAGATCTCATCTTTCCCTTTTCAAAAAGTACAAGAACATGATCAAACTCTTCTTGGATCAAAAGTTATGGTGTGACAAAGTTGGCAAAAATCATTGATTTTCAAGGCATGCCTCAAATGTGAATTTTGCAAAACCATGAACCAATGCCTTTTGTAACCTCTAGTTCATTTCAAACCATGACACAAACATTCTATAAGTCATAAAAATCAGAATTGGATCAAGGTTTCACATGGTTATGGTTTGTGTAACTAGACTTTCTCATGAAGTTGCAAAAGTGTGCCAACTTGCAAAAACATCATTGTGCTTCTCTCCACTTGATGCATTGGCTGCTGGACCTTCCCAACATCACACACACACCATGCTGCACCAGAACCATATCTTGTACTAGCCTAGATCATGAGCCATACTTTCCTTACACAAAATTTGACTTTTTGCAAAAGCAAACTTACCAATCACTATAGGCCAGGTCACATCATCTGACCTATAGGATTAAAATACAATATCATTTGGCAAGCAAAATGTATCAAGAGGCCAAGCTGAAACACTACACACCAAGACATTCACAAAACACACCCCAGCTGCATTTTGCTTCGAAACTCTCTGCCTAACACACAAACATCCAAACCATTTCCACACTTCAACTCACCATACTTCATAGACCTCAAACCACCAAGAGCCAGACCTGAAACAAGCAAGAACACCCCACTGCCATTTCTCACCTCAACTTGCAGTTTCATTCGAAACTCTTTCCACAGCACACAAACATACAAACAAACACCACAGACCTTCTCCACTCACCATCTGGATCACAAAGAACCATTTACAATGACCTGAAACTGCCTGAAACTCCATTGCCATTTCTGACTGAGCTTGAGCAGAAGCTTGTCAAACTCCTCATCCAGCCAACATAAATTCCTTTTGAGTATTCAAACATCATCTGGGGATCAAGTGGAGTGGATTGCACTGAAGGAAGTGGCCAGAAAGTCATCAGAGTGAAAGCTTCGAATCTCAGGTAGCTTGAAAAATATTTTTCCAGAAATCATTTTTCTTGTTCTAAACTTGCTCTTTGTGCCTTCCTGATCATGAATATGCCTTCAGTTTTTGAAATGGTGATGAAATGAACGTTTAATTGCTCTCTGAAACTTGCGTGCCCTAGTTCTTATTTTCTTCGATTCAGCTTAGTTAGGAAGTATAAATTTGTTTTGAGAGAGGGTTTTGATTCGTGAGTGGTTGGAGATCATTTTCCAATTCTTAGATTTCATTTTAGTTAGCTTTTTGGGGTTTTGGGGATTTTTCAGGGGAGATGCTGGCCGGAGAAGACGACCGGAAGTCTTCTCCGGCAGCCTGAAAGTGATTAAGCCCTAATTATGTAATTAATTGCCATTTGAATGTGGACCATTGGATGCGTTGACTCCATTGACCTCCCGCGCGTGTGGAAGGCTCAGATGCATCCAATTAGCCCTAATCCACGTGTTTAAGTTTAATTAATCCATAATTAATTTAATTAAGTCAGAATGAACCACAGCCCTTGGATAGCGCGCGTGGTCAATGAATTCAAACTCAGACTCAATCTCATCCCTCCATTCTGATCACTTTCTTTTATTTTAATTTTAATTCATTTTCTTTTCATTTATTTTGCATAATTAATTAAAAATAGCAAAAAATGCATAAAAATTATGAAACTTTTTCTCCTGAGTTTTATTAATTTTCATGACCCAAAAATATTTTCATTTTATTTTTTATCATTAAAAAAGTATTTTTAAATATTTAAAAGATTATTTTTAATTGATTAATGGAAATTAATTAATTAAAAATACTTTTAAGTATCTAAAAATCACAAAAAAATTCATGAGATGTTCCAAGACATTTAGAAACATTGTTCAACCTTCAAACCAAATTTCTTTTTTGATCTTGATGCATTTTGAGAATTTTTCTTTGAATTAAAATCATTTTTATGCATTAATTTGATCCAAAGTTCAAAAATTCATTTCTGCCTATCTAAGAAGAGTTGGACATTGTTTCTTCTTGCATTGTTTTGTGTTTAGCATGTAGTTTCTAGGATTAAATGGCCATGATTTGTCTCCTCATTTTCAATTTGTTTGGCATTTCTTTTGTTTAGGAACCCTAAAAACCCTAATAACTTAGAAAAACCATAACCTAAGATTGGTTAAGAGTTGAGACCTCTCCTTTGGGAATTGGTTTAGTATAGGATTAGGGGTCCTTTGTGTGGCATTTTCCATTTTTTATCTTAGGGTTTGCTTCTGTTTTTGGTTTTTGTTTGTTGCATCAATCATGAACCCTAATTTGGGCTTCCATATGCATCCATCTTGCATCTTCTTGCATAACATGACTTGCCATGACATTTCATGCCTCCATGTGATTCATTTAACATCATAAGACATATTGAAAGCATGTTTGGTCAGTGCATCATGTGTTTGCCATGTTGTATGCCATGTGCACTTCATAACTTTTCATGTATGTTCATGGTTCATAACTTGCTTCATTTGCATTCATGAGCTTGTATGATCATCTCCATGTGCTGCCTCATGTTTGTAACATCCCCATAGCATCATTATCATCTTTAACATGCTTCTGGTTTTGGTTTGCATCATGTCATTCCATCCCATTTTTGCATTGCATTGCATTTCTTTTCTAACATTTCAGGTGGTAAGTGATTTGAGAAGTGAATTTGCCTTCACTCCTCATAACTTCTTCTCATCTCTCTCTTGCATCCATTGCTGCATTTTCTATTTGTGTTTGAGTTTGAGCTTGCTCATTCTTCTTCTTCCCACTTTCTCTCTTCAAGTGACTTGACTTCTTGAATGAAGCAAGTTGCTTTGCTTCTCTTGATCCTTTCATCTGCTTCCTGGTGGTTCCATTGAAGACTTCTCTTGAAAACCTCACAAACCTTAGGAACAACCAAGTATGACAATGATTAGGGCTTTGATTAGTCTCCCCTCTTAGTTTTACCTTTTTGTCTCTCTTGAGTCTTCTCTTCTCACCTCATAATCAGGGACTAAACCCTAAAGGCTTTAAGGCTTTGTGATTAAGCTTATGCCTGCATCCTTCTCTTAGGATGGAGTGTATAACTTTAATCCTAAGTGTTAAACCCTTAATGTGTTTAACTCCTTTAATCAATTCATCTAATAATCATCAAGGCATCACACTTGTAACTTGGGCCTTGCATTAGGGTTCTAATTCTTCCTTAACTGGTTAAGAAGGACTAACCCTAGTGTTAATGGACAAGTCCCCCTCAAGTTGTCTTACAAATCATAAAACTCACTTCATCATCTTATCATTTAATAAAATCCACTTAATCAAAGGCTTGTTTTGTCATGAGTTTAATCCCTAATCATGGATTAAGTTGAGGAGCTTTCCTCAGCTTAAACATTCTCATCTATTATCCTTCTCTTAGGATGGTGTAATGAGTCTGTTTAATCCTTGATTATGGCTTAACCTCATTACTCAACACTAAACAAAAACCACAAAAACATCTAAATAATCACAAGTAGGTTAATGATCTTAATCCTACACCAAAGGTGATTAAGTGTGAGAATCTGACTTCACACTTAAGGTATTCTCATTACCCCTAATCAGAGGGAAGATGTGGTGAGTTTACTAAATCCATTGGTTTAGGCTTAAGCTCATTAACTTATAACAAAAATCCAAAAACAATAAAAGACTGAAAACGCAAAAACAAACAATAATCGTCTCCTCCGGGATTCTTTTCTCATCACCTTCACTCACAAACGAGAACTAGCTTCTTCCGTCTAATGCAAGACAGTTTGCATCTGTGCCAGACAGATCATACACTTGAGCATAGACAAGCAAGCAGTTCACAAGTCAATTCACCTTTCAGTCTCTTTGGGTCGAACTACGGTGTTCTGACTTCCTCATTGCACGAGAGGATACGTAGGCATAACTTAACAGTTATCGAACAAAAGTCTCTGTACATTCCCCCCTTCCAGCTTCATTCTTTTAGCCTCATTATCATGAGCATTTCACTCCATTCTTACACTGACACTTCACTTATACACTTCACCTTCTCTTACACTGACACCTGTACATCTTTTCCATCTATTTTATACGCAAATTGCACTGACACTACCCCTTTAAAACACAAATCTTTTAAGCGTGGATCCCGTCGAGTACGACGGACAATCTGGGTGCTAATACCTTCCCAGGTTGTAACCAACCCCCTTTCTCAGTCTCTCTGGTTCGCAACCGTCTTATCCATCTTTTCTAGGTCTATGCAGCATTGCCTCTCCTCCGGGATAAAAATGCCTAGCTGGCGACTCTATTCATTCTCCAGTGAGTTCACGGCTGTGTGTTCTCATTGTCCCTCTCGCCGACCGTTCGCGTCTGTACCTTCGTTTGGGCCCATGTCCCATTTGTCGGGAGCGACAGCTTGGCGACTCTGCTGGGGACCCTTATACTATAACCAGGGCTTCTGGTTCTTTTTGTGGGTTCCTCCTAGCGTTTGATTGATTTGTGTTTACTGGGGTGTTATGTGCCTATTTGTGCTTTTATATTTATTTTGTTATTATGTACAGTTTGTTTACTGCTTTCTTTACAGCTTTTCATATATCATACTGTCATACTGTCTGGCTGGATTTGGTTTTGTTTTCTTGGTGGGTGGGTGATCCATTGAGAGTTAAGGTCCTATACCTGGGACCTGAGTGACACCTAGGCTAGAGTGAATCATATTCTTTCCCATTCCATTTCGGTCTGGTGCGGGAATATGAAACACGGTTCAGATATGGGTTTCTTCTTGAGAACTCTGTGTTGCAGATTTCCTGCAATGCTAGGGCTATCTGGGAAGCCTGCTAAGTCTGGATGACCTCTTAGTACTGACCTTCAGAAACTGAGGTGAATTAGAGGAGGAACTTTTATGGTTATTGTAAACACTGTACCTCCGGGTTAGAAGTGTTTACACTTCTCATAACTGATCCAAGTCTGAGGATCCTTGTTCTAGAACACCACCTGTGAGGGGGTTGGGCTGTTTACAGGTTTGCAGGTACCTTGACCTCAGAATACCCTGTTACTTTGATTATTTAAGAGTACTCCATTTTGGGTCAGTTCTTGTGATTCTAAACCCTGGACTTGTGGTTCTTTATTTGAGCCCCCCACCTTGGTTACTGGATTTATAGACCTCCATCTGGAATTCTTGAACACACTTGGACCCATATCAGAGCAGTTTGATCAGATCCAGCTCAGTCACGAACCCTTGCATATCATTTGCATACATAATCATTGCATCATGTTGACATTTGCTTATTTGTGTTTCAGGGTATCCATCTTTATTTGGTTTTGGTTTTGACCCCATCTTCAGTATTGACCTATCTTCACCAGCATCTGCTTCAGCTATCACCTGCACTAGCCAGTCAGTGGCCCCTTTTTTCAGCATCAGCATCAGCACCTGTCTCTACTCAGTCTCAGCATCATGGCTCCCAAAAAGAGCAACATCACCTACCACTTCTTCCAACCAGATTTATCTGACACCAGGAGGATTCAGACCCTGATCACTCCAGACCATGTACCATTGTTCAGGGAACACCATGGAGATATACTTGATATGGTTATGGATCTGGACCCTTCACAGAGAAGCCTGATCCACACCTGCCTTCAGTTTTATGATCCCCCACTGAGATGTTTCACTTTTCAGGACTTTCAGTTGGGGCCCTTATTGGAAGAATACTCATCACTAGTTGGTATACCTATCAGGAGAGAAATCCCTTTCAACCCTGAGATGGCTTTCCCAAGTAATGAAGAGGTAGCAAAGGCATTACATCTGGAACCAGTCCTGATTGGGCAGCATATGACTTCTAAGGCTGGAATCCCTGGCCTACATCTGGATTTCTTGATTTCTCAAGCTACCCTGAAAGCTTCTTTAGGAGAGTGGAAAGCAGTCTGCGCTTTGTTGGCCTTGAGCATATATGGGATTGTACTATTTGCAGATGAGCCTCGATTCATTAGTAAGAATGCAATCCATCTGTTCATCCTGAAGAACCCAGTGCCAACTTTATTGGGTGATCTCTACTACTCAGTGCATCAGAGGAATGAGAAGCAGAGGGGGAGATTAGTGAGGTGTTGTGCTCCATTGTTCCATACTTGGCTTCTCAGGCATCTACCCAGGACAGATGCATTTTTGAATCCTCGTCAGCAGAAAAACTGGGCTAAGAGACTCACTGCACTAACTTCAGCAGATATCAGATGGTGCACTCAAAGCACCAAGGGCAGGGATATCATCACCAGTTGTGGGCATTTCCCTAATGTACCCCTGATAGGAGTTAAGGGTAGCATTAATTACAATCCTCTGCTGTTCAAAAGGCAACTGGGCTATGCACTGGTCCATACTCCTAAGGCACAGGACTTGGTTGAGACTCTCTTTCGTGAGAACAAGATTAATCCGGCTATTGTTAGGCAGGCTGCTTGGGCCTGGGATAATGTTCAAACCAAGGGAATAACCATTTTGGGGAAATGCAGCAATGTGGCATCAGCACAATATTATGAATGGTCCCGTGCCAGGGCTCAGTTCTCTGGGATGCCCTTTACCATAGAAGATATGCCTGAATCATCTTCATCAACACCCCCTGCCACTGTCAGTTTGGAGGAGTTTGAGAGCTTGAAGGAAAGAAATGAGAAGTTAACCCAGGCTTTGCAGAAGACTCTCCGGGAGAGGAGTGATGGCAGGATGGAGATTGAGAGGTTGGAGAAGTTGAGAGTAGAGCATCTGGTTAAGATTGAGAAGTCTGGGGATTATATCAAAAAGTCTAAAGCTGGAGAACAAATTCTGAAGAATGCTTGCAAAGAAGCCCAGTTCCAGAGAGCAAGGACAGACTTGTATTTGAAGGAGAGCCAAGCCCGGTGGGTCAGGATCACCGAGGCTCGTACCCTGGAGGACAAGAGAGTTCAAGACAAGATGGAGCAACTGGAAGCCAGTGCAAAAGAACAGCAAGAAGCCCTGGCATCAGCCCAGAGGGAGATATCAGAATTGAAGATCAAAGCAGGGGTGAAGAGGTCCAAGGACCAAACTCAGCACAAGAAGCTAGCAGCAGCTGTTACGACCCGGAATCTCCTCATCAGGAATCTCACGGAGCGTCCGGCTGATCCTGTGACCGAAGCACTTCTCAAGGAAGTTCGTGAGGATGAGTTTGGTCTTGGTGTTTGACCATTTGTTTGTTGTTGCTTTCTTTCCATGTACTTTTATTTTCTTGTACTGTATTTTGACCCCTTAGAGGGCTTGTGTTGTAAAATGAACAAGTTGTATTATTTCACCTTCTGTAATATATTTGTGTTAGTTTGCTTCATCTGAGTTTTCTTCAGGCAACAACAACAGCATCTTCAAGGGTCTGGAAGGGTCAAAACTGAATGCCAAACCGGATACCTTGAGAACAAATAAGCATAATTGCATTGCATGCTAACCCTTTGTTTGTTTTGTAGGTTTTTGTTGTCACTAACTCTGTTGTGATGTTCAGGAACTATTGCTAGGCGCCGGGTATTTCCCCTCAACCGTCCGCACCGTTATCCAACCCGAAACAACCTTCCGGGAATTCAAATGGATCAGGTACAGCAAGACCTTGCAGAGGTCAGAAATCAAATGGCAAACGAAAGATTGGAAATGAGAACACAGATGACTTAGTTTATGGAAGTGATGAACAACATGGCTCAGAGCCAAGAAAGATTGAGAGCCATGGTGGAAAGGCAAAATCAAGAGGAACCGCATGTAGGGACTGCTGGCACGAGCAACAATGAGAGGGTCCAACCTCATGTCAATCCCCCAGTCTTTGGACCACACCTCCATCCTGAGGTCAACATCCCTGCAAATGTTCAAGGGCCTGCTACAGCCGGGAGGGTACTGCAAGAAGATCCTCAAGAAGACCAGTTCACAGTAATGGGAGCTGGGGAAGAAGCTTATGATAGAAGATTGGATGAGATAGCTGAGAAGTTAAGATCCTTAGAGTCTCAAAATTCTTTGGGTTTTGACGTTATGGATATGGGCTTGGTAGACGGGGTCAGGATTCCCCACAAGTTTAAGCCACCATGCTTTGAGAAGTATAATGGGACTTCCTGTCCCCGGACCCATCTACAATCTTTTCTCGGGAGGCTGAAGGCTTATACCATGGACGAGAAACTGTGGATGTTCTACTTTGAGGATAGCTTGACTGGAGCTTCGAGGGAATGGTATTCCCATCTGACAAGAGCAACTATTAGATGCTGGAAGGACCTGGCAGAGGCCTTCATCAGACAGTATCAGTATAATCTGGATATGGCACCCAACAGAACCCTCCTAATGGGAATGTCACAGTCGTCAAGGGAAAGTTTCCGAGAATATGCCCAGAGATGGAGGCAATTGGCTGCTGCTGTTCAGCCACCTATGTCCGAACGGGAAATGGCAGATATGTTCATGAACACCCTTCAGGGAACTTATATTGACAGGCTGGCTGCTTTCTCTTCCACTAGCTTTGCGGATGTTGTCATAGCTGGGGAGAGAATTGAAAGCCTGTTGAAAATGGGTAAGATCTCAGACAACGGTGCAAGCTCGTCCAGTAGTACAAGAAAGCCTTTTGCAGGCCCAAGAAGAACTGGCGAGACCAATGCCATCCACACCAACAGGGGCAGGCCCCAATATGTTCAAAGGTCAATAGCAGCAGTCACCATTCCTGCTCCAGCTCATCCTCAACCAGTTTATCAACCTCCGCAGCAAAACTATCAGCAACAACCCCAGTATCATCAACAGAATCAGTATCCTCCGAGAAATTACAACAACAGCAACACCAACAACAATAACCAGCAAAGGCCATTCCAGCAGAGGCCTTCTCAAGCCAATAGGGTAATCGATCCGATCCCTATGCCATATGCTACATTGCTGCCACAACTCCTGAAACTCAACCTAGTCGAGCTAAGGACGTTGGCACCTCCAGATCCCAACAGTCTACCCAGGAATTATGACTCCAATGCTAGGTGTGCCTTTCATTCAAACGCACCTGGCCATAGTACAGAAAAGTGCAGAGCCTTGCACATGAAGGTACAAGACCTGGTAGACTCAAAAGCTTTGAATTTTGCACCACCACCCAATGTCAACAAAAATCCTATGCCAAACCATGGTGGTCCCCGAATTAACGCTATTGAAGAAGACAAGCCGTCTTATTTAATAACCAGTGTGGGTCAGATCCGGACACCATTGGTGGAAATCAAGGCTCAGCTCTTGGAATGTCAAATGTTCCCGGGGTGCGAGTTGGGTTGTGCTTACTGCAATATTTCAGTAAATGGGTGCGATAATCTGAGGAATGGCATAGATGACCTTATTCAGAGTGGCCAACTTCAGATCACCACATCATTTCCAACAAATCCAGCAATCTCATCAGCAACGGTTTCAGAACCTCCTACAACTGCAGCAACCATTGTTCCTGACAATTCTTCGGCTTCATCAACAAGTACTTCATCTATCATCTCAACTGATCAGTTTTCAACAAATTTTCCTGCTACAACTTCAGCACCACTCCATTATGAAGCTCCTACAACAACAACATCCATCCTTCCCACATTGTCTCCTACAACACCAGCAACAAACCATGAAGATGTCTCAACTGTCACAATATTTTATGATCCAGAAAACAACTCCGCCTACAACTCAGAAGGTGCTGCCCCCATCAGGGCACCAGTAACAATCTATTATGATCCACAAACAATCACAATTCCTTCCGCAGCTGCAGTCAGTCCAGTCACTATCACGGTGCCTGGACCAGTACCTTATGAAAGCAGCAATGCCATCCCGTGGCATTACGGCTCTGACCTGTACTGTGAAGGACAAAGAATCACTTTTGAATCATCAACCCCTGCACCACAAATTGAAAATGTGGGAGGAGGCGGAGGCTTCACTCGAAGCGGACGTCTTTTCGCTCCACAAATTCAAAGACCCACTGCCGAAGCAGAAGCTGCTGCCAAGGCAAAAGGAAAAAGCCCGGTGCAGGAAGATCAAACAGTCAAAGAAGCTTTCAAGACACCCTTCGATCAAGAGGTTGATGAGTTCATGCGAATCATCAAAAAGAGTGATTATAAAATTGTGGATCAACTTCACCAGACGCCATCCAAAATCTCTATCCTCTCACTGCTTATGTGCTCCGAAGCCCATCGGAATGCACTACTTAAAGTCTTGCACGCAGCTTACGTGCCTGAAGAGATCACTGTCAACCAGTTGGAAACCGTGGTTGGAAATGTTACTGCTAGCAATGGGCTAGGGTTCACCAATACTGACTTGACAGCGGATGGCCGCAACCACAACAAAGCCTTGCACATAACCATGGAATGCAAAGGAGCAGTCCTTTCCCATGTGCTGGTAGACACGGGTTCGTCCCTTAATGTCTTACCAAAGAAGGCTCTGGTGAAGTTAGAATATGACGGATTGGCATTGAGACCCAGCAACCTGGTGGTAAGAGCCTTTGACGGTTCGAAAAGATCGGTTCTGGGAGAGATTGAGCTACCTGTGACAATTGGCCCACAGACCTTTAAAACTATCTTTTATGTGATGGACATTCAGCCCGCCTACAGCTGTTTGTTGGGTAGACCATGGATTCACGCTGCTGGCGCCGTGACCTCTACCCTTCACCAAAAGTTAAAATTTGAGTGGGAAGGCCAAGTTGTTACAATTTGCGGGGAGGAGGACATTTTTGTCAGCCACCTGGCTACTTATAAGTACATTGAAATGGACGGGGAGATCCATGAAACAATGAGCCAGGGGTTTGAAGCTTTGAACGTGAATGAGACATCTGCTGTACCTGGTACTTCGATATCATCATACCAACAAGCCCGGAAGGTTGTTGAGGAAGGAACCGCCCAAGGCTGGGGCAAACTATTATCGGTGGAGAAGAAAGAGGACAGATTTGGGTTGGGTTACAAACCAACTCAACAAGATCAAGCAGAGGCTGCAAAGGAGCCCAACTTTGTGAGTGGGGGGATGCTTACCCCCGATGCTATCAACTGTCTGGAAGACGAGCTGGAAGAAGAACGCAACCTGGAAAGCTGGATTCGTCCAAAGATCCCGGGGAGCAGTGTCTCGAACTGGTCTTCCCAGGAAATTATAAGGGTTACTCAAGCAGAGTAATTATTATTTCCTGTATTTTTATAAGCATGCATCAAGTCTTGCATCTTGCCCAAGATGACAAGACTCATTTTGTAATCGGGCCATCCGTACTTTTTGTGCAAACAAGATCAATTAATGAAATATCAGACATCTTTTTGCAAACGAGTCTTTTTCTTTTCGTTCACTGTTTTTCTATTTTTCTTTTTGTACAAAAAAATAAATGGCGGTGTTTTCAAAATGATAACTTTTTTCCACTTTTTCTAAAGCAAGATTAAAATCAATCACTAAAATGAACAAACTGAACCCTTGCAGAGAGTGCCTTCCAGACAGCACCGACAACAACACGGCTATGACGTCGTATGACTTTGACAATCCAATCAATCAAGCTGATGAAGGGGTTGATGAAGAATATGAGCTTCCTGAAGAGCTAGCCAGGTTGTTGAGACAAGAGGAAAAAGTTATTACTCCTCACCAGGAGGAGGTTGAAGTGATTAATCTTGGTACAGATGAAGACGTGAAAGAAGTTAAAATTGGGGCCTGCCTGCAAGACTCAGTGAAGAGACAACTGATTGATCTGCTTCAAGAATATGTGGACGTGTTTGCTTGGTCTTATCAGGATATGCCAGGGTTGGACACCGACATTGTGGTACACAAGCTGCCTTTGAGGGAAGAATGCCCACCGGTCAAACAGAAACTGCGCCGCACCTGCCCAGACATGGCAATGAAGATCAAGGAAGAGGTACAAAAGCAATGGGATGCCGGGTTCCTTGCTGTAACTAGCTATCCGCCGTGGGTTGCTAATATTGTGCCTGTGCCCAAGAAAGACGGCAAAGTAAGGATGTGTGTTGACTACCGGGATCTGAACAGAGCCAGCCCGAAAGATGATTTCCCTTTACCTCACATTGATGTATTGGTCGATAACACGGCTCAGTTCTCGGTATTCTCCTTCATGGACGGATTTTCAGGATACAATCAGATCAAGATGTCACCTGAAGACATGGAGAAGACAACATTCATCACACCTTGGGGCACGTTCTGTTACAAAGTGATGCCATTCGGACTGAAGAATGCTGGTGCAACATATCAACGGGCTATGGTGACATTATTCCACGATATGATCCATAAAGAAATAGAATGTTATGTGGATGACATGATCGCCAAGTCCCTTACTGAGGAAGAGCACCTGGTAAATCTGCTCAAACTATTCAAACGTCTGAGGAAGTACCAACTGAAGTTGAACCCCAACAAATGCACATTCGGGGTGAGATCTGGTAAGCTGCTGGGCTTTATTGTAAGCGAGAAAGGGATTGAAGTTGACCCTGATAAAGTCAAAGCCATCCAAGAGATGCCTGCACCAAAGACAGAGAAAGAAGTTCGAGGGTTCTTAGGCAGATTGAACTACATCTCAAGGTTCATATCTCACCTTACGGCAACCTGTGAACCCTTGTTCAAGCTATTGAGAAAAGAACAGACGGTCAGGTGGAACGAAGACTGCCAGAGGGCTTTTGACAAGATCAAGGAATACTTGCAAGAACCTCCAATCCTTATGCCTCCAGTTGAAGGAAGACCTCTGATAATGTACTTGACAGTATTAGAAGAGTCAATGGGGTGTGTGCTGGGCCAGCATGACGAGTCTGGTCGAAAAGAGTATGCAATATACTATCTAAGCAAAAAGTTTACCGACTGTGAACAGCGTTATTCACTGCTCGAGAAAACTTGCTGTGCTTTAGCGTGGGCTGCTTGCCGACTGAGACAGTATATGTTGACCCACACTACTTTGTTGATATCCAAAATGGACCCAGTTAAGTACATTTTCGAGAAGCCAGCCCTTACCGGACGGGTTGCAAGATGGCAAATGATTCTCACAGAATACGACATCCAGTACACTTCTCAGAAAGCCATCAAGGGCAGTGTACTATCTGAATATCTTGCTGAGCAACCCATTGATGACTACCAGCCTATGAGATTTGACTTCCCTGATGAGGACATCATGTTCATAAAATCAAAAGATCATGAAGAGCCTATTCACACTGAAGGGCCCGACCCGGAAGAAGAATGGACTATGATGTTTGATGGGGCTGTTAACATGAATGGTCGTGGTGTTGGTGCAGTACTTATTACACCTAAAGGAGTTCACATGCCTTTCTCGGCAAAACTCACTTTCAACTGCACTAACAACGAGGCTGAATACGAAGCTTGTATTATGGGTCTTGAGGAAGCCATTGACCTCAGGATCAAGACATTGACCGTATTCGGAGATTCAGCTCTGGTAGTTAATCAAACCAACGGCAAATGGTACACACACCAGGATCACCTGATACCTTACAGGGATTATACAAGGAGGTTATTGACTTTCTTCACAACAGTCAAGCTTGAGTATATCCCTCGGGACGAGAATCAGTTTGCAGATGCCTTGGCTACCATTTCATCCATGATCAAAGTTCAAGCTGCTAACTTTGTACCTCAGATTTCAGTGTCCAGACTTGATAAACCAGCATATGTGTTCGCAGCAGATGTTGTTAAAGATGATAAGCCTTGGTTCCATGACATTAAGTGCTTCTTGGAGAATCAAACATACCCACCTGGGGCATCTTCCAATGATAAGAAGACTTTGAGAAGGCTTGCTGGTAGTTTCTTTCTGAACACTGATGGGTCTTTATACAAGAGGAACTTTGATATGGTACTCCTCAGATGTGTTGACAAGACGGAAGCAGATTTGTTGATGCATGAAGTGCATGAAGGCTCCTTTGGTACCCATGCTGGAGGACATGCAATGG
This sequence comes from Lathyrus aphaca, assembly GCA_963966055.1. Lineage (NCBI taxonomy): Eukaryota > Viridiplantae > Streptophyta > Magnoliopsida > Fabales > Fabaceae > Lathyrus > Lathyrus aphaca. Next base: position 505,055,697 of record OZ014522.1, on the reverse strand, counting down.
CTAAGAAGTTGTTAAGATCAGGCTATTATTGGATCACAATGGATGCAGACTGTTGTGCCTATGCCAGGAAATGCCGCAAATGCCAGATCTACGCAGATAAAGTGCATGTGCCTCCCACTCTTTTGAACATAATGTCTTCACCTTGGCCCTTCGCTATGTGGGGCATTGACATGATTGGTAAGATTGAGCCAACTGCTTCAAATGGCCACAGATTCATCCTGGTCGCCATTGACTATTTCACCAAGTGGGTTGAAGCAGCGTCATATGCCAACGTCACAAGACAAGTGGTAGCCAGATTTCTGAAAAGAGATATCATCTGTCGGTATGGAGTTCCCGAGCGAATCATTACTGATAATGGTTCCAATCTAAACAACAAGATGATGGCAGAGCTGTGCCGGGACTTCAAGATCCAACACCACAATTCTTCTCCTTACAGGCCAAAGATGAATGGCGCTGTTGAGGCAGCAAATAAGAATATCAAGAAGATTGTGCAGAAGATGGTAGTCACTTACAAGGACTGGCATGAAATGCTACCGTTTGCCTTGCATGGGTACCGCACGTCAATCAGGACATCCACTGGGGCAACACCGTATCAGCTTGTGTACGGCATGGAGGCAGTCCTACCAGTTGAAGTTGAATTACCCTCTCTACGGGTACTAATGGATGTTAAACTGAGTGAAGCAGAGTGGGTTAGGTCCCGATACGAACAACTGAGTCTGATTGAAGAGAAAAGACTAGCTGCAATCTGTCATGGGCAGTTGTATCAGAAAAGAATGAAGAGAGCCTTCGATCAGAAAGTCAGACACCGAGAGTACCAAGTGGGAGATCTTGTGTTGAAGAGAATCCTCCCTCCTCATACAGACCACAGGGGCAAGTGGACCCCGAACTATGAAGGACCATTCGTGGTAAAGAAAGTTTTCTCTGGTGGAGCACTGATGCTCAGCACCATGGATGGTGAAGATTTCCCGTCCCCTGTGAATTCAAATGCAGTTAAAAAATACTTCGCATAAAATGACCCGCTGGACATAAAAACAGAATGTAAGTCCAGGCAAAAATAGGGCATCCCGGCGAGTCAAAAACAGAATAAAAGACTCGGGCAAAAATAAGGGAAAATAAACAAAAATGTACACCCGCTGAGTTGAAAAGCCGCATTGGACAGCTCAGGCAAAAATGGGTATCCCGATGGATTGAAAACCCGAAAGGGCGATCCATGCAAAATAAGGGAATGAGCGAACAACTGCATTCTGAATTCGTCTGTATCACCTACAACTTGGTAAGCCTCGAAAGGATCAAGCCTCAGCCAGAATCAATATTCCTCAGAAAGCAAGATGAGAAGAACGTCAAAAGTCATACGAGTCATAGCAGAGGAGGAAGCTCCTTAAAGCGTCATCAGCATCGCCAGCACTTTGTTTCTCAATTTGTAACAATCTCCTCATTTCAGGAGATATGTTTCTTTGACTGTATCTTGCCAGTTCAGGGCACATGAATTAATAAAGTCAGATTTTTCAGTCATGTTTCGTTTTGTATATTTTTATTTGCAAAGGATGTCTGATGTCTCTAAAAAGCTAATTGAATAAGTACAGATGCTTTTCTCTAAAAAGTAAAAAACACATGCTTACAGGGAATATACTTACTCTCAAGAATGCTTAACTCCTATGACGGAATCCAGTAAGGGAAACCTCGGGACCTTTTGTGCGTTTCCTTGTCTTTGCAGGATTGCAGGTATCCAGAACGCAACTTGGGGCATGAAAGCTTCATCCTCAGCAAGCTGGCAGATCATTATTAACTCGGTCTGTCTTCCACGTGGCACGGAAGGTGCCCATTTCCCCAGCTGAGTTGCTTTCTCCCCAGCTGAGTTACCGACAACATTCCCCAGCCGTAGTACCAATCATTCTTCCTCAGCAGAATAGGGAGAGTCAGGGAATCATCTCCCCACGGAATCCTCAGCCTCTATTCAAAAGAGCAATGCATGAAGGAATCACAACAGAGTGAAGAAAGCTGCTACAAACCCCAGCTGGGTCTCTCATTTACAAGGATATGTCAATCAGTGACCTATATCCCCAAGTGGATGCATATCTCCAGGTCTATCAGTGGTCTCATCCCCAGCTGGGAGGTCCATTTCCAACAGATCAGCCAGAGATCTTCGCAGCAACGGGATCCGAATCCCGGTTTGATATCTTTGCATAATCATGGCATTTGCATCATATTATCCCCTCAGAACGTAGCATTCCGTCTAATACGGAGCATTACGGCAAAAAATCAAACGCATAGCATAATCATAAGCCATGTTCTGAATTAACACTTGTGAATAATAACCGTTCATTGTACAGAAATCCCCACCAGAATCCCAGCAAAAAGCAGTTGCCTCACGAATCACAAACACCAGTATATATTTCCTTTTGATACCCGTCCGTATCATCACTCCCCAGTAAAGTCGTCTGAGCACTCTTTACAACAAAATCACCCGTATTACAGATACTTCCTGACACCCGTCCGTGTCATATCACCAGCAGAAAGCCAAAGACATCCCCTTTGCACTCACATATACCTATATATACACTTTCTTGACACTCGTCCGTGTCATATCCCCAGCGCAGTCGCCTAGACTTTGTATATCAGATACTTGTTTATACTATACTCTTCTCCTTTTGACACTCGTCCGTGTCACCCTCCCCAGCAGATAAACACTCATCTATATATACTCATACTACTCATGTCACACTTATACTAATACTCGTCCGTATCTTGTGTATACCACTTATATCCCCACGGATTCGGCATTGGTCCATGTTCTTTGTTAACCCGTTGGTACTTGTCCGTACCATCATCTCAGAACATTGCGTCTAGTGTTTGTTTCTACATGATACTCGTCCGTATCATAGTCTTAAGGATGCTCGTCCGCATCTTTAATCCATACACCGTGTCAAACACTTGTGTCTTCTCGAATATAGATACTCGCCTGTACCTACTATTCCCCAGAAGGGTTCTTTCAGATTCAACACTCGTCTGTGTTCTCTGTTAACCAGTTGATACCCGTCCGTATCATCATCTCTGAACACGTGTCAGTATTTGTTTCTACCTGATACTCGTCCGTATCGTAGTCTTAAGGATGCTCGTCCGCATCTTTGATCTATACACTAACATCTGAACACTTATACTTTCCTTTCTTGGTTGTGAACGCTCGTCCGTGTTCACTATATCCCCAGTAGATCACCAACAAAGCTTTTTCTTTTATCTGACACTCGTCCTGTGTCACGATAACCCTGAGAGCAGCCGTACCCTGCTGAGTGGTCGTCCTCCACTTCTTGATGGTCGTCCTCCATCATGCTCATCCGATGGCCGTCCCCATCGTTGTTTTTAGCAGCCGTCCCCTGCTAGGTGATCGTCCTCCACCTTTTGATGATCGTCCTTCATCACTTTATCCAATGGCCGTCCCCATTGTTGATTTTGGTTATCTGACACTCGTCCTGTGTTATGATAAACTTTGAGAGCAGCCGTACCCTGCTGAGTGGTCGTCCTCCACTTCTTGATGGTCGTCCTCCATCATGCTCGTCCGATGGCCGTCCCCATCGTTGACCTTTTATCCGATGGCCGTCCCCATCGTTGATATTTTCGGCAGCCGTACCCTGCCAGGTGGTCGTCCTCCACCTTTGATGGCCGTCCCCATCATATTTCTTTTATTCCCAACAGAGCAGCCGTACCCTGCTAGGTGATCGTCCTTCACCTTTGATGGCCGTACCCCATCATCTGTTTATTTCATTTATTCTTTAACCCGATGGCCGTTCCCGTCGTGGTCCCTTTTCTTTTAGCCCGATGGCCGTCCCCATCGTTGGTTACTTCGCCTTATGAACTTGATGGTCGTCCCCGTCATGTTTCATCAACCCCCAGAAAATTTTACAGCTTTATCTTGGTGGCCGTCCCCATCCTAATATCTTATTTTTCCAGCTAGTCGGCCGTCCCCGTCTTGGCTTAACTTTTTTTTCCCCAGCATGTCGGCCGTCCCCGTCATCGCTTTACTTCCACACTTTTTCCAGCATGTCGGCCGTCCCCGTCATTGTTATTTACCCAGCAGTCGTCCTCTGCTCGACGGCCTTCCTCCGTCGCCCACACTTTACAACATACTTTATTTTCTGTTACGATCTATATCCCTTTTCTTCTTCATTTTGTGAGTGCAAATTTTGGACTGTCTTTGGTATTCAACCACAAGTTATCTTGTTTGCCTGTTAAGCCGTTGCTTACAACCTGCACAGCTAACTCATGCTTGAATAGGGGCAGCTGTAAACACCCCAAATTTGCCCTCACCCATCCACACCATGGCTTGTGATCATTTCATATGCATAAACTCAATCATATCATCTCATATTACATTTTTGATTCACTGCATAGTTTCAAAGTCATCTGCACCTAGGGTTTGTGATCTGAGCAATCCCAGAGCCTCTTGAGCCTCTCCAAAGGTCACCAATCACTTCAAAGAGATCCATAAGTGTTCAAGTATCATATTCCATCCTCTCAAAGTCAAAATTTCAAAAGAATCACAAGAACTGAGGTTTGAATGGATGCAGAGCCAGGTTTGACTGCACAGTTGACTTAAAATTAGGGTTTTGGTTTCAGAGGCCATAACTCCAATTTTTTTGGTCATTCTTGTTTATATTGGTCTCTATAGGGTATAGAGAGTATGCACATCAATTTTCATGAAGAAATTCCATGGGGAAGTCATCTGATCAAGGGTTGACTTTTCAGACAAGTCAGTGTAAAATCAGGGCATCTGAGGCCCCCAATGACCCAACCAATGGGTGATCTTCATCATTTTGAGTGTATATGATCTTTATTTGATCATGGAAGAAGGTTGAAGTTCACAAAAATCAAGCATTTAGGGTTTTTGCAAATGTTGACTTTTTTGGGCATAGTTGACTTTTCAAGAATGCTTCATTTTAGGTCATTTTTCAAGCCTTGATTCTTGATCCAAAAAAGCTTCAAATGGAAAAACTTTGGTCATGAAAGTTGTAGATCTCATCTTTCCCTTTTCAAAAAGTACAAGAACATGATCAAACTCTTCTTGGATCAAAAGTTATGGTGTGACAAAGTTGGCAAAAATCATTGATTTTCAAGGCATGCCTCAAATGTGAATTTTGCAAAACCATGAACCAATGCCTTTTGTAACCTCTAGTTCATTTCAAACCATGACACAAACATTCTATAAGTCATAAAAATCAGAATTGGATCAAGGTTTCACATGGTTATGGTTTGTGTAACTAGACTTTCTCATGAAGTTGCAAAAGTGTGCCAACTTGCAAAAACATCATTGTGCTTCTCTCCACTTGATGCATTGGCTGCTGGACCTTCCCAACATCACACACACACCATGCTGCACCAGAACCATATCTTGTACTAGCCTAGATCATGAGCCATACTTTCCTTACACAAAATTTGACTTTTTGCAAAAGCAAACTTACCAATCACTATAGGCCAGGTCACATCATCTGACCTATAGGATTAAAATACAATATCATTTGGCAAGCAAAATGTATCAAGAGGCCAAGCTGAAACACTACACACCAAGACATTCACAAAACACACCCCAGCTGCATTTTGCTTCGAAACTCTCTGCCTAACACACAAACATCCAAACCATTTCCACACTTCAACTCACCATACTTCATAGACCTCAAACCACCAAGAGCCAGGCCTGAAACAAGCAAGAACACCCCACTGCCATTTCTCACCTCAACTTGCAGTTTCATTCGAAACTCTTTCCACAGCACACAAACATACAAACAAACACCACAGACCTTCTCCACTCACCATCTGGATCACAAAGAACCATTTACAATGACCTGAAACTGCCTGAAACTCCATTGCCATTTCTGACTGAGCTTGAGCAGAAGCTTGTCAAACTCCTCATCCAGCCAACATAAATTCCTTTTGAGTATTCAAACATCATCTGGGGATCAAGTGGAGTGGATTGCACTGAAGGAAGTGGCCAGAAAGTCATCAGAGTGAAAGCTTCGAATCTCAGGTAGCTTGAAAAATATTTTTCCAGAAATCATTTTTCTTGTTCTAAACTTGCTCTTTGTGCCTTCCTGATCATGAATATGCCTTCAGTTTTTGAAATGGTGATGAAATGAACGTTTAATTGCTCTCTGAAACTTGCGTGCCCTAGTTCTTATTTTCTTCGATTCAGCTTAGTTAGGAAGTATAAATTTGTTTTGAGAGAGGGTTTTGATTCGTGAGTGGTTGGAGATCATTTCCCAATTCTTAGATTTCATTTTAGTTAGCTTTTTGGGGTTTTGGGGATTTTTCAGGGGAGATGCTGGCCGGAGAAGACGACCGGAAGTCTTCTCCGGCAGCCTGAAAGTGATTAAGCCCTAATTATGTAATTAATTGCCATTTGAATGTGGACCATTGGATGCGTTGACTCCATTGACCTCCCGCGCGTGTGGAAGGCTCAGATGCATCCAATTAGCCCTAATCCACGTGTTTAAGTTTAATTAATCCATAATTAATTTAATTAAGTCAGAATGAACCACAGCCCTTGGATAGCGCGCGTGGTCAATGAATTCAAACTCAGACTCAATCTCATCCCTCCATTCTGATCACTTTCTTTTATTTTAATTTTAATTCATTTTCTTTTCATTTATTTTGCATAATTAATTAAAAATAGCAAAAAATGCATAAAAATTATGAAACTTTTTCTCCTGAGTTTTATTAATTTTCATGACCCAAAAATATTTTCATTTTATTTTTTATCATTAAAAAAGTATTTTTAAATATTTAAAAGATTATTTTTAATTGATTAATGGAAATTAATTAATTAAAAATACTTTTAAGTATCTAAAAATCACAAAAAAATTCATGAGATGTTCCAAGACATTTAGAAACATTGTTCAACCTTCAAACCAAATTTCTTTTTTGATCTTGATGCATTTTGAGAATTTTTCTTTGAATTAAAATCATTTTTATGCATTAATTTGATCCAAAGTTCAAAAATTCATTTCTGCCTATCTAAGAAGAGTTGGACATTGTTTCTTCTTGCATTGTTTTGTGTTTAGCATGTAGTTTCTAGGATTAAATGGCCATGATTTGTCTCCTCATTTTCAATTTGTTTGGCATTTCTTTTGTTTAGGAACCCTAAAAACCCTAATAACTTAGAAAAACCATAACCTAAGATTGGTTAAGAGTTGAGACCTCTCCTTTGGGAATTGGTTTAGTATAGGATTAGGGGTCCTTTGTGTGGCATTTTCCATTTTTTATCTTAGGGTTTGCTTCTGTTTTTGGTTTTTGTTTGTTGCATCAATCATGAACCCTAATTTGGGCTTCCATATGCATCCATCTTGCATCTTCTTGCATAACATGACTTGCCATGACATTTCATGCCTCCATGTGATTCATTTAACATCATAAGACATATTGAAAGCATGTTTGGTCAGTGCATCATGTGTTTGCCATGTTGTATGCCATGTGCACTTCATAACTTTTCATGTATGTTCATGGTTCATAACTTGCTTCATTTGCATTCATGAGCTTGTATGATCATCTCCATGTGCTGCCTCATGTTTGTAACATCCCCATAGCATCATTATCATCTTCAACATGCTTCTGGTTTTGGTTTGCATCATGTCATTCCATCCCATTTTTGCATTGCATTGCATTTCTTTTCTAACATTTCAGGTGGTAAGTGATTTGAGAAGTGAATTTGCCTTCACTCCTCATAACTTCTTCTCATCTCTCTCTTGCATCCATTGCTGCATTTTCTATTTGTGTTTGAGTTTGAGCTTGCTCATTCTTCTTCTTCCCACTTTCTCTCTTCAAGTGACTTGACTTCTTGAATGAAGCAAGTTGCTTTGCTTCTCTTGATCCTTTCATCTGCTTCCTGGTGGTTCCATTGAAGACTTCTCTTGAAAACCTCACAAACCTTAGGAACAACCAAGTATGACAATGATTAGGGCTTTGATTAGTCTCCCCTCTTAGTTTTACCTTTTTGTCTCTCTTGAGTCTTCTCTTCTCACCTCATAATCAGGGACTAAACCCTAAAGGCTTTAAGGCTTTGTGATTAAGCTTATGCCTGCATCCTTCTCTTAGGATGGAGTGTATAACTTTAATCCTAAGTGTTAAACCCTTAATGTGTTTAACTCCTTTAATCAATTCATCTAATAATCATCAAGGCATCACACTTGTAACTTGGGCCTTGCATTAGGGTTCTAATTCTTCCTTAACTGGTTAAGAAGGACTAACCCTAGTGTTAATGGACAAGTCCCCCTCAAGTTGTCTTACAAATCATAAAACTCACTTCATCATCTTATCATTTAATAAAATCCACTTAATCAAAGGCTTGTTTTGTCATGAGTTTAATCCCTAATCATGGATTAAGTTGAGGAGCTTTCCTCAGCTTAAACATTCTCATCTATTATCCTTCTCTTAGGATGGTGTAATGAGTCTGTTTAATCCTTGATTATGGCTTAACCTCATTACTCAACACTAAACAAAAACCACAAAAACATCTAAATAATCACAAGTAGGTTAATGATCTTAATACTACACCAAAGGTGATTAAGTGTGAGAATCTGACTTCACACTTAAGGTATTCTCATTACCCCTAATCAGAGGGAAGATGTGGTGAGTTTACTAAATCCATTGGTTTAGGCTTAAGCTCATTAACTTATAACAAAAATTCAAAAACAATAAAAGACTGAAAACGCAAAAACAAACAATAATCGTCTCCTCCGGGATTCTTTTCTCATCACCTTCACTCACAAACGAGAACTAGCTTCTTCCGTCTAATGCAAGACAGTTTGCATCTGTGCCAGACAGATCATACACTTGAGCATAGACAAGCAAGCAGTTCACAAGTCAATTCACCTTTCAGTCTCTTTGGGTCGAACTACGGTGTTCTGACTTCCTCATTGCACGAGAGGATACGTAGGCATAACTTAACAGTTATCGAACAAAAGTCTCTGTACATTCCCCCCCTTCCAGCTTCATTCTTTTAGCCTCATTATCATGAGCATTTCACTCCATTCTTACACTGACACTTCACTTATACACTTCACCTTCTCTTACACTGACACCTGTACATCTTTTCCAGCTATTTTATACGCAAATTGCACTGACACTACCCCTTTAAAACACAAATCTTTTAAGCGTGGATCCCGTCGAGTACGACGGACAATCTGGGTGCTAATACCTTCCCAGGTTGTAACCAACCCCCTTTCTCAGTCTCTCTGGTTCGCAACCGTCTTATCCATCTTTTCTAGGTCTATGCAGCATTGCCTCTCCTCCGGGATAAAAATGCCTAGCTGGCGACTCTATTCATTCTCCAGTGAGTTCACGGCTGTGTGTTCTCATTGTCCCTCTCGCCGACCGTTCGCGTCTGTACCTTCGTTTGGGCCCATGTCCCATTTGTCGGGAGCGACAGGGAGACAACAAACTATCAGGATTTTATGCATGCTCGTATGCATATAGATGAAGCTATGGTAAGAGGGAAAAATATTTGGTTAAGTGTCATTGACAATGAGATGAAACTACGTTGTACCTAGTCGCAATAAGATAATCCATACCAGGAATCAACATCCATTTCTCTCTACCTTGTATATCCAAATGATCTACTTTTAAGGAACTTCAAACTACATTAATAATGTGAAGATTGTACCATATACCCCTACATTTTGACCTATACCCCTACAAAATTTCAAAATAACAAATATAACCCTGATATTATTTTATTATATTAATTTTTACCATTTATGTCAGACCGTCAGAGTTCCGAAAAATTTACCCAAAAAACCACGTTCCGGAAGACTTTAGATATGACTTCCTATGTTTTTTTTCCAAACCGGAAGACTTAGGGAAAGTGTTCCGGTTTAGTAATTTTTTATCACCGGAAGACTTAAGAGAAGTGTTCCGGTTCGGAACAGAACCAATAAGACTTTCGGTTGTCAAGTTTCCATGTACCGGAACACTTCAGGTAAGAGTTCCGGTTTGTATCAAATACACTACCGGAAGACTTACTTGAAGTGTTCCAGTTTTTTTTTAATTTTTATTTTTTTTTAATTTTCTTTATAATTTGTTAATGAAAAAAATATTTGATTTAACAACATAACAAATATTTATTACAAATTAAAATATTTAACATTAACAACTAAATATACAAGGAAAGAAAAATTATTTGACATTAACAACATAACAAATATATATTACAAATTAAAATTTATAACATTTAAAGGAAAGAAAAATTATTTGACATTAACAACATAACAAATATATATTACAAATTAAAATTTATAGCATTTAAATGATGATTTATTGAATATGTGTTGTTGATGTAAATACCGAAATATGAATATTATATATTAATTATTCAAATACAATAAAAATAAATATTATATATTAATTATTTAAAAGAAAATAATTAAAAAAATCAGTTTTATAAATATTAAACATTGAATAAAAATATAAAATAAATAAAAATATTATGAGAAACAAAGTTATTTAATGTCGTTTATACCATTGAATCATTATTATAAGATAAATAAAATTTATTACTCTTTATAATATATATATATATATATATATATATATATATATATATATATATATATATATATATATATATACCATTCATTACTTAGAACTTAATTACATTTAATTTTTTCTCCCTAACAAATAATTAAGAGTATATTATTTATAAAAGAGAAACTATTTTAATTTAAAATGATTGTTAATGTACGTTTAAACTTTAAATTACTATTTAATTCAATGTACCTAGACAAGCAATTAAATTTTTTGAACGAAGAAAAATAATTCAAAATTATTTTTAACATATGATAAAATATTTTTTAAATAAAATAATCATATTATTCTATTTTAAAACAATATATATAAAATAATGAATTAATATGTAAAAATCAGAGTTTAAACAAAGTGGAATGCCACATCACAACATTATCCAACAAAACTCCTTTATTAAAACAACGAAAAAATATAAATTATTCATCTAACGAAAAATTGCCAAACATCAACAATATTCAACAATATTTCTTGGTTTATAAAGTTTTCAATAAAGTAAATACGATACGTAACCAAAATGAAAATAAACAGAACATAAAAAATCTCCATTCCCGTATTACGTATCAGAGCAATCCTATGACTCGAACAAGCAACACGAAGTCCATGCACACTCAAGTACCTGGATTATCTATACTTTCAAGGAAGCTCAAATACAACAACAACAAAGGGGTAAAAAATGTATTCAAATATTAACGGTGCATAAAAAAAATTAAGGGTAGTTTCTCACAAAATCAACATATACAACAACATTACAACAATAATAAACAACGACACATGATTCAACAACAATAATTATGCAATATGATTCAACAATGACACAATGCATGTGGTACAAGTTCACCTTAGTTCATTCAATCGAACTTGATTCATAAATAATTCGGATAAATCACATATGCCCATCCGACAATGATTTATCTCCAACATTCTCCACAATGGAGTACAAATGAATCACATACGCCCATCCGAAAACGAATCATCCCACCAATAATGCCTCAATGTATGTATGACAACGACTATGAATACAACATGTATAAACACAACATTATACATCTATACAATCCATCCAATCACATATGCAACATAAGATCCACACAATCACCAAAATATTCCTCACGTGACTTAAGTGATTAATCATCTAGTTAAATTCACCTAAGTTTCATCATTAACCAATTTCTCATCACCAATCCTCTATTAATTAAGTTCTAAGGTCTATATTATTTCCTAAGATCAAGAGAATCGACATTGGATGCGAAATCGGGACAGAAGTCGCAAAACATCAAAATTTGCCCTACAAGCCTAGTCATACGCATATTGCACAAGGCCATATGCGTAGGGACCAGCTCCTATGCATCTCCTACACCCTTAATACGCGTATTACTCCCCTATCTCAGGATGATACGCGTATAGCCACCTCATACGCATATTGCCAAGCTTCCCTACGCGTATCTTACTAAAATGAGAAGATGGCCGTGCAAACTCACTCTTCATACGCGTAATACCCTGGAATTACGCGTAATGTCCTCTTCCGGCGCCATGCCATACACGTAATGACCTTCCTATTACGCGTATGGGCAGAAACCACGTATTTTCCATGTTTTCCTCTTCATTCTGATCCTGTTTCCTATGATTCTTGTTTCCACACTTCATACAAGTCCTAAGAGAGTTATTACACCAATCTTACACTCTCAATCATAATATTCTTTCATCTATGTTACTAAATTAAGTTATATCAATTCTAGGTCTAGATTCGTCATTCTCATTCTGCAACAACACAAATCTGCTCATACAATGCAATATACAAAATCAATAACAACAATATTTCAGATACGAAATCAATGAGATCAGATCGAATCCACAACAATATTTATACAAGCCACAATTTCATCATACATCATCATATATAGAAAAACCTACGAGGGAAATGACCCCTCACTACCCCATCATGTTAATATCACCTAATAAGAATCCCTTTTCCCCCTTACCTTAAATCTTGAAGAAAAATCCTGCGAAAATGCTCTACGAAGGTTACCCTAGAAGTGATCTTCCTCTTCCTGGCTCTCCCTTGTTCTCCCAAAATTGTTATGCCTCAACTTCTCTTAATTTTTCTGATTAATCTTAATCTCCCTAATACCCTCACCATAATATTTTACCAAATCACCCTTATAATTTAATTAGCTAAAATAATAATAATAATAATAATAATAATAATAACTCTAATTACTAATATTATTAATATAATAATAATAAACATAATGAATAATCGAACATTTTAATATTACCACAACTCACTATTACTAACCACACCATAATTATATCCCTCCCACTAGGATGCTACACCAAAACATCTAGGCACACACACTTTACACAAGGCCAATAATACACCAAAAATACACGAAGAATAAATTATTAAAAATGGGGTGTTACACTCTTCACCCCATCCAAGTAAAGTTGCAATAGCCCGAAAACCACAGTTTCCATCGTCACCCACATCAATTATGTCATCAATGTATGGATGCATGAAACCAGGAAACTGAGACAAGTATTTATGCCTAAAAGATACACTGGACGATTTACTAGAAGGTTGACTTCTTATTGGGTTTGTGCATGATGCATTTGTAGTCTGACTCCCTTGCGAGCCCTCACCATACTCCCACTGCAAGGGATCACGATGTACATCACTCTCTTCACCCTTTCTGCTCTTTTTAACTCCATTCTCTGGCTTGTACTTTACTGATTGTGGACACATAGAAGATATGGATGGAAGTGTAAGTTTCCTAACTTTCTTTTTCAACACCCTCTGGCCTATAATATCCAAAAAATTGAAATATGTCTTCAACTCTTCACATTTTGCGTCTAAATCCATCTTTGGATCACTATCTTCTAGACTGTTAGTATGCTCTTGAATGTGTAATTTCTTCCAGAAAATATGAATTTGTTCTAAAGGAATAGGCAAACCATGTATTTGGAAATCAACAAGTTGACACGCACAAGGTAACCCATGTGTAGATCTAATGAAGCAACCACAAATATCTTTGTTTGTACCAATAAATTTCACCCTCTCTAGCTCATTCCCTATGTGTTGTATACATTATCTTGAAACAAAACCATGCAAGTTGGTATAGAATGGAGTGTTATACCAATGCTCAATGTTCACAATACTCTTTTCAAACGAAACTCTGATTGAACCTAGTTACGACTTCAACATGGTGTTAATAACATCCCAACTACGACATAAATCTCCCCGACTATGTGACAACATATTTTTCAGTCTCCAATGCGCAAAATCCATCATAAACCACAATAATTAAAGCAGAATAAGACAACAATTATGCTAATTAATTAAATCAATTAAGATGTCGGTATACATATTCGTTGTTGTGTTTCCCATATGAGTAACTATATTTTTCCATGCAACAAACCTTTCTTTATACGATATCAACCATGTTTCATTCACACACTTAACAAACAAAGGTATATCAACACAAACAGTCTCAAAGTGCTTCAAGTGTGCGAGATACTCACTCTCTCTATTATCATACATGATGTTGTTCCATAGATCCATGATATCTTCATGTATTTCTGATTTAACATATTCCTCACATTCCATGCTAACATTTTTGAAAATGTGGAACACGCATAACAAGTGAGTTGAATTTGGAAACACAACTGCTAGTGCATTCATCAAGGAAAGTTCTTGGTCCGTGACAACGACATTTGGTAGCAGTTTCTAAAAAAAAAACTTTTTCAGCTTCTCAAGTGCCAATTTGAATTTCTCCTCCCTTTCATGTTCCAAATAGGCAAATTCTACCGAAAACATCAATTTTGTTGACGTAACGCCAATAATCTCAAACAACGGTAACCGATACCTATTGTTCTTGTATGTACAATAAAAATCAACACCAAGTGAAACATATTCAACAGTTTCACTGAATCAGGATGTGTCCAGAAGATATCAACAACAACATTTAGGTCTTCCCTATTTCTTGACCAACACACCTACTTTTCTTTATGAATAAGACTCAACAATATTTGCATTTCCATCAATGAACCTCTCTTGCTTTCATTGTACGTAGATCTAACTTTATTTACTTGCTCAACACTTGTGAGATTTTTTAGATCTTTGTCTTTTAAGGCGGAAATTATGTGTCTCTGAGGCATGTTGTATTTCGTCATGTCATTCAAAAATTGTCTCTCATGAGGTTTTAGACAACCCAATATGGCATGCCCTGATAAATCCTTAGATAGCCTATGATTGTGAAACCCACACATAACACTCACCCTCCAACCAATATCACTCGGCGAAGACCTCAGCTGAAAGGGACATTCACTTTCATACTATAGAGATCATCCCTATCCGAGGATTGACTACTTTCAAACACTTTTCTTTTATAATTTCCTCCTCTCTCACAACCCATTATCAATTTATCCTTCCTTCCTCGTTGACCAGTTGCACTATCTGAACGAATGGTCACAACTATAATACCACGTTGCTTGCCAATATTTTGTGCCTAGGCTAATATGTCGGCTCGGCTCTCAAAAATCTGTCATTCAAATACATAACAAGGTGTAATATCAAAAATCATGAAATGCAGCGAAATAATATTAATTTTGAAGCCACTACATATAATACATACTTTGTCTATGGTGAAGAATATTTTGTAATCCTTAAACGAATCGGTAGAAGACCCTGACGGCTCCGGGCCGCACAACACAAGCATTTTGAAAAAAATAGACCTGTTACCGGTAATTTCAGGAAAACCGAAATTCCCGATATACCAGTGTTTTTGAAATTCCTAGAAGTTTGTTTAATACCAGAAATTTGGAATTCCCAGGTTTTTCTCGAAAATGAGATTTTATTACCGACAATACTGAAATTACTGGTAAGAATTACCGGTAATTTGAGAATTTCTAATAAAATTTATCGGATTTTTTGGAATACTAAACGCGTAAGTTTCAGAAAAAATCGGAGATAAGCGTATTGGGAACTTTTATTGCATTAACAGAAATCTCATTTGACTGTATTGAAAAAATATTTTTTTGGATAAATAATATCAGGGTTAGTTTGAGAATATTAAAAAATTAGAGGGGTGCTACGTATGTATGGGGGTATTGGGAACTTTTATTGCATTAACAGAAATCTCATTTGACTGTATTGAAAAAATATTTTTTTGGATAAATAATATCAGGGTTAGTTTGAGAATATTAAAAAATTAGAGGGGTGCTACGTATGTATGGGGGTTGACAAGAAGAAATCTTATTGTTATACTAAACTTGTTTAATTAGTTTGTTAGAGATTATTGAAATGTTATTTAGGGTTGTCTTTGGGGTCCAAAGTGTAAATTTAAATTTAATTAATAAATTTAAATTTATATTATAACAGATTCACTATCTAGGTATATTCACTTTCATATTTCTCTTTTTCTCTCTTATTGAATCTAGAGAATTTATCCCTGTCACCCTCACAAATTGACATGTCATCCTTATATGATGAGTGTTTTTTTTTTTTTTTTTTACGTTTCTTAAAAATAGTGTGTTTTTTGGTTTTTCGGGAATTTTTTGAATTTTTATTGAATTTCAAGAATTTTTATTGGATTTTTTTTGGTGTTCTATGAGTTTTTATTGAATTTTTAAGGGGTTTTCATGAGTTTTTATTGTGTTTTTTTTTTTAATTTTTAAATTTATCGGATATCGAGCTATCGGATTTTTCAAATGCACTACTGGATTTTTAAAAATTCTGATTTTCTTTTGGAAATTTTCAAATTCACCTGCTGATTTTAAAAAATTCTATAAGTTACACCTTTACAGATCTAAGCCTCTCAATAGTTCATCTCTTTGTATTCATGGCAACTCCATAAATTCAGAAGGTGATTACAATTGGAAAAAGAATGACAATCCAATCATGAAAGTGCTCATGAAGCTCTTAAAAGTGGAAAAAGAATGACACAGGGTAAATGGGTGTGCAACTCCTAAAAGTGCTCATGAAGCTAGACCAATGGATTATTGTTTATGAAGCTCTTTGTTCCACTTGTTGTATTTATGTTCCACTTCGTTTTCTTGAAAGAAAAACTAGTGTTTATATATTTAAAACAAATGTAATATGGTTCAAAATTGTGGGCTAAATAAATGGGCTTTGCTTAAATATTATAATTTGTATTAATAAATGATTTTTAAATAAATTAAATAAAAATATTAATTAATTAAAAAAATATTAAATAATAAATAATCATAGTCATCATGTCATATCAACAAAAACGAAGTTTTTTGTGCAAATCATCATTGTCACGTTGGATTATAAAATGTTGGGACTAAAATTTAAAAAACATCAAAATAGAGGGACCAAAAATACATTTAAATCTAAATTTTTTAAAAATATATTATCAGATTTTTTAAAACTCAAGAATTTTCAATTACATTATCAAATTTTTCATTTGCTATTTTTTGATTAAATTTTGACGAACATTCTTTCCATTTTAAAAATATGTGGGGGTATGCCAAATCAACGTGTTGGGATAATAAAATAAATTCTTCATTAGACTTCAAATTTTGATATTCATTAGGAATGCTCTTTCCATCCTTAAAGGGTGCGTCTTGATTCATATTCGAACACACCCAAAATCAGGCAAATTATATAATTTTTGATATCCTCCCCATTTTGAACAAAATATAGTACGGTGATACATCTCCGAACGTTATTTAGGTTTATCTAAATATGCATCACCGAAATACCTTTTGTACTCATTTATGACATTTTTTAGTGAGTTGATTTAATTAACAACTCAGTGATGTTTTCATAGATGTATATCTGAAATTGTCAAACGTGAAATTGGTTAAAACTCCACCTTGCATGATCTTATTCTTCATGCTCAAACTACATTTCATTTTCAAAACCTTAAAAAAATATCTTTCATTTTTCATCAACTTTTCAAATTCAAAACATCATTCTTATATTTCATCACATTAAAGGGAGGAAAAATAAATTAAAATTGCAGTTAAAGTTCTTTTATTTCATCCCTCATTACTTGCACCAGAATAAATACATATTCCTATCTTACATTTGAGTATTTCAATGACGTAAATCTCTCACTTCAATTTAGGGTCTCCCAGGACATACTTCTCCTTGATCTGAAAATCAAACAGAATACTCTCCTGCAATATCCAAAAAATCAGAGAGTTGTCAAGCTCGAGTATCATTCACTTTCAGTTGACAACGAAGGGAAAATACATTCATCATGCTTGAACTAAAGACAAATGATGATTTAAAAGTTATATGGAGTACATTTTACCATTGTCGCATTTCGAAAAATACGACCTCATGAGCGTTCGTGCACCCGCGAAAATGATTGAATACAGTCGCCACTAAACTTTATTTATTTCAAAGGAAATGGAAAATATCGATAAAACCCTTAAGAGAAATAAAAGATGACCGTCACAATCAAATTCAGGTTCAAAAGTCGATTATGCAATGGGAATGTATTAGCACCCCTTACATCCGTTGTACTAAACGTGAACCATTTAGTTATATTTGCGATTGAATATTAGCGTATGTCAATCGTTTTCTTCGAATGATCAAAAATGAAAAAGGAAAAGAAAAAAGGTTGCAAAAAAGGTTTTTATTATGATGCTTGACAAGATTGCAGGTGTTGCTCCTACGTACCCTCAGATGCGATGGGGAATTAAAGGTTTTGTTGTGAATTTAAAATATTTTTAAGTGTATATTTTGTTTATATGAATTTGGAACATATATTTTGAAGGTGAGAAAATCACAAGAATGAGGGGTTGAATTGTGTTGACTTTTTCTCTTTGAGCTTTTTCAACTTCTACTTCTGATGGTTCTTAATCAGATTCTGAACATTTGTGTGTCTTTATCAGATTCTGCAACAAAATCTGATTCATAGTAAAACAAATGAGAATAGTGGAATATTTTTCAAAAGCAAGTAAAGTAAAGCAAGAGACACAAGTGATTATCCTGGTTCCTCTCACAACCTAATATTAGTCTGGTCCCCTTCCACTTCCAAGGTATTTCTACTATAACCAAATCTGATTACAAATGCTCAAACACACAAGCAACATACTTCCAAATGCTCAATCACACAAGCAAGAGACTTCCTTTGCTCAAACCCACAAGTAAGAGAATTCCTTTTCTCAAAGACACAAGTAAGAAACTTCAAATGCTCAAGCACACAAACAAAAGAATTTAAATTCTCAAGCACTAAAGCAAGATACTTCCGACTCTATAATAAATTGTTAAGAGATTTGGGTAACAACTACACTTGATATATAATCAGAGGTGTGAACATAATTAATACAACTTAAAAAGACTCTAATACTTAAGAACTTCTAAAATACACAAGTGATAAGATGTTCTAAGTCTAACAAATTTGACAGAGTAACTTCTCTTTGATTCCCAATGTTCAGAGTCTTCTGGTAACTTTTATTGTATTGAAGCTTGGTAGTTTTCTTCTTCAGGTATGCAACTCCTTTTATAGAGAAGGAGAAAAGAGACGTTGAAGACTTTAAAAAAAAGTTGGGCTATCTTTGTATCTCATTGGGCACATCAAACAAACATCTTTCTGCAAAAGGAATTATCCGTTGAAGATCTGACAACCAAGAGAGAGATTTTTCCTTAAGTCTTCCTATGATCAAAATGTCTCTAAGTTTGTCAGAGTTTCCTCGATTTAAGTGTCCCTACTTCAAAGGTTGACTTTCTTTAGACTTCACTCTTTAGAGGCTGATCACTTCAGAGTCTGCTTCTTGGCTTCTAAAGCTTTAAAGTTTGGATCACCAGAGGATGACTTCCTTCAGAGTTGACTTATTTAGAGTTTGGATCACCATCAGAGTCAGTGTCTTCAAAAGTAGTCTTCAAAGCCAAATTCTGATCTTCAAATGCATATTCCTCAAGCATCTATTCATCATTCTTAATCATCTAATCATGCATACTTGAACAAATATTAAAAAGCTCGTTTGTTCTTTAAATACTTTGTTATCATCAAAACACAAGGGATATGGTATTAACCAATTTTGTTCCAACATATTTTAATTTTTCATGCATTATTTAATCTATAATTTTGTATGTTTTAATCCCTTAAAGTTTTTTTGTTATTTGGTTCATGTCATATTATACATATTTGTTCCATTTGGCATATTTTGCGTCTTGTGTGTCTGTGATATACCCTTCTTATATGATTGGTATCCTTCTTTATCTATATTTAGTTTTATTTCTCTGGATTATTTTCTATGTTGATGGTTATTTTATGTTTAGATTCATTACCATTTCTCTGGATTCTTTTTTATCTTTCTAAAGGGAAAGAAGTTGAAATGTTATTCTAGATTTGATTTATGCATTTTATTATGTTTATGGTATTGTAAAAGTTTTAGGGGGAGCATAAGAAAAATGAGGAAAACACTGATAATACTTTGCTTCTACTCAACATTGACTCGATTTTAATTGTGAAATTTGTAGGCTTACCAAGCATTAAAAGGGGGGATACTAAAGTTTCTTTGTCTCCTAAGGTTTTCCCTATTTTTGCTTTGTTGATTTTCAATTTAATATTTTGGTTTATTTTTCGTAATTGAGTCTCCCACATAGTTTTGCATTCTAGGATTAAGTGTTAAATTGTTTTTATGCATGCATAAATCAAACTATTTGTTTAAAATCAACATAGTATGTTTCTAGTCAATTAGCCAGAGTTTTGGATCAAGAAATACATGATAGCATGATTCGATTTGGGTCATGTGTTTCGATTCAAATCAAGACTTAATATTTGTTAAAATTTGAAGTTTTTGAAGTGTGATGTGAATCATTGAATTGGCCGACTCAAACAAAAATTGCATGTGAAATTTAGAAATTGAGTATGTGTTCTTGATTCGAATCATGAAAAAGGATGAGTTGAATCAAATATGGAATCTGAAAAATAGGACTTTGCTTCTGTATTTCTAATTTGAATCACATTTTTTTATTCAAACCATGGTAGTCTTAATTCAAAATACAAAACACTTGTCTCGAATAAAAAATTGGATGCATATTTTGGATTTTGGTTATGTATTTTTTATTCAAATCATGGATATAGCTGACTCATATCAAATTACTTGAATCATAAAAAGCCCGATTCAAGTTATAAAAGTCGTTTTCTTTATTCAAATCATTCACTTTCTTGCCTCGACTCATACCATTTTTTCTTGAATTGTATCATATGGATATTTTATCTCATTTAGTGTCTTATATCCAACAAATATATAAATCATTTTTCAAAATCCCTCTCACAATAATCTATGATTTAGAAGACACAAAACACTTTTATCTCAAACTTTCAAAAAATATTTTGTATCTTACACTGAGCAATTTTATTAAGGGAATTTCTTGTCTCACCCTATGGGGTGGAAAAACACCCTGTGGAAAATTGAAAATGTCTCTCAGATTTTGGAGATACATCTTCGGATGCACCATGCACCACTTTTATGACACACAAAATGAGTGTCACCCTAAATTAAAACAAAAAAATATTCCAGAGATTCATCTCCTGGTATTTTCAACAAATATATTGATACTTGAGCAGCCCAGTGGATATTTCGGAGATGCATCTACGGAGGTTTGAGGCGGGATTTTGAAATTTCTGTCACTTTTGCATGTCATATATTTCCGGAGATGAATTTCTAAATAAGTTGATAAAACACCCACCTACATGATCACATACCCATACTTGTTTTCCACTCAAAATCCTTTCTGAAAATCCTTCCATTATCAATCAATATTTTCACTCCAAATCTTTGTTCTTGTGTTTCATCACATCAAAGGGAGCAAAATAAAATGGAATTTAAGGTAAAAATCATTTATATCAAACCTCATTGAAAACATTAAGCTTTTTTTAGTCTGAAAAACATTCGTTTTATCCAAAGATACATCTTCAGATTATATATGAACTTGTCCGGAGATGCATCTCTATAGGCTGTTTGTTATCATTTTTCAGCTTTGTTTACAGTATTAGCACTTATTGAGTGTTTTATTGTAACTATTTTCATTAGATATGGTGTACCTCGATGTTTTATCCAAACATGTTGTGTCTCTAGATGCCAAAAGTGTTGTTGTGAATGACGTAGATGTTGGCAACCATTTTAAAAATGAGCAAGAGTTTGAATTTCGAGATCACATGCTTCAATGGATTCATACGGAGACCTCTAAACTAGGATTTGATATGGTATTTGGAAGGTCTAATAATGATTCAGATATAAGAGGTAAATTTGTAACAATGACAAGCAAAAGAAGGGGGAAATATAAACCTTCTCTCAAAAATTTTAATCGAGATGACATCGGTTCAAGAAAATGTAAGTGTCCCTTTAAATTGGGTGGTTATATGTTGGCAAATAAGAAATGGAGATTTAAAATCATATGTGGTTTACATAACCATGACTTGTATGCAAAGTTAGTCGATAATCCAAATGTTTGTTACCTCATGCCAGAAGAAAAGGAATGCATTTCGGGCATGACATTGAATTTTGTTCAACAAAAAAAACACAACTGCGTTTCAGGTATGACAATATTTGGTACCAAAATAAAAAGGCATTAAGGGGGAATATAAGTGAAATGTAACAACTGTTGAAACTTTTAGATAATTACAATTATGTTTCCAGGTACCGAACATGCGAGGGTGGAGTAACCATTAGAGATATATTTTTGAATCATCCTCATTCCATCAAGTTGTTCAACATTTTTTCTATTGTGTTTATAATTAATTCAACGTACAAAACAAACAAGTACAAACTTCCATTATTAGAGATGGTTGGTGCTACCTGCATTGAGAAGACATATTATGTTGGGTTTGTATTTCTAGAGAGTGAATATAATAGAATGTTACTTGGGCTTTAGAGATGTGTCAGGCAATGCTGAAGGACCAAGAAGAGATGCCTAAAGTAATTATTATCGACCGTGATACCGCTTTAATGAATTTTGTTGGTATTTCCTACTTATTATGCGTTACTTTGTAGATATCACATAACAGAGACAATGAAAAGTTGGGTTAAATATGTGGTTGGGACAAAACTGATAAAGGTCGAGGATGGAAAAATGGTAAAGGTAGGTGTGATAGTGGAAAAAAATGGATACATGGAATGTTATAGTAAATTTTTCTTCAAAAGAATTATATGTCGATTTTATTATACATTTAAGGAAGATTTACGAGAAATATCCATATTTATTGAAATATGTTGAAAGCACAATTATAGACCAGGTGAAGGAGAAAATTGTTTATGCATGGACCGTCAGGTTAGACACCTTGAGAATACAACAAAAAACTAAGTTAAGTTTGCCCATGCTACATTGAATAATTGGTTGGGAAATAGTAAGGGAAATTTGTTTAGATACGGGGACTCTGTGAACCAAATGATACAAAACCATCATAATGAGATATAAACATAATTTGGTTGGAGCATCACAGTTTTGGAACACAGATTTAAAGAAAACAATCTTTATTCTTAGTTTGCCGGTAGCATATCTCGAGCAGGTTTAAATTATATTTTTCACAAAGCCAAACAAGTTGATATTATAGGATCCGATAACACAAAGTGTGGTTTCACAATTGTGAAAACTTATGGTCTCCCATGCGTTTGATGATGATGGTGTCTTAAAAGACGGTAAATCGAATATCTCTATCTTGACCGGATGGGAAGTTATACAAGAAAGATTTTTGAAATCCGATTACGATATGAAACTCCACATCAAAGAAATTTTGAGGAAGATTTTTTATTCGGAAACCACTAACTTAAAACCACCCTCTGTAAACACCCCAAATTTGCCCTCACCCATTCACACCATGGCTTGTGATCATTTCATATGCATAAACACAATCATACCATCTCATATTACATTTTTGATTCACTGCATAGATTCAAAGTCATCTGCACCTAGGGTTTGTGATCTGAGCAATCCAAGAGTTTCTTGAGCCACTCCAAAGGCCACCAATCACTTCAAAGGGATCCATGTGTGTTCTTATATCATATTACATCCTCTCAAAGTCAAAAATGCCAAGGAATCACAAGAACTGGGATTGGTATGGATGCAGAGCCAGGTTTGACTGCACAGTTGACCTAAAATTAGGGTTTTGGTTTCAGAGGCCATAACTCCAAATTTTTTGGTCATTCTTGTTTCCATTGGTCTCTATATGGTATAAGGAGTATGCATATCAATTTTCAGGAAGAAATTCCATGGGGAAGTCATCTGATCAAGAGTTGACTTTCTGGACAAGTCAGTGCAAAATCAGGGCATCTGAGGCCCCCAATGACCCAACCAAGGGGTGATCTTCATCATTTTGAGTGTATTTGATCTTTATGTGATCATGGAAGAAGGTTGAAGTTCACAAAATTCAAGAATTACAAGTTTTTGCAAAGTTGACTTTTTAGGGCATGGTTGACTTTTCATGATATGTCATTTTATGCCACTTTTCAAGCCTTGCTTTTTGATCCAAAAATGCTTCAAATGGAAAAACTTTGGTCATGAAAGTTGTAGATTAGATCTTTCCCTTTTCAAAAAGTACAAGAACATGATCTAATTCTTCTTGGATCAGAAGTTATGGTGTGTTAAAGTTGGCAAAAATCACTAAATTCCAAGACATGCACCAAAAGGCAAAGTTGCAAATTCTCCTTTCAAGGCCAATTCAGTCATCATATGGGCTTCTAATTCACTCAACATGATCACACAACCTCTAAAAATCAGAATGAGGCCAAGAGATCACATGTTTTGTATGGTTTTGAAGCAAGATTTTTTCATGAAGCAAAAGCAAAGTCAAGTTGCAAAACCACTCATCACACTTCACCCACTTGCTGCATTGGCTATTGAACCAGCCATAGCCTCTCACCTCACCATGCTGCGCCAGCCCACACCTTTGTACTAGTCTAGAACACAACCCATGCCTCTCTTACCAAAAGGTTGACAATTTGCAAAAGTGAACTTACCTATCACAGCAGGCCAGGTCACATCATCTGACCAATGAGATTATTTTATGCAAGCCAAATGCTAGCCATTACACATAACAAGCAAGGCTGAAGCTCACCACAACTCAGCATACACAAACTCACTCCAACTTGCATTTCTCTTCGAATCTCTCTACACAAGCCTCAAACACAAAGAAAAACTTCACAAACAATCTCCACTCACTCCACTGACCAGAAACCAACCATTGTTTTGGCCTGAAACCTCCCATATCACAAACACGATTTTCACACTCCCTTGGCCAGAGCTTCTGCAAACTCACTCAAGAGGCTGTTTAAACTCCAACCAAGTGTCCAAAGCTTCAAAGGGGGATCATTGGGACCTGTTTGAGCCAAAGAACCATCCAGAAAGCTCCTGAATCAAAAGCTCCATCTCAGGTGACTCCATGAACTTTTTTTCCAGAACTCCATTTTCTTGTTAGAATCTTGCTTTGTATGTTGCACTGATCATTGGGATCTATTTACTTTTGAAAATGAGCAAGAAATGAGTATGTTATGGTGTTCTGAAAGTTTGACCTAGAAATTTCTTTGCTTCGATTCTTGTTTGTGTTTGAGTTTAAACATGATTTGGTGCTGGATTCGTGCTTAGGATAGTTAGTAGATGATTTCTGGAGAGTTAGAGCTCCTAAAATGGCCTGGAGAGAGAGATTGATTTTGGGGATGAACGGGGAAGATGACCGGAACACTGTTCCGGTCACCTGAGGGTGTTTAACGGCAGGATTAGGGTTTAAACATTAATTAGCTGAGTTTGAATGTGGTCCGTTCATTTACGCGCGTGGTCAGCTCCCGCCCTTGCCAGTTTGAATCTCACACGTTGGATCTGATTACTTTTACTTTTTCAGTTTTAAATTCATTTATTTTCATATTTATTTCATTTGTTTTGTACAATTTATTTAAAATAGTAAAAATTGTTTAAAAATTATGAAACTTTTTGTCAAGAGTTTCATTAATTTTTAAGACACAAAAATATTTTTATTTTCATTTTTAGCATTTAAAAAGTATTTTAAAATATTTAAAAGTTTATTTTTAATTGATTAATGAGAATTAATTTATTAAAAATACTTTTAGGTATTTAAAAATCACCAAAAAATTCATGAAATGTTCTAAGACATTTAGGAACATTGTCCAACCTTCAAACCAAATTTATTTTTTGATCTTGATGCATTTTGAGAATTTTTCATTGATTTAAAATCACTTTTATGCATTAATTTGATCCAAAGTTCCAAAAATCATTTCTGCCTATCCATGAGGAGTTGGACATTGATTCTTTTTGCATTGCATTGTGTTTAGCATGTAGTTTGTGAGATTAAATGGCCATGATTTGATCTTTCATTTTCCATTTGTTTGGTAATTTTCTTGTTTAGGAACCCTAAAACCCTAGAAAACTTAGGAAAGTCATAACTTGAATTAGGTTAGGAGTTGAGACCTCTCCTTTGGGCATTGGGTTAGTATAGGATTAGGGGTCCTTTGAGTGGCATTTTCAATTTTTTTTCTTAGGGTTTGCTTCTGATTTTGGTTTTTGTTTGATGTATTGTTCATAAACCCTAATTTGGGCTTCCATATGCATCCATCTTGCATTCTCTTGCATAACATGACTTGCCATGACATTTCAAGCATCCATTTGATTCATTTGACATCATAAGACATATTGAAAGCATGTTTGATCATTGCATCATGTATTTGCCATGTTGTATGCCATGTGCACTTCATAACTTTTCATGTATGTCCATGCTTCTTAACTTGCTTCATTTGCATTCATGAACTTGTATGATCATTTCCATGTGCTGCCTCATGTTTGTAGCATCTCATAGCATCATTAGCATCATGTAAATGCTTCTGGTTTTGTTTCTCATCATGTCATCTCATCCCATTTTGCATTGCATTGCATTTCCTTTCTAACCTTTCAGGTGGTAAGTGACTTTGAGAAGTGAATTTGCCTTCACTTCTCACAACTTTTCTTTTCATCTCTCTTGCATCCATGCTGCATTTTTTATATGTGTTTGAGATTGAGCTTGCTCATTCTTCTTCTTCCCACTTTCTTTCTTCAAGTGACTTGACTTCTTGAATGAAGCAAGTCACTTTGCTTCTCTTGATCCTTTCATCTGCTTCCTGGTGGTTCCTTTGAAGATCTTCTTGGTGAAACCTCACAAACCTTAGGAATAACCAAGCATGACAATGATTAGGGTTTTGATTAGTCCCCCCTTTTAGTTTTACCTTTGTGTCTCTCTTGAGTCTTCTCTCCTCACCTCATAATCAGGGACTAAACCCTAAAGGCTTTAAGGCTTTGTGATTAAGCTTATGCCTGCATCCTTCTATTAGGATGGAGTGTATAACTTTAATCCTAAGTGTTAAACCCTTAATGTGTTTAACTCCTTTAATCAATTCACTTAATAATCATCAAGACATCACACTTGTAACTTGGGCCTTGCATTAGGGTTCTAATTCTTCCTTAATTGGTTAAGAAGGACTAACCCTAGTGTTAATGGACAAGTCCCCCTCAAGTTGTCTTACAAATCATAAAATCCACTTCATCATCATATCATTAAATAAAATCCACTTAATCAAAGGCTTGTTTTGTCATGAGTTTAATCCCTAATCATGGATTAAGTTGAGGAGCTTTCCTCAGCTTAAACATTCTCATCTATTATCCTTCTATTAGGATGGTGTAATGAGTCTGTTTAATCCTTGATTATGGCTTAACCTCATTACTCAACACTAAACAAAAACACCAAAAACATTCAAATAATCACAAGTAGGTTAATGATCTTAATCCTACATCAAAGGTGATTAAGTGTGAGAATCTGACTTCACACTTAAGGTATTCTCATTACCCCTAATCAGAGGGAAGATGTGATGAGTTTACTAAATCCATTGATTTAGGCTTAAGCTCATTAACTTATGACAAACTTCCAAAAGCAATAAAAGACTGAAAACTCAAAAACAAACAATAATCGTCTCCTCCGGGATTCTTTTCTCATCTCATTCACTCACAACCGAGAACTTGCTTCTTCCGTCTAATGCAAGACAGTTTGCATCTGTGCCAGGCAGATCATACACTTGAGCATAGGCAAGTAAGCAGTTCACAAGTCAATTCATCTATCAGTCTCTTTGGGTCGAACTACGGTGTTCTGACTTCCTCATTGCACGAGAGGATACGTAGGCATAACTTAACAGTTATCGAACAAAAGTCTCTGTATATTCCCCCTCCTTTCAGCATTATTCTTTAAGCCTCATGATCTTGAGCATCTTATTCCTGTTCTGACACTGACACTGTATATATTACACTTCACTTCCTTTACACTGACACCTGTACATTCCTTTCCAGCTCTTTTATACACAAAATTGCACTGACACTACCCCTTTGAAGCACAAATCTTTTAAGCGTGGATCCCGTCGAGTATGACGGACAATCTGGGTGCTAATACCTTCCCAGGTTGTAACCAACCCCCTTTCTCAGTCTCTCTGGTTCGCAACCGTCTTATCCATCTCTTTCCAGGTCTATGCAGCATTGCCTTTCCTCCGGGATAAAAATGCCTAGCTGGCGACTCTATTCATCTCCAGTGAGTTCACGGCTGTGTGTTCTCATTGTCCCTCTCGCCGACCGTTCGCGTCTGTACCTTTATCTGGGCCAGTCCCATTTTATCGGGAGCGACAGCTTGGCGACTCTGCTGGGGACCCTTATACTGTAACCAGGGCTTCTGGTTCTTTTTGTGGGTTCCTCCTAGCGCTTGATTGATTTGTGCTTACTGGGGTGTTATGTGCTTATTTGTGTTGGTATATTTGTATTTATTTTTGCTTTATGTACAGTTGTTTACTGCTTTCTTTATAGCTTTGCATTATATCATATTGTCATACTGTGCTGCTGGCTGGATCTGTTTGTTTGCTTTGGTGGGTGGGTGTTCTATTGAGAGTTTAAGGTCCTATACCTGGGACCTGAGTGACACCTAGGCTAGAGTGAATCATATTCTTTCCCATTCCATCTCGGTCTGGTGCGGGAATATGAAACACGGTTCAGATATGGGTTTCTTCTTGAGAACTCTGTGTTGCAGATTTCCTGCAATGCTAGGGCTATCTTGGAAGCCTGCTAAGTCTGGATGACCTTTTAGTATTGACCTTCAGAAACTGAGGTGAATTAGAGGAGGAACTTTTATGGTTATTGTAAACACTGTACCTCCGGGTTAGAAGTGTTTACACTTCTCATAACTGATCCAAGTCTGAGGATCCTTGTTTTAGAACACCACCTGTGAGGGGGTTGGGCTGTTTACAGGTTTGCAGGTACCTTGACCTCAGAATACCCTGTTACTTTGATATGATTAAGAATACTCCATGTTGGAACAATTCTTGTGATTCTAAACCCTGGACATGTGGCACTTTATTTGAGTCCCCCACCTTGGTTACTGGACTTATAGACCTCCATCTGGATTTCTTACACACGTGGACTTCTATCAGAGCATTTGATCAGATCCAGCTCAGTCACAAACCCTTGCATATCATTTGCATACATAATCATTGCATCATATTGACATTTGCTTATTTGTGTTTCAGGGTATCCATCTTCATTTGGTTTTGGTTTTGACCCCATCTTCAGTATTGACCTATCTTCATCAGCACTTGCTTCAGCTATCAGCAATCTACTCCAGCCAATCAGTGGCCCATTGTTCAGTATCATCATCAGCACTTGTTTCTACTCAGTCTCAACATCATGGCACCTAAAAAGAGCAACATCACCTACCACTTCTTCCAGCCAGAGCTAGCTGACATCAGGAGGATTCAGACCCTGATCACTCCAGACCATATACCACTGTTCAGGGAACACCATGGAGATATACTTGATATGGTTATGGATCTGGACCCCTCACAGAGAAGCCTGATCCACACTTGCCTTCAGTTTTATGATCCCCCACTGAGATGTTTCACTTTTCAGGACTTTCAGCTGGGCCCTTTATTGGAAGAGTACTCCTCATTAGTTGGTATACCTATCAGGGGTGGAGTCCCTTTCAACCCTGAGATGGTCTTTCCTGGTAATGAAGAAGTAGCAAAGGCATTGCATCTGGAACCAGTCCTGATTGGGCAGCATATGACTTCTAAGGCTGGAATCCCTGGCTTGCATCTGGATTTCTTGATCTCTCAAGCTACCCTGAAAGCTTCTTTAGGAGAGTGGAAAGCAGTCTGTGCTTTATTGGCCTTGAGCATATATGGGATCATATTATTTGCAGATGAGCCTCGATTTGTTAGCAAGAATGCAATCCATCTTTTCATTCTAAGGAACCCAGTGCCAACTTTATTAGGGGATCTCTACTATTCAGTGCATCAGAGGAATGAAAAGCAGAGGGGAAGATTAGTGAGGTGTTGTGCTCCTTTGTTCCATACTTGGCTTCTCAGGCATCTACCCAGGACAGATGCATTTTTGAACCCTCATCAGCAGAGAAACTGGGCTGGAAGACTTACTACTCTAACTTCAGCTGATATCAGGTGGTGCACTCAAAGCACAAAAGGCAGGGATATCATCACCAGCTGTGGGCATTTTCCCAATGTGCCCCTAATAGGAGTTAAGGGTAGTATTAATTACAACCCTCTACTGTTCAAAAGACAACTGGGCTATGCACTAGTCCACACTCCTAAGGCACAAGACTTGGTGGAGACTCTTTATTGTGAGAACAAGCTTAATCTGGCTATTGTCAGGCAGGCAGCCTGGGCCTGGGACAATGTGCAGACTAAAGGGATAACTATTCTTGGAAGATGCAATAATGTAGCCTCTGCCCAGTACTATGATTGGTCCCATGCCAGGGCTCAATTCTCTGGGATGCCCTTTACTATAGAGGATATGCCTGGGCCTTCCACAACACCACCTCCAGCAACTGTCAGCTTAGAGGAGTTTGAGAAATTGAAAGAGAGAAATGAGAAGCTGACTCAAGCTCTACAGAAGACCCTCTGGGAAAGGAGTGATGGCAGACTAGATATTGAGAGGTTGGAGAAGTTGAAAGTGGAGCATCTGGCTAGAATTGAGAAGTCTGAAGATTACATTAAGAAGTCTAGGGCTGGAGAACAAATCCTGAAGAATGCTTGCAAGGAAGCCCAATTCCAGAAAGCCAGGACAGACTTGTATCTGAAGGAGAGTCAGGCTAGGTGGGTCAGGATCACCGAGGCTCGTACTCTGGAGGACAAGAGGGTCCAAGACAAGATAGAGCAGATGGAAGCTAGTGCAAAAGAGCAACAAGAAGCCCTGGCAGCAGCCCAGAGGGAGATATCAGAACTGAAGATCAGAGCTGGAGTGAAGAGGTCAAAGGACCAAAGTCAACACAAGAAGCTAACTGCAGCTGTTACTACCCGGAACCTCCTTATCAGGAATCTCACGGAGCATCCGGCTGATCCTGTGACCGAAGCACTTCTCAAGGAAGTTCGGGAGGATGAGTTTGGTCTTGGTGTTTGACCATTTGCTTGTTGTTGTTTTCATTCCATGTATTTTGATTTCTTATTTTCTTGTAATGTATTTTGACCCCTCAGAGGGCTTGTATTTGTAAACCAACTATGTACCATTGGCCTTTTGTAATATATGTTTGTTCCATCCGAGTTTACTTCAAAAGCAACATCAACAGCATCTTCAAGGGTCAGAACTGAATGCCAAGCCGGATACCTTGAAAGCAAATAAGCATACTGCATTGCATGCTAACCCTTTGTTTGTTTTGTAGGTGTTTGTTTTATTGTTGCTAACTCTGTTGTGATGTTCAGGAACTATTGCTCGGCGCCGAGTATTTCCCCTCAACCGTCCGCACCGATATCCAACCCGTAACAACCTTCCGGGCATACAGATGGATCAGATGCAGCAAGACCTTACAGAGGTCAGGAACCAAATGACCAACGAGAGGTTGGAAATGAGAACTCAAATGACGCAGTTTATGGAGGTAATAAACAACATGGCTCAAAGCCAGGAGAGGCTCAGAGCACTGGTAGAAGGGAGAAACCAGGAAGACCATCAGCCAGGGACTGCTGGCACCAGCAACAATGAAAGAGTCCAACCTCATGCCAATCCCCCAGTCTTTGGACCCCACCTCCATCCAGAGGCCAACATCCCAGTCAATATACAAGGGCCTGCCACAGCGGGGAGGGTGCTGCAAGAAGACCCTCAAGAAGACCAGTTCACAGTAATGGGAGCCGGGGAAGAAGCTTATGATAGAAGGTTGGATGAAATAGCTGAGAAATTAAGATCCTTAGAGTCTCAAAACTCTTTGGGTTTCGATGTTATGGATATGGGCTTGGTAGATGGGGTCAGGATTCCCCACAAGTTTAAGCCACCATGCTTTGAGAAATATAATGGGACTTCCTGTCCCCGGACCCATCTACAATCTTTTCTCAGGAGGCTAAAATCCTATACCATGGACGAGAAGCTGTGGATGTTCTATTTTGAGGATAGCTTGACTGGAGCTTCGAGGGAATGATATTCCCATCTGACAAGAGCAACTATTAGATGCTGGAAGGACCTGGCAGAGGCCTTCATCAGACAGTATCAGTATAATCTGGATATGGCACCCAACAGGACCCTCCTAATGGGAATGTCACAGTCATCTAGAGAGAGCTTCCGAGAGTATGCTCAAAGATGGAGACAGCTTGCTGCTGCTGTCCAGCCACCTATGTCAGAAAGGGAGATGGCTGATATGTTCATGAACACCCTTCAGGGGACTTACATTGACAGGCTAGCTGCCTTCTCATCTACCAGCTTTGCAGATGTTGTCATAGCCGGGGAGAGAATTGAAAGCCTATTGAAGATGGGTAAGATCTCAGACAACGGTGCAAGCTCATCCAGTAATGCAAGAAAGCCTTTTGCGGGCCCAAGAAGGACTGGTGAGACCAATGCCATCCACACCAACAGGGGCAGGCCCCAATATGTGCATAGA
Source organism: Lathyrus aphaca (assembly GCA_963966055.1). Taxonomy (NCBI): domain Eukaryota; kingdom Viridiplantae; phylum Streptophyta; class Magnoliopsida; order Fabales; family Fabaceae; genus Lathyrus; species Lathyrus aphaca. The sequence goes on along the minus strand of OZ014522.1, from coordinate 505,023,265 downwards.
TCTGTGGCAGCAGTCACCATTCCCGCTCCAGCTCATCCACAACCAGCTTATCAACCTCCGCAGCAAAACTATCAGCAACAACCTCAGTACCATCAACAAAATCAGTATCCTCCGAGAAATTACAACAACAGCAACACCAACAACAATAATCAGCAAAGGCCATTCCAGCAGAGGCCATCTCAAGCCAACAGGGTGATCGATCCGATCCCTATGCCATATGCTACATTGCCGCCACAACTCCTGAAACTCAACCTAGTTGAGCTAAGGACATTGGCACCTCCAGATCCCAACAGTCTACCCAGGAATTACGACTCCAACGCCAGATGTGCTTTTCATTCAAACGCACCTGGCCATAGTACGGAAAAGTGCAGAGCCTTGCACATGAAGGTACAAGACCTGGTAGACTCTAAGGCCCTGAATTTCGCACCACCACCCAATGTCAACAAAAATCCTATGCCAAACCACGGTGGTCCCAGAATCAACGCTATTGAAGAAGACAAGCCGTCTTATTTAATAACCAGTGTGGGTCAGATTCGGACACCGTTGGTGGAAATTAAGGCTCAGCTCCTCGAATGTCACATGTTCCCGGGGTGTGAGTTAGGGTGTGCTTACTGCAATATTTCAGTAAATGGGTGCGATAACCTGAGGAATGGCATAGATGGTCTCATTCAGAGTGGCCAACTTCAGATCACCACATCATTTCCAACAAATCCAGCAATCTCATCAGCAACAATTCCTGTAGGTCCTACAACTGCAACAACCATTGTTCCCGACAACTCTTCGGCTTCGTCAACAAGTACTTCATCTATCATCTCAACTGATCAGCTATCAACAAATTTTTCTTCTACAACTTCAGCACCACTTCAATTTGAATCTCCTACAACAACAACATCCATCCTTCCGACAATGTCTCCTACAACACCAGCAACAAATCATGAAGATGTCTCAACTGTCACAATATTTTATGATCCTGAAAACAACTCTGCCTACAACTCAGAAAGTGCTGCTCCCATCAGAGCACCAGTCACAATTTATTATGATCCACAAACTATCACAGTCCCTTCTGCAGCTGTCATCAGTCCAGTCACTGTCACGGTGCCTGGACCAGTACCTTATGAAAGCAATAGGGCCATCCCTTGGCACTACGGCTCTGACGTATACTGCGAAGGAAAGAAAATCACCCTTGAACCATCAACACCTGCACCACAGATAGACAATGTGGGAGGAGGCGGAGGCTTCACTCGAAGCGGACGTCTCTTTGCTCCACAAATTCAAAGACCCACTGCCGAAGCAGAAGCTGCTGCCAAGGCAAAAGGAAAGAGCCCGGTGCAGGAAGATCAAGCTGTTAAGGAAGCTTTGAAAACGCCATTCGATCAAGAAGTTGATGAGTTCATGAGAATCATCAAAAAGAGTGATTACAAAATAGTGGATCAGCTTCACCAGACGCCATCCAAGATCTCTATCCTATCATTGCTTATGTGCTCCGAAGCCCATCGGAATGCACTACTCAAAGTCTTGCACGCAGCTTACGTGCCTGAGGAGATCACTGTCAATCAGTTGGAAACCGTGGTTGGAAATGTTACTGCTAGCAATGGGCTAGGGTTCACCAATACTGACTTGACAACGGAAGGCCGCAACCATAACAAGGCCCTGCACATCACCATGGAATGTAAAGGTGCAGTCCTTTCCCATGTGCTGGTAGACACAGGATCATCCCTTAATGTCTTACCGAAGAAGGCCCTGGTGAAGCTAGAGTATGAAGGATTAGCATTGCGTCCCAGTAACCTGGTAGTAAGAGCCTTTGATGGTTCTAAGAGATCGGTTCTGGGAGAAATTGAGCTGCCTGTAACGATTGGCCCACAAACCTTTAAAACGATCTTCTATGTGATGGACATTCAGCCTGCCTACAGCTGTTTGTTGGGTAGACCATGGATTCACGCCGCTGGCGCAGTAACGTCTACCCTTCACCAGAAGTTAAAATTTGAGTGGGAAGGCCAAGTTGTTACTATCTGTGGGGAGGAGGATATATTTGTTAGCCATCTGGCTACTTATAAGTATATTGAGATGGATGGGGAGATCCATGAAACAATGAGCCAAGGGTTTGAGGCCCTGAATGTTAATGAAGCATCTGCTGTATCTGGAATCTCCATGTCGTCTTACCAACAAGCCCGGAAGGTTGTTGAGGAAGGAACTGCCCAAGGCTGGGGCAAGGTTTTATCTGTGGGGGAGAAGAAAGACAAATTTGGGTTGGGTTACAGACCAACTCAACAAAATCAAGCAGAGGCTGCTGAGAAGCCCGGTTTTGTCAGTGGGGGGATGCTCACCCCTGATGCTATCAACAATTTGGAAGACGAGCTGGAAGAGGAGCGCAATCTGGAGAATTGGATTCGTCCAAAGATCCCGGGGAGCAGTATCTCAAACTGGTCTTCCCAGGAAATTATAAGAGTTACTCATGCAGAGTAATTATTATTTCCTGTATTTTTATAGCATGCATCAAAGTCTTGCATCTTGCCCAAGATGACAAGACTCATTTTGTAATCGGGCCATCTGTACTTTTTGTGCAAACAAGATTAATCAATGAAATATCAGACATCTTTTTGCAAATGAGTCTTTTTCCTTTTCGTTCACTGTTTTTACATTTTTCTTTTTGTACAAAAAATAAATGGCGATGTTTTCAAAATGATAACTTCATTTCACCTTTTTTAAACAAGATTAAAATCAATCACTAAAATGAACAAACTGAACCCTTGCAGAGAGTGCCTTCCTGACAGCACCGACAACAGCACGGCTATGGCTTCGTATGACTTTGACAATCCAATCAATCAAGCTGATGAAGGGGTTGAAGAAGAGTATGAGCTTCCTGAGGAGTTAGCCAGGTTGTTGAGACAAGAGGAAAAGGTTATTACTCCTCACCAGGAGGAGGTTGAAGTGATTAATCTTGGTACAGATGAAGACGTGAAAGAGGTTAAAATCGGGGCCTGCTTACAAGACTCAGTGAAGAGACAACTGATTGATCTGCTTCAAGAATATGTGGATGTGTTTGCTTGGTCGTATCAAGATATGCCAGGGTTGGACACCGACATTGTTGTGCACAAGCTGCCTTTGAGAGAAGAATGCCCACCGGTTAAACAGAAACTGCGCCGTACTCGCCCAGACATGGCAATGAAGATCAAGGAAGAGGTACAAAAGCAATGGGACGCCGGGTTCCTTGCCGTAACTAGCTATCCGCCGTGGGTTGCTAACATAGTACCTGTGCCTAAGAAAGATGGTAAAGTAAGGATGTGTGTTGACTACCGGGATCTGAATAGAGCCAGCCCGAAAGATGATTTCCCATTACCTCACATTGATGTATTGGTGGATAACACGGCTCAGTTCTCGGTATTCTCCTTCATGGACGGATTTTCAGGATACAATCAGATCAAGATGTCACCTGAAGACATGGAGAAGACAACCTTCATTACACCTTGGGGCACGTTTTGTTACAAAGTGATGCCATTCGGACTGAAGAATGCTGGTGCAACATACCAACGGGCTATGGTAACATTATTCCACGATATGATCCATAAAGAAATAGAATGTTATGTGGATGACATGATCGCTAAGTCCCTTACTGAGGAAGATCACCTGGTAAATCTGCTGAAGTTGTTCAAGCGTCTGAGGAAGTACCAACTAAAGCTGAACCCCAACAAATGCACATTCGGGGTGCGATCCGGTAAGCTGCTGGGATTTATTGTAAGTGAGAAAGGGATTGAAGTTGACCCTGATAAAGTCAAAGCTATTCAAGAGATGCCTGCACCGAAAACAGAGAAAGAAGTTCGAGGGTTCTTAGGTCGATTGAACTACATCTCGCGGTTCATATCTCACCTTACAGCAACCTGTGAGCCTTTGTTCAAGCTGTTAAGAAAGGAGCAGACGGTCAGGTGGAATGAAGACTGCCAGAAGGCTTTTGACAAGATCAAAGAATATCTGCAAGAACCTCCAATCCTTATGCCTCCAGTTGAAGGAAGACCTCTGATAATGTACTTGACAGTATTAGAAGAGTCGATGGGGTGTGTGCTGGGCCAGCATGACGAGTCTGGTCGAAAAGAGTATGCAATATACTACCTGAGCAAAAAGTTTACCGACTGTGAACAACGTTATTCACTGCTCGAGAAAACTTGCTGTGCTTTAGCGTGGGCTGCTCGCCGACTGAGACAGTATATGTTGACCCACACTACTTTGTTGATCTCAAAGATGGATCCAGTCAAGTACATATTTGAGAAGCCAGCTCTTACCGGACGGGTTGCAAGATGGCAGATGATCCTTACAGAGTATGACATCCAATACACATCTCAGAAAGCCATCAAAGGCAGTGTATTGTCTGAATATCTTGCTGAGCAACCTATTGATGATTACCAGCCTATGAGATTTGACTTCCCTGATGAAGACATCATGTTCATAAAATCAAAAGATCATGAAGAGCCTGTTCACACTGAAGGGCCTGACCCGGAAGAAGAATGGACTATGATGTTTGATGGGGCCGTTAATATGAATGGTCGTGGTGTTGGTGCAGTACTCATTACACCTAAAGGAGTTCACATGCCGTTCTCGGCAAAACTCACTTTCAACTGCACTAACAACGAAGCTGAATACGAAGCTTGCATTATGGGTCTTGAGGAAGCCATTGACCTCAGGATCAAGACGTTGACTGTATTCGGAGATTCAGCTCTGGTAGTTAATCAAACCAACGGAAAATGGTACACCCACCAGGATCATCTGATACCTTACAGGGATTACACAAGGAGGTTATTGACTTTCTTCACAACAGTCAAGCTTGAGTATATCCCTCGGGACGAGAATCAGTTTGCAGATGCTCTTGCTACCATTTCATCCATGATCAAAGTTCAGGCTGCCAACTTTGTACCTCAGATTTCAGTATCCAGACTTGATAGACCAGCATATGTATTTGCAGCAGAAGTTGTCAAAGATGATAAGCCTTGGTTCCATGACATTAAATGCTTCTTGGAGGATCAAACATACCCACCTGGGGCATCTTCCAATGATAAGAAGACTTTGAGAAGGCTTGCTGGTAGTTTCTTTCTGAACACTGATGGGTCTTTATACAAAAGGAACTTTGATATGGTACTCCTCAGATGTGTTGACAAGACGGAAGCAGATTTGTTGATGCATGAAGTGCACGAAGGATCTTTTGGTACCCATGCCGGAGGGCATGCCATGGCTAAGAAGTTGTTAAGATCAGGTTATTACTGGATCACAATGGATGCAGACTGTTGTGCTTATGCCAGAAAATGCCATAAATGCCAGATCTATGCAGATAAGGTGCATGTGCCTCCCAATCCTTTGAACATCATGTCTTCACCATGGCCCTTTGCCATGTGGGGCATTGATATGATTGGCAAGATTGAACCGACTGCTTCAAACGGCCATAGATTCATCCTGGTTGCCATTGATTATTTCACCAAGTGGGTCGAAGCAGCTTCCTTTGCCAATGTTACAAGACAAGTGGTAGCCAGATTTCTGAAGAGAGATATCATCTGTCGATATGGAGTTCCCGAGCGAATCATTACTGATAATGGTTCCAATTTAAACAACAAGATGATGGCTGAGTTGTGCCGGGACTTCAAGATCCAACACCACAATTCTTCTCCTTACAGGCCAAAGATGAACGGCGTTGTTGAGGCGGCAAACAAGAATGTCAAGAAGATTGTGCAGAAGATGGTAGTCACCTACAAAGACTGGCATGAGATGTTACCGTTTGCTTTGCATGGGTACCGCACGTCAATCAGGACATCCACTAGGGCAACACCGTATCAGCTTGTGTACGGTATGGAAGCAGTCCTACCTGTTGAAGTTGAATTACCCTCTCTCCGGGTATTGATGGATGTTAAACTGAACGAAGCAGAGTGGGTCAGGTCCCGATACGAACAACTGAGTCTGATTGAAGAGAAAAGATTGGCTGCAATTTGTCATGGGCAGTTATATCAGAAAAGAATGAAGAGAGCCTTCGATCAGAAAGTCAAGCACCGAGAGTACCAAGTAGGAGATCTTGTGCTGAAAAGAATCCTTCCTCCTCATACAGACCACAGGGGCAAGTGGACTCCAAACTATGAAGGGCCATTCGTGGTAAAGAAAGTTTTCTCTGGTGGAGCACTGATGCTCAGTACTATGGATGGTGAAGACTTCCCGTCCCCTGTGAATTCAGATGCAGTTAAAAAATACTTCGCATAAAATGACCCGCTGGACATAAAAACAGAATGTAAGTCCAGGCAAAATAGGGCATCCCGGCGAGTCAAAAACAGAATAAAAGACTCGGGCAAAAATAAGGGAAAATAAACAAAAAATGTGTACACCCGCTGAGTTGAAAAGCCGCATTGGACAACTCAGGCAAAAATGGGTATCCCGATGGATTGAAAACCCGAAAGGGCGATCCATGCAAAATAAGGGAATAAGCGAACAACTGCACTCTGAATTCGTCTGTATCACTTACAACTTGGAAAACCTCGAAAGATCAAGTTTCTTTCAGAATCGACCTTCTTCAAGAAGCAAGACGAGAAGAACGTCAAAAGTCATACAAGTCGTAGCGAAAAAGGAAGCTCCTCAAAGCGTCGTCAACATCGCCAGCACTTTGTTTCTCAATTTGTAACAATCTCCTCATTTCAGGAGATTTGTTTCTTTGACTGTATCTCGCCAATTCAGGGCGCTTAAATTAATAAAATCAGATTTTTCAGTCATGTCTCGTCTTATACATTTTTATTTGCAAAGGATGTCTGATGTCTCTAAAAAACTGATTGCATAAGTACAGATATTTTTCTTCAAAAACACATGCTTACAGGGAATATCCTTACTCTCGAAAGTGCTTAACTCCTATGACGGAATCCAGTAAGGGATACCTCGGGACCATTTGTGCGTTTCCTTATCTTTGCAGGGTTGCAGGTATCCAGAACGCAACTTGGGGCATGCAAGCTTCGTCCTAGCAAGAAGGCAAGTCAACACTCATTCTTGGCACCAGAGGTGTTTTCTCCCCAGCCAAGTTGCCACCGATAACTTCCCCCAGCTAAGTTGTCAACAACTTTCCCCAGTTAGTTGCCACTTGTCAATTTCCCCAGCCGTAGTGCCAATCATTCTTCCTCAGCAGAATGCAGAAATCAGGGAATCATCTCCCCACAGAATCCTCAGCCTCTATTCAGAAGAGCAACGCATAAAGGAGTCACAACAGAGTACAGACGGCTTCTACAAACCCCAGCTGGGTCCCTCATTACCAGGATGGGTCTATCAGTGACCTATCTCCCCAAGCAGATGCATCTCTTCGGATCCACCAGTAATCTCATCCCCAGCTGGGACGTCCTTTGCAACAGATCGACCAAAGATCTCCATGGCAGCGGGATCCAAATCTCGGGCCGTTATCCTTGCATAATCATGACATTTGCATCATATTCACCCACAAAGCGTAGCATTCCGTTTAGCACGGAGCATTACGGCAAAAATCAATCGTATAGCATAGTCATAAGCCATGTTGTGAATCGAACACTTGTGACTAGTAACCATTCATCAACAATGTACAGAAATCCCCCAGAGTCCCCAGCAAAAGCAGTTGCCTCACAATTCACAAACACCAGTTGACACCCGTCCGTGTCATCACTCACCAGTAAAGTCGCCTGAACACTCTTTACGAACAAGATTACCCGTATTACAGATACGTCCTGACACCCGTCCGTGTCATACCCCAGCAGAAAGCCAAAGACGTCCTCTTTGCACTCACATATACCTATATATACATTTTCTTGACACCCGTCCGTGTCATATCCCCAGCGCAGTCGCCTACACTTTGTATATCATATACTTGTTGATACTATACTTTTCTCTCTTTTTTGACGCTCGTCCGTGTCACTCTCCCCAGCAGATAAACACTCATCTATACAATACTCATACTCACTACTCATGTTACACTTATACAGATGCTCGTCCATATCTTGTATATACCATTTATACCCCCACAGATTCAACACTCGTCCGTGTTCTTTGTTAACCAGTTGGTACTCGTCCGTACCATCATCTCAGAATACGCGTCAAGTGTTTGTTTCTACATGATACTCGTCCGTATCATAGTCTTAAGGATGCTCGTCCGCATCTTTAATCCATACACCGTGTCAAATACTTTTGTCCTCTTGAATATGGATACTCGTCTGTGTCTATTATTCCCCAGAAGAGTCCCCTCAGATTCAACACTCGTCCGTGTTCTTTGTTAACCCGTTGATACTCGTCCGTATCATCATCTCTGAACACGTGTCAGTATTTGTTTCTACCCGATACTCGTCCGTATCGTAGTCTTGAGGATGCTCGTCCGCATCTTTAATCTATACACAAACATCTAAACACTTATACTTTCTTTTCTTGGTTGTAAACACTCGTCCGTGTTTACCATATCCCCAGTAGATCGCCAAGTAAGCAATTTCTTTTTATCTGACATTCATCTTATGTCATGATAAACCTTGAGAGCAGCCGTCCCCTGCTAGGTGGTCGTCCTCCACCTCTTGATGGTCGTCCTCCATCATGCTCATCCGATGGCCGTCCCCATTGTTGATTTTTAGCAGCCGTCCCCTGCTAGGTGGTCGTCCTCCACCTCTTGATGATCGTCCTTCATCACCTTATCCAATGGCCGTCCCCATTGTTGATTCTGGTTACCTGACATTCGTCCTATGTCACAATAAACCTTGAGAGAAGCCGTCCCCTGCTAGGTGGTCGTCCTCCACCTCTTGATGGTCGTCCTCCATCATGCTCGTCCGATGGCCGTCCCCATCGTTGACCTTTTATCCGGCATTCGTCCTGTGTCGCGATATTTTCGGCAGCCGTACCCTGCCAGGTGGTCGTCCTCCACCTTAGATGACCGTCCCTCATCTTAACCCCAACAGAGCAGCCGTCCCCTGCTAGGTGATCGTCCTTCACCTTTGATGACCGTACCTCATCATCTGTTTATTTCATTTATTCTTTAACCCGATGGCTGTCCCCGTCGTGGTCCCTTTTCTTTTTTAGCCCGATGGCCGTCCCCGTCGTGGTCCCTTTTCTTTTTTAGCCCGATGGCCGTCCCCGTCGTTGGTTACTTTACTTTATGAACTTGATGGCCGTCCCCGTCATGTTTCATTAATTCCCAGAGAATCTTACAACTTTACCTTGATGGCCGTCCCCATCATAATCTTATTTTTCCAGCTAGTCGGCCGTCCCCGTCTTGGCTTTACCTTTTATCCCCAGCATGTCGGCCATCCCCGTCATTGCTTTATTTCCCACACTTTTCCCAGCATGTCGGCCATCCCCGTCATTGCTTTATTTCCCACACTTTTCCCAGCATGTCGGTCGTCCCCGTCATCGCTATTCACCCAGCAGTCGTCCTCTGCCCGACGGTCGTCCTCCGTCGCCCACACTTTACAACATACTTTATTTTCTTTTACAATCTATATCCCTTTTCTTCTTCATTCTGTGAGTGCAAATTTTGGACTGTCTTTGGTATTCAACCACAAGTCATCTTGTTTGCATGTTAAGCCGTCGCTTACGACCTGCACAGCTAACTCGTGTTTGAATAGGGGCAGCTGTAAACACCCCAAATTTGCCCTCACCCATTCACACCATGGCTTGTGATCATTTCATATGCATAAACACAATCATACCATCTCATATTACATTTTTGATTCACTGCATAGATTCAAAGTCATCTGCACCTAGGGTTTGTGATCTGAGCAATCCAAGAGTTTCTTGAGCCACTCCAAAGGCCACCAATCACTTCAAAGGGATCCATGTGTGTTCTTATATCATATTACATCCTCTCAAAGTCAAAAATGCCAAGGAATCACAAGAACTGGGATTGGTATGGATGCAGAGCCAGGTTTGACTGCACAGTTGACCTAAAATTAGGGTTTTGGTTTCAGAGGCCATAACTCCAAATTTTTTGGTCATTCTTGTTTCCATTGGTCTCTATATGGTATAAGGAGTATGCATATCAATTTTCAGGAAGAAATTCCATGGGGAAGTCATCTGATCAAGAGTTGACTTTCTGGACAAGTCAGTGCAAAATCAGGGCATCTGAGGCCCCCAATGACCCAACCAAGGGGTGATCTTCATCATTTTGAGTGTATTTGATCTTTATGTGATCATGGAAGAAGGTTGAAGTTCACAAAATTCAAGAATTACAAGTTTTTGCAAAGTTGACTTTTTAGGGCATGGTTGACTTTTCATGATATGTCATTTTATGCCACTTTTCAAGCCTTGCTTTTTGATCCAAAAATGCTTCAAATGGAAAAACTTTGGTCATGAAAGTTGTAGATTAGATCTTTCCCTTTTCAAAAAGTACAAGAACATGATCTAATTCTTCTTGGATCAGAAGTTATGGTGTGTTAAAGTTGGCAAAAATCACTAAATTCCAAGACATGCACCAAAAGGCAAAGTTGCAAATTCTCCTTTCAAGGCCAATTCAGTCATCATATGGGCTTCTAATTCACTCAACATGATCACACAACCTCTAAAAATCAGAATGAGGCCAAGAGATCACATGTTTTGTATGGTTTTGAAGCAAGATTTTTTCATGAAGCAAAAGCAAAGTCAAGTTGCAAAACCACTCATCACACTTCACCCACTTGCTGCATTGGCTATTGAACCAGCCATAGCCTCTCACCTCACCATGCTGCGCCAGCCCACACCTTTGTACTAGTCTAGAACACAACCCATGCCTCTCTTACCAAAAGGTTGACAATTTGCAAAAGTGAACTTACCTATCACAGCAGGCCAGGTCACATCATCTGACCAATGAGATTATTTTATGCAAGCCAAATGCTAGCCATTACACATAACAAGCAAGGCTGAAGCTCACCACAACTCAGCATACACAAACTCACTCCAACTTGCATTTCTCTTCGAATCTCTCTACACAAGCCTCAAACACAAAGAAAAACTTCACAAACAATCTCCACTCACTCCACTGACCAGAAACCAACCATTGTTTTGGCCTGAAACCTCCCATATCACAAACACGATTTTCACACTCCCTTGGCCAGAGCTTCTGCAAACTCACTCAAGAGGCTGTTTAAACTCCAACCAAGTGTCCAAAGCTTCAAAGGGGGATCATTGGGACCTGTTTGAGCCAAAGAACCATCCAGAAAGCTCCTGAATCAAAAGCTCCATCTCAGGTGACTCCATGAACTTTTTTTCCAGAACTCCATTTTCTTGTTAGAATCTTGCTTTGTATGTTGCACTGATCATTGGGATCTATTTACTTTTGAAAATGAGCAAGAAATGAGTATGTTATGGTGTTCTGAAAGTTTGACCTAGAAATTTCTTTGCTTCGATTCTTGTTTGTGTTTGAGTTTAAACATGATTTGGTGCTGGATTCGTGCTTAGGATAGTTAGTAGATGATTTCTGGAGAGTTAGAGCTCCTAAAATGGCCTGGAGAGAGAGATTGATTTTGGGGATGAACGGGGAAGATGACCGGAACACTGTTCCGGTCACCTGAGGGTGTTTAACGGCATGATTAGGGTTTAAACATTAATTAGCTGAGTTTGAATGTGGTCCGTTCATTTACGCGCGTGGTCAGCTCCCGCCCTTGCCAGTTTGAATCTCACACGTTGGATCTGATTACTTTTACTTTTTCAGTTTTAAATTCATTTATTTTCATATTTATTTCATTTGTTTTGTACAATTTATTTAAAATAGTAAAAATTGTTTAAAAATTATGAAACTTTTTGTCAAGAGTTTCATTAATTTTTAAGACACAAAAATATTTTTATTTTCATTTTTAGCATTTAAAAAGTATTTTAAAATATTTAAAAGTTTATTTTTAATTGATTAATGAGAATTAATTTATTAAAAATACTTTTAGGTATTTAAAAATCACCAAAAAATTCATGAAATGTTCTAAGACATTTAGGAACATTGTCCAACCTTCAAACCAAATTTATTTTTTGATCTTGATGCATTTTGAGAATTTTTCATTGATTTAAAATCACTTTTATGCATTAATTTGATCCAAAGTTCCAAAAATCATTTCTGCCTATCCATGAGGAGTTGGACATTGATTCTTTTTGCATTGCATTGTGTTTAGCATGTAGTTTGTGAGATTAAATGGCCATGATTTGATCTTTCATTTTCCATTTGTTTGGTAATTTTCTTGTTTAGGAACCCTAAAACCCTAGAAAACTTAGGAAAGTCATAACTTGAATTAGGTTAGGAGTTGAGACCTCTCCTTTGGGAATTGGGTTAGTATAGGATTAGGGGTCCTTTGAGTGGCATTTTCAATTTTTTTTCTTAGGGTTTGCTTCTGATTTTGGTTTTTGTTTGATGTATTGTTCATAAACCCTAATTTGGGCTTCCATATGCATCCATCTTGCATTCTCTTGCATAACATGACTTGCCATGACATTTCAAGCATCCATTTGATTCATTTGACATCATAAGACATATTGAAAGCATGTTTGATCATTGCATCATGTATTTGCCATGTTGTATGCCATGTGCACTTCATAACTTTTCATGTATGTCCATGCTTCTTAACTTGCTTCATTTGCATTCATGAACTTGTATGATCATTTCCATGTGCTGCCTCATGTTTGTAGCATCTCATAGCATCATTAGCATCATGTAAATGCTTCTGGTTTTGTTTCTCATCATGTCATCTCATCCCATTTTGCATTGCATTGCATTTCCTTTCTAACCTTTCAGGTGGTAAGTGACTTTGAGAAGTGAATTTGCCTTCACTTCTCACAACTTTTCTTTTCATCTCTCTTGCATCCATGCTGCATTTTTTATATGTGTTTGAGATTGAGCTTGCTCATTCTTCTTCTTCCCACTTTCTTTCTTCAAGTGACTTGACTTCTTGAATGAAGCAAGTCACTTTGCTTCTCTTGATCCTTTCATCTGCTTCCTGGTGGTTCCTTTGAAGATCTTCTTGGTGAAACCTCACAAACCTTAGGAATAACCAAGCATGACAATGATTAGGGTTTTGATTAGTCCCCCCTTTTAGTTTTACCTTTGTGTCTCTCTTGAGTCTTCTCTCCTCACCTCATAATCAGGGACTAAACCCTAAAGGCTTTAAGGCTTTGTGATTAAGCTTATGCCTGCATCCTTCTATTAGGATGGAGTGTATAACTTTAATCCTAAGTGTTAAACCCTTAATGTGTTTAACTCCTTTAATCAATTCACTTAATAATCATCAAGACATCACACTTGTAACTTGGGCCTTGCATTAGGGTTCTAATTCTTCCTTAATTGGTTAAGAAGGACTAACCCTAGTGTTAATGGACAAGTCCCCCTCAAGTTGTCTTACAAATCATAAAATCCACTTCATCATCATATCATTAAATAAAATCCACTTAATCAAAGGCTTGTTTTGTCATGAGTTTAATCCCTAATCATGGATTAAGTTGAGGAGCTTTCCTCAGCTTAAACATTCTCATCTATTATCCTTCTATTAGGATGGTGTAATGAGTCTGTTTAATCCTTGATTATGGCTTAACATCATTACTCAACACTAAACAAAAACACCAAAAACATTCAAATAATCACAAGTAGGTTAATGATCTTAATCCTACATCAAAAGTGATTAAGTGTGAGAATCTGACTTCACACTTAAGGTATTCTCATTACCCCTAATCAGAGGGAAGATGTGATGAGTTTACTAAATCCATTGATTTAGGCTTAAGCTCATTAACTTATGACAAACTTCCAAAAGCAATAAAAGACTGAAAACTCAAAAACAAACAATAATCGTCTCCTCCGGGATTCTTTTCTCATCTCATTCACTCACAACCGAGAACTTGCTTCTTCCGTCTAATGCAAGACAGTTTGCATCTGTGCCAGACAGATCATACACTTGAGCATAGGCAAGTAAGCAGTTCACAAGTCAATTCATCTATCAGTCTCTTTGGGTCGAACTACGGTGTTCTGACTTCCTCATTGCACGAGAGGATACGTAGGCATAACTTAACGGTTATCGAACAAAAGTCTCTGTATATTCCCCCTCCTTCTAGTATCATTCTTTTAGCCTCATAATCTTGAGCATACTCTCATCCTTGCACTGACACTGTACATTTATACACTTCACTTCTCTTACACTGACACCTGTACATCCTTTTCCAGCTCTTACACACAAATTGCACCGACACTACCCCTTTTAAACACAAATCTTTTAAGCATGGATCCCGTCGAGTACGGCGGACAATCTGGGTGCTAATACCTTCCCAGGTTGTAACCAACCCCCTTTCTCAGTCTCTCTGGTTCGCAACCGTCTTATCCATCTCTTTCCAGGTCTATGCAGCATTGCCTTTCCTCCGGGATAAAAATGCCTAGCTGGCGACTCTATTCATCTCCAGTGAGTTCACGACTGTGTGTTCTCATTGTCCCTCTCGCCGACCGTTCGCGTCTGTACCTTTATCTGGGCCAGTCCCATTTTATCGGGAGCGACACCCTCTCAACTAGTAAAAACAAAAGGTGCTTCGAAGACGATCAAACCTACGCGTTTGATGATGATGGTGTCCTAAAAGACGGTAAATCGAATATCTCTATCTTGACCATATGAGAAGTGATACAAGAAAGATTTTTGAAATCCGATTACAATATGAAACTCCACATCAAAGAAATTTTGAGGAAGATTTCTTATTCGGAAACCACTTACTTAAAACCACCCTCTCAACTGGTAAAAACAAAAGGTGCTTCGAAGAAGATTAAACATACATTAAGTGACAATTCAACAATGCAGTCTATTTTGTATTTTGAACATATTGACAAAGATTTTCATGACTCACCAACTCCAAAATCTCAAAAAAAGTATTTTTTTTAAGGGGCTCGCATTAGCAAACCACCTCATTCACCGCCTCCACCAAAAATTATATTCATTTATGATATGTCGGTTTTTATGCACAAATACATCGAAGGAATCATCAATGTTGAAGGTGACAGTAATTACAGTTATCTAGCTGGTTCAAATTTACTCAGTAAAGGAGAAGATAATCACACACCTGTACGTCATCAATTTATCCATGAATTAAGAACCCATAAAGAATCATACACATGACTTTACGGAAAGAAAGAAAACTTTGATGCAATTTATGAGTCTCTTGTTCCTTGCATTAATGGATCGACACCAGAGGAAAAATGGACACACTTTCCTGCAATGGTTCATCTCATAGCAAATGCGTATGATAAACTATGCATTTATCTTACAAGATACGGTTTTTTGAAAACCTTTTTTCCATTGTGAACCGCCCCACCTCAAAATCCAAATGATCATATCATGTGTATTGGGTGACTTTAAAACTCACGACACTTTGTTCAAGTTTATTTCAAACTAGAATGGCATATACCACTTACATCACTGTAGTGGATGACTCGTTGTACAACAAAAGTCGAGACTTAGTCGGACCAATTTGTGGAAAGGATGCAAGAGTTTTCCAAATTGAGCAACTTTGAAAGAGAATCAAATGTACAAAAATCAAAGGGTACCATCCATACTTATAGATTTAGCCAAAATTTGCCCTCATATTTATTACCACTAACTGGGTTATGTTTGCATTCATATGCATTATCCATTAGGTCATTGACATTCACAATCATGCATTTCAAACATGGGATCAGTGCCTTCTCAATTAGGGTTTCATACCCTATCCATATCTACCAGCTTCTTATGCGCTTGCCACTCGATTAGAGTTTATTTCCTTGATTAAGTGATCTTTAAGGACCTCATTCGTAAAGACTGTTCATTGGTGTATCAGGCTCATTATCAAGGTGAATTAGAATATTATTCATGATTGATCTTGAGGGCATTCCACAAAATGGTCTCCTTTATGTTAAAGTTCTATTTGTGCTTATTTGATGGATATATTCAATCAAGCGCGACATTTCCAAGTTATTTAAAAAAGGGGAGTGGTTCAGGGATTATTGATTTTGAAATCTTCACGTCAAGAGAACTTTTCAAATTACTCCGCCGAGTTCATGAAGATAAACAACTTCCAGGATTTAGGCTATTAAATTGGCATTTTCTTCACTGAAATTCTATTTGTTTATGGATGTATTTTGTGTCACGCCTGGTTTTATATCGGCTTGTGAGCAGTCTTAAAGTACCATATGGTTATCTATTATTCCTTGTTGTAACACGGTGGGAGAACTGACTTTAGTTAAATGTTGCGGATAGCAAGAGTCGCCACCGACTTTTATTTTATCCAAAGGAAAGGGCATAAAAGAACAGGAAAGACCTTAAAAGATTTTTGGGTTCGGGGGGTAGGTTATGTAAAGGGAAGGTGTTAGCACCCTTCACATCCATGGTTATCCATGGGCTCTTAGTTACTTAGCTCACTTTGAATTGTTTTGAGAAGTGTAGTGTGTGATTAAAAATTTTCTTAAGTTCTTTATAATGATCCTTGTACGGATATATATAAAGACTTTGTTTTGAAAATTGTTTAAAATGTAAAGTGCAATGAAGTAATTTGATGAAAAAAGTGAGCAAGTACTTAAGAGGAACCTACCCTAAATTAAATCTTTTATGTTCTTAAATGTTCTTTCAATGGTAAGACTATCCCTATTATTAAGGAATAGGTAGTCATTACCTTGGATGTTGTGAGGGACAAATGAAGGGACAATTGTGATTAGGCAACTGTAAGGTGTATTTAGCAATTTCGAAGGGACTTATCATCTTTATTCGAAAGGGACAAGATCATTTACGAAGGCAACCATGGAGGGACTTGATCTTATTATCTTTTAAGGGACTAGATGATATGAGAGAAGGGACTTTTCTTTACACCTTACTTGACCTTTTTCTTTAGGCAACATGAGAGGTATCCTTAAGAATGTGAGATGGCGATCCAAGATCGACTTACGTGTGTGCGTGTACAAATTCAAGTATTTATCTTACAAATTAGTGATCTAAATTTAATTTTAAATACAAACATGTTTACACTCCCTATTTTACTAACCATGACAATTAAAAAATAAATAATAAGAATAATTCTACAACTATTACATAATTGGCACAATTACATTATAAGAATAATAAAAATAATTTAAATAAGTAAGCACATAATAAATAAATAAATAAATTGGTTAGTAACAATAAACAAAAATAAATATAAGAAGGTTAGTATAATAATATAATGTAGAAATAAATTAAAAGTTCAAAATTAAATAAATAATTATTTTTAAGAATTTTAATAAAAGAAATAAATAATAAATATTATATACTAATAAATATGATTAATAGTTCTAATAATTTAATTATATATACATGTTAAAAATATTTGTTAATTATAATTAAGTAAGCATATAAAAATAAGAAATTAAACTCATAAAATAAAGTTAGGGTTTTTAATTGTTTAGAAAAAATAAATTAGGGTTAATTACTTAATCTAAACTTAATTAAATTATTTATATATATAAAAAACTACACATAATAATAATATAAACAAATTATAAAATAAATATATATAATTAAAATTTACAAACAAATAAATTAATATTTATAACATAATTAGGGTTTATAAAGAAAATTAGGGTTTATATAAAAAATTAGGGTTTATAAGTTAATCTAAATATAATTAAGGAATTTAGATACAAAAGTATATATATACATATTAAATAAATAAAAATAATATTTTTTTTGAATTTTAGAAAATAATTTCAGAATTAGTAAACTATAAAGTATTTATATGCTATTTTATATATATATATATATATATATATATATATATATATATATATATATATATATATATATATATATATATATATATATATATATATATATATATATATATATATATATATATATATATATATGATTAATATTTTTTATTTATAATAAAATTAACAAAGCAAAACAAATAAGCAAAAAAGAAAAGAAAAAGTTGGAACTTACCTGGGGCAGGGATTGAACCCACGCCCTAGGCTTTAACCTCCTTAGACCAATAAGCCAGCCACTGGACCAGCTGCGCGCTGGTGATAGTAAAACAGGTTCAATTCTTTTTATTTTTATCCTGCAAAAATTATTGAAAATAACCAAAAAAAACAAAAGGCCTGGGGACGATTCGAATCCAAGACTCCTCTTTCATCACACAAGCACATTAACCAACTGAGCTATCACATTGTTCTGAAATAATAACAATAACAAATCATAAAATATTATGTCCAATTTTTGAATATGAATTTTGGCGCGCTGGGCATCTTCTTCTTCCTCCAGACCTATGAATTTTGCTGCGAATTTAGTTACAAGCTTTCCTGCGAATTCTTACTTGCAGCAAAACCTACGAATCTCAATCATCATCAAAACTGCAAAATTTCATCAAATTAAATGTACAAACATGATCCAGAGATTGATTAGCATTGATCTATGGTTTTAGATTTCATTTATATTGGTCCAATCAAGAAACCCTAAACGGCCATTCAAACCCTAACAATGGCACTTTCATGATTCGGCCATGGTTCTTCACAAAAACAATCCAGAAACCATCTATGAGCAACAACAAACATTAATACATAATCAAAATTCATTATAAACACGCAAATTTAATGAATCGAAAAAAAATAGATTAAGGGCAAGAATGCTTCGGATTATGCAAATGAGGATGAATAAGAGGCATGTAAGGGGTGGTTTAGATTCAGGGAAGCTCAAGGAAGCTTATGGTGTCTTTAGAATACCTTGAAACCTCTTGAAATATGGAAACCGAAAATTGGATTTTTATGGTTTTGGTGAAGTTTGAAAGTGGTGCAAGAGGCTGCCAAAATTCGTGCCTGAGGTTGTGATATGTTCTATGTATATATGTGAATGAGATTAGGTCAAAAAATTGTATGATTCTTTGGACTTTTGGATCACTTGAATATTGAAAAAGATATGTCATGAAATTTGATTTTTATTTGATCTAACATTGCTATTTTGGGACAATCCTCATAACTTGTGTATCAATCTGATCCAAATATCATTTATAACATTCTAGAAGCAAAATCCTTTTCCAAATATATGATTTTATATTTTATTTCAATTTAAATGGTATTTTAATGAATAAAATTCAAATAAATATGAAATAAAAAATAAAAATCATAAAATAGGTGGGTTGGGTCGTGCTTGGTGTTTTTGTAAAGATGGGATAGCAATTTGGTGGGCTCATTTAGCAAAAATTTGGTTTAAGGCCTTATTTGCTTCATAAACTTCCCTAAAATTTCCCAACTTTGCAAGGGCACAAATCCTTCAATTTTAATGCTATGAGGTTGTTCTTGGACATTTTGGAAAGCTTAAAGAGTCCTCTAACCAACCTCATTGGTTTCATGTCCATATCTTTTACCATTCTCAAGTTATGCTCTTTTGAAGTTGTTGACTTTTTGTTGACTTTTAAAAGGACCTATAATGTCTTAGCTCATACCTTCCAAATGAAGTATTTTTGGGCTTGGCTTGTGAGACACAAAGTTGTATAGAATTCAATTTCCTTCAAAATGAGCTTTGGATGGAAAAAATTTGATAAGCATGTGAAAGTTATGGCTGGTCAAAGTTCAGTTGACTTTTCCTATGAAAACCCTAATTTAGAAACTCCTGATTCTTGATGATCTGAAATCTCCTTGATGAATCATGATCAAACCTTGATCAAATGATGAATTTTACTTCATATACTTGATGTTGGCAAAAAATCATAAAGTTTGACTTTAGTTTGACCACAGTTGACCTCAGTTTAACTTTTTGACTGCTTTGACTGATTTTAACCTATCTGATCATCTGACTGAGCAAACCTTTGGGAAAAGTCTTGAAACTTGACATGGGGATTCTTGAACTCATATAGGATGCTATGAAGCTCACTTGAAGTCTTGGAAGTCCATTTATCCTGATGAAAGTCAAAACCCTAGTTTAAGATGCATTGCTTAGGAGGATGCATTGTTTGAGGGAATTGTCAAACTTTCTGACTAATTGTGAACCTTGTGAACCTCATGAGATGTCTTGTGAACCTTGTGAACCTCTTAGTACACAATGACTTGTCTTGTGGAGGGAAAATTTTGGGGTGCAACACTTGTACATTACAGGATTCATATGATTCATTCTCACATTGAAGAAGAAGATTTACAAGTACTAATTTGGGCAGTATGCTTGGACATGCATGGTTGTATTTGGGCAGTCCTCTTTCACCGTACCAAGCATTTTTGAAGGATTTTCTGGTTTCTTTTTTTGCAACACTTATTGGCATTATTGACATTGCTGCTTATTTCTTTGGTTTCTTTTTAGAAAACCTCGGATTAATGGGAGGGTTATCAGTGCATCTGTTGTAACTATCATATATGCATTCATTCTTGCCAACATCATGGGCCGTTCTCCATGGTTTAAAGGCCCTAGGAAGGATGTACAAACTAAGTTCAACTTAATTGATATGTTTGTAGCAACAGATGTAGTTGAGTTCAACTTTATTAATATCCATTTATAGTTTACAGTTGCAGGATATATTGTGCGCATGATATATTATGCTTCTGTTATGTGTGAAAATCACAAGTCTACCGTTTAAACCAGAATCAGTTATGCAAAAATGATATCAAGAACTTTCAACACAAGAAAAAAAGTGATAAGATCTTTGAATCAAAAATTCTATTACAAACTGATAATTCAGTTACAAAAATCCAATACAACAGATACCAATCGGAAATTATAAACAGAAACAGAATTCGGGGAAAAGGAAATTACACCAGGAAAAATCCAATACAAATTTTCAACAGAGATTTATAACAGAAATGATCAGAAGAAGAAACTTTAACAAACTAACAAACTCTAATAGATCCCGAACAGAATTCACTTGTGAAAAACCCAAAAAGACCCTCAGGATCATCTTCCATATAAGAATGAGATTGTTGCATAATCAAAAACTTCTTCTTAATTCATCCTTCAACTTCTTCTTCCTTCATCTCCTGCATTCACTCTCCACCATTTCTTCCATTTTTCTGATTCATTCATTCAACCTCTCAACTCTCCATTCTTCATCAAGCCTGCATCAGAACTTCTAACAAACTCAATAAGAAACACGTCTTCAATCTCCTAGCTTATTCAATCTCTGCTTTCTCTCACCATTGGTCTTCTGCAAATCCTCAACCTCCATCACCAATAAAACGAACCTTCGACCAACAATCTTCATCTTCTCCTCATTTTTCTTTCCGGATTCTTCTTTATCACCTTCTCCAATCTCTCATTCTCGCTTGCATTCCATAAACTTCATCAATCCATTTTCACCATCATCAGCCTCTCTCCAATCGACACCTTCGCTATAATATCTTCACAACTTTCATAATCATCAATCTACCAAAACCTGCAAATCACATCGACATCAAAAACTTCGTTGCAAAACACATCATTCAAATAACAACAACACGTTCAAAAATCATGGCAACAATCATCGGAGAAAGGGAAGAAACCTAAAATTATTGCATAATGAGAAAAATCGCAAATCTCAATCCAAGATTATACCGCGATCCATCACATCTTCATCACTCTCGATTAAGAATACATCTTCATCCATCGTCATTTGCCTGCAGGTTTCATCATACATTGAATCAAAAACAATAATCGCGACAACAACAAGAAAAAACAGAAGAAGAAGAGAAAGATCACGCAGAAGAAGAAGAAGATCAAATCGTAACGATTTTCGTACCTGAATAATTCATGTGTTCCATCACGCGAGTTCGTCTTCATCGCGTCACCTTCGTACATCTTTGTTGCTCGAGTTCGTCTTCATCGCGTCACCTTTGGTCATCTTCATCGCTCGTGTTCATCATTATCTTCGTCACCATAATGATCACGACAAACTAGATTGAAGGTGTGAATCTTATTTATCGCGATTCCTTTTTCTTTGAGTTTCTGGAGGGCCTCGGTCCTTAGATTTAGGATCAATTAGGTTGTTTTAGTTAAGGATTTGAGATGAGGGAAGGAAAGTAGTTGGAGTGTGTTCACGGTGGTGGCGCGTTTTAGAGAGCTTGATCGGAGGAAATCTGCCACGGTGGCAGCTATGGTTTGTGGGGTTCAGAAGATGAACTTGTGAGAGAGAGAGAGAAAGCAAGGGGACGTGTTTGAGAGGTATGAACGTATTCTGAGTTTTATTGTTTGTATTTGTTTTAATTTTTGATTAAAGGAAATAAAAACTCATAAAGAATATCTTAATTGCACCATTAACAAAATAATAAGAATCATAAAATCTCATAAAATTCATTGATTATCCACCGTCAATTCAAGAATGAAGAGATAAGATCCTTTTGGTGGTCCACTCCGGCGGTTACACTTGTCACCGTCCGGTAGGGGCACCGGATTTCAATCCTGCACATGCGGTCCACCATAGTAACCATACACCCTAGTGTCTTTGGCTTTCATCATAATCATTATCATCAGCTGAAAAGTCCAATGGTTGCAATTGATCCTCCAGGTCAACTAAGTTGACCAAGCTCATAATATGGACTGCCAGGCCCTAGTGCGTTTTTGGCTTAGTCCCAAACGTTATCCGCACCCCACTTTTTAAGCCCATTACATTTTTAACTGAATTTTTACTTCTAATTCACCCCCTTGAGTTCTTTTAATTTTCTTTATTTCTTTTAATTTTCTTTTACAAAATCAACCTTAAAAAATAGTTTTCCTCAATAAAAAATTCCAAAAAAATTTAATAACATTTTGACATAATAAAATAAAATTTAGTTTGTATTTTTTAAATTATTTTCCCGACTTTTTTGGCATTTATTTCGATTTTATGCTTTATATGCATTTTAATATTGTTTTGCAATTTTACACCTTTATTCATTTGTTCCTATTTTTGCTTACTCATATTAATTTCACTTACTAACAATTTTTTTGTTGTGCAAGGTATTATTCGAGGGTTATGCTTACGAATTCAGATTATTTTCATTATGCTTTGATTGTATTTTTTTTATGGTTTTATGCTTTGTGATGTAATAGTTAGAATACTTGTATGCTTGATACCTATAACTAGTGTAGAAAAGATAAAATGAAGCGTTAGAAAACCAAATTTCAAAAAGGGAAGAAAAAGAGATATTCGATCCAACATCGAATAATTTCAAAACAAAAATAAATAAACAAGTTTCATAGGATTTTAGGACCTCCCACGATTACACCTTCGATCTACTCCAATAAACCAAAACACAAACCTTGTATGTCATGAACCATAAGTCGCGTGTCTCAACACTTTGCAATCGACCCACCCCATCATTCATTCCTTTCACGTTTCGTCATACGTTCTTACCCACCATGACATAGGAGGGCCATATTCACTATTACTTTTTGTACTCTCTTTTAGGTTTAGTATCCGCTTAGGTAGTTTTCAGTTCAAACTTCATTAACCATAGGATTCACCTTTGAACATAATCATTTAGGGTAAGTCTAGTTCTCTTAGATTTTTCCTTTTGTAACTTGAGTCTCACTTCTCATCTTTAAAGAAAAAATCAAAAACATTTAATAATGAAAGTGTATACAATACGCCACGAGCCTTAAGCCATATGCGAAATGATTAGTGGAGGTCTCCTCCACTCTTCTAGAATACTTTACAAACATCCCATTAAGGGTGACCTTGAAAATTATTCGCTCTTGTATCATAGTCTTTAATGTTGCACATATAGTAAACATCAAAATCAAAACACTTCTTCTAAAAGACAATAAACAAAGACGCCACGTCTTCTCTTCTCATCTCCCATTCTTTGTGGACGATTATGACTTGTCTCAACGGTTCGACAACTACATGGTAACACCCTTGATTCAGAGAGCCGGTAACACCTGAGTTAGAGCTATGTCAACGCCATCCTAAAAAACACAAACAAAGTTCCCAGCCTTAGTTAGACGAACTACGGCGACTCTGATCCTCATTTTCCCGATGAGGTACGTAGATAGTGGGGTAGAGCCCATTCGAGCACATTCTTTATTTTCCCTACATTTTCCCCTTTCTTTCCATTTTCTTTCCAGTTCCCTTTCTCATTTCAGTTCCAGTTCCAGTTAGCAATTCTTTCGTTCAACATCATTTTATTTCTCACCCTTTGAAACAAACTAACAAGTGTGGATCCCATCGGGTACGACAGACGATATGGGGTGCTAATACCTTCCTAGTTCGTAACCGACTTCCAAACCCAGATCTTTGGTTCGCAGGACCTTGTCCTTTCTTTCTTCCTTAGGTTTGTGCATCATTACCTTTCCCGTTCCTTCGGGATAAAAATGCCTGGCTGGAGACTCTCCCTTTTCCATGCAACTTTCGTGTTTGTACTAGGATGAAAATCCCGGGAGCGACAACTGGCGACTCTGCTAAGGATCGAACCCATAATCTCTGGTTTCCCCTTTGAGAGTCAATCTTAGCGTTTGTCTATATCTGTTTTATTTGGGTGTTTATCCATTTGTTGTTGTGCGCTTTAGTTTAGCTTTACAGTTTTATTTACGGTTTATCACTTTACTTTATTTACAACTTTTCGCACTTTATCTTATTGCTGCATATACTGGCATATACTGGACTGGCTGTTCTGGTTTTCCTTGGCAGGATGGGATTACTGTGAGAAAAGCCAACTACCCGCCTTGAGTATACACGTAGGATTTAGAGTGGGAAGTCGTGTGGCTTGTGTGGTCTTGAGTACATGTAGTTTTCACGAGTTCCACACCCAAATCAGGCTCTCTTGGGATATGTTCTATACTTCCTAGGTAGACCAGAAAATGTTCCCACCTGAGCTGCTAACACTGGGAACCGATCATCGATGACCTTAGTGGAAACAACCCTTTCTAGTGGTGACAGTGGCATATCACATTTTGTGGCAAACTCATTCACACCCGAGGGCCCACTAGGAAGTCTCATAGGAAGACCTTGTTCTCTCATAAGAACCCAATTAAAGAAATTGGTCGTATGTCGATAGTATTGTACCCTTTGGGATGAATGTACTATTATTTCTCGACTTCAGTGCTTTAAGCCGGGAACTTATGAGAGATGCTTGTTTTTCCGGACTCAGCTGAGACCTCCACGAGTAGTACATAATACCAAACCGATTCCCTGATTTGGTCATGAGCCATTCCTCGGAAATGGTGAACATATTATTGCTGCTCGGCTTTGAGAGTCTGTGATGTTGACCCGTAGTAGCACACCCGTGAGATTGGAAGGGGTTTACAGGTTTGCAGGAACCCTAAACTTCTAACATACCCGCTTCGCTAGTGTTACTCCATGATATGATCCAGTCCTATATGATATTTGTTTGAGAATTCTAGAATTTCTGCACAGAGATAATTATATTATGACTCTTCACCAACACTTGGTTATCTGATCCACACCAGTGTCAGACCGCTGATCACATGCCAGTTGCATACATGACATCATGGAATTTTAGAATACATGTTCAGTTATTTCTAAGGATCACATATCTGAATTAAATCTTCGAATTTTTTCTGTATCAAAACATGAATCAAAACAAATAGATTCCTTGGAAATAACTGAACATGGCATTTGCGTGCATCCTTGCATTCATGACAGGTGTTCAGGGGAAGATTCTTATCTTGACTTGGTTTCTCTTCAGAATGGCCAACTTGAATCATGATTGTCAGGGCATGGGCATGGAACAACTCCGAGCGAAGGTGACTGAGATGAAGGCCCAGCTGGGGCATTTTATGGTGGACATTCGAGCGTTATCCCAGGATCAGAAACTGCTGAGAGAAGAATTCAACTTGATGAAGACTCAAATGAAGCTGCTTACGGGAATCATGAATGCTATGTTGAAAAAAGAAAATAGCCATGTGTCTGCTTTTCAAACAGAAGGTTCTGTTTCTCCCACCTCTTTGGGATGTCCACTAAATCAAGAGTTGTTAGGTGGATTTCCTCTACATTTTGAGTCTCTTCACCAGCAATCACCACTTGGAAGTCGGGAAGAGCCTAAGATAGGAATCAACTCCACATTGCCTGATACAAGTGAGCTGAATGAACCTACACCAATCGTTGCCAAAGAAGTGATCACTTTCTTTCCTTATAAGGGATCTTCCTCAGCTGCTACGCCTTGGTTTCCAGGAGAAAGACTTTAGCAGGTTTCATTTGTAGCTCCTCCATTGGCAGAAACCCGTTATCAACAAGAGAAAAAAGGGTTATTGATCCGGTACCTGTGTCTTATGCTGAATTGTGCCCATAACTGCTCAAAATGGGGTTGATTGAGTGTCGTGAGCTAACTCTTCCTTCTGGTAAACTTCACCAAGGTTGGAATCCCTATGCCTACTGTGTTTTTCACTCTGGAGCTCATGGGCATGATGTTAATGATTGCAAGGTGTTCAAGCACCAATTGTAAGATTTAATTGATGAAGTGTAAACACCCCAAATTTGCCCTCACCCATTCACACCATGGCTTGTGATCTTTTCATATGCATAAGTGTCGCTCCCGATAAATGAGACTGAGCTCAGATGAAGGTACAGACGCGAACGGTCAGCGAAAGGAGGATGTGAGAACACACAGGAGTGAACTTCACAGGGAATGAATAGAGTCGCCAGCTAGGCATTTTTATCCCGGAGGAAAGGCAATGCTGCATAGGCCTTGGAAAGATATGGATAAGACGGTTGCGAACCAGAGAGACTGAGAAAGGGGGTTGGTTACAACCTGGGAAGGTATTAGCACCCAGATTGTCCGTCGTACTCGACGTGATCCACGCTTAAAAGATTTGTGTTTTAAAGGGGTAGTGTCAGTGCAATCTGTGTATCAAAGAGCTGGAAAAGGATGTACAGGTGTCAGTGTAGAGAAGTGAAGTGTGTAATATGCAGTGTCAGTGTAAGAACTGGAATAAAATGCTCAAGATCATGAGGCTAAAAGAATGATACTGGAAAGAGGGGGAATATACAGAGACTTGTTCGATAACTGTTAAGTTATGCCTACGTATCCTCTCGTGCAATGAGGAAGTCAGAACACCGTAGTTCGACCCAAAGAGACTGAAAGATAAATTGACTGATGAACTGCTTACTTGTCTATGCTCAAGTGTATGACCTGTCTGGCTCAGGTGCAAACTGTCTTGCATTAGACGGAAGAAGCAAGTTCTCGTTTGTGAGTGAGTATGATGAGAAAAGAATCCCGGAGGAGACGATCATTGTTTGTTTTTTTGTGTTTTCAGTCTTTTATTGCTTTTGAAAGTTTGCCATAAGAAAATGGACTTAAGCCTAAACCAATGGATTTGGTAGACTCACCACATCTTCCCTCTGATTAGGGGTAATGAGAATACCTTAAGTGTGAAGTCAGCTTCTCACACTTAGTCACCTTTGATGTAAGATTAAGATCATTAACCTACTTGTGATTAATTAGATGTTTTTGGTGTTTTTGTTTAGTGTTGAGTAATGAGATTAAGCCATAATCAGGGATTAAACAGACTCATTACACCATCCTAATAGAAGGATAATAGATGAGAATGTTTAAGCTAAGGAAAGCTCCTCAACTTAATCCATGATTAGGGATTAAACTCATGACAAAACAAAGCCTTTATTAAGTGGATTTTTACTAAATATGAGGTGAAGAAGCGAGTTTTAGGGTTCGTAGGACAACTTGAGGGGGACTTGTCCATTAACACTAGGGTTAGTCCTTCTTAACCAGTTAAGGAAGAATTGGAACCCTAATGCAAGGCCCAAGTTACAAGTGTAATGTCTTGATGATTATTAGATGAATTGATTAAAGGAATTAAACACATTAAGGGTTTAACACTTAGGATTAAAGTTATACACTCCATCCTAATAGAAGGATGCAGGCATAAGCCTAATCACAAAGCCTTAAAGCCTTTAGGGTTTAGTCCCTGATTATGAGATGAGAAGAGAAGACTCAATGAGACACAAAGGTAAAAACTAAGTGGGGGACTAATCAAAACCCTAATCATTGTCATGCTTGGTTGTTCCTAAGGTTTGTGAGGTTTACAAGAAAGATCTTCAGAGAAACCACCAGGAAGCAGATGAAAGGAGCAAAGAGAAGCAAAGTAACTTGCTTCATTCAAGAAGACAAGTCACTTGAAGAAAGAAAGTAAGAAGAAGAAGAATGAGCAAGCTCAATCTCAAGCACAAGATAAAATGCAGCAATGATGCATGAGAGAGATGAAAAGAAAATGTGAGAAGTGAAGGCAAATTCACTTCTCAGAGTTACTTACCACCTGAAAAGTTAGTGAAAGAAATGCAATACAATGCAAGATGAGATGAAATGACATGATGCAAATCAAAACCAGAAGCATATGTGTGATGATAATGATGCCATGAGATGATGCAAACATGAAACAAGGCATGAGGATGATCATACAAACATATGAGTGCAAAGGGAGCATGCTCAGAACCATGAACATACATGAAAAGTCATGAAATGCAAATGACATACAACATGGCAAATGTAAGAAACAATGGTCAATCATGCTTCTAATATGTCTTAAGATGTCTAATGGATCAAATGGATGCACAAAATGCTATGGCAAGTCATGGTATGTAAGCAAATGCAAGATGAATGCAAGAGGAAGCCCAAATTAGGGTTTATGATCAATGCATCAAACAAAAACCAAAATCAGAAGCAAACATCAAGATAAAAAATTGAAAATGCACTCCAAGGAAACCTAACCCTACACAAACTCACTGCCCAAAGGAGGGGTTCTAACTCTTAACCTAGTGTGAGTTATGAATTTCCTAAGATTTTTAGGGTTTTAGGGTACCTTGTCAAGAAAAATGTCAAACAAATTGAAAATGCAAGATCAATTCATGCCAATTTAATACTACAAACTACATGATATGCAAGACATAATGCAAAAAGAATCAAAGTCCAACTCTCAATGGTTAGGCAGAAATGAATTTTCAAAGATTGGATCAAAATAATGCCTTGAAATGATTTTAATTCCATGAAAAATTGTCAAAATGCATTAAGATCAAAAAAGAAATTTGGTTTGAGGGTTGGACAATGTTTCTAAATGATTTTAAAGGTTTCATGAAGTTTTTGTGATTTTTTAAATACCTAAAAGTATTTTTAATTAATTAATTCTCATTAATTAATTAAAAATAATCTTTTAAATGATTTAAAAATATTTTTTAATGCAAAAAATAAAAATAAAAATGTTTTTGGTTTCTGAAAATTAATAAAAGTTTGTACACAAATTTTCAGAATTTTTAAAATTGTTTTGCTATTTTAAATAAAATGGAGAAAAGAAATACAAAACAAATGAATTAAAATTAATGAAAATGAAAAGTATTCTAATCCAAAGGCTGACATTTAAACCTGGGGGGAAGTGTTTGACTGCGCGCGTGAATCAAAGGTCAGGATTGGTTCTGGCTTAATTAATCTAATTATGATTTATTAAATTAAATAAAACAGATTAGGGTTTAATGACTTGATCTGGACCATCCGAAACATAAACTAATCCGCATCCAATGGCTGTGAACGCATCTGGAAAATTAATTAGGGTTAGGGCTAATGATTTTCAGGTGACCGGAGGGAAGCTCCGGTCATCTTCTCCGGCGGGTTGGAAACCCTAAATCATGCTACAGGCCACCATTCATCAAATTGAAACATGGGAAATGATCCTCTACCCAAACCCCATTCAAATCAACCCCCAAACAACATTTACAACTCAAGAATAGAGGGAATCGAAGCAAGCAAGTTTCACGGGTGAATTTTCAGAGAGGCATAAAATGATCATTTCTTCACTATTTTCAATTCCAAAGACATCATTATGATCAGCACAACATATACTTTCAATTTGTAACAAAAAACACAAGCTCTGAAAAGTTTGAGATTTGAAGCTACCTGAAGTGGTGAACTATGGATATGAGCTCTCCAGACCTTTCTTTGATGCAGAATGTCTCCTTTGAACCCCCTGAAGTCAATGGAATGCTCACAATCCTTTGTTGGTGGCTAATTTGAGAGTTTGAGTTCTGATATAGCAGGTTTCACAGTCAGGATTTATGGGGTTTCAAGCTGTTTCAATGGTGGATTCTGGTTCTATGGAAGGTGTGTGATACAATGATGAAGAGAAAATGAGTGTTTGCTGGCTATGGAAAGAGATTCGAAGAGAGGAAAATTTTGACAGTTTTTTGAGTGTGCTGTGTTGTGTGTCTTCCAGGCTTGCTCCTCTATTGCTTTATGACTCTTAGACAATCTATAAACAATCCCAGCAATCTAGGAGGGCAGGTGTACACTGTGGGATTGGTATGGGAGATTTTTCCAAAAAGTCAAGTTGATTTGTACTTGCAGCATGGGCTATGGCAGCAGCAGTCTAAAGGCTTGTCTTGCCTCAACTTGAGTCAAGGATGGCCCTTGGATGGCTCATGAAAGTTTGCAGCATTTGGATCATGAATTGAGAGATTTTGCAACTTGCCCACTTGTGTTATTTCATGATTTTGGCCATGTGAATGTGAGAACTCTTGCTGGATTTTTGATGTGGAATGCCTCATTAGATCATGACAATGCATAGAAACCAACTAGTGATCACATAACTCCTTTAAGAATGATTTTGCCAAAAATCCCTCTTTGCATTTCCATGTAAAATGACTTATAAAAATGTGAAAATCAAGGCAAATGAATGAGAAATCCCTTGGGCCAATTCTGATTTTAGATCATGTGTAGCATTGGTATGATGATTAGAGGTCATGTTGAAGTCACATAAAGGCTTGCCATGAGAAATTGCAAGTTTTCCATTTGGTGCAAAAGTGAATTTTTAATGATTTTGCTCAACTTTGCAAGGCCATAACTTTTGATCCAAAATGAATTAGGTCATGTTCTTGTACTTTTTGAAAAGGGAATGATCCATTCTACAACTTTCATGACCAAAGTTTTTCCATTTGAAGCATTTTTGAATCAAAAAGTAAAGGTTGAAAAAGTTTCCTAAAATAGCAATTTCATTAAAAGTCAAACTTTCCCAAAAAGTCAACTTTGCAAATGACTTGAAATTCTTCAATTTTGTGAACTTCCACCATCTTCTATGATCAAATAAAGATCATATACAATCAAAATTATGAAGAACACCCTTTGGTTGGGTCATTGGGGGCCTCAGATGCCCTGATTTTGCACTAACTTGCTTGAAAAGTCAACTCTTGATCAGATGACTTCCCCAAGGAATTTCTTCATGAAAATTGATATGCATACTCCCTATACCATATAGAGACCAATAGAAACAAGAATGACCAAAAAATTTGGAGTTATGGCCTCTGAAACCAAAACCCTAATTTTAGGTCATTTGTGCAGTCAAGCCTGGCTCTGCTTCCATGCCATTCTCAGTTCTTGTGATTTTTTGAAATTCTTGACTTTGAGGAGATATAATATGATATTTGAACACACATGAACCCCTTTGAAGTGATTGATGACCTTTGGAGTGGCTCAAGAAGCTCTTGGATTGCTCAGATCACAAACCCTAGGTGCAGATGACTTTGAACCAATGCAGTGAAACAAAAATGTGATATGAGATGCTATGATTGGATTTATGCACATGAGATGATCACAAGCCATGGTGTGAATGGGTGAGGGCAAATTTGGGGTGTTTACAGCTGCCCCTATTCAAACATGAGTTAGCTGTGCAGGATGTAAGCGACGGCTTATCAGGCAAACAAGATAACTTGTGGTTGAATACCAAAGACAGTCCAAAATTTGCACTCACAGAATGAAGAAGAAAAGGGATATAGATTGTAAAGGAAAATAAAGTATAATATAAAGTGTGGGCGATGGAGGACGACCGTCGAGCAGAGGACGACTGCTGGGGAAAGAGCAATGACGGGGACGGCCGACATGCTGGAGAGAGTGTGTGAAGTAAAGCGATGACGGGGACGACCGACATGCTGGGGATATGGGAGATAAAGCAAAGACGGGGACGGCCGACTAGCTGGGGGAAATGAGAGATTATGATGGGGACGGCCATCAAGTAAAGCTTTAAGATTCTCTGGGGATTAATGAAAAATGATGGGAACGGCCATTAAGTTCATAAAGCAAAGCAACCAACGATGAGGATGGCCATCGGGCTAAAAAAGAAAAGGGACCACGACGGGGACGACCATCGGGTTAAAGAATAAATGAAATAAACAGATGATGAGGTACGGTCATCAAAGGTGAAGGACGATCACCTAGCAGGGGACGGCTGCTCTGTTGGAGATAAGATGAGGGACGGTCATCTAAGGTGAAGGACGATCACCTGGCAGGGTACGGCTGCCGAAAGTATCGCGACATAGGACGAATGCCGGATAAGAGGTCGACGATGGGGACGGCCATCGGGTGAGCATGATAAAGGACGATCATCAAGAGGTGAAGGACGATCACCTAGCAGGGTACGGCTGCTCTCAGGGTTTATCATGACATAGGACGAATGTCAGATAAAAAGAAAATTCACTTTACTGGGGAAAAAGTAAACACGGACGAGTGTTTATATCCAAGAAATAAAAGGTATAAGTGTTTTGACGTTGTGTATAGATTAAAGATGCGGACGAGCATCCCTAAGACTATGATACGGACGAGTATCGGGTAGAAACAAATACTGACACGTGTTCAGAGATGATGATACGGACGAGTATCAACTGGTTAACAAGGAACACGGACGAGTGTTGATTCTGAGGGGACTCTTCCGGGGAAAAGTAGACACAGACGAGTGTCTAAATTCAAGAAGACAAGAGCGTTTGACACAGTGTATGGATTAAATATGCAGACGAGCATCCCTAAGACTATGATACGGACGAGTATCAGATAGAAACAAACGCTTGACGCATATTCTGAGATGATGGTACGGACGAGTACCAACTGGTTAACAAAGAACACGGACGAGTGCTGAATCTGTGGGGATTTGAGTGGTATATACAAGATACAAACGAGCATCTACATATGGGAGTAATGAGTATGAGTGGTGTATAATTGAGTGTTTAACTTTTGGGGAATGTGACACGGACGAGTGTCAAAAAGAGAAGAGTGTAATAAACAAGTATATGATATACAAAGTGCTTGAGTAAATATGCTGGGGAAGGTGACACGGACGGGTGCCAAGGAAGTTGTATATATGTGTATCTTGTGAGTGCGAAGGGGACGCTTTGGCTTTCTGCTGGGGGATATGACACGGACGGGAGTCA
Organism: Lathyrus aphaca; assembly: GCA_963966055.1. Lineage (NCBI taxonomy): Eukaryota > Viridiplantae > Streptophyta > Magnoliopsida > Fabales > Fabaceae > Lathyrus > Lathyrus aphaca. Next base: position 504,990,235 of record OZ014522.1, on the reverse strand, counting down.
CAAGGGGTATCTGTGATATATATAAGTGTTTGTTCGTAAAGAAAGCTTAGGCGACTTTACTGGGGAATGATGACACGGACGGGTGCCAAAAGGAGTGTGTAAGGCAAATGATTTAGCTTTCTCTCTCCGCTGGGGATATGACATCCGTGTCTCTAGGGAAAGTGCCTTGGCTCTCTGCCGGGGAATTTGGAGAGTTTCTCTGTATATTGTTGATGGATTGTCATATTCACAAGTGTTTGATTCAAAACATGGCTTATGATTATGCAATATGTTTGATTTTTGCCGTAATGCTCCGTGTTAGAACGGAATGCTACGCTTTGTTTGGTGAATATGATGCGAATGCTATGATTATGCAAAAGCTACCGATCCGGGACTCGGATCCCGTTGCTGCGAAGATCTCTGGCTGATCTGTTTGAAGTGGACATCCCAGCTGGGGATGAGATCATTGATAGATTTGATGTGATGTATCTGCATGGGGGAATAGGTCACTGATTGACCCATTTTTGTAAGTGAAGAACCCAGCTGGGGTTTGTAGAAGCTTTCATCACTCTGTTGTGATTCCTTCGGACATTGCTCTTCTGGATAGAGGCTGACACTCTGTGGGGAGATGGTTCCCTAGCTTTTGTGCTTAGCTGAGGAAGAAATATTGGCACCTCGGCTGGGGAGGAAATAGCAAGTGGCAACTCGGCTGGGGAGAACACTTTGGGTGCTAAGACTGAGTGAGCGTTGATTTGCCAACTTGCTGGGAGTGAAGCTTTCATGCCCCATGTCGTGCTTTGAATACTTGCAATCCTGCAAAGATAGGAACGTACAAGTAATCCCGAGGTATCCTGTACCGGATTCCATCATAGGAGTTCAGACACTCCCGGGAGTAAGCATATTTCCTGCAAGCACGTATTTAAAAGAAGCATCTGTATTTATGTAATCAGCATCTTATAGACATCAGACATTTTGCAAATGAAAATAAAATGTACGAGACGAGACATGACTGATAATCTGATTTTATTAATTCCAAGGCCCTGAATTGGCGAGGTACAGCCAAAGAAACAGATCCCCTAAAATGAGGAGATTGTTACAAATTGAGAAACAAAAGGGTGTTGGCAATGTTGACGACGCTTCATGGAGCTTCCCTTTGGCTATGACTCGTATGACTTTTGACGTTCTTCTCGTCTTGCTTTCTGAAGAAGGCTGATTCTGACCGGCGCTTGATCCTTTTGAAGCCTACCAAGTTGTAAGTAATACAGATGAATTCAGAGTGCAGTTGTTCGCTTATTCCCTTATTTTGCATGGATCGCCCTTTCGGGTTTTCAATCCATTGGGATACCCATTTTTGCCTGAGTTGTCCAATGCGGCTTTTCAACTCAGCGGGTGTACATTTTTTTGATTATTTTCCCTTATTTTTGCCCGAGTCTTTTTATTCTATTTTTGACTCGCCGGGATGCCCTGTTTTTGCCTGGACTTACATTCTGTTTTTGTGTCCAGCGGGTCATTTTATGCGAAGTATTTTTTAACTGCATCTGAATTCACAGGGGACGGGAAGTCTTCACCATCCATAGTACTGAGCATGAGTGCTCCACCCGAGAAAACTTTCTTTACTATGAATGGTCCCTCATAGTTCGGAGTCCACTTGCCCCTGTGGTCTGTATGAGGAGGGAGGAGTCTTTTCAGCACAAGATCTCCTACTTGGTACTCTCGGAGCCTGACTTTCTGATCGAAGGCTTTCTTCATTCTTTTCTGATATAGCTGCCCATGACAGATTGCAGCCAATCTTTTCTCTTCGATCAGACTCAGTTGTTCGTATCGGGATCGGACCCATTCTGCTTCGTTCAGCTTAACATCCATCAGTACCCGTAGGAAGGGTAGTTCAACTTCAACCGGTAGGACTGCTTCCATACCATACACAAGTTGATACGGTGTTGCCCCAGTGGATGTTCTGATTGACGTGCGGTACCCATGCAAGGCGAATGGTAGCATTTCATGCCAGTCTTTGTAGGTGACTACCATCTTCTGCACAATCTTCTTGATATTCTTGTTAGCTGCCTCAACAGCGCCGTTCATCTTTGGCCTGTAAGGAGAAGAATTGTGGTGTTGGATCTTGAAGTCCCGGCATAGCTCTGCCATCATTTTGTTGTTTAGATTGGAACCATTATCAGTAATGATTCGCTCGGGAACTCCGTATCGACAGATGATATCTCTTTTCAGAAATCTGGCTACCACTTGCCTTGTAACGTTTGCATAAGAAGCTGCTTCGACCCACTTGGTGAAATAGTCAATGGCAACCAGGATGAATCTGTGACCGTTCGAAGCAGTTGGCTCAATCTTGCCAATCATATCAATGCCCCACATGGCAAAGGGCCAGGGTGAAGACATCACATTCAGAGGATTGGGAGGCACATGCACCTTATCCGCATAAATCTGGCATTTATGGCATTTTCTGGCGTAGGCACAACAGTCGGCATCCATTGTGATCCAGTAATAGCCTGATCTTAGCAACTTCTTGGCCATTGCATGCCCTCCCGCATGGGTACCAAAGGATCCTTCATGCACCTCGTGCATCAACAAGTCTGCTTCCGTTCTATCAACGCATCTGAGGAGTACCATATCAAAGTTTCTCTTGTACAGGGAACCATCAGTGTTCAGGAAGAAACTACCAGCTAGCCTTCTCAAAGTCTTCTTATCATTGGAAGATGCCCCAGGTGGGTATGTTTGATCCTCCAAGAAGCATTTAATGTCATGAAACCAAGGCTTATCATCTTTGACAACGTCTGTCGCAAATACATATGCTGGCCTGTCAAGTCTGGACACTGAAATCCGAGGTACAAAGTTGGCAGCTTGAACTTTGATCATGGATGAAATGGTAGCCAGAGCATCTGCAAACTGATTCTCGTCCCGAGGGATATACTCAAGCTTGACCGTTGTAAAGAAAGTCAATAACCTCCTTGTATAATCCCTGTAAGGTATCAGATGATCCTGGTGTGTGTACCATTTGCCGTTGGTTTGATTAACTACCAGAGCTGAATCTCCGAATACAGTCAAAGTCTTGATCCTGAGGTCAATGGCTTCCTCAAGACCCATAATACAAGCTTCGTATTCAGCTTCGTTGTTAGTGCAGTTAAAGGTGAGTTTTGCCGAGAAAGGCATGTGAACTCCCTTAGGTGTAATGAGTACTGCACCAACACCACGACCATTCATATTAACAGCCCCATCAAACATCATAGTCCATTCTTCTTCCGGGTCAGGCCCTTCAGTGTGAATAGGCTCTTCATGATCTTTTGCTTTTATGAACATGATGTCTTCATCAGGGAAGTCAAATCTCATAGGCTGGTAATCATCAATAGGTTGCTCAGCAAGATAATCAGACAATACACTGCCCTTGATGGCTTTCTGAGATGTGTATTGGATGTCATATTCTGTGAGGATCATTTGCCATCTTGCAACCCGTCCGGTAAGAGCTGGCTTCTCGAAAATGTACTTAACTGGGTCCATCTTGGAGATCAATAAAGTGGTGTGGGTCAGCATATACTGTCTCAGTCGGCGAGCAGCCCACGCTAAAGCACAACAAGTTTTCTCGAGCAGTGAATAACGTTGTTCACAGTCGGTAAACTTTTTGCTTAGGTAGTAAATTGCATACTCTTTTCGACCAGACTCGTCATGCTGGCCCAACACACACCCCATTGACTCTTCTAATACGGTTAAGTACATTATCAGAGGTCTTCCTTCCACTGGAGGCATGAGGATTGGAGGTTCTTGCAAGTACTCCTTGATCTTGTCAAAAGCCCTCTGGCAGTCTTCGTTCCACCTGACCGTCTGTTCTTTTCTTAATAGCTTGAACAAGGGTTCACAGGTTGCTGTAAGGTGAGATATGAACCTGGAAATGTAGTTCAATCTACCTAGAAAACCTCGAACTTCTTTTTCTGTCTTCGGTGCAGGCATTTCTTGAATGGCTTTGACTTTATCAGGGTCAACCTCAATCCCTTTCTCGCTTACAATAAAGCCCAGCAGCTTACCAGATCGCACCCCGAATGTGAACTTGTTGGGGTTCAATTTCAGTTGGTACTTCCTCAGATGCTTGAATAGCTTCAGCAGGTTCACCAGGTGGTCTTCTTTAGTGAGGGACTTGGCAATCATGTCATCCACATAACATTCAATTTCTTTATGGATCATATCGTGGAATAATGTTACCATAGCCCGTTGATAGGTTGCACCAGCATTCTTCAGTCCGAATGGCATCACCTTGTAACAGAACGTGCCCCAGGGTGTGATGAAGGTTGTCTTCTCCATGTCTTCAGGTGACATCTTGATCTGATTGTATCCTGAAAATCCGTCCATGAAGGAGAATACCGAGAACTGAGCCGTATTATCAACCAATACATCAATGTGAGGTAAAGGGAAATCATCTTTCGGGTTGGCTCTGTTCAGATCCCGGTAGTCAACACACATCCTTACCTTACCGTCTTTCTTAGGCACAGGTACTATATTAGCAACCCACGGCAGATAGCTAGTCACAGCAAGGAACCCGGCGTCCCACTACTTTTGTACCTCTTCTTTTATCTTCATTGCCATATCTGGGCGAGTACGGCGCAACTTCTGTTTAACTGGTGGGCAATCTTCTTTTAATGGCAGCTTGTGCATGACGATATCGGTGTCCAACCCTGGCATGTCCTGATAAGACCAAGCAAACACATCCACATATTCCCGAAGCAGGTCAATCAATTGTCTCTTCACAGAGTCTTGTAAGCAGGCCCCGATCTTGACTTCTTTCACCTCTTCATCTGTACCAAGATTAACCGTTTCGACCTCCTCCTGATGAGGAGTGATAACCTTTTCCTCTTGTCTCAACAACCTGGCTAACTCTTCAGGAAGCTCATAATCTTCTCCAACCCCTTCATCAGCTTGATTGATTGGATTGTCAAAGTCATACGAAGCCATAGCTGTGCTGTTGTCGGTGCAGTCTGAAAGGCACTTTCTGCAAGGGTTTAGATTGTTCATTTTAGTGATTGATTTTAATCTTGTTTAGAAAAAAGTGAAATGAAGTTATCATTTTGAAAACATTGCCATTTATTTTTGTACAAAAAGAAAAATGGAAAAACAGTGAGCAGAAAAGAAAAAACGACTCATTTGCAAAAGATGTCTGATTGTCATTGATTAATCTGTTTGCACAAAATTACAGATGGCCCGATTACAAAATGAGTCTTGTCATCTTGGGCAAGATGAAAGACTTGATGCATGCTTAAAATATACAGGAAATAATAATTACTCTGCAGGAGTAACCGTTATAATTTCCTGGGAAGACCAGTTTGAGATACGGCTCCCCGGGATCCTTGGACGTATCCAGCTCTCCAGGTTGCGCTCATCTTCCGACTCATCTTCCAAGTTGTTTACAGCATCGGGGGTGAGCATCCCCCCACTAACAAAACTGGGCTCCTTAGCAGCCTCTGCTTGATCTTGTTGAGTTGGTCTGTAACCCAACCCAAATCTGTCTTCTTTCTTTTCTACGGGCAACAGCTTGCCCCAGCCCTGGGCATTCCCCTCTTCAACAACCTTCCTGGCTTGTTGGTAGGATGTCTTGGAAGTCCCAAATACAGCAGATGTTTCATTGATGTTCAGGGCCTCAAATCCCTGGCTCATGGTTTCGTGGATCTCCCCATCCATCTCAATATATTTGTATGTAGCCAGATGGCTAACAAAAATATCTTCTTCTCCACAAATAGTAACGACTTGGCCCTCCCACTCGAATTTTAACTTCTGGTGAAGGGTTGATGTCACGGCGCCAGCGGCGTGTATCCATGGTCTACCCAATAGACAGCTGTAGGCAGGCTGTATATCCATCACGAAGAAGGTCGTTTTGAAAGTCTGTGGGCCAATCGTTATAGGCAACTCAATTTCCCCCAGAACTGATCTCTTAGAACCGTCAAAGGCTCTCACTACCAAGTTGATGGGGCGTAATGCCAATCCTTCATACTCCAGCTTCACAAGGGCTTTTTTAGGTAAGACATTGAGGGATGACCCTGTGTCCACCAATACATGAGAAAGAACTGCACCCTTACACTCCAAGGTAATGTGCAAAGCCTTGTTGTGATTGCAGCCTTCCGTTGTCAAATCAGTGTTGGTGAATCCTAGCCCATGACTAGCGTTAACATTTCCAACTACAGCTTCCAACTGATTGACGGTAATCTCCTCTGGCACATAAGCTGCGTGCAAGACTTTTAATAGTGCGTTCCGATGAGCCTCGGAGCACATTAGCAATGATAAAATGGAGATCTTGGAAGGTGTCTGGTGAAGCTGGTCCACTATCTTGTAATCACTTTTCTTGATGATTCTCATGAATTCATCAACCTCTTGATCAAAAGGGGTTTTCAAAGTTTCTTTAACAACTTGTTCTTCCTGCACCATGCTCTTCCCTTTTGCCTTGGCAGCAGCTTCTGCTTCAGCAATGGGTCTTGGAATTTGCGGGGAAAAGAGACGTCCGCTTCGAGTGAAGCCTCCGCCTCCCCCCACATTGTCTATTTGTGGTGAAGAAGTTGATGATTCAAGAGTGATTTTCTGCCCTTCGCAGTATAGATCTGAGCCGTAATGCCAAGGGATGGCATTACTGCTTTCATATGGAACGGGCCCAGGTACCGTGATGGTAACCGGGCTTACTGCAGCAGTGGAGGGTGTTGCAATAGTATGTGGATCATAGTAGATAGTGACCGGTGATATGGCAGGAGACGCCACTGCTTGTTGTTGAAAATTACTGTTCGGAGGAATACTTGACGGATCATAATAAATAGTGACTGCTGAGATGTTTGCTGGTGTTGTAGGAGAAGATTCTGAATAGAGGGGTGCTGATGTTGTAGAAGAGATGTTTGCTGATGTCTGACTTGTTGAAGTGATATATGAAGCAATTGTTGATGAAACTGAAGAATTGTTTGGAATAATTGTTGTTGCAGTTGTAGGAGACTCTGGAGCTGTTGTTGGAGATATTGCTGAATTTGAAGGTATTGATGTTGTGATTTGAAGTAGACCATTCTGGATAAGACTGTCTATGCCGCTTCTCAGGTTGTCACATCCATTTACCGAAATGTTGCAATAACCGCACCCGAGCTCACACCCAGGGAATATCTGGCATTCAAGGAGTTGAGCTTTAATCTCTACCAGGGGTGTCCTAATTTGCCCAACACTGGTTATCAAGAAAGACGGTGTATCTTCTCCAATAGCATTGATTTTGGGCCCTCCATGGTTGGGCATAGGGTTCTTGTTAACATTTGGCGGGGGTGCAAAGTTTAGAGCTTTAGAATCTACCAGGTCTTGCACCTTCATCTGTAAAGCTCTGCACTTTTCTGTACTGTGGCCAGGTGCATTGGAGTGAAAAGCGCATCTGGCGTTGGCGTCGTAATTTCTTGGCAGACTGGAAGGATCTGGTGGTGCCAACGTCCTTAACTCGACCAAGTTGAGCTTCAGGAGCTGTGGCAGTAAAGCGGCATAAGGCATAGGGATTGGATCAATCACCCTATTGGCCTGAGACGGTCTCTGTTGAAATGGTCTTTGCTGATTGTTGTTGTTGTTGTTGTAATTTCTCTGAGGTGGATACTGAGTTTGTTGCTGGTAATGGGTTTGTTGTTGTGGTTGATAAGCTGGTTGTTGAGACATTGGAGAGGGAATGGTGACTGCTGCCACTGACCTATGAACATATTGTGGTCTACCTCTGCTGGCCTGAATAGCATTAGCCTCTCCGGTTCTTCTTGGACCTACAAAAGGTTTTCTGGGATTTCTGGACGAGCTCGCACCATTGTCAGAAATTTTGCCCATCTTTAACAGGCTCTCAATTCTTTCCCCGGCTATGACTACATCAGCAAAGCTAGTGGAAGAAAAGGCAGCTAGCCTGTCAATGTATGTCCCTTGGAGGGTGTTCATAAACATATCAGCCATCTCCCTCTCTGACATGGGTGGTTAGACAGCAGCAGCAAGCTGTCTCCACCTCTGGGCGTACTCCCGGAAGCTTTCCCTGGATGATTGAGACATTCCCATCAGGAGAGTCCTGTTAGGAGCCATATCCAAGTTGTACTGGTACTGTCTGATAAAGGCTTCAGCCAGGTCCTTCCAGCATCTAATGGTTGCTCTAGTCAAGTGAGAGTACCATTCCCTTGAAGCTCCCGTTAAGCTATCTTCAAAATAAAACATCCATAGCTTTTCATCCATGGTATATGCCTTCAGCCTCCCCAAAAAGGATTGTAAATGGGTTCGGGGACAGGAAGTCCCGTTGTACTTTTCAAAGCACGGAGGTTTGAACTTGTGGGGAATCCTTACCCCGTCCACTAGACCCATGTCCATAACATCAAAACCCAAAGAATTCTGGGACTCCAGGGATCTCAGTTTCTCAGCAATTTCATCTAGCCTTCTGTCATAGGCTTCATCCCCAGCTCCCATCACAGTAAATTGATCTTCCTGGGGGTCTTCCTGTAATACTCTGCCTGCAGTGGCATTCCCTTGCACATTAACAGGGATGTTGATCTCTGGGTGAAGGGGAGGGCCATACACAGGTGGGTTGACATGAGGCTGAACCCTCTCATTATTGCTTGTTCCCCCAGTCCCTAGATGGGGTTCCTCCTGGGTCTGCCTTTCTACTAGTGCCCTTAATCTCTCTTGGCTCTGTGCCAATCCATTCATCACCTCCATAAACTTAGTCATCTGATTTCTCATTTCCAACCTCTCGTTGGCCATTTGAGTCCTGACCTCTGTAAGGTCCTGCTGTACTTGGTCCATTTGTATACCCGGAAGGTTGTTGTGAGTGGGATATCTGTGTGGACGGTTGAGTGGGAACACCCGACGTCGAGCAATAGTTCCTGAATCATAACAGAGTTAGTAACAACGAAACAAAAACCTACAAAACAAAACAAAGTTAGTATGCAATGCAGTATGCTTATTTGTTTCCAAGGTATCCGGCTTGGCATTTGGTTTTGACCTTTCCAGACCCCGAGGAGGATGCTTTTTGATGTTGCTTGGGAGAAAGAGACATCAAATGAAACAAACTAATGAATATATTACAACAAAATGAAAGATACATAGCTTATTTTTTACAATACATGCCCTCTGAGGGGTCAAAATACAACATAAGAAAAAGAAAAGTACATGAAATGAAAGCAACAACAAGCAAAAATCAGACACCAAGGCCAAACTCATCCTCCTGGACTTCCTTCAAAAGTGCCTCAGTCACAGGGTTAGCTAGATGCTCTGTGAGGTTCCTGATGAGAAGATTCCTGGTGGTGATAGCAGTGGTTAGCTTCTTGTGTCTGCCCTGGTCCTTTGACCTCTTCACACCAGCTTTGAGTTTCAATTCTGAGATCTCCCTCTGGGCTGCTACTAGGGCTTCCTGCTGCTCCTTTGCATTAGCCTCCAACTGCTCAATCTTGTCCTGAGTTCTCTTATCCTCCTGAGTGCGAGCTTCAGTGATCCTGACCCACCTAGCTTGGCTCTCCTTCAGATAAAGATCAGTCCTAGCTCTCTAGAATTGTGCCTCCTTACAAGCATTCTTCAGAATCTGTTCTCCAGCCCTTGACTTCTTGATGTAGTCCTCTGACTTTTCAATCCTGGCTAGATGCTCCACCTTAAGCTTTTCTAACCTTTCAATGTCCAGACGACCATCACTCCTCTCCCAGAGGGTTCTTTTTAAGGCTTCAGACAAATTCTCATTCCTTTCTTTTAGCTTCTCAAACTCTTCCAGGCTGACAGTTGCTGGAGGTGGTGCTGTGGAAGGTCCAGGTACATCTTCAGTGGTGAAGGGCATCCCGGAAATTTGAGCCCTGGCATGAGACCACTCATAGTACTGTGCTGAGGCCACATTGTTGCATCTCCCAAGAATAGCCATCCCCTTAGTCTGGACATTGTCCCAAGCCCAGGATGCTTGCCTGACAATAGCCAGATTAGGCTTGTTCTCACAATAAAGGGTCTCTACTAGATCTTGTACTCTGGGAGGGTGGACCAATGCATAGCCCAGTTGTCTTTTGAATAGAAGAGGGTTGTAGTTGATGCAACCCTTCATTCCTATCAGAGGTACATTGGGGAACTGCCCGCAACTAGTAATGATGTCTCTGCCCTTAGTGCTCTGAGTGCACCACCTGATATCATCTGAGGTCAGAGCAACAAGCCTCCTAGCCCAATTCTTTTGCTGGTGAGGGTTCAAGAATGCATCAGTCTTTGGCAAATGTTTGAGCAGCCAGGTATGGAATAATGGAGCACAGCATCTCACCAATCTTCCCCTTTGCTTTTCATTCCTTTGGTGAACAGAGTAGTAGAAATCTCCCAGTAAGGTGGGCACTGGGTTTCTCAGAATGAAAAGATGGATTGCATTCTTGCTAATAAACTTAGGCTCATATGCAAACAATATAACCCCATATATGCTAAGGGCTAATAATGCACAGACTGCCTTCCACTCCCCCAAGGAGGCCTTCAGAATAGCCTGAGAAGTCAAGAAATCCAAGTGTAGACCAGAGATTCCAGCTTTGGTAGTCATGTTCTGTCCAATCAGAGAGGGTTCCAGATATAGTGCCTTTGCCACCTCTTCATTGCCAGGGAAAGCCATCTCAGGGTTGAAGGGGACTCCACCCCTGATAGGTACACCAATCAGTGATGAATACTCTTCCAACAAGGGTCCCAACTGAAAATCCTGGAAGGTGAAGCACCTCAGAGGGGGATCATAGAACTGCAGGCAAGTATGAATCAAGCTCCTTTGTGAAGGGTCCAAATCCATAACCACATCAAGGATTCCTCCATAATGTTCTCTGAATAGTGGTATATGGTCTGGAGTAATCAAGGCCTGGACCTTCCTGATGCCAACTAGCTCAGGCTCAAAGAAATGATAAGAGATGTTGCTCTTCTTAGGTGCCATGTTGCTGAAGAAAAGCTGAAACTGATGCTGATGGTGATGACTGATACTAGAAGATGGGCCACTGACAGGCTGGGACTGGTGATGCAGGTGATTGAAGCAGGTAGCTGATGAGGAGTAGCTGAAGCAGATACTGGTGAAGATAGGTCTATGCAGATGAAGGGGTCAAAACCAAGCCAAAATACAGTATAGATACCCTGAAAAACAAATAAGCAAATGTCAAATGATGCAATGATGATGTATGCAAATGATATGCAAGGGTTTGTGGTCAAGCTGGATCTGGTTAACTGCCTTGGTATAAGTATGTTTAAGGAATCCAGATGGAGGTTCATAAGTCCAGTAACCAAGGTGGGGGACTCAAATAAAGAGTCACATGTCCAGGGTTAAAAATCACAAGAACTGTCCCAAAATGGAGTATTCTTAATCAAATCAAAGTAACAGGGTATGTTGAGGTCAAAGGTACCTGCAAACCTGTAAACAGCCCAACCCCCTCACAGGTGGTGTTCTAAAACAAGGATCCTCAGACTTGGATCAGTTATGAGAAGTGTAAACACTTCTAACCCGGAGGTACAGTGTTTACAATAACCATAAAAGATCCTCCTCTAATTCACCTCAGTTTCTGAAGGTCATAGTAAAGGTCATCCAGACTTAGCAGGCTTCCCAGATAGCCCTAGCACTACAGGAGATCTGTAGCACAGAGTTCTCAAGAAGAAACCCATATCTGAACCGTGTTTCATATTCCCGCACCAGACAGAAATGGAATGGGAAAGAACATGATCCACTCTAGCCTAGGTGTCACTCAGGTCCTAGGTATAGGACCTTAAACTCTCAATAGAACACCCACCCACCAAAGCAAAAACCAGATCCAGCCAACACAGTATGACAGTATGATGTATATAAAGCTATAAAGAAAGTAATAAAACAACTGTACATAAAGCAATAAATAAAACAAATAAACAAACACAAATAGCACATAACACCCTAGTAAACACAAATCAAACAAGCACTAGGAGGAACCCACAAAAAGAACCAGAAGCCCTGGTTACAGTATAAGGTTCCCCAGCAGAGTCGCCAAGCTGTCGCTCCCGATAAATGAGACTGAGCTCAGATGAAGGTACAGACGCGAACGGTCGGCGAAAGGAGGATGTGAGAACACACAGGAGTGAACTTCACAGGGAATGAATAGAGTCGCCAGCTAGGCATTTTTATCCCGGAGGAAAGGCAATGCTGCATAGGCCTTGGAAAGATATGGATAAGACGGTTGCAAACCAGAGAGACTGAGAAAGGGGGTTGGTTACAACCTGGGAAGGTATTAGCACCCAGATTGTCCGTCGTACTCGACGGGATCCACGCTTAAAAGATTTGTGTTTTAAAGGGGTAGTGTCAGTGCAATCTGTGTATCAAAGAGCTGGAAAAGGATGTACAGGTGTCAGTGTAGAGAAGTGAAGTGTGTAATATGCAGTGTCAGTGTAAGAACTGGAATAAATTGCTCAAGATCATGAGGCTAAAAGAATGATACTGGAAAGAGGGGGAATATACAGAGACTTTTGTTCAATAACTGTTAAGTTATGCCTACGTATCCTCTCGTGCAATGAGGAAGTCAGAACACCGTAGTTCGACCCAAAGAGACTGAAAGATAAATTGACTGATGAACTGCTTACTTGTCTATGCTCAAGTGTATGACCTGTCTGGCTCAGGTGCAAACTGTCTTGCATTAGACGGAAGAAGCAAGTTCTCGTTTATGAGTGAGTATGATGAGAAAAGAATCCCGGAGGAGACGATCATTGTTTGTTTTTTTGTGTTTTTAGTCTTTTATTGCTTTTGAATGTTTGCCATAAGAAAATGGACTTAAGCCTAAACCAATGGATTTGGTAGACTCACCACATCTTCCCTCTGATTAGGGGTAATGAGAATACCTTAAGTGTGAATTCAGCTTCTCACACTTAGTCACCTTTGATGTAAGATTAAGATCATTAACCTACTTGTGATTAATTAGATGTTTTTGGTGTTTTTGTTTAGTGTTGAGTAATGAGATTAAGCCATAATCAGGGATTAAACAGACTCATTACACCATCCTAATAGAAGGATAATAGATGAGAATGTTTAAGCTGAGGAAAGCTCCTCAACTTAATCCATGATTAGGGATTAAACTCATGACAAAACAAAGCCTTTATTAAGTGGATTTTTACTAAATATGAGGTGAAGAAGCGAGTTTTAGGGTTCGTAGGACAACTTGAGGGGGACTTGTCCATTAACACTAGGGTTAGTCCTTCTTAACCAGTTAAGGAAGAATTGGAACCCTAATGCAAGGCCCAAGTTACAAGTGTAATGTCTTGATGATTATTAGATGAATTGATTAAAGGAATTAAACACATTAAGGGTTTAACACTTAGGATTAAAGTTATACACTCCATCCTAATAGAAGGATGCAGGCATAAGCCTAATCACAAAGCCTTAAAGCCTTTAGGGTTTAGTCCCTGATTATGAGATGAGAAGAGAAGACTCAATGAGACACAAAGGTAAAAACTAAGTGGGGGACTAATCAAAACCCTAATCATTGTCATGCTTGGTTGTTCCTAAGGTTTGTGAGGTTTACAAGAAAGATCTTCAGAGAAACCACCAGGAAGCAGATGAAAGGAGCAAAGAGAAGCAAAGTAACTTGCTTCATTCAAGAAGACAAGTCACTTGAAGAAAGAAAGTAAGAAGAAGAAGAATGAGCAAGCTCAATCTCAAGCACAAGATAAAATGCAGCAATGATGCATGAGAGAGATGAAAAGAAAATGTGAGAAGTGAAGGCAAATTCACTTCTCAGAGTTACTTACCACCTGAAAAGTTAGTGAAAGAAATGCAATACAATGCAAGATGAGATGAAATGACATGATGCAAATCAAAACCAGAAGCATATGTGTGATGATAATGATGCCATGAGATGATGCAAACATGAAACAAGGCATGAGGATGATCATACAAACATATGAGTGCAAAGGGAGCATGCTCAGAACCATGAACATACATGAAAAGTCATGAAATGCAAATGACATACAACATGGCAAATGTAAGAAACAATGGTCAATCATGCTTCTAATATGTCTTAAGATGTCTAATGGATCAAATGGATGCACAAAATGCTATGGCAAGTCATGGTATGTAAGCAAATGCAAGATGAATGCAAGAGGAAGCCCAAATTAGGGTTTATGATCAATGCATCAAACAAAAACCAAAATCAGAAGCAAACATCAAGATAAAAAATTGAAAATGCACTCCAAGGAAACCTAACCCTACACAAACTCACTGCCCAAAGGAGGGGTTCTAACTCTTAACCTAGTGTGAGTTATGAATTTCCTAAGATTTTTAGGGTTTTAGGGTACCTTGTCAAGAAAAATGTCAAACAAATTGAAAATGCAAGATCAATTCATGCCAATTTAATACTACAAACTACATGATATGCAAGACATAATGCAAAAAGAATCAAAGTCCAACTCTCAATGGTTAGGCAGAAATGAATTTTCAAAGATTGGATCAAAATAATGCCTTGAAATGATTTTAATTCCATGAAAAATTGTCAAAATGCATTAAGATCAAAAAAGAAATTTGGTTTGAGGGTTGGACAATGTTTCTAAATGATTTTAAAGGTTTCATGAAGTTTTTGTGATTTTTTAAATACCTAAAAGTATTTTTAATTAATTAATTCTCATTAATTAATTAAAAATAATCTTTTAAATGATTTAAAAATATTTTTTAATGCAAAAAATAAAAATAAAAATGTTTTTGGTTTCTGAAAATTAATAAAAGTTTGTACACAAATTTTCAGAATTTTTAAAATTGTTTTGCTATTTTAAATAAAATGGAGAAAAGAAATACAAAACAAATGAATTAAAATTAATGAAAATGAAAAGTATTCTAATCCAAAGGCTGACATTTAAACCTGGGGGGAAGTGTTTGACTGCGCGCGTGAATCAAAGGTCAGGATTGGTTCTGGCTTAATTAATCTAATTAGGATTTATTAAATTAAATAAAACAGATTAGGGTTTAATGACTTGATCTGGACCATCCGAAACATAAACTAATCCGCATCCAATGGCTGTGAACGCATCTGGAAAATTAATTAGGGTTAGGGCTAATGATTTTCAGGTGACCGGAGGGAAGCTCCGGTCATCTTCTCCGGCGGGTTGGAAACCCTAAATCATGCTACAGGCCACCATTCATCAAATTGAAACATGGGAAATGATCCTCTACCCAAACCCCATTCAAATCAACCCCCAAACAACATTTACAACTCAAGAATAGAGGGAATCGAAGCAAGCAAGTTTCACGGGTGAATTTTCAGAGAGGCATAAAATGATCATTTCTTCACTATTTTCAATTCCAAAGACATCATTATGATCAGCACAACATATACTTTCAATTTGTAACAAAAAACACAAGCTCTGAAAAGTTTGAGATTTGAAGCTACCTGAAGTGGTGAACTATGGATATGAGCTCTCCAGACCTTTCTTTGATGCAGAATGTCTCCTTTGAACCCCCTGAAGTCAATGGAATGCTCACAATCCTTTGTTGGTGGCTAATCTGAGAGTTTGAGTTCTGATATAGCAGGTTTCACAGTCAGGATTTATGGGGTTTCAAGCTGTTTCAATGGTGGATTCTGGTTCTATGGAAGGTGTGTGATACAATGATGAAGAGAAAATGAGTGTTTGCTGGCTATGGAAAGAGATTCGAAGAGAGGAAAATTTTGACAGTTTTTTGAGTGTGCTGTGTTGTGTGTCTTCCAGGCTTGCTCCTCTATTGCTTTATGACTCTTAGACAATCTATAAACAATCCCAGCAATCTAGGAGGGCAGGTGTACACTGTGGGATTGGTATGGGAGATTTTTCCAAAAAGTCAAGTTGATTTGTACTTGCAGCATGGGCTATGGCAGCAGCAGTCTAAAGGCTTGTCTTGCCTCAACTTGAGTCAAGGATGGCCCTTGGATGGCTCATGAAAGTTTGCAGCATTTGGATCATGAATTGAGAGATTTTGCAACTTGCCCACTTGTGTTATTTCATGATTTTGGCCATGTGAATGTGAGAACTCTTGCTGGATTTTTGATGTGGAATGCCTCATTAGATCATGACAATGCATAGAAACCAACTAGTGATCACATAACTCCTTTAAGAATGATTTTGCCAAAAATCCCTCTTTGCATTTCCATGTAAAATGACTTATAAAAATGTGAAAATCAAGGCAAATGAATGAGAAATCCCTTGGGCCAATTCTGATTTTAGATCATGTGTAGCATTGGTATGATGATTAGAGGTCATGTTGAAGTCACATAAAGGCTTGCCATGAGAAATTGCAAGTTTTCCATTTGGTGCAAAAGTGAATTTTTAATGATTTTGCTCAACTTTGCAAGGCCATAACTTTTGATCCAAAATGAATTAGGTCATGTTCTTGTACTTTTTGAAAAGGGAATGATCCATTCTACAACTTTCATGACCAAAGTTTTTCCATTTGAAGCATTTTTGAATCAAAAAGTAAAGGTTGAAAAAGTTTCCTAAAATAGCAATTTCATTAAAAGTCAAACTTTCCCAAAAAGTCAACTTTGCAAATGACTTGAAATTCTTCAATTTTGTGAACTTCCACCATCTTCTATGATCAAATAAAGATCATATACAATCAAAATTATGAAGAACACCCTTTGGTTGGGTCATTGGGGGCCTCAGATGCCCTGATTTTGCACTGACTTGCTTGAAAAGTCAACTCTTGATCAGATGACTTCCCCAAGGAATTTCTTCATGAAAATTGATATGCATACTCCCTATACCATATAGAGACCAATAGAAACAAGAATGACCAAAAAATTTGGAGTTATGGCCTCTGAAACCAAAACCCTAATTTTAGGTCATCTGTGCAGTCAAGCTTGGCTCTGCTTCCATGCCATTCTCAGTTCTTGTGATTTTTTGACATTCTTGACTTTGAGGAGATATAATATGATATTTGAACACACATGAACCCCTTTGAAGTGATTGATGACCTTTGGAGTGGCTCAAGAAGCTCTTGGATTGCTCAGATCACAAACCCTAGGTGCAGATGACTTTGAACCAATGCAGTGAAACAAAAATGTGATATGAGATGCTATTGGATTTATGCACATGAGATGATCACAAGCCATGGTGTGAATGGGTGAGGGAAAATTTGGGGTGTTTACAATAAGTTCAATCACATCATCACATATTGCATTTTTGCTTCAATGCATTGTTTCTAAGTCATCTGCAACTAGGGTTTGTGATCTGAGCAATCCAAGAGCCATTTGAGCCACTTCAAAGGTCTGCAATCACTTCAAAGGGGTCCATGTATGTTCAAGCATCATATTATACCCTCACAAAGTCAAGAAAGTCAAAGAATCACAAGAACTGAGGAAGGCATGGAAGCAGAGCCAGGTCTAACTGCACAGATGACCTAGAATTAGGGTTTTGGTTTCAGAGGCCATAACTCCAAATTTTTTGGTCATTCTTGTTTCTATTTGTCTCTATATGTTATGAGGATCATGCATATCAAGTTTCATGAAGAAATTCCATGGGGAAGGCATCTAATCAAGAGTTGACTACTTGAGCAAGTCAGTGCAAAATCAGGGCATCTGAGGCCCCCAATGACCCAACCAAAGGGTGTTATTCATCATTTTGAATGCGTATGATCTTTATTTGATCATAGAAGATGTTAGAAGTTCACAAAATTGAAGAATTTCAAGCCATTTGCAAAGTTGCCTTTTTGGGAAAGTGACTTGTAATGTAAACTTGCCATTTTGGGAAAGTTTTTCAACCTCCTCAAATTGATTCAAAAATGCTTCAAATGAGAAAACTTTAGTCATGAAAGTTGTAAAATGGATCATTCCCTTTTCAAAAAGTACAAGAACTCATCCTAATTCATTTTGGATCAAAAGTTATGGCTTGTCAAAGTTGGGAAAAATCACATAATTTCAAGTTTTGCACCAAAGAGGCAAAGTTGCAAAACCTCTTGCCAGAGCAAATTGTGACCTCAAATGGACTTCTAACCTTTTCACAAACATAAACCAATGCCTAAAAGTCAAAATGCATCAAAGACTTGTCCATTTTCATGACTTATGTTTCAAGTAATCACAAAAGGGCCAAAAGATCACAAAGTTGCAAAACATCTTACAAACCCTAATCCACTTGCTAATTGGCCTCAAGACTGATTCTATGGCTCTCCTCAATCCTTGCTGCGTAGGACACCCCTTTGTCCTTGGCCTACCATTGACCCATACCTCTCTTACACCTAGACTTGACTTTTTGCAAAAACCCCCATACCAATCAACCTGTGCCACCACCAACTCTCTGCCCTATCACAGTTTGATAAGTGGACAAAATGAAACAAAAACCACACAAGAGGCAAGCCTGAGGACACACACAAGTCAACATACACAAAAATCCCTCCCTTTGCATTTTCTATCGAATCTCTCAACTCAGCAACTCAAACTTAAAAATTCTTCCACCATTCATCTTAGAAGGCATCACTGATCACAAACCACCCTTCACCTTGCTTTGAAAGTCCCTGAAACCCAAACACGATTTTTCCCCTCTCTGAACAGAACTCCATCAAACTCACAAATCAGCCACTATCCAATCCAACTAAACCTCAAAGCATCTTCAGGAGGTCCATTGGAGAAGCTTTGAAGCAAGGAGGCAGGCTGAAAGCTCCAAACTGAAAGCTTCACTTCAGGTAGCTTCAAAAATTATTTTTTCCAGAAACCTTGTTTTAAGTTACTAAAATGATCTACATGCTCCCCTGAATGCAACGAGCTTTGAATTTTTGAAAATGATGAAGAGATGAGGATGTATGGTCTATCTGAAACTTTGCCCGTGAAATTGATTTTTGCTTGTTCTTCGTGATTCATGAAAGATAAATAGGTTTTGATGTTGGATTCTTGTTTAGGATGTTTGGTTGAGTGAATCTGGAGATTTTGGCACGTTTTAGTGAGGTTTTGAGTGAATCTGGAGATTTTGGCACGTTTTTAAATCATTTAAATGTTTATTTTGAAAATTAATTAATTAAAAATACATTTAGGTATTTAAAAATCACAAAAAAATTCACATTGCATTTAAAAACATTTAGAAACATTATCCAACTCTCAAACCAAATTTCTTTTTTGTTCTTGGTGCCTTTTGATCATTTTCCATGGAATTAAATTCATTTTAAGGCAATATTTTTGGGCAATCTTTGAAAAAATCCTTTCTGCCTAACCTTTGAGAGTTTGATGATGGTTCTTCTTGCATTGCATTCTTCATGGCATGTAGTTTATAGGATAAAATTGGTTTGAATTGATCTTCCATTTTCAATTTGTTTTGCATTTTTTGTGATGAGGTACCCCAAAACCCTAGCCAACTTAGGAAATTCATAACTTTCACTAGGTTAAGAGTTAGATCCCCTCCTTTGGGCAGTGAACTTGTATAGGTTTAGGGTATCTTTGATTGCATTTTCAATTTTTTATTATGTCATATGCTTCTGATTTTGAATTTTTGCTTTGTGTGTTGATCATAAACCCTAATTTGTGCCTTTCCTTGCATCCATCTCTCATTTGTTCTCATTCAATGACTTGTCATGACATCTTGTGCATCCACATGATTCATAATACATCTTAGGACATATTAGAATCATGGTTGATCATTGCATCTTTCATTTTCCATGTTGTATGTCCATTGCATTTTATAAACATTTCATGAACTTTCATGGTTCAAAGCATGCCTCATTTGCATCCTTATGCTTGTATGATCATTCTCATCTCTTGTCATATGTTTGCATCATCTCTTAGTATCATTAACATCATGTTCTTGCTTCTGGTTTTGGTTTGCATCATGGCATTGCATCTCATTCTCATTGCATTTCATTTTCTTGTGCTAACATTTCAGGTGGTAGGTTGTTTGAGAAGTGAATTTGCCTTCACTTCTCACATTCTCTTTTCATCTCTTTCATACTTTCTTTGCTGCATTTTGTATGTGTATTAGAATGAGCTTGCTCATTCAGGTTCATCTCTTACTTTCTTCCTTCAAGCAACTTGTCTTCTTAAGTGAAGCAAGTTTTTTTTTTGCTTCTCTTTGCTCCTTTCATCTGCTTCCTGCCTGGTGGTTTCTCTGAAGATCTTTCTCTCTTAAGCCTCATTAACCCTAGGAATGACCAAGCATGATAATAATTAGGGTTTGATTAGTCCCCCATTTAGCATTTACCTTTGTGTCATCTTTGAGTCTTCCCTTCTCATCTCATAATCAGGGACTAAACCCTTAAGGTTTTAAGGCTTTGTGATTAAGCTTATGCCTGCATCCTTCTATTAGGATGGAGTGTATAACTTTAATCCTAAGTGTTAAACCCTTAATGTGTTTAAATCCTTTAATCAATTCACCTAAATAATCATCAAGACATCAAGCTTGTAACTTGGGCCTTGCATTAGGGTTCTAATTCTTCCTTAATTGGTTAAGAAGGACTAACCCTAGTGTTAATGGACAAGTCCCCCTCAAGTTGTCTTACCAATCATAAAATCCACTTCTTAATCTTACCATTAACTAAAATCCACTTTAATAAAGGCTTTGTTTTGTCATGAGGTTAATCACTAATCATGGATTAAGTTGAGGAGTCTTTCTCAGCTTAAATGTTCTCATCTATTATCCTTCTATTAGGATGGTGTAATGAGTCCATTAAATCCTTGATTATGGCTTAAACTCATTACTTAACACTAAACAAAAACAACAAAAATATCTAAATAATCACAGGTAGGTTAATGATCTTAATCCTACATCATGGTGATTAAGTGTGAAGTGCTTACTTCATACTTAAGGTATTCTCATTACCCCTAATCAGAGGGAAGATCTGATGAGTCTACTAACCCTTTGGTTTAGGCTTAAGCTCATTAACTTATGACAAATCCAAAAGCAATAAAAGACTGAAAACACAAAAACAAACAATAATCGTCTCCTTCGGGATTCTCTTCTCATCATCTTCACTCACAAACGAGAACTCGCTTCTTCCGTCTAATGCAAGACAGTTTGCACCTGAGCCAGACAGGTCATACACTTGAGCATAGGCAAGTAAGCAGTTCATCAGTCAATTTATCTTTCAGTCTCTTTGAGTCGAACTACGGTGTTCTGACTTCCTCATTGCACGAGAGGATACGTAGGCATAACTTAACAGTTATCGAACAAAAGTCTCTGTATATTCCCCCTCCTTCCAGCTTTATTCTTTAAGCCTCATAGTATTGAGCATTTCATTCTTGTTCTCACACTGACACTTCACTTATACACTTCACACTTCTTTTACACTGACACTTGCATTCTTTCCAGCTTTGATACACAAATTGCACTGACACTACCCCTTTTAAACACAAATCTTTTAAGCGTGGATCCCGTCGAGTACGGCGGACAATCTGGGTGCTAATACCTTCCCAGGTTGTAACTAACCCCCTTTCTCAGTCTCTCTGGTTCGCAACCGTCTTATCCATATCTTTCTAGGTCTATGCAGCATTACCTTTCCTTCGGGATAAAAATGCCTAGCTGGCGACTCTTGTCTTTCTGAGTTCACCCTTGTGTGTTCTCTTCCTATTTCGCCGACCGTTCGCGTCTGTACCCCTCTTGGCCCTATGTCATTTGGTGGGAGTGACAGCTTGGCGACTCTGCTAGGGACAGTTATACTGTAACCAGAGCTTCTGGTTCTTTTTGTGGGTTCCTCCTAGCGCTTGTTTGATTTGTGTTTACTAGGGTGTTATGTGCTAATTGTGTTTATATATTTGCTTTATTTACTGCTTTATGTACATTTATTTATTGCTTTCTTTACAAGCTTTATACATCATACTGTCATACTGCCATCTTGCTGGATCTGGTTTGTTGTTTTGTTGGGTGGGGTTCTATTGAGAGTTTAAGGTCCTATACCCGGGACCTGAGTGACACCTAGGCTAGAGTGGTTCATGTTATTTCCCATTCCATTTCGGTCTGGTGCGGGAATATGAAACACGGTTCAGATATGGGTTTCTTCTTGAGAACTCTGTGCTACAGATTTCCTGTAGTGCTATGGCTATCTGGGAAGCCTGCTAAGTCTGGATGACCTTTATTATGACCTTCAGAAACTGAGATGAATTAGAGGAGGATCTTTTATGGTTATTGTAAACGCTGTACCTCCGGGTTAGAAGTGTTTACACTTCTCATAACTGATCCAAGTATGAGGATCCTTGTTTTAGAACATCACCTGTGAGGGGGGTGGGCTGTTTACAGGTTTGCAGGTACCTTTGGCCACATTATACCCTGTTACTTGTTTGATCAAGAGTACCTCATTTTGGACAGTTCTTGTGATTTAAACCCTGGACATGTGACTCTTTATTTGAGTCCCCCACCTTGGTTACTGGATTTCTGAACCTCCATCTGGACTCCTTGAACATACTTGGACTTATATCAAGACAGATAATCAGATCCAGCTTGATCACAAACCCTTGCATATCATTTGCATACTCATCATTTGCATCATTTAACATTTGTTTATTTGTTTTTCAGGGTATCCACATTACATCTGGCTTGGTTTTGACCCCTTCATCTGCAGAGACCTCTGTTTCATCAGTTATCTGTTTCAACTACCTTCACCATCACCAGCACTAGCCTATCAGCGGCTCATCTCCAGTACCAGTCTTGATCTTCATCAACACTTGTCTTCAGCTCTTCATCTGCACTCATGTCTGCACCCAGAAAGAGCAACATTTCATACCATTTCTTTGAGCCTGTGTTGACTGGTGTCAGGCAGGCCCAGACACTTATCACTCCAGACCACATCCCATTATTCAGAGAGCATTATGGAGGCATCCTTGATATGGTTATGGACCTGGACCCTTCTCAGAGGAGTATGATCCACACCTGCCTATAGTTTTATGACCCTCCTTTGAGATGCTTCACATTCCAGAATTTTCAGCTAGGTCCTCTTTTGGAGGAGTTCTCATCATTGATCGGAGTACCTGTCAGGGGTGGTGTCCCCTTCAACCCAGAGATGACTTCTCCCAGCAATGGAGAAGTAGCAAAAGCACTGTACCTAGAGCCTGCTTTGATTGAGCAAAACATGACAACAAAGGCTGGGATCCCTGGTTTGCACTTGGATTTCTTGATCTCTCAGGCCATCCTGAAGGCCTCTTTAGGAGAATGGAGGACAGTTTGTGCATTGTTAGCCCTCAGTATATATGGGGTTATACTATTTGCAGATGAGCCCAAGTTTATTAGCAAGAATGCCATTCATCTTTTCCTTCTGAGGAACCCAACACCCACCTTGCTGGGAGATTTCTATTATTCCATTCATCAGAGGAATGAAAAATAGAGAGGAAAGTTGGTGAGATGTTGTGCTCCTCTATTTCACACTTGGCTGCT
Organism: Lathyrus aphaca; assembly: GCA_963966055.1. Lineage (NCBI taxonomy): Eukaryota > Viridiplantae > Streptophyta > Magnoliopsida > Fabales > Fabaceae > Lathyrus > Lathyrus aphaca. Next base: position 504,966,994 of record OZ014522.1, on the reverse strand, counting down.
CAAACACTTACCTAAGACTGATGCCTTCCTGAATCCTCACCAACAGAAGAATTGGGCTAAGAGACTTATTGCTTTGACTTCAGATGACATCAGATGGTGCACCCAGAGCACCAAAGGCAAGGACATTATCACCAGCTGTGGGCAATACCCAAATGTACCTCTGATAGGAGTAAAGGGTTGCATCAACTACAATCCTTTGTTGTTTAAGAGACAACTGGGATATGCATTGGTCCACCCTCCTAAAGTGCAAGATTTAGCTGAGACCCTGTATTGTGAAGTAAAACCTAACCTAGCTGTTGTCAGGCAAGCATCCTGGGCTTGGGACAACATCCAGATAAAGGGGGTGGCTATTCTCGGAAGGTGCAATAATGTTGCCTCAGCCCAGTACTATGATTGGTCCCATGCCAGAGCTCAGATTTCTGGGATGCCCTTCACCATTGAAGATATACCTGGGCCTTCTACAGTGCAGCCAGCAGCCACTGTCAGCCTGGAAGAATTTGAGAAGCTGAAGGAAAGGAATGAGAATCTGTCTCAAGCTCTGAAGAAGACCCTCTGGGAGAGGAGTGATGGTCGTCTGGACATTGAGAGGTTGGAAAAGCTTAGGGTGGAGCATCTGGCCAAGATTGAGAAAGCAGAGGACTACATCAAGAAATCAAGAGCTGGGGAGCAAATATTGAAGAATGCCTGTAAAGAGGCCAAGCTTCAGAAGGCTAGGACTGATCTCTATCTGCAAAAAAGTCAAGCTAGGTGGGTCAGGATCACTGAGGCCCGTACTCAAGAAGATAAGAAAACTCAAGCCAGAATTGAGCAGTTGGAGGCCAATGAAAAGAAACAACAGGAAGCTTTGATGGCATCCCAGAAGGAGATTTCAGAGTTGAAGCTTAGGGCTGGTTTGAAGAGGTCAAAGGACCAAGACAGGCACAAGAAGCTGACCACTACTATTGCCACTAGGAACCTCCTCATCAGGACTATTACAGAGCATCCGGCTGGTCCTGTAACTGAGGAACTTTTGAAGGAGGTTCAGGAGGACGAGTTTGGATTTGATGTCTGACCTTTTGTTTGTTGTTGTTTTCATTTGATGTACTTTTCTTTTATGTTGTATTTTGACCCCTCAGGGGCATGTGTTGTAAAAAAACAAACTATGTGTTATTCACCATTTGTAATATATTTGTTAGTTTGTTTCCATTTGGGTTTTCTTTTCTCAAGCAACATCAAAGCATCTTCCTCGGGGTCTGGAAAGGTCAAAACCAAGAGCCAAGCCGGATACTTTGGAAAATAAATAAGCATACTGCATTGCATGCTAACTTTTTGTTTTGTTTTGTAGGATTTGTTGTTTTACTTGTTTCTAACTCTGTTGTGGTTCGGGAAATATTGCTCGCAGAAGAGTGTTCCCCGTCAACCGTGCACACCGGTATCCTACGCGCAACAACCTTCCGGGTATTATAATGGAGCAAGTACAGCAAGACCTGACCGAGGTCAGAACCCAGATGGCTAATGAAAGGCTGGAGATGAGAAACCAAATGACTCAATTCATGGAAGTAATGACTGGCTTGGCCCAAAGTCAAGAAAGGTTGAGGGCATTGGTAGAAAGACAAACTCCCGAAGAACCCCATCTGGGAACTGGAGGAACAAGTAACAATGAAAGGGGTCAACCTCATGTTAATCCACCAGTATTTGGTCCTCACCTACATCCGGAAGTCAACATCCCGGGTAATGTGCAAGGAAATACTACTGGGGGAAGGATCTTACAAGAAGACCCCCAAGAGGAGCAATTCACTGTCATGGGAGCTGGGGATGAAGTCTATGATAGGAGGTTTGATGAAATTGCTGAGAAATTGAGATCTTTGGAGTCTCAAAACTCCTTGGGATTTGATGTAATGGATATGGGGTTAGTGGATGGGGTAAGAATTCCCCACAAGTTCAAACCCCCGTGCTTCGAGAAGTACAATGGAACCTCTTGTCCACGAACTCACCTGCAGTCATTTCTGGGAAGACTTAAAGCATATACCATGGATGAGAAATTATGGATGTTCTACTTTGAAGACAGTTTGACTGGGGCTTCAAGAGAGTGGTATTCACACTTGACCAGAGCTACTATCAGATGTTGGAAGGACCTAGCTGAAGCCTTCATCAGGAAGTACCAATACAATCTAGACATGGCTGCTAACAGGACCCTCCTGATGGGAATGTCTCAATCCTCCAGGGAAAGCTTCAGGGAATATGCCCAGAGGTGGAGACAGCTTGTTGCTGCTGTCCAGCCACCCATGTCGGAAAGAGAAATGGCCGACATGTTCATGAATACTTTGCAGGGAACATATATTGATAGGCTAGCTGCCTTTTCTTCCACCAGTTTTGCTGACGTAGTTATAGCCGGAGAAAGGATTGAAAGTCTATTAAAAATGGGCAAAATTTCTGATAATGGTGCAAGTTCGTCTAGTAATCCCAGGAAACCTTTTGTGGGACCTCGAAGAACCGGTGAGACAAATGCCATTCATGCCAGCAGGGGCAGACCTCAGTATGTCCACAGATCAGTAGCAGCTGTCACTATTCCAGCTCCGATTCCTCAGCAACCAGCATATCAACAACCACAATAACCACATTATCAGCAGCAAGTTCAGTATCCGCCACAGAGAACATACAACAACAATAACAACAATCAACAACAAAGACCCTTTCAGCAAAGACCATCACAGGCAAATAGGGTGATTGATCCCATCCCTATGCCCTATGCTGCCTTATTGCCACAACTCCTGAAACTTAACTTGGTTGAGCTAAGGACATTGGCACCTCCAGATCCCTCCAATCTCCCAAAGAATTACGATATCAACGCCAGATGTGCTTTCCATTCCAATGCACCTGGTCATAATACAGAGAAATGCAGGGCTTTACAAATGAAAGTTCAAGATTTGGTGGATTCTAAGGCCCTCAACTTCGCACCTCCTCCAAATGTCAACAGAAATCCTATGCCTAATCATGGTGGGCCAAGAATTAATGCCATTGAGGAAGACAAGCCATCTTTTTTGATAACCAGTGTTGCACAAATTCGAACACCTCTGGTCGAAATTAAAGCTCAGCTTCTAGAGTGCCAGATGTTCCCCGGGTGTGAGCTCGGTTGTGGGTATTGCAACATTGCGGTCAACGGGTGTGATAATTTGAGAAGCGGCATAGATAGTCTTATCAAGGATGGTATCCTTCAGATCTCAACAACGACGCCTACAAATCCAGCAGTTCCTTTGACAACAATTCCTGATTCTTCTACAACAGCAGCAACAATCATTCCAACCGATTCATCAATATCATCAACAATTGCTTCATCCATCACTTCAACCAATCAAATGTCAACAACCATCCCTTCTACAACATCAGTATCCTTTTTATCAGCAGAATCTTCTACAACGCCAACAGAAATTAATGAAGATGTCTCCGCAGTCACCATTTACTATGATCCATCAGATGTTCCTCCAAACAACAATTTTCAGCAACAAGCAGTGGCACCTCCTGCCAGGTCACCAGTCACAATTTACTACGATCCGCACACCATTTCAGTGCCATCCTCTGCAGCAGTAAGTCCAGTTACCATCACGGTGCCTGGACCAATTCTCTATGAAAGCAGTAATGCCATACCTTGGCATTATGGCTCTGATCTCTACTGCAACGAGGAGAAAATCACTTTGGATTCTTCAACCTCTTATCCACAAATTGATAATGTTGGGGGAGGCGGAGGCTTCACCAGAAGCGGACGCCTTTTTGCCTCACAAATACAAAGACCTAATGCTGAAGCAGAAGCTGCTGTCAAAGAAAAAGGAAAGAGTGTGGTGTTTGAAGAGCCAATTGTCAAAGAAACTCAGAAGACATCTTTTGAGCAAGATGTAGACGAGTTTATGAGAATCATAAAGAGAAGTGATTACAAGGTGGTGGATCAGCTTCACCAAACTCCCTCAAAAATCTCCATATTATCACTGCTGATGTGTTCTGAAGCTCACCGGAATGCATTGTTGAAAGTCCTGCACGTAGCATACGTGCCAGAGGAGATTACCGTTAATCAACTAGAAACTGTTGTGGCAAATGTCAATACCAGTCATGGACTGGGCTTTACCAATGCTGACTTAACAACTGAGGGACGTAACCACAACAAGGCTTTACATATCACCTTGGAATGCAAGGGTGCTGTTCTATCTCATGTACTGGTGGACACTGGGTCCTCACTCAATGTTCTACCAAAGAAAGCCTTAGTGAAGCTGGAGCATGATGGTCTGGAATTGCGTCCAAGTAATTTGGTAGTGAGAGCATTTGATGGCTCTAAAAGATCAGTGCTTGGAGAGATTGATCTGCCTGTGATGATTGGCCCGCAGACTTTCAAAACTACCTTCTATGTGATGGACATTCAGCCGACCTACAGCTGTTTGTTGGGTAGACCCTGGATCCATGCCGCTGGCGCTGTTACGTCTACCCTTCACCAGAAGCTGAAATTCGAGTGGGAAGGCCAGATCATTACTATCTGTGGGGAAGAAGACATCTTTGTTAGCCATCTGGCTACGTATAAGTACATCAAAATGGATGGAGAGATCCACGAAACTATGAGCCAGGGGTTTGAGGCCCTGAACATTAATGAAGCATCTACTGTACTGGGAACCTCCATAACGTCTTATCAGCAAGCCCGGAAGGTTGTTGAAGAGGGTACTGCCCAAGGCTGGGGCAAGCTGTTGCCCGTAGAGAAGAAAGAAGACAGATTTGGGTTGGGTTACAGACCAACTCAACAAGATCAATCAGAGGCTGCCAAGAATTCCAATTTTGTCAGCGGGGGAATGCTCACCCCGGATGCAGTGAACAACTTGGAAGACGAGGAGGAAAGCGACCGCAACCTGCAGAGCTGGATACGTCCAAGGATCCCGGGGAGCCAAGTCCTTAACTGGTCTTCCCAGGAAATTATAAGGGTTACTCCTGCAGAGTAATTATTATTTCTTGTATTTTTAAGCATGCATCAAGTCTTGCATCTTGCCCAAGATGACAAGACTCATTTTGTAATCGGGCCATCTTGTAATTTTGTGCAAACAGATCAATCAATGAATATCAGACATCTTTTGCAAATGAGTCTTTTCCTTTTCCGCTCACTGTTTTTCGTTTTTCTTTTTGTACAAAAATAAAATGGCAGTGTTTTCCAAAATGATAACTTCATTTTCACCTTTTTTCTAAACAAGATTAAAATTGATCACTAAAATGAACAATCTAAACCCTTGCAGAGAGTGCCTTTCAGACTGCACCGACAACAACACTGCTATGGCTTCGTATGACTTTGACAATCCAATCAATCAAGCTGATGAAGGGGTTGAAGAAGATTATGAGCTACCTGAAGAGCTATACAGGTTGTTAAGGCAAGAGGAGAAGGTTATCACTCCTCATCAGGAGGAGGTTGAAACGGTTAATCTCGGTACGGAGGAAGACGTAAAAGAGGTTAAGATAGGGGCCTGCCTGCAAGATTCAGTGAAAGAGCAACTCATTGATATGCTTCGAGAGTATGTGGATGTGTTTGCTTGGTCTTATCAGGATATGCCAGGGTTGGACACCGATATTGTCATGCACAAGCTACCCTTGAAAGAAGATTGCCTGCCGGTAAAACAGAAGCTGCGTCGTACTCGCCCAGATATGGCAATGAAGATTAAAGAAGAGATACAAAAGCAGTGGGACGCCGGTTTCCTTGCTGTGACTAGCTATCCGCCGTGGGTTGCCAATATTGTACCTGTGCCTAAGAAAGATGGCAAGGTGAGAATGTGTGTAGACTACCGGGACCTGAACAGAGCCAGCCCGAAAGATGATTTCCCTTTACCTCACATTGATGTATTGGTAGATAATACGGCTCAATTCTCGGTATTCTCCTTCATGGACGGATTTTCAGGATACAATCAGATCAAAATGTCACCTGAAGACATGGAGAAGAAAACTTTCATCACACCCTGGGGCACGTTCTGTTATAAGGTGATGCCATTCGGAATGAAGAATGCTTGTGCAACTTATCAACGGGCTATGGTGACATTATTCCACGACATGATCCATAAAGAAATCGAGTGTTATGTGGATGACATGATTGCCAAGTCCCTTACAGAAGAAGACCACCTGGTGAATCTGTTGAAGTTATTCAAGCGTCTGAGGAAGTACCAACTGAAGTTGAACCCCAACAAATGCACATTCGGGGTACAATCCGGTAAGCTGCTGGGATTTATTGTAAGTGAGAAGGGGATTGAAGTTGACCCCGATAAAGTTAAAGCCATTCAAGAAATGCCTGCGCCAAAGACTGAGAAAGAAGTTCGTGGGTTTCTAGGTAGATTGAACTACATTTCAAGGTTCATATCTCACCTTACTGCAACCTGTGAACCCTTGTTCAAGTTGTTAAGAAAAGAACAAACGGTCAGGTGGAACGAAGACTGCCAGAGGGCTTTTGACAAAATCAAGGAATACTTACAAGAGCCTCCAATCCTTATGCCTCCAGTTGAAGGAAGACCTCTAATAATGTACTTGACAGTATTAGAAGAGTCAATGGGGTGTGTGTTGGGCCAGCATGACGAGTCTGGTCGAAAAGAGTATGCAATTTACTACCTAAGCAAAAAATTTACCGACTGTGAACAACGTTATTCACTGCTCGAGAAAACTTGATGTGCTTTAGCGTGGGCTGCTCGCCGACTAAGGCAGTATATGTTGACCCACACTACTTTGTTGATATCAAAGATGGACCCAGTCAAGTACATTTTTGAGAAGCCAGCACTCACCGGACGGGTTGGAAGATGGCAAATGATCCTCACAGAATATGACATTCAGTACACATCTCAGAAAGCCATCAAGGGAAGTGTATTGTCTGATTATCTTGCTGAACAACCCATTGATGATTACCAGCCTATGAGATTTGACTTCCCTGATGAAGACATCATGTTCATAAAAGCAAAAGATCACGAAGAGCCTGTTCACACTGAAGGGCCTGACCCAGAAGAGGAATGGACTATGATGTTTAATGGGGCTGTTAATATGAATGGTCGTGGTGTTGGTGCAGTACTCATTACACCCAAGGGAGTTCACATGCCTTTCTCGGCAAAACTCACCTTTAACTGCACTAACAACGAAGCTGAATACGAAGCTTGTATCATGGGCCTTGAGGAAGCCATTGACCTCAGGATCAAGACTTTGACTGTATTCGGAGATTCGGCTCTGGTAATTAATCAAACCAACGGCAAATGGTACACCCACCAGGACCATCTGATACCTTATAGGGACTATACAAGAAGGTTATTGACTTTCTTCACATCGGTCAAGCTTGAGTATATCCCTCGAGACGAGAATCAGTTTGTAGATGCTCTGGCTACCATTTCATCCATGATCAAAGTTCAAGCTGCCAATTTCGTACCTCGGATTTCGGTATCTAGACTTGACAGACCAGCATATGTATTTGCAGCAGACGTTGTAAAAGATGATAAACCTTGGTTCCATGACATTAAGTGCTTCTTGGATGATCAAACATACCCACCTGGGGCATCTTCCAATGACAAGAAGACATTAATAAGGCTAGCTGGTAGTTTCTTCCTGAATACTGACGGTTCCCTGTACAAAAGAAACTTTGATATGGTACTCCTCAGATGCGTTGATAAGACAGAAGCAGACCTGTTAATGCACGAGGTGCACGAAGGATCCTTTGGTACCCATCCTGGAGGGCATGCAATGGCTAAGAAGTTGTTAAGGTCAGGCTATTACTGGATCACAATGGATGCAGACTGTTGTGCTTATGCTAGAAAATGCCATAAATGTCAGATTTATGCGGATAAAGTGCATGTGCCTCCCAATCCTTTAAATGTGATGTCTTCACCCTGGCCCTTTGCCATATGGGGCATTGATATGATTGGCAAGATTGAGTCGACTGCTTCAAATGGCCACCGATTCATCCTGGTAGCCATCGACTATTTTACCAAGTGGGTTGAAGCAGCTTCTTATGCGAATGTCACCAAACAAGTGGTAGCTCGATTTCTGAAAAGAGACATCATCTGTCGGTATGAAGTGCCCGAGCGAATCATTACTAATAACGGTTCCAATTTAAACAACAAAATGATGGCAGAACTATGCCGGGACTTCAAGATCCAACACCACAATTCTTCTCCTTACAGGCCAAAGATGAATGGCGTTGTTGAGGCAGCTAACAAGAATATCAAGAAGATTATGCAGAAGATGGTAGTTACGTACAAAGACTGGCATGAAATGCTACCATTTGCCTTGCATGGGTACCGTACGTCAATCAGAACATCCACTGGGGCAACACCGTATCAGCTTGTGTATGGTATGGAGGCAGTCCTACCGGTTGAAGTTGAATTACCCTCCCTGCGGGTACTGATGGATGTTAAGCTGAACGAAGCAGAATTGGTCCGATCCCGATACGAACAACTGAGTCTGACTGAAGAAAAGAGATTGGCTGCAATCTGTCATGGGCAGTTGTATCAGAAAAGAATGAAGAAAGCCTTCGATCAGAAAGTCAGGCTCCGAGAATACCAAGTAGGAGATCTTGTGCTGAAAAGACTCCTTCTTCCTCATACAGACCACAGGGGCAAGTGGACTCTAAACTATGAAGGGCCATTCGTAGTAAAGAAAGTTTTCTCTGGTGGAGCACTGATGCTCAGCACTATGGATGGTGAAGACTTCCTGTCCCCTGTGAATTCAGATGCAGTTAAAAAATACTTCGCATAAAACGACCCGCTGGACATAAAAACAGAATGTAAGTCCAGGCAAAAATAGGGCATCCCGGCGAGTCAAAAACAGAATAAAAGACTCGGGCAAAAATAAGGGAAAACAAATAAAAATGCGTACACCCGCTGAGTCGAAAAGCTGCATTGGACGACTCTGGCAAAAAAGGGTATCCCGGTGGATCAAAAACCCGAAAGGGCGACCCATGCAAAATAAGGGAATAAGCGAACAACTGCATTCTGAATTCGTCTGTATCACTTACAACTTGGTAAGCTTCGAAAGGTTCGAACGTCGGTCGGAATCAGCCTTCTTCAGAAAGCAAGACGAGAAGAACGTCAAATGTCATACGAGTCATAGCAAAAGGAAAGCTCCTTGAAGCGTCATCAACATTGCCAGCATCTTTTGTTTCTCAAATTTGTAACAATCTCCTCATTTCAGGGGATCTGTTTCTTTGACTGTATCTTGCCAATTCAGGGCACATAAATTAATAAAATCCGATTTTCAGTCATATTTCGTCTCGTGCTCTTTTATTTGTAAGATGTCCGATGTCATTAATATATTGATTGCATAAATACAGATGCTTCCCCTCTAAAAATACGTGCTTACAGGAAATATACTCACTCCCAGGAGCGTCTAAACTCCTATGATGGAATCCAGTAAGGGATACCTCGGGGAACTTGTACGTTTCTTTGTCATGCAGGATTGCAGGTATTCAAAGCGCAACATGGGGCATGAAAGCTTCTCCCCAGCAAGCTGCCAAATCATTATTTCCTCAGCACACATTCCAAACAGCACCAGAGATGCTCCTCCCCATCAGAGCTGCCAATCATCATTTCTCCAGCACACCTGTCAGAGCAGTACCAAAAGGTGCCCATATCCCCAACCGAGTTGCCAATCATCATTCCTCCTCAGACAAGTGCAAAGACAGGGAACCATCTCCCCACAGAGTTCCAACCTCTATCCAGAAGAGCAGCGCATGAAGAAATCACAACAGAGTGAAGAAAGCTTCTACAGACCCCAGTTAGGTCCCTCATTACCGAGATAGGTCTATCAGTGATCTGTTTCCCCATGTAGATATATCTTATCAGATCTGCCAATGATCTTACCCCCAGCTGGGATATCCGCTTCGAGCAGATCAGTCAGAGATCTTCACAGCAACAGGATCCGAATCCCTGATCGTTACCTTTGCATAATCATAGCATTCGCATCATATTTTCACCATAAAGCGTAGCATTCCGTATAATACGGAGCCTTACGGCAAAAATCAAACATATTGCATAAATCATAAGCCATGTGTCGAACTGAACACCTGCAAATACTGACCATCCGTCAACAATATACGGAATACTTCCTACTTTCCCCGACAGAGAGCCAAGGCATTTTCCCTAAAGATATAGATACTTCTTGACACCCGTCCGTGTCATATCCCCAGTAGAAAGCCAAAGCGTCCTCTTTGCACTCACAGATACATATATACACAATTCCTTGACGCCCGTCCGTGTCACCTACCCCAACATATTTGCCTAACATTTTGTAAACCATATACTTGTTTATAATACACTCTCCCTGACACCCGTCCGTGTCATCCTATCCCTACAGATTACACTCCAGTTCATAATTTATACACTTTCTCTTTTGACACTCGTCCGTGTCACCCTCCCCAGCAGATTGGACACTCGTCTATATCTCACTCATCATTTTTACTCATACAGATACTCGTCCGTATTTTGTATACACCACTTAAATCCCCTCAGATCCAACATTCGTCCATGTTCTTTGTTAACTAGTTGATACTCGTCCGTATCATCATCTCTGAGCATGCGTCAAGCGTTTGTTTCTACCGATACTCGTCCGTATCGTAGTCTTAAGGATGCTCGTCCGCATCTTTAACCCATACACAATGCCAGATACTTTTACCTCTTTTAGAATTTAGACACTCGTCTGTGTCTATTATTCCCCAGAAGAGTCCCCTCAGAATCAACACTCGTCTGTGTTCTTTGTTAACCAGTTGGTACTCGTCCGTATCATCATCTCTGAGCATGTGTCGGCATTTGTTTCTATCGATACTCGTCTGTATCATAGTCTTAGGGATGCTCGTCCGTATCTTTAATCTATACACAGTGTCAAACACTTATACCTCTCATCTCTTGAAAGTAGACACTCGTCCGTGTTTACCTTCCCCCAGCGAAGTCCCCAGCAAAATTTCTCTTCTATCTGACATTCGTCCTATGTCATGATACCTCTCGGCAGCCGTACCTTGCCAGGTGATCGTCCTTCACCTTTTTGATGATCGTCCTTCATCACCCCCAGTGGAGTCTCTATTCATTAGAACCCCTTTCTATCCGACATTTGTCCTATGTCGTGATATTTTTAGCAGCCGTCCCCTGCTAGGTGATCGTCCTTCACCTCCTGATGATCGTCCTTCATCATTTTATCCGATGGCCGTCCCCATTGTTGATCTTGTTATCTGACATTCGTCCTATGTCAGGATAAACCCTGAGACCAGCCATACCCTGCTAGGTGATCGTCCTTCACCTCTTGATGATCGTCCTTCATCATGCTTATCCGATGGCCGTCCCTATCGTCGACCTTTTTATCTGACATTCGTCCTATGTCATGATACCTTCCGGCAGCCGTACCCTGCTAGGTGATCGTCCTTCACCTTAGATGACCGTCCCTCATCTTATCCCCAACAGAGCAGCCGTCCCCTGCTAGGTGATCGTCCTTCACCTCTGATGACCGTACCTCATCATTTATTTCATTTACCTATAATCCCCAGAAAGTCTTATTTCTTTACTTGATGGCCGTCCCCATCATAATCTCTTATATCCCCAGCATGTCGGCCGTCCCCGTCATTGCTCTTTCCCCAACAGTCGTCCTCTGCTCGACGGTCATCCTCCGTCGCCCGCACTTTATAATTATACTTTATTTTCCTTTTACCATCTATATCCCTTTTCTTCTTCGTTCTGTGAGTGCAAATTTTGGACTATCTTTGGTATTCAACCACAAGTTATCTTGTTTGCCTGTTAAGCCGTTGCTTACGTCCTGCACAGCTAACTCATGCTTGAATAGGGGCAGCTGTAAACACCCCAAATTTTCCCTCACCCATTCACACCATGGCTTGTGATCTTTTCATATGCATAAGTTCAATCACATCATCACATATTGCATTTTTGCTTCAATGCATTGTTTCTAAGTCATCTGCAACTAGGGTTTGTGATCTGAGCAATCCAAGAGCCATTTGAGCCACTTCAAAGGTCTGCAATCACTTCAAAGGGGTCCATGTATGTTCAAGCATCATATTATACCCTTACAAAGTCAAGAAAGTCAAAGAATCACAAGAACTGAGGAAGGCATGGAAGCAGAGCCAGGTCTAACTGCACAGATGACCTAGAATTAGGGTTTTGGTTTCAGAGGCCATAACTCCAATTTTTTTGGTCATTCTTGTTTCTATTTGTCTCTATATGTTATGAGGATCATGCATATCAAGTTTCATGAAGAAATTCCATGGGGAAGGCATCTAATTAAGAGTTGACTTCTTGAGCAAGTCAGTGCAAAATCAGGGCATCTGAGGCCCCCAATGACCCAACCAAAGGGTGTTCTTCATAATTTTGAATGTGTATGATCTTTATTTGATCATAGAAGATGTTAGAAGTTCACAAAATTGAAGAATTTCAAGCCATTTGCAAAGTTGCCTTTTTGGGAAAGTGACTTGTAATGTAAACTTGCCATTTTGGGAAAGTTTTTCAACCTCCTCAAATTGATTCAAAAATGCTTCAAATGAGAAAACTTTGGTCATGAAAGTTGTATAATGGATCATTCCCTTTTCAAAAAGTACAAGAACTCATCCTAATTCATTTTGGATCAAAAGTTATGGCTTGTCAAAGTTGGGAAAAATCACATAATTTCAAGTTTTGCACCAAAGAGGCAAAGTTGAAAAACCTCTTGCCAAGGCAAATTGTGACCTCAAATGGACTTCTAACCTTTGCACAACCATAAACCAATGCCTAAAAGTCAAAATGCATCAAAGACTTGTCCATTTTCATGACTTATGTTTCAAGTAATCACAAAAGGGCCAAAAGATCACAAAGTTGCAAAACATCTTACAAACCCTAATCCACTTGCTAATTGGCCTCAAGACTGATTCTATGGCTCTCCTCAATCCTTGCTGCGCAGGACACCCCTTTTTCCTTGGCCTACCATTGACCCATACCTCTCTTACACCTAGACTTGACTTTTTGCAAAAACCCCCATACCAATCAACTTGTGCCACCACCAACTCTCTGCCCTATCACATTTTGATAAGTGGACAAAATGAAACAAAAACCACACAAGAGGCAAGCCTGAGGACACACACAAGTCAGCATACACAAAAATCCCTCCCTTTGCATTTTCTATCGAATCTCTCAACTCAGCAACTCAAACTTAAAAATTCTTCCACCATTCATCTTAGAAGGCATCACTGATCACAAACCACCCTTCACCTTGCTTTGAAAGTCCCTGAAACCCAAACACGATTTTTCCCCTCTCTGAACAAAACTCCATCAAACTCACAAATCAGCCACTATCCAATCCAACTAAACCTCAAAGCATCTTCAGGAGGTCCATTGGAGAAGCTTTGAAGCAATGAGGCAGGCTGAAAGCTCCAAACTGAAAGCTTCACTTCAGGTAGCTTCAAAAATTATTTTTTCCAGAAACCTTGTTTTAAGTTACTAAAATGATCTACATGCTCCCCTGAATGCAACGAGCTTTGAATTTTTGAAAATGATGAAGAGATGAGGATGTATGGTCTGTCTGAAACTTTGCCCGTGAAATTGATTTTTGCTTGTTCTTCGTGATTCATGAAAGATAAATAGGTTTTGATGTTGGATTCTTGTTTAGAATGTTTGGTTGAGTGAATCTGGAGATTTTGGCACGTTTTAGTGAGGTTTTGAGAGAGATAGGTTGAAGGTCTCGCCGGAGAAGACGACCGAAAGTCTTCTCCGGCCACCTGAGGGTCATTAACCCTAATCTGAGTAATTAACCAACTTTGAATCTGGACCTTGGATCTGGTTGACCTACGTTGACTCTCGCGCACATGAATGGCCTGGATCCTTTCATTAAGCCCTAATCCACGTCATTAGTTTAATTAATTAGGTTTTTATGTTAATTGGGTCAGTTTGAATTACAGCCGTTGGATGACGCGCGCAGTCTTCCCTCCTTCTCCCAGTTTGAATCTCAGCCTCTGGATGTGCATACTTTTCATTTTATTTAATTTTATTTCATTTTCTTTTGATTTATTTTGTACGAATTATTTAAAATAGCAAAAATCATTTAAAAATTATGAAAATTTTTGTCAAAGATTTCATTAATTTTTAGAACCCAAAAATATTTTTATTTTTATTTTTTGCATTAAAAATCATTTTTAAATCATTTAAATGTTTATTTTTAATTAGTTAATGAAAATTAATTAATTAAAAATACATTTAGGTATTTAAAAATCACAAAAATTCACATTGCATTTAAAAACATTTAGAAACATTATCCAACTCTCAAACCAAATTTCTTTTTTGTTCTTGGTGCATTTTGATCATTTTCCATGGAATTAAATTCATTTTAAGGCAATATTTTTGGGCAAACTTTGAAAAAATCCTTTCTGCCTAACCTTTGAGAGTTTGATGATGGTTCTTCTTGCATTGCATTCTTCATGGTGTCGCTCCCGATAAATGAGACCGGCTCAGATAAGGGTACAGACGCGAACGGTCGGCGAAGGGATGAAATGAGAACACACAGGAGTGAACTCAAGGGAAAGAAAGAGTCGCCAGCTAGGCATTTTTATCTCGGAGGAAAGGTAATACTGCATAAACCTAGAAAGATATGGATAAGACGGTTGCGAACCAGAGAGACTGAGAAAGGGGGTTGGTTACAACCTGGGAAGGTATTAGCACCCAGATTGTCCGTCGTACTCGACGGGATCCACGCTTAAAAGATTTGTGTTTTAAAGGGGTAGTGTCAGTGCAATTTGTGTATAAAAGAGCTGGAAAAGGATGTGCAGGTGTCAGTGTAAAAGAAAGTGAGGTGTGACATGTATAGTGTCAGTGCAGAAGAACAGGAATAAGGTACTCAAGATCATGAGGTTAAAAGAATGATGCTGGAAAGAGGGGGAATATACAGAGACTTTTGTTCGATAACTGTTAAGTTATGCCTACATATCCTCTCGTGCAATGAGGAAGTCAGAACACCGTAGTTCGACCCAAAGAGACTGAAAGATGAATTGACTTGTGAACTGCTTACTTGCCTACGCTCAAGTGTATGACATGTCTGGCTCAGGTGCAAACTGTCTTGCATTAGACGGAAGAAGCAAGTTCTCGGTTGTGAGTGAAGATGATGAGAAAAGAATCTCGGAGGAGACGATCATTGTTTGTTTTTGAGTTTTCAGTCTTTTATTGCTTTTTTGGATTTGTCATAAGTTAATGAGTTTAAGCCTAAACCAATGGATTTAGTAAACTCATCACATCTTCCCTCTGATTAGGGGTAATGAGAATACCTTAAGTGTGAAGTCAGCTTCTCACACTTAATCACCATGATGTAGGATTAAGATCATTAACCTACTTGTGATTAATTAGATATTTTTGGTGTTTTTGTTTAGTGTTGAGTGATGAGATTAAGCCATAATCAGGGATTAAACAGACTCATTACACCATCCTAATAGAAGGATAATAGATGAGAATGTTTAGGCTGAGGAAGACTCCTCAACTTAATCCATGATTAAGGGTTAACCTCATGACAAAACAAAGCCTTTATTAGATGGATTTTAGTTAATGATGAGATGAAGAAGTGAGTTTTTAGGGTTTGTAAGACAACTTGAGGGGGACTTGTCCATTAACACTAGGGTTAGTCCTTCTTAACCAATTAAGGAAGAATTAGAACCTTAATGCAAGGCCCAAGTTACAAGCTTGATGTCTTGATGATTATTAGGTGAATTGATTAAAGGATTTAAACACATTAAGGGTTTAACACTTAGGATTAAAGTTATACACTCCATCCTAATAGAAGGATGCAGGCATAAGCTTGATCACAAAGCCTTAAAACCTTTAGGGTTTAGTCCCTGATTATGAGATGAGAAGAGAGGACTCAATGAAACACAAAGGTAAAAACTAAGTGGGGGACTAAACAAAACCCTAATCATTGTCATGCTTGGTTGTTCCTAAGGTTTGTGAGGTTTTCAAGAAAGATTTTCAGAGAAACCACCAGGAAGCAGATGAAAGGAGCAAAGAGAAGCAAAGTAACTTGCTTCATTTAAGAAGACAAGTCACTTGAGGAAAGAAAGTAAGGAGAAGAAGAAAGAGCAAGCTCAATCTCAAACACAAGACAAAATGCAGCAATGATGCATAAAAGAAATGAAAAGAGATTGTGAGAAGTGAAAGCAAATTCACTTCTCAAAGTAACTTACCACCTGAAAAGTTAGTGAAAGGAATACAATGCAATGCAAAATGAGATGAAATGACATGATGCAAATCAAAACCAGAAGCATAAGTATGATGCTAATGATGCTATGAGATGATGCTAACATGAATCAAGGCATGAGGATGATCATACAAACATATGGATGCAAGAGAAGCATGCTTAGAACCATGAACATACATGAAAAGTTATGAAATGCAAATGGCATACAACATGGCAAATGCAAGATGCAATGATCAAACATGATTCTAATATGTCCTAAGATGTAATATGAATCAAATGAATGCACAAAATGTCATGGCAAGTCATGGTATGCAAGCAAATGGAAGATGGATGCAAATGAAAGTTCAAATTAGGGTTTATGACCAATGCACCAAACAAAAACCAAAACCAGAAGCAAACATCATGATAAAAAATTGAAAATTCATTCAAGGGAACCCTAAACCTATACAAACTCACTGCCCAAAGGAGGGGTTCTAACTCTTAACCTAGTGAGGGTTATGAATTTCTTAAGATTGCTAGGGTTTTAAGGTACCTTGTCAAGAAAAATGTCAAACAAATTGAAAATGCAAGATCAAACCATGCCAATTTAATCCTATAAACTTCATGATATGCAAGATGCAATGCAAAAAGAATCAAGGTCCAACTCTTAAAGGCTAGGCAGAAATGAATTTTTGAATATTGGATCAAAATAATGCTTTGAAATGAAATTAATTCCATGGAAAATTGTCAAAAGACATCAAGATCAAAAAAGAAATTTGGTTTGAAGGTTGGACAATGTTTCTAAATGATTTTAAATGTTTCATGAATTTTCTTGTGATTTTTAAATACCTAAAAGTATTTTTAATTAATTAATTCTCATTAATCAATTAAAAATAAACTTTTAAATGATTTAAACATAATTTTTAATGCAAAAAATAAAAATAAAATTTTTTTTGGTTTCTGAAAATTAATTGAACCTTTGACAAAAAATTTCAGAATTTTTGAAAATGTTTTACTATTTTTTATAAAATGTATAAAACAAATGAAATAAAATGAAAATATAAATGAATTTAAACTGAAAATGAGAAAGTCAGCGCATCCAAGGGCCAAGATTCAAACGAAAAGGGAGGGAATTGACTGGCGCGCGCATCTGGACGACTCACATTCAAACTTACGTAATTAAGACTAAACCCTAATTAATTAACCCTAATGACTCTCAGATGACCGGAACAGTGTTCCGGTCATCTTCTCCGGCCAATCATTCATGCTATCTCTCTTAATACGCACCCCCAGGCCCTAAAACTCTCCAGAAATGATCCTCTCCCCAACTCCAACAAGAATCAGCCATCAAAATTCATTTATTCATCATCAAATTCATGAATCGAAGCAAAACGGAAAAGAACACAGAAATTTCAGAAGCTCATGAAATGCTCATTTCTCAACTATTTTCAAAACTAAACACATCATGGCAATCAGTGAGGCATGTAGAATCATTCTATAACATAAAATGAGAGTTCTGGAAAAATAAATGCCATGGCTACCTGAGCTTGAGCTTTCGAATCAGGGACTTTCTGGCCAGTTCTTTGCTTCAAATCCACTCCAAAGAACCTCCTAAGAAGCTTGCAATGCTTGGTTGGAGTTTAAATAACCTCTGGAGAGAGTTTGCAGAATCTCAGTTCATGAAATGTGAAAATCGTGTTTTTGATTGTGGAGGTTTTAGGGCAGAATGAGGGCAGGGAAATGATCAGCAAGGTTTATGGAGTTGAATGGTGAAAAAAGTTTGAAGGTTTGATGGCTGAATCAAGAGATTCGAAGGCTTTTGCAAAATGAGAGGATTCTTGAGTATGCTGTGTTCTTGGAGCTTTCAGGCTTGTGTGTGTTATGTGTTTAGTTCCATTTTGTCCACTTATCACAACTAGAGAGGTCAGAGGAGTTGGTGTGGACTGTTGTGATTGGTATGGCTCAAGTTGCAAAAAGTCAAGCTAGTTGTACTTGGAGGTATGGGCAAGTGGCAGGCTGAGATAGGGGCATGGCTATGCGCATCAAGGATCAAGGAGTGTCATGAAATCAGATTTTGTGAGCTGGCTCAAGTGGATGATGAGTTATGGATCATTTTGCAAACTTGTGAACTTTTGCCCCTTTTGCATTTCTTGATCCACAAACCATGGAAATGAGTGAACTTTTGATTCAATCTGATCTTTAGGCCTTGGTTTATGCTTGTGTGAAGTTTAGAAGTTCATTTGGCAGCACAATTTGCCTTGGCAAGTGATTTTGCAACTTTGCCCCTTTGGTGGAAAACTTCAAATTTTGTGATTTTAGCCAACTTTGACAAACCATAACTTTTGATCCAAAATGAATTAGGTCATGTTCTTGTACTTTTTGAAAAGGGAATGATCCATTCTACAACTTTCATGACCAAAGTTTTTCCATTTGAAGCATTTTTGAATCAAAAAGCAAGGTTTGAAAAAGTTTCCCAAAATGGCAATTTTCATTAAAAGTCAAACTTCCCAAAAAGTCAACTTTGCAAATGACTTGAAATTCTTCAATTTTGTGAACTTCTAACATCTTCTATGATCAAATAAAGATCATACATAATCAAAATGATGATGAACACCCTTTGGTTGGGTCATTGGGGGCCTCAGATGCCTTGATTTTGCACTGACTTGCTTAGAAAGTCAACTCTTGATCAGATGACTTCCCCATGGAATTTCTTCATGAAAATTGATATGCATGATCCCTATACCATATAGAGACCAATAGAAACAAGAATGAACAAAAAAATTGGAGTTATGGCTTCTGAAACCAAAACCCTAATTCTAGGTCATCTGTGCAGTCAAACCTGGCTCTGCTTCCATGCCATTCTCAGCTCTTGTGATTCTTTGACATTATTGACTTTTAGGGGATATAACATGATGCTTGAACATACATGGACCCCTTTGAAGTGATTGGTGACCTTTGGAGTGGCTCAAGAAGCTCTCAGATTGCTCAGATCACAAACCCTAGATGCAGGTGACTTTGAAACAATGCAGTGAATAAAAAATGTGGTATGAGATGCTATGATTGAACTTATGCATATGGAATGACCACAAGCCATGGTGTGAATGGGTGAGGGCAAATTTGGGGTGTTTACAGCTGCCCCTATTCAAACATGAGTTAGCTGTGCAGGATGTAAGCGACGGCTTATCAGGCAAACAAGATAACTTGTGGTTGAATACCAAAGACAATCCAAAATTTGCACTCACAGAATGAAGAAGAAAAGGGATATAGATTGTAAAGGAAAATAAAGTATAATATAAAGTGCGGGCGACGGAGGACGACCGTCGAGCAGAGGACGACTGCTGGGGGAAGGGCAATGACGGGGACGACCGACATGCAGGGGATATAAGAGATTATGATGGGGACGGCCATCAAGTAAAGCTGTAAGATTCTCTGGGGATTGAAGGTAGAAATGATGAGGTACGGTCATCAAGTTCAAAAAGTAATGCAAACAACGATGGGGACGACCATCGGGCTAAACTGATGAAGGACGATCATCAGGAAAAGGAAAAGGAACCACGACGGGGACGACCATCGGGTTAAAGAATAAATGAAATAATGATGAGGGACGGTCATCAAAAGGTGAAGGACGATCACCTAGCAGGGGATGGCTGCTCTGTTGGGGATAAGATTAGGGACGGTCATCTAAGGTGAAGGACGATCACCTGGCAGGGTACGGCTGCCGAAAGTATCGCGACATAGGACGAATTCCGGATAAAGGTCAACGATGGGGACGGCCATCGGACGAGCATGATGAAGGACGATCATCAAGAGGTGAAGGACGATCACCTAGCAGGGTACGGATGCTCTCAAGGTTTATCATGACATAGGACGAATGTCAGATAAAAAAGATCAACGATAGGGACGGCCATCGGATAAAATGATGAAGGACGATCATCAAAAAGGTGAAGGACGATCACCTAGCAGGGGACGGCTGCCGAATATCACGACACAGGACGAGTGTCAGATAAAAAGGGTCGACGATGGGGACGGCCATCGGACGAGCATGATGAAGGACGATCATCAAGAGGTGAAGGACGATCACCTAGCAGGGTACGGCTGCTCTCTGGGTTTATCATGACATTGGACGAATGTCAGATAAAAAGAAATTACTTTGCTGGCGACCTACTGGGGAATAGTAAACACGGACGAGTGTTTACATCCAAGAAATAAAAGGTATAAGTGTTTTGACGTCGTGTATAGATTAAAGATGCGGACGAGCATCCCTAAGACTACGATACGGACGAGTATCGGGTAGAAACAAATACTGACACGTGTTCAGAGATGATGATACGGACGAGTATCAACTGGTTAACAAAGAACACAGACGAGTGCTGATTCTGAGGGGACTCTTCTGAGGAAAGGTAGACACAGACGAGGGTCTAAATTCAAGAAGACAGGAATGTTTGACACAGTGTATGGATTTAAAGATGCGGACGAGCATCCTTAAGACTATGATACAGACGAGTATCAGGTAGAAACAAACGCTTGACGCATGTTCTGAAATGATGGTACGGACGAGTACCAACTGGTTAACAAAGAACACGGATGAGTGTTGACTCTGCGGGGATTTGAGTGATAAATACAAGATACAAACGAGCATCTGCATATGGGAGTAATGAGTATGAGTGGTGTATAATTGAGTGTTTAAAATGCTGGGGAGAGTGACACGGACGAGTGTCAAGAGGGTTATATACACGTATATACTTTACAAAGTGTTTGAGTAAATATGCTGGGGAAGGTGACACGGACGGATGTCAAGAAAGTTATATATGTATAAGTATCCGTGAGTGCAAAGGGGACGCTTTGGCTTTCTGCTGGGGATATGACACAGACGGGTGCCACAAGGAGTGTATACTGGTGTTTGTGAATGTGAGGCAACTGTTTTAGCTTTAGCTCTCCGCTGGGGAATCTGGGGAGCATTCTGTATATTATTTGATGGATTGTCATTATTCACAAGTGTTTGATTCAGACCATGACCTATGATTATGCAATATGTTTGATTTTTGCCGTAATGCTCCGTATTAGACGGAATGCCACGCTTTGTGGGGTGAATATGATGCGAATGCTATGCTTATGCAAAAGATAACAATCCGGGATTCGGATCCCGTTGCCACGAAGATCTCTGATCGATCCGCTTGAAGTGGACATCCCAGCTGGGGTTGAGATCATTGGTAGATCTGATGAGATGCATCTGCTTGGGGGAATAGGTCACTGATAGACCCATTCTTGGTAATGAGGGACCCAGCTGGGGTTTGTAGAAGCTTTCGTCACTTTGTTGTGATTCCTCCGCGTGCTGCTCTTCCGGGTAGAGGCTGAAGCTCTGTGGGGAGATGGTTCCCTGGCTTCTGTATCTGGCTGAGGAAGAAGAAAGATTGGCATCTCGGCTGGGGAGAAAAAGCAAGTGGCAACTCAGCTGGGGGGAAGCTTTCATGCCCCATGTCGTGTTTTGAATACCTGCAATCCTGCAAAGATAGAAACGTACAAGTAATCCTGAGGTACCCCATACCGGATTCCATCCTGAGAGTTCATACACTCCCGGGAGTAAATATATTTCCTGTAAGCGCGTATTTTTAAAAGCACCTGTATTTATGCAATCGGTATCTTAAAGACATCGGACGTTTTGCAAATGAAAATAAAATGTACGAGACAAGACATGACTGAAAATCTGATTTTATTAATTTGTATGCCCTGAATTGGTAAGATACAGTCAAGGAAACAAATCCCCTAAAACGAGGAGATTGTTATAAATTGAGAAACAAAATGATGGCAATGTTGACGACGCTTTAAAGAGCTTCCTCTTTGCTATGACTCGTATGACATTTGACGCTCTTCTCGTCTTGCTTCCTGAAGAAGGCTGATTCTGAAAGAAGCTTGGTCCTTCCGAAGCTTACCAAGTTGTAAGTGATACAGACGAATTCAGAATGCAGTTGTTCGCTTATTCCCTTATTTTGCATGGATCGCCCTTTCGGGTTTTCAATCCATCGGGATACCCATTTTTTCCTGAGTTGTCCAATGCGGCTTTTCAACTCAGCGGGTGTACATCTTTTGTTTATTTTCCCTTACTTTTGCCCGAGTCTTTTATTCTGTTTTTGACTCGCCGGGATGCCCTATTTTTGCCTGGACTTACATTCTGTTTTTATGTCCAGCGGGTCATTTTTATGCGAAGTATTTTTTAACTGCATCTGAATTTACAGGGGACGGGAAGTCTTCACCATCCATAGTGCTGAGCATCAGTGCTCCGCCAGAGAAAACTTTCTTTACCACGAATGGTCCTTCATAGTTCGGAGTCCACTTGCCCCTGTGGTCTGTATGAGGAGGAAGGATTCTTTTTAGCACAAGATCTCCTACTTGGTACTCTCGGAGCCTGACTTTCTGATCGAAGGCTTTCTTCATTCTTTTCTGATATAACTGCCCGTGGCAGATTGCAGCCAATCTTTTCTCTTCAATCAGGCTCAGTTGTTCGTATCGGGATCGGACCCATTCTGCTTCGTTTAGCTTAATATCCATCAGTATCCGTAGGGAGGGTAATTCAACTTCAACAGGTAGGACTGCTTCCATACCATAAACAAGCTGATACGGTGTTGCCCCAGTGGATGTTCTGATTGACGTGCGGTACCCATGCAAGGCAAACGGTAACATTTCATGCCAGTCTTTGTAGGTGACTACCATCTTCTGCACAATCTTCTTAATATTCTTTATTAGCTGCCTCAACAGCGCCATTCATCTTTGGCCTGTAAGGAGAAGAATTGTGGTGTTGGATCTTGAAGTCCCGGCATAGCTCTGCCATCATTTTGTTGTTCAAGTTGGAACCATTGTCAGTAATGATTCGCTCGGGAACTCCGTATCGACAGATGATATCTCTCTTCAGAAATCGGGCTACCACTTGCCTTGTAACATTGGCATAGGAGGCTGCTTCGACCCACTTGGTGAAATAGTCAATGGCAACCAGGATGAATCTGTGGCCGTTTGAAGCAGTCGGTTCAATCTTGCCAATCATGTCAATGCCCCACATAGCAAAGGGCCAGGGAGAAGACATCACATTCAGAGGATTGGGAGGCACATGCACCTTATCCGCATAAATCTGGCATTTATGGAATTTTCTGGCGTAGGCACAACAGTCAGCATCCATTGTGATCCAGTAATAGTCTGATCTTAACAACTTTTTAGCCATTGCATGTCCTCCAGCATGGGTACCAAAGGACCCTTCGTGCACCTCGTGCATCAACAAGTCCGCCTCTGTTCTATCAACGCACCTGAGGAGTACCATATCAAAGTTTCTTTTGTACAGGGAACCATCAGTATTCAGGAAGAAACTACCAGCTAGCCTTCTTAGAGTCTTCTTATCATTGGAAGATGCCCCAGGTGGGTATGTCTGATCCTCCAAGAAGCACTTAATGTCATAGAACCAAGGCTTATCATCCTTAACAACGTCTGCTGCAAATACATATGCTGGTCTGTCAAGTCTGGACACTGAAATCCGAGGTACAAAGTTGGCAGCTTGAACTTTGATCATGGATGAAATGGTGGCAAGAGCATCTGCAAACTGATTCTCGTCCCGAGGGATATACTCAAGCTTGACCGTTGTAAAGAAAGTTAATAACCTGCTTGTATAATCCCTGTAAGGTACCAGATGATCCTGATGGGTGTACCATTTGCCGTTGGTTTGATTAACTACCAGAGATGAATCTCCGAATACAGTCAATGTTTTGATCCTGAGGTCAATGGCTTCCTCAAGACCCATAATGCAAGCTTCGTATTCAGCTTCGTTGTTAGTGCAGTTAAAGGTGAGTTTTGCCGAGAAAGGCATGTGAACTCCCTTAGGTGTAATGAGTACTGCACCAACACCACGACCATTCATATTAACAGCCCCATCAAACATCATAGTCCACTCTTCTTCCGGGTCAGGCCCTTCAGTGTGAATAGGCTCTTCATGATCCTTTGTTTTTATGAACATGATGTCTTCATCAGGGAAGTCAAATCTCATAGGCTGGTAATCATCAATAGGTTGCTCAGCAAGATAATCAGACAATACACTGCCCTTGATGGCTTTCTGAGATGTGTATTGAATATCGTATTCTGTGAGGATCATTTGCCATCTTGCAACCCGTCCGATTAGTGCTGGCTTCTCAAAAATGTACTTGACTGGGTCCATCTTTGAGATCAATAAAGTAGCGTGAGTCAACATATACTGTCTCAGTCGGCGAGCAGCCCACGCTAAAGCACATCAAGTTTTCTCGAGCAGTGAATAACGTTGTTCACAGTCGGTAAACTTTTTGCTCAGGTAGTAAATTGCATACTCTTTTCGACCAGACTCGTCATGCTGGCCCAGCACACACCCCATTGATTCTTCTAATACCGTCAAGTACATTATTAGAGGTCTTCCTTCAACTGGAGGCATTAGGATTGGAGGTTCTTGCAAGTATTCCTTGATCTTGTCAAAAGCCCTTTGGCAGTCTTCGTTCCACCTGACCGTTTGTTCCTTTCTTAACAACTTGAACAAAGGTTCACAAGTAGCTGTAAGGTGAGATATGAACCGTGAAATGTAGTTCAATCTACCCAGAAACCCCCGAACTTCTTTTTCAGTCTTTGGTGCAGGCATTTCTTGAATGGCTTTGACTTTATCAGGGTCAACTTCAATCCCTTTCTCACTTACAATAAATCCCAGCAGCTTACCGGATCGCACCCCGAATGTGCACTTGTTGGGGTTCAACTTTAGTTGGTACTTTCTCAGACGTTTGAATAGCTTCAACAGATTTACCAGGTGGTCTTCTTCTGTGAGGGACTTGGCAATCATGTCATCCACATAACACTTGATTTCTTTATGGATCATGTCGTGGAATAATGTTACCATAGCCCGTTGATAGGTTGCACCAGCATTCTTCAGCCCGAATGGCATCACCTTATAACAAAACGTGCCCCAGGGTGTGATGAAAGTTGTCTTCTCCATGTCTTCGGGTGACATCTTTATCTGATTGTATCCTGAAAATCCGTCCATGAAGGAGAACACCGAGAACTGAGCCGTATTATCAACCAATACATCAATGTGAGGTAATGGGAAATCATCTTTCGGGCTGGCTCTGTTCAGATCCCGGTAGTAACCACACATTCTCACTTTGCCGTCTTTCTTAGGCACATGTACTATATTAGCAACCCACGGCGGATAGCTAGTTACAGCAAGGAATCCGGCGTCCCACTGCTTTTGTACCTCTTCCTTTATCTTCATTGCCATATCCGGGCGAGTGCAGCGTAGTTTCTGTTTTACTGGCGGGCAGTCCTCTTTTAATGGCAACTTGTGTATGACGATATCGGTGTCCAACCCTGGCATATCCTGGTAAGACCAAGCAAACACATCCGCATACTCCCGAAGCAAATCAATCAGTTGTTCTTTCACTGAGTTTTGTAGGCAGGCCCCGATCTTAACCTCTTTCACGTCTTCATCCGTACCAAGATTAACCGTTTCAATTTCCTCCTGATGAGGAGTGATAACCTTCTCCTCTTGCCTTAACAACCTGGCTAGCTCTTCAGGAAGCTCATAATCTTCTTCAACCCCTTCGTCAGCTTGATTGATTGGATTGTCAAAGTCATACGAAGTCATAGCTGTGCTGTTGTCGGTGCAGTCTGGAAGGCACTCTCTGCAAGGGTTTAAATTGTTCATTTTAGTGATTGATTTTAATCTTGTTTCGAAAAAGGTGAAATGAAGTTTATCATTTTGAGAACATTGCCATTTTAGTTTTGTACAAAAAGAAAAATGAAAAACAGTGAGTGGAAAAGAAAAAGACTCATTTGCAAAAGATGTCCGATATTCATTGATTGATCTGTTTGCACAAAATTACAAGATGGCCCGATTATAAAATGAGTCTTGACATCTTGGGCAAGATGAAAGACTTGATGCATGCTTTAAAATACAGGAAATAATAATTACTCTGCAGGAGTAACTCTTATAATTTCCTGGGAAGACCAGTTAAGGACTTGGCTCCCCGGGATCCTTGGACGTATCCAGCTCTCCAGGTTGAAGTCACTTTCAACCTCGTCTCCCACATTATTGATAGCATTTGGGGCTAGCATTCCCCCACTGATGAACTTGGGAGCTTCAGCAGCCTCTTCTTGCACTTGTCGGGATGGTTTGTAACCCAAACCGAATTTGTCCTTTTTCATCTGAACTTGCAGCAGCTTGCCCCAGCCTTGGGAATTCCCGTCTTCAACAACCTTCGAGCTTGTTTGTATGAGGCTATTGAGATTCTAGACACTTCAACTGTTGCCTCATTGACATTGAGAGCTTCGAAACCCTGACTCATTGTCTCATGGATATCTTCATCCATCTCAATGTACTTATGTGTAGCCAGGTGGCTGACAAAGATGTCCTCCTTGATGGTTGCTGTTGTTGTAGTAATCTCCACTGGAATGATGTTTGCTGATGTTGTAGGAGAGATGTTTGTTGAAGTTGTAGGAGTGGGAACTGTTGAAGTGATTTCTAGAAGCTGATCCATCTGTAAGCTCGGAAGGTTGTTACGGGTCGGATGTTTGTGGATGTGATTGACGGGAAAAACCCTTCTACGATCAATGTTTCCTGAGGTACACAACGAGGTGAGAAACAAACAATAAAACTCCTGTAAAACAAAAGAGATGAGGTTAGCATGCAATGCAGTATGTCTATTTGTTCTTCGAGGGTATCCGGTTTGGTTCTTGGTTTTGACCTTCCATACCCCTTGGAAGAGGTGCAGATGTTGAAAAGAAGAACGGTCAAAACCAAACTAAAGAAGATGTGGATACCCTGTAGAACAGATAGACAAATGTTAAAATGATGCAAAATGATGTATGCAGAATGATATGCAAGGGTTTGTGATCAAGCTGGATCTGATTATCTGTCTTGATATAAGTTCCTGTATGTTCAAGAAATCCAGATGGAGGTTCATAAGTCCAGTAACCAAGGTGGGGGACTCAAATAAAGAGTCACATGTCCAGGGTTAAATCACAAGAACTGTCCAAAGTGGAGTACTCTTAAACAAAATCAGTAACAGGGTATGATGTGGCCAGGGATACCTGCAAACCTGTAAACAGCCCAACCCCCTCACAGGTAGTGTTCTAAAACAAGGATCCTCAGACTTGGATCAGTTATGAGAAGTGTAAACACTTCTAACCCGGAGGTACAGTGTTTACAATAACCATAAAGGATCCTCCTCTAATTCACCTCAGTTTCTGAAGGTCATAATAAAGGTCATCCAGACTTAGCAGGCTTCCCAGATAGCCCTAGCACTACAGGAGATCTGTAGCACAGAGTTCTCAAGAAGAAACCCGTATCTGAACCGTGTTTCATATTCCCGCACCAGACCGAAATGGAATGGGAAAGAACATGAACCACTATAGCCTAGGTGTCACTCAGGTCCCAGGTATAGGACCTTAAACTCTCAATAGAACACCCACCCACCAAAGCAACAAAACCAGATCCAGCCAGAACAGTATGACAGTATGATGTATATAAAGCTGTAAAGAAAGCAATAAATGACTGTACATAAAGCAGTAACTAAAGAAAATATACAAGCACAAATAGCACATAACACCCCAGTAAACACAAATCAAAACAAGCGCTAGGAGGAACCCACAAAAAGAACCAGAAGCCCTGGTTACAGTATAAGGGTCCCCAGCAGAGTCGCCAAGATGTCGCTCCCGATAAATGAGACCGGCTCAGATAAGGGTACAGACGCGAACGGTCGGCGAAGGGATGAAATGAGAACACACAGGAGTGAACTCAAGGGAAAGAAAGAGTCGCCAGCTAGGCATTTTTATCCCGGAGGAAAGGTAATGCTGCATAAACCTAGAAAGATATGGATAAGACGGTTGCGAACCAGAGAGACTGAGAAAGGGGGTTGGTTACAACCTGGGAAGGTATTAGCACCCAGATTGTCCGTCGTACTCGACGGGATCCACGCTTAAAAGATTTGTGTTTTAAAGGGGTAGTGTCAGTGCAATTTGTGTATAAAAGAGCTGGAAAAGGATGTGCAGGTGTCAGTGTAAAAGAAAGTGAGGTGTGACATGTATAGTGTCAGTGTAGAAGAACATGAATAAGGTACTCAAGATCATGAGGTTAAAAGAATGATGCTGGAAAGAGGGGGAATATACAGAGACTTTTGTTCGATAACTGTTAAGTTATGCCTACGTATCCTCTCGTGCAATGAGGAAGTCAGAACACCGTAGTTCGACCCAAAGAGACTGAAAGATGAATTAACTTGTGAACTGCTTACTTGCCTACGCTCAAGTGTATGACCTGTCTGGCTCAGGTGCAAACTGTCTTGCATTAGACGGAAGAAGCAAGTTCTCGGTTGTGAGTGAAGATGATGAGAAAAGAATCCCGGAGGAGACGATCATTGTTTGTTTTTGAGTTTTCAGTCTTTTATTGCTTTTTTGGATTTGTCATAAGTTAATGAGTTTAAGCCTAAACCAATGGATTTAGTAAACTCATCACATCTTCCCTCTGATTAGGGGTAATGAGAATACCTTAAGTGTGAAGTCAGATTCTCACACTTAATCACCATGATGTAGGATTAAGATCATTAACCTACTTGTGATTAATTAGATATTTTTGGTGTTTTTGTTTAGTGTTGAGTGATGAGATTAAGCCATAATCAGGGATTAAACAGACTCATTACACCATCCTAATAGAAGGATAATAAATGAGAATGTTTAGGCTGAGGAAGACTCCTCAACTTAATCCATGATTAGGGATTAACCTCATGACAAAACAAAGCCTTTATTAGATGGATTTTAGTTAATGATGAGATGAAGAAGTGAGTTTTTAGGGTTTGTAAGACAACTTGAGGGGGACTTGTCCATTAACACTAGGGTTAGTCCTTCTTAACCAATTAAGGAAGAATTAGAACCTTAATGCAAGGCCCAAGTTACAAGCTTGATGTCTTGATGATTATTAGGTGAATTGATTAAAGGATTTAAACACATTAAGGGTTTAACACTTAGGATTAAAGTTATACACTCCATCCTAATAGAAAGATGCAGGCATAAGCTTGATCACAAAGCCTTAAAACCTTTAGGGTTTAGTCCCTGATTATGAGATGAGAAGAGAAGACTCAATGAAACACAAAGGTAAAAACTAAGTGGGGGACTAAACAAAACCCTAATCATTGTCATGCTTGGTTGTTCCTAAGGTTTGTGAGGTTTGCAAGAAAGATTTTCAGAGAAACCACCAGGAAGCAGATGAAAGGAGCAAAGAGAAGCAAAGTAACTTGCTTCATTTAAGAAGACAAGTCACTTGAGGAAAGAAAGTAAGGAGAAGAAGAAAGATCAAGCTCAATCTCAAACACAAGTCAAAATGCAACAATGATGCATAAAAGAAATGAAAAGAGATTGTGAGAAGTGAAAGCAAATTCACTTCTCAAAGTAACTTACCACCTGAAAAGTTAGTGAAAGGAATGCAATGCAATGCAAAATGAGATGAAATGACATGATGCAAATCAAAACCAGAAGCATAAGTATGATGCTAATGATGCTATGAGATGATGCTAACATGAATCAAGGCATGAGGATGATCATACAAACATATGGATGCAAGAGAAGCATGCTTAGAACCATGAACATACATGAAAAGTTATGAAATGCAAATGGCATACAACATGGCAAATGCAAGATGCAATGATCAAACATGATTCTAATATGTCCTAATATGTAATATGAATCAAATGAATGCACAAAATGTCATGGCAAGTCATGGTATGCAAGCAAATGGAAGCTGGATGCAAATGAAAGTTCAAATTAGGGTTTATGATCAATGCACCAAACAAAAACCAAAACCAAAAGCAAACATCATGATAAAAAATTGAAAATGCATTCAAGGGAACCCTAAACCTATACAAACTCACTGCCCAAAGGAGGGGTTCTAACTCTTAACCTAGTGAGGGTTATGAATTTCTTAAGATTGCTAGGGTTTTAAGGTACCTTGTCAAGAAAAATGTCAAACAAATTGAAAATGCAAGATCAAACCATGCCAATTTAATCCTATAAACTTCATGATATGCAAGATGCAATGCAAAAAGAATCAAGGTCCAACTCTTAAAGGCTAGGCAGAAATGAATTTTTGAATATTGGATCAAAATAATGCTTTGAAATGAAATTAATTCCATGGAAAATTGTCAAAAGACATCAAGATCAAAAAAGAAATTTGGTTTGAAGGTTGGACAATGTTTCTAAATGATTTTAAATGTTTCATGAATTTTCTTGTGATTTTTAAATACCTAAAAGTATTTTTAATTAATTAATTCTCATTAATCAATTAAAAATAAACTTTTAAATGATTTAAACATAATTTTTAATGCAAAAAATAAAAATAAAAATGTTTTTGGTTTCTGAAAATTAATTGAACCTTTGACAAAAAATTTCAGAATTTTTGAAAATGTTTTACTATTTTTTATAAAATGTATAAAACAAATGAAATAAAATGAAAATATAAATGAATTTAAACTGAAAATGAGAAAGTCAGCGCATCCAAGGGCAAGATTCAAACGAAAAGGGAGGGAATTGACTGGCGTGCGCATCTGGACGGCTCACATTCAAACTTACGTAATTAAGACTAAACCCTAATTAATTAACCCTAATGACTCTCAGATGACCGGAACAGTGTTCCGGTCATCTTCTCCGGCCAATCATTCATGCTATCTCTCTTAATACGCACCCCCAGGCCCTAAAACTCTCCAGAAATGATCCTCTCCCCAACCCCAACAAGAATCAGCCATCAAAATTCATTTATTCATCATCAAATTCATGAATCGAAGCAAAACGGAAAAGAACACAGAAATTTCAGAAGCTCATGAAATGCTCATTTCTCAACTATTTTCAAAACTAAACACATCATGGCAATCAGTGAGGCATGTAGAATCATTCTATAACATAAAATGAGAGTTCTGGAAAAATAAATGCCATGGCTACCTGAGCTTGAGCTTTCGAATCAGGGACTTTCTGGCCAGTTCTTTGCTTCAAATCCACTCCAAAGAACCTCCTAAGAAGCTTGCAATGCTTGGTTGGAGTTTAAATAACCTCTGGAGAGAGTTTGCAGAATCTCAGTTCATGAAATGTGAAAATCGTGTTTTTGATTGTGGAGGTTTTAGGGCAGAATGAGGGCAGGGAAATGATCAGCAAGGTTTATGGAGTTGAATGGTGAAAAAAGTTTGAAGGTTTGATGGCTGAATCAAGAGATTCGAAGGCTTTTGCAAAATGAGAGGATTCTTGAGTATGCTGTGTTCTTGGAGCTTTCAGGCTTGTGTGTGTTATGTGTTTAGTTCCATTTTGTCCACTTATCACAACTAGAGAGGTCAGAGGAGTTGGTGTGGACTGTTGTGATTGGTATGGCTCAAGTTGCAAAAAGTCAAGCTAGTTGTACTTGGAGGTATGGGCAAGTGGCAGGCTGAGATAGGGGCATGGCTATGCGCATCAAGGATCAAGGAGTGTCATGAAATCAGATTTTGTGAGCTGGCTCAAGTGGATGATGAGTTATGGATCATTTTGCAAACTTGTGAACTTTTGCCCCTTTTGCATTTCTTGATCCACAAACCATGGAAATGAGTGAACTTTTGATTCAATCTGATCTTTAGGCCTTGGTTTATGCTTGTGTGAAGTTTAGAAGTTCATTTGGCAGCACAATTTGCCTTGGCAAGTGATTTTGCAACTTTGCCCCTTTGGTGGAAAACTTCAAATTTTGTGATTTTAGCCAACTTTGACAAACCATAACTTTTGATCCAAAATGAATTAGGTCATGTTCTTGTACTTTTTGAAAAGGGAATGATCCATTCTACAACTTTCATGACCAAAGTTTTTCCATTTGAAGCATTTTTGAATCAAAAAGCAAGGTTTGAAAAAGTTTCCCAAAATGGCAATTTTCATTAAAAGTCAAACTTCCCAAAAAATCAACTTTGCAAATGACTTGAAATTCTTCAATTTTGTGAACTTCTAACATCTTCTATGATCAAATAAAGATCATACATAATCAAAATGATGATGAACACCCTTTGGTTGGGTCATTGGGGCCCTCAGATGCCCTGATTTTGCACTGACTTGCTTAGAAAGTCAACTCTTGATCAGATGACTTCCCCATGGAATTTCTTCATGAAAATTGATATGCATGATCCCTATACCATATAGAGACCAATAGAAACAAGAATGACCAAAAAAATTGGAGTTATGGCCTCTGAAACCAAAACCCTAATTCTAGGTCATCTGTGCAGTCAAACCTGGCTCTGCTTCCATGCCATTCTCAGCTCTTGTGATTCTTTGACATTCTTGACTTTGAGGGGGATATAACATGATGCTTGAACATACATGGACCCCTTTGAAGTGATTGGTGACCTTTGGAGTGGCTCAAGAAGCTCTCAGATTGCTCAGATCACAAACCCTAGATGCAGGTGACTTTGAAACAATGCAGTGAATCAAAAATGTGGTATGAGATGCTATGATTGAACTTATGCATATGGAATGACCACAATCCATGGTGTGAATGGGTGAGGGCAAATTTTGGGTGTTTACACATGGCATGTAGTTTATAGGATAAAATTGGTTTGAATTGATCTTCCATTTTCAATTTGTTTTGCATTTTTTGTGATGAGGTACCCCAAAACCCTAGCCAACTTAGGAAATTCATAACTTTCACTAGGTTAAGAGTTAGATCCCCTCCTTTGGGCAGTGAACTTGTATAGGTTTAGGATATCTTTGATTGCATTTTCAATTTTTTATTATGTCATATGCTTCTGATTTTGAATTTTTGCTTTGTGTGTTGATCATAAACCCTAATTTGTGCCTTTCCTTGCATCCATCTCTCATTTGTTCTCATTCAATGACTTGTCATGACATCTTGTGAATCCACATGATTCATAATACATCTTAGGACATATTAGAATCATGTTTGATCATTGCATCTTTCATTTTCCATGTTGTATGTCCATTGCATTTCATAAACATTTCATGAACTTTCATGGTTCAAAGCATGCCTCATTTGCATCCTTATGCTTGTATGATCATTCTCATCTCTTGTCATGTGTTTGCATCATCTCTTAGTATCATTAACATCATGTTCTTGCTTCTGGTTTTGGTTTGCATCATGGCATTGCATCTCATTCTCATTGCATTTCATTTTCTTGTGCTAACATTTTCAGGTGGTAGGTTGTTTGAGAAGTGAATTTGCCTTCACTTCTCACATTCTCTTTTCATCTCTTTCATACTTTCTTTGCTGCATTTTGTATGTGTATTAGAATGATCTTGCTCATTCAGGTTCATCTCTTACTTTCTTCCTTCAAGCAACTTGTCTTCTTAAGTGAAGCAAGTTTTTTTTTGCTTCTCTTTGCTCCTTTCATCTGCTTCCTGCCTGGTGGTTTCTCTGAAGATCTTTCTCTCTTAAGCCTCATTAACCCTAGGAATGACCAAGCATGATAATAATTAGGGTTTGATTAGTCCCCCATTTAGCTTTTACCTTTGTGTCATCTTTGAGTCTTCCCTTCTCATCTCATAATCAGGGACTAAACCCTTAAGGTTTTAAGGCTTTATGATTAAGCTTATGCCTGCATCCTTCTATTAGGATGGAGTGTATAACTTTAATCCTAAGTGTTAAACCCTTAATGTGTTTAAATCCTTTAATCAATTCACCTAAATAATCATCAAGACATCAAGCTTGTAACTTGGGCCTTGCATTAGGGTTCTAATTCTTCCTTAATTGGTTAAGAAGGACTAACCCTAGTGTTAATGGACAAGTCCCCCTCAAGTTGTCTTACCAATCATAAAATCCACTTCTTAATCTTCCCATTAACTAAAATCCACTTTAATAAAGGCTTTGTTTTGTCATGAGGTTAATCCCTAATCATGGATTAAGTTGAGGAGTCTTTCTCAGCTTAAATGTTCTCATCTATTATCCTTCTATTAGGATGGTGTAATGAGTCCATTAAATCCTTGATTATAGCTTAAACTCATTACTTAACACTAAACAAAAACATCAAAAATATCTAAATAATCACAAGTAGGTTAATGATCTTAATCCTACATCATGGTGATTAAGTGTGAAGTGCTTACTTCATACTTAAGGTATTCTCATTACCCCTAATCAGAGGGAAGATGTGATGAGTCTACTAACCCTTTGGTTTAGGCTTAAGCTCATTAACTTATGACAAATCCAAAAGCAATAAAAGACTGAAAACACAAAAACAAACAATAATCGTCTCCTTCGGGATTCTCTTCTCATCATCTTCACTCAAAAACGAGAACTCGCTTCTTCCGTCTAATGCAAGACAGTTTGCACCTGAGCCAGACAGGTCATACACTTGAGCATAGGCAAGTAAGCAGTTCATCAGTCAATTTATCTTTCAGTCTCTTTGAGTCGAACTACGGTGTTCTGACTTCCTCATTGCACGAGAGGATACGTTGGCATAACTTAATAGTTATCGAACAAAAGTCTCTGTATATTCCCCCTCCTTCCATCTTTATTCTTTAAGCCTCATAGTATTGAGCATTTCATTCTTGTTCTCACACTGACACTTCACTTATACACTTCACACTTCTTTTACACTGACACTTGCATTCTTTCCAGCTTTGATACACAAATTGCACTGACACTACCCCTTTTAAACACAAATCTTTTAAGCGTGGATCCCGTCGAGTACGGCGGACAATCTGGGTGCTAATACCTTCCCAGGTTGTAACCAACCCCCTTTCTCAGTCTCTCTGGTTCGCAACCGTCTTATCCATATCTTTCTAGGTCTATGCAGCATTACCTTTCCTTCGAGATAAAAATGCCTAGCTGGCGACTCTTGTCTTTCTGAGTTCACCCTTGTGTGTTCTCTTCCTATTTCGCTGACCGTTCGCGTCTGTACCCCTCTTGGCCCTGTGTCATTTGGTGGGAGTGACAGCTTGGCGACTCTGCTGGGGAGGTGATACTGTAACCAGAGCTTCTGGTTCTTTTTGTGGGTTCCTCCTAGCGCTTGTTTGATTTGTGTTTACTGGGGTGTTATGTGCTAATTGTGTTTATATATTTGCTTTATTTACTGCTTTATGTACAGTTATTTATTGCTTTCTTTACAAGCTTTATACATCATAATGTCATACTGCCATCTTGCTGGATCTGGTTTGTTGTTTTGTTGGGTGGGGTTCTATTGAGAGTTTAAGGTCCTATACCTGGGACCTGAGTGACACCTAGGCTAGAGTGGTTCATGTTCTTTCCCATTCCATTTCGGTCTGGTGCGGGAATATGAAACACGGTTCAGATATGGGTTTCTTCTTGAGAACTCTGTGCTACAGATTTCCTGTAGTGCTAGGGCTATCTGGGAAGCCTGCTAAGTCTGGATGACCTTTATTATGACCTTCAGAAACTGAGGTGAATTAGAGGAAGATCTTTTATGGTTATTGTAAACGCTGTACCTCCGGGTTAGAAGTGTTTACACTTCTCATAACTGATCCAAGTCTGAGGATCCTTGTTTTAGAACATCACCTGTGAGGGGGGTGGGCTGTTTACAGGTTTGCAGGTACCTTTGGCCACATCATACCCTGTTACTTGTTTGATTAAGAGTACCTCATTTTGGACAGTTCTTGTGATTTAAACCCTGGACATGTGACTCTTTATTTGAGTCCCCCACCTTGGTTACTGGATTTCTGAACCTCCATCTGGACTCCTTGAACATACTTGGACTTATATCAAGACAGATAATCAGATCCAGCTTAATCACAAACCCTTGCATATCATTTGCATACTCATCATTTGTATCATTTAACATTTGTTTATTTGTTTTTCAAGGTATCCACATTACATCTGGCTTGGTTTTGACCCCTTCATCTGCAGAGACCTCTGTTTCATAAGTTATCTGTTTCAACTACCTTCACCATCACCAGCACTAGCCTATCAGTGGCTCATCTCCAGTACCAGTCTTGATCTTCATCAGCACTTGTCTTCAGCTCTTCATCTGCACTCATGTCTGCACCCAAAAAGAGCAACATTTCATACCATTTCTTTGAGCCTATGTTGACTGGTGTCAGGCAGGCCCAAGCACTTATCACTCCAGACCACATCCCATTATTCAGAGAGCATTATGGAGGCATCCTTGATATGGTTATGGACCTGGACCCTTCTCAGAGGAGTATGATCCACACCTGCCTATAGTTTTATGACCCTCCTTTGAGATGCTTCACATTCCAGAATTTTCAGCTAGGACCTCTTTTGGAGGAGTTCTCATCATTGATCGGAGTACCTGTCAGGGGTGGTGTCCCCTTCAACCCAGAGATGACTTCTCCCAGCAATGGAGAAGTAGCAAAAGCACTGTACCTAGAGCCTGCTTTGATTGAGCAAAACATGACAACAAAGGCTGGGATCCCTGGTTTGCACTTGGATTTCTTGATCTCTCAGGCCATCCTGAAGGCCTCTTTAGGAGAATGGAGGATAGTTTGTGCATTGTTAGCCCTCAGTATATATGGGGTTATACTATTTGCAGATGAGCCCAAGTTTATTAGCAAGAATTCCATTCATCTTTTCCTTCTGAGGAACCCAACACCCACCTTGCTGGGAGATTTCTATTATTCCATTCATCAGAGGAATGAAAAACAGAGAGGAAAGTTGGTGAGATGCTGTGCTCCTCTATTTCACACTTGGCTGCTCAAACACTTACCTAAGACTGATGCCTTCCTGAATCCTCACCAACAGAAGAATTGGGCTAAGAGACTTATTGCTTTGACTTCAGATGACATCAGATGGTGCACCCAGAGCACCAAAGGCAAATACATTATCACCAGCTGTGGGCAATACCCAAATGTACCTCTGATAGGAGTAAAGGGTTGCATCAACTACAATCCTTTGCTGTTTAAGAGACAACTGGGATATGCATTGGTCCACCCTTCTAAAGTGCAAGATTTAGCTGAGACCCTGTATTGTGAAGTAAAACCTAACCTAGCTGTTGCCAGGCAAGCATCCTGGGCTTGGGACAACATCCAGATAAAGGGGGTGGCTATTCTCGGAAGGTGCAATAATGTTGCCTCAGCCCAGTACTATGATTGGTCCCATGCCAGAGCTCAGATTTCTGGGATGCCCTTCACCATTGAAGATATACCTGGGCCTTCTACAGTGCAGCCAGCAGCCACTGTCAGCCTGGAAGAATTTGAGAAGCTGAAGAAAAGGAATGAGAATCTGTCTCAAGCTCTGAAGAAGACCCTCTGGGAGAGGAGCGATGGTCGTCTGGACATTGAGAGGTTGGAAAAGCTTAGGGTGGAGCATCTGGCCAAGATTGAGAAAGCAGAGGACTACATCAAGAAATCAAGAGCTGGGGAGCAAATATTGAAGAATGCCTGTAAAGAGGCCAAGCTTCAGAAGGCTAGGACTGATCTCTATCTGCAAAAAAGTCAAGCTAGGTGGGTCAGGATCACTGAGGCCCGTACTCAAGAAGATAAGAAAACTCAAGCCAGAATTGAGTAGTTGGAGGCCAATGAAAAGAAACAACAGGAAGCTTTGATGGCAGCCCAGAAGGAGATTTCAGAGTTGAAGCTTAGGGCTGGTTTGAAGAGGTCAAAGGACCAAGACAGGCACAGAGTCATCAGGGACTTATTACTTCCGCATCAGGAATTCCCTTTGCACTAGCATCAATTCATTTACATACTCAAGACGTAACATCCCCAGTATCATGGGGCATCGTGCCGTGCAATTCAACATATGCATACCTAACATAATCCAAGTTTGATATCTTTTAAAGTCCAGCCGCAGACTGGCCAAAGTCCATCCTCAGGGTGGCAAGCTCTTAAAGTCCCATGTAGTGGGCAAAAGTCTCCCGCAGTGAGCAGAAGTCCACCCACAGTGTGGAAAATATCAGAAGTCCACCCGCAGTGTGGTAAATTTCTAAAGTCCACCTGCAGTGTGGCAAATTTCTAAAGTCCAACCGTAGATTGGCAAAAATCCCCCACAATGGGCAAAAGTCTCCCGCAGTGAGCAAAAATCCCCCGCAGATTGGCAAAAGTCCACCCGCAGTGTGGCAAATTTCAAAAGTCTCCCGCAGTGAGCAAAAGTCCCCCGCAGTGGGCAAACGTCTCCCGCAGTGAGCAAAAGTCCACCCGCAGTGTGGAAAAATATCTGAAGTCAACCGCAGATTGGCAAAAGTCCCCCGCAGTGGGAAAAAGTCTCCCGCAGTGAGCAAAAGTCTTCCGCAGTGGGCAAAAGTCCACCCGCAGTGTGGCAAAATATCTTAAGTCCAATCGCAAATTGGCAAAAGTCCCGCTGTGGGAACAAGTCTCCCGCAGTGAGCAAAAGTCCCCCGTAGTGGGCAGAAGTCCATTCACAGTCTGACAAATTTCTAAAGTCCCCCGTAGTGGGAAAAAGTCTCCCGCAGTGGGCAAATGTCCCCTGCAGTGGGCAAAAGTCTCCCGCAGTGAGCAAAAGTCCCCCGCAGTGGGCAGAAGTCCACCCGTAGTGTGGCAAATTTCTAAAGTCCCCCGTGATGGGAAAAAGTCTCCCGTAGCGAGCAAAAGCCTCCCGCAATGAGAAGAAGTCC
Organism: Lathyrus aphaca; assembly: GCA_963966055.1. NCBI lineage: Eukaryota > Viridiplantae > Streptophyta > Magnoliopsida > Fabales > Fabaceae > Lathyrus > Lathyrus aphaca. The sequence goes on along the minus strand of OZ014522.1, from coordinate 504,928,319 downwards.
ACCCGCAGTGTGGCAAATTATTCTTGAAGTCCAACCGCAGATTGGCGAAAGTCCATCCTCAGGGTGGCAAAGTATAGAAAGTCCACCCACGGTGTGGAAAAGTATCTAGAAGTCCAACCGCAGATTGGAAAAAGTGTGTCCTCAGGGTGGCAAAGTATCTTGAAGTTCGACCACAGATTGGCAAAGGTCCACCCGCAGTGTGGCAAGTCAGTAGTCGTCCGACTCCATCCAAAAGACAAGACATCATTAAGGCACTATTGCTCCTATAAAAAGTCCACTTGCGGTGTGGCAGGCCAGTAGTCGTCTGGCATGGTTCAAAAAGACAAACTTTCAAAGTCCACCTGCAGCGTGTCAAGTCAGTGATCTTTTGGCATCACTCAGAAGGCGTTCCTCGTTTACTATTCTTCCCGTCAGAATTATATCCGAGTAGAGTTCATATGGTTGGGTTTATTTCCCTATTCTTCTTCCACATAATGCAAATTTTATGGTTGTTTCTAGTATTCAATCCCTGCATACCTCAAACATCTGAAAGCAACTACTATCATCCATTCAAGTCTACAGTGATTGAATAGGGGCAGTTGTAACACCCCAAAATTTTCCCTCATATTTATTACCATTAACTGGTTTATGTTTGCATTCATATGCATTATCCATTAGGTCATTAACATTCACAGTCATGCATTTCAAACATAGGATCGGTGCCTTCTCAATTAGCGCTTCATACCCTATCCATATCTATCAAATTCTTATGCGCTTGCCACTCGATTAGAGTTTATTTCCCTGATTAAGTGATCTTTAAGGACCTCATTTGTAAAGACTTTTCATTGGCGTATCAGGCTCATTATCAAGGTGAATTAGCATATAATTCATGATTGAGCTTGAGGGCATTCCACCAACTGGGGTCCTTAATGTTAAAGTTCTATTTGTGCTTATTTGATGGAGATATTCACTCAAGCGCGACATTTCCAAGTGATTTACAAAAGGGGAGTGGTTCAGGGATTATTGATTTTGAAATTTTCATGGCAAGAGAACTTTTCAATTTACCCCGCCGAGTTCATGAAGATAAGCAGCTTCCAGGATTTAGGCTATTAAATTGGCATTTTCTTCACCGAAATGCTATTTGTTTATGGATGTATTTTGTGTCGCGCCTGGTTTTATATCGGCTTGTGAGCAGTCTTAAAGTACCATATGGTTATCTGTTATTCCCTGTACATTACAGGATTCATATGATTCATTCTCACATTGAAGAAGAAGATTTACAAGTACCAATTTGGCCAGTATGCTTGGACACACATGGTTGTATTTGGGCAGTCCTCTTTCACCGTGCCAAGCATTTTTGAAGGATTTTCTGGTTTCTTTTTTTGCAACACTTATTGGCATTATTAATATTGCTGCTTATTTCTTTGGTTTCTTTTTGGAAAACCTTGGATTAATGGGAGGGTTATCAGGGCATATGTGTTGCACCCCAAAATTTGCCTTCACCAAGACAATACATTGTGTACTAAGAGGTTCACAAGGTTCACAAGACATCTCATGAGGTTCACAAGATTCACAAAGTTCACAATTAGTCAGAAAGTTTGAAAATTCCCTCAGACAATGCATCCCCCTAAGCAATGCATCTTAAACTAGGGTTTTGACTTTCATCAGGCTAAATGGACTTCCAAGGCTTCAAGTGAGTTTCATAGCATCTTATATGGGTTCAAGAATCCCCATTTCAAGTTTCAAGACTTTCTCAAAAGATTTGCTCAGTCAGATGATCAGATAGGTTAAAATCAGTCAAGGCAGTTAAAAAGTCAAACTGAGGTCAACTGTGGTCAAACCAAAGTCAAACTTCATGATTTTTTGCCAACATCAATTATATTAAGTAAAATTCATCATTTGATCAAGGGTTGATCATGATTCATCAAGGAGATTTCAGATCATCAAGAATCAGGAGTTTCTAAATTAGGGTTTTCATAGGAAAAGTCAACTGAACTTTGACCAGCCATAACTTTCACATGCTTCATCAAATTTTTTCCATCCAAAGCTCATTTTGAAGGAAATTGAATTCTCTACAACTTTGTGTCTCACAAGCCAAGCCCAAAAATTCTTCATTTGGAAGGTATGAGCTAAGACATTATAGGTCCTTTTAAAAGTCAACAAAAAGTCAACAACTTCCAAAGAGCATAACTTGAGAATGAAAAAAGATATGGACATGAGACCAAAGAGGTTGGTTAGAGGACTCTCTAAGCTTTCTAAAATGTCCAAGAACACCTTCATATCATTAAAATTGAAGGACTTGTGCCCTTGCAAAGTTGGGAAATTTTGAGAGGTTTATGAAGCAAATGGGGTCTTAAAACCATAATTCACCAAATGGGCTTGTTTTTTTATGATCCAAACACTTCCATGACATCATGCACGAATTAAAATTTATTTATTCATAATTTTTTTCATTTTATTTTATTTATTATGATTTTTTATGTTAAAAATCATTTTAAATTAAAATAAAATATAAAAGGATGGATATTTGATTTGATTTTGGTTCTAGAAGGTCTTAATATTCATTTAAAAGTGATTGGTACCATATAATTTCAGATCATACAAATATAGCAAGGTAAGATCAAATAAATTCAATTTTTAAAGACAAATCTTTTTCAATCTCCATAGGTCCAAAAGTCCAAAGGAGTGATCTATTTTTTGACCTAATTCTGATGTATCATATATATACAACATTAAGCAATGCATTGGACATGAATTTGCAGCCCCAAACAACACATTCAAACTTCAAAAATTCATCCAAAAAGCTTGATTCGGATTCCTTGCTAGAGGTCATTCCAAAGCATTTTGAAGGTTGAAATAAGTTCCCTGAACATCATTGAGTGTAACTTGATCATCACATTGCTCCATAACATCACATATTGACAAACCCGATCCAAACTTTCTTCATATTTTTTGATTTTTCGTTATTGATCATTCACACATTATTAATGAGTTTTGTTTACTGATTTGTGTTCAGTGAAGGTTTGTGATGAATTCTGGGTGATTGGATTGAAGAAACCATGGCTGAATCGTAGGATGCCATTTTAGGGTTCATAACCTTCAAATTAGGGTTTCACGATTAAGTGAATATAAATGAATTTTAAAACCGTAAATCAATTGCAAATGATGTTTGGATTATACTCATGTGATTAATTTAACGAAACTGTACGTAAATGATAGGGTATGGGTTTCGTAGGGTTTCCTGCAGGTTGAATATTCGCATGAAAAGTGGCAACAAGATTCGCAGGTAATTTCGCAAGTCAGGAGGTTGAAGAAGAAGTAGCTTGGCGCGAAAATCTGAATTCAAAATTTGGACTGTTTTTATAATAAGTATTTTTTTATTCTATTATCAATTAGAGCGCGTAGCTCAGCTGGTTTTGGAGAAGCGCCTTTGAAGCCAATGACCAGGGTTCGATCCCTAGGTTATCCTTTTTGTTCAAAATTCCTTTTGTTTTAATAGGTTTTCTATATTATGACTAAGACTCATCCTATGGACACGCTGCGCACGCAGCTCAGTTGGTTGGCTAGTGCTGGTGGAAGCTGGGAGACCTGGGTTCGACCCCAGGCTCCAACAGGTAAGTTTTTACCTCTCTTTTTTTATTTATTTCATTATTTTTATGTTTTAATATAATTAAAGTTATTAATATTATTTAAACTTTTCTCTAATATGTAAAAATCAATGATTTTATTTATAAAAAAATATTGATAATTCAAATTTTATGTTTCTAAAATATTTTGTGAATAAACATTAATTTTTTTATTTATGTATTTATATTGTTGTAATTAATATTTTTAAATATATAAATCCTAATTTTCTTTTCTTAAATATGTAAACCCTATTTTTTTTAATAAATTTCTAACCCTAATCTCTAATTCTAATCTCTAACCCTAATTTTTTATTTAATTTTAAATATTAAACTTAATTAATTTTTCTAATATCTAATTAAATAATTAATCTTGTTTTTTGTAAATAATTATATTGTTTATTATTACTATTATAATTACTTTCTTTTCTCTTAAAAAATTCTTCAAAAATTATTTGTTTAACTTAAAAATATTCTTTTAAATTCTATATATTTTTGTATATTTGTGTTAACCTCTTCCTCTTATGATTATTTTTTATTGCTAACCCATTCTAATTATATTTTATTTATTACATATTTATTATTAATTATTTCTATTATAATGTAATTGCGAAAGCCTTGTAATAGTCGTAGTTTATTATTGTTCTATTGTTTATAAATGTTTTTGCCATGGTTAGTAACTATAGGGAGTGATAACATGTTTGTAAATTAAAATTAATTTAGAATAACTAATTTAATAAGATAAATATATGAATATGGACACTCACACACGTAAGTCGATCTTTGATCGCCATCTCTCACTTTCTAAGGTTATCCCTCATGTTGCCTAACTATAAGGTCAAGTAAGGTGTCTTAAAGCAAAGTCCCTTTTCATAAAATATCATCAAGTCCCTTTAAGATTATAAGATCAAGTCCCTTCAATGTTGCCTACGGTAAATGATCTTGTCCCTTCGAATAAAAGATGATAAGTCCCTATGAATTGCTAAAGACACCTTGCAGTTGCCTAAAATTCAGATGTCCCTTCACATGTCCCTTATTACATCCAAGGTAATGACTACCTATTCCTTAATAATAGGGATAGTTTTACCATGGAAAGAACATATAAGAACAATAAAGATTTAATATAGGGTAGGTTCCTCTTAAGTACTTGCTCACCTTTTCAAAAATACTCTTTTACACTTCACATTTCAAACAAATTTTCAAAACAAAGTCTTTATATACATCCATACAAGGATCATTATAATGTACTTAGAAAATTTTAATCACAACACACTACACTTTTCAAAACAATTTAAAGTGAGCTAAGTAACTAAGAGCCCATGGATAACCATGAATATAAAGGGTGCTAACACCTTCCCTTTGTATAACCTACCCCCCGAACTCAAAATCTTTTTAAGGTCTTTCCTGTTCTTTTATGCCTTTCCTTTTGGATAAAATAAAAGTCGGTGGCGACTCTTGCTATCCGCAACATAACTAAAGTCAGTTCTCCCACCGTGTTACAGAACTGGCGACTCTGCTGGGGAATTAATAAAAGAGGGGTACCCTTAGGAATTAGATCACTTTAAAATTGTTTGCCTTGTTTGCTTTATACTATCTGTTGGGTGCTCTTATGTGTGAAAGATCCTAACCCGGATCTAGTGTACCTTAGGTAAATGGCAATAGACCAAGGAAACTGTACGGCGTATACCGATATGGTTGATCTGGTGGCCATAATTAGTGTGACTTCTTGGTTGGTGCTTATGTTCCTTAAGCAAGTTGAGGATAATATGAGGCTGCCATATGTTGTCAATACACTAACTGACTTTTAGAACCCTAGTCATCCTATCTTGGCCTTTTAGAAAGTAGTGAGATAACCAACTTTGGTGAAGACTGAAGTTGGTTGATACTCGATACTACGCTCATTGAGATTCTAAACTTGGAGGGTTTTGGTTGGCAAGTAAGTTGCCTACTGAACAACCACCCTTGTGAAGGATCAATGATATTGAGATCCCTTAGAACCTGGTTACTTTATAGGACAGGATGAACCAACTAAACTTCAGGGGAGGGTACTTACCTTTAAACCTCATGCTAGCCTTCAAACCTAGGGCTATTGTGTGACTTCTTTGTGTGTGCCACATGTTTGTGATTGAGCATAACATCATCATCATGCATCATAAGCATAGCATTTTCACTAACCATTTCAAGGACCAAAGGATTTATCTTTGTTCTTTGTTGCAGGTCATGGCTTCTGCTCGTAGGAATACTATTCGGATCAACTTTGTAGGAATACCTTCTAAGCTTAAATAATTGGTCTCTCAAGTTTCTGAAGACTCCCAGTTCATCAAGAGGCATGGTCACCTACTGGATCTAGTCACTTCAGGGTTCAATGAAGACATGATGAGTGTCCTATTTCAGTTCTTTGATCCTAAACATCATTGCTTCACATTCCCCGATTATCAGCTGGTTCCTACAATGGAAGAGTTCTCCAAACTTCTGGGTATACCTATCCTTGATTAGAGACCCTTCACAGGCTTAGAGAAGGAGCTTAAACCTGAAGTCATTGCTGCAACCCTACATCTGAAGAAGTCAGACATTGTCCTAGAAACAAGGAGTGGAGTCAAGGGTATTCTTGCTAAAGTATTGATTGAGAAAGCTCAAGTGTTCCTGAAGGCTATGAGTTATGATGCTTTTGAGGAGATCTTAGCCCTATTGATTTATGGCTTAGTGTTGTTCCCCAATCCAGACCAGTTCATAGACGTACACGCCATCAACATATTTCTGACTCATAATCCAGTGCCTACATTACTTGGAGACATCTTACACTCTCTTCATACCCGTACTATGAAGGCACGAGGAACTCTGATGTGTTGCATACCTCTACTGTCCAGGTGGTTTATTTCTCACCTTCCTCGATCAGTGATGAAGAATGAACAAGGGTTCAGGTGGTCCAAAAGGATTATGTCACTTTCACATTCAGATATTCATTGGTGCTCTAGATCTATGGAGAATGTTACTATCATTGACCATTGTGGGGAGTTCCCTAATGTGCCACTTCTTGGCATAAGAGGGGGCATTACCTACAATCCTTCCTTAGCTCTACGTCAGTTTGGTTATGCTCGGAGTGATGGTCCTCATGACATGCTTATTCAGGGTATTGTGTTCGACTACGACAACGATCTGCAAGTTTATCGTCAAAGGTTTATACGAGCATGGGGTAAAGTGAACAAGGTTGACAGCAAGAATCTGGAACCCAAGTACACTATTCCTATGGAACCTTATCGCAGATGGGTACGATCTCGTGCTCAGACTCTTATGATGCCATATCCTGCTATCCTGCCAGTTACAATGGAGCCTGTTGCTGAAGGAGATACTTCTTATATCATTCTTCATCCAGACATACCCACTGACATGGAGGATTTACAAAGGTCCTGGATCCAGTTGAAGGAGCAAAGAGATACTTTTGAGACTCATTACAAAGCAAGTCAAGAAAGAATCCTGTAGCTAACAAAACAACTTCACGAGGAGCGGAATCTCAACTCATACCTCAACACAAAGAGGAAACGTCCATGGGAGACTTAAAACCCCATTTTTTTGTATTCATTTCATTTTTATTGTAAGCCCAAGGGGCAAACAAGTTTATTACTAATAAAAGTTTACCTTTTTGATTGTTTAAACAAATTTAAATCCTGCGGTCCTTGAAAACATTGCATACGCATTTACATACCATATCACTGCATTACAGGTTTCTTATGTACAGGTATCTTATCTTCTCGCTGTTTATTTCAGCAGAAATGGCTCTTGAATAGACTGTCAAAGATCTCCAGGCTCAGAATGCACAATTCCAAGAGTTGATTCTGAACTTGTCCAAGGGGCAAGATGAGCTGAAGACACTGCTGGCTAAGAAGAATAAGAAGACTAGAAAATCAGGAGGCTTTATTAATCTTGGAAGAAGATTCAAAGGTTCTATCAAGACCAAGGAGCATGTTGAGGATTCTGAGTCTGAAAATTCTGAGAAAGAGGGAGGTAGTCTCCATGATACTGTGGGAGATTCTGATTCTGAAGCAAACTATTATCATGATCCTAATGAAGATAAGTACAAGATGCTGGTAGATAGAATGAATGCCATGGAGCTACAAAAATCTTCTGGGCTGGATTTTGAAGATCTGAGTTTAGTATCTGGAGTGGTTATACCTATTGGTTTCAAGGTTCCTGCTTTTGAGGTGTATGTCGGTGTCTCATATCCCAAGCTGCATTTAAGATCCTATGTCCGGAGGATTCAACCATATACTACTGATAAGAAGTTATGGATTCATTTCTTCCAAGAGAGCTTATCTGGAGCTCAATTGGAATGGTATTACCAATTGGAGAGTGTTAATATTCGTGATTGGAATGATCTTGCTGAAGCCTTCTATAGGCAATACCAATACAATGCTGATTTAGAACCTACTCGCATGCAGCTCCAAAGCATGTCAATGGGTGCTAAGGAGAATTTCAAGGAGTATGCCTAGAAATGGAGAGATCTGGCTGGCAGAGTTCAACCTCCTCTAACTGACAGGGAGCTAGTGGATATGTTTATGAGTACGCTGAATGGTCCTTTCTATAGTCACCTCATTGGAAGCTCATCATCTGGTTTCACCGAGCTGATAATGACTGGAGAACGTGTGGAGAGTGGTATAAGAAGTGTTAAGATACATGTGGGTGCCTCTTCATCAAGCACTGCTAAGAAGCCCCCTAGTGGAAAGAAGGAGTCTAATGCTGTGTATGGTCAACCTAATCGTAACAGAAGTCACCAATCTGTAGGAGCAGTTCACATTTCCAATCCTACTCCTGCAACACTAGAACTACCACAAAACAATCTACAGAAGCCTAGAAGACAGTTCACCAAGATCAACATGTCACTGGCCCAAGCCTTGCAACACATGTTGAAAAGGGAACTCATTACTTTGAAGGACCCTCCTCAGAATCCTAATACTTTCTCTCCTCGATACAACCCTAATGCACGATGTGCCTATCATTCTAATTGTCCGGGACATGATACCAACAACTGCTGGATATTAAAAAACAAGATTCAAGATATGATTGAAGCTGGAGAGATTGAATTTGACCCTCCTGGGACTCCAAATGTGATTACTGTTCCCATGCCCAATCATGAGAAGACTGTTAATGCTGTTGATGAAGTTTCATATGTTTCCTCAGTAGCAGATGTGACTACTCCCCTATCTGTTATTAAGAAGAAGCTGGTGCAGGCTGGATTCTTTCCAGGTTGCAATGAAGACTGTTTTTATTGTGCTTACAAGCCTGATAGCTGCTGGAAGTTGAAAGATGGTATTCAACGCCTCATGGACAATTACACTATATTGTTTGAGAGGACACCTTCCGTGGAAAGTATGGTTGAACATCTAACTCGTGGTACGAAGGTTGAAGATGTGGATATGGTTGATAAAGTGCCAGTGAAGATTACCTCCAAAGGCCCTGTCAAGATCACTTCCAAGGGACCTATCAAGATTATTGTTGAAGGTCTGGTGAAGACTGTTACTGAAGCTAGAGTGGTTCCCATGATTATTACCACTCCTAGCCCTATTCCGTATACTTCTGATAAAGCTATACCCTGGAATTACGGTTCCGATGTTTACATTCATGGTGTTAAGCAGGAACCTTTAGCTGATACTACTGATGATAACCTTGATGTTGATAATATTGTTGGATCTAGTAAGAGCACCAGAAGTGGAAGAGTTTTCTCTCCTCCGGCTACTTCAAAAAATACAGTTACTCCAACTACTACCTCCACTGCTGAGCCAAATGCTGATGCTCGGGGCAAAGGTCCTGTGGTTGAACCTGTGCAAGCTGAGACACCGACTGCTGAGAATCTTTCTAAACAGATGGAAGAAGTGCTGAATATCATTCGTAAGAGTGATTATGATATTGTTGACCAATTGGGGCATACTCCCTCCAAAATTTCCATGTTGTCTTTGTTGCTTTGTTCTGAGGCTCATGCTAAAGCCTTGATCAAGTTTTTGAAGACTGCCCATGTGCCGAATGAGATTTCTGTGGATCAATTCGAGAATTGTGTTGCACATCTGACTTATGATAATGGGTTAGGCTTTTCTGATGCTGACTTGACTCCTGCCAAGAGAAACCATAACAGAGCTTTGCATATCTCCATTGAATGTAGGGGCACTACCTTGTCTCATGTGTTGATAGACAATGGCTCTTCATTGAATGTACTTCCCAAAGAGGTTCTGAATAAGCTCAGTCCTGAAGATGCTGTGTTAAGACCAAGTAATATAGTGGTGAGGGCCTTTGATGGTTAAAGAAGGGTGGTGCATGGAGAAATAGATCTCCCGATCAAAGTAGGCTCTCAAGTTTTCAATTCTACCTTCTATGTAATGGATATTCGTCCTGCGTACTCCTGTTTTCTTGTGCGCCCCTGGATCCACGGGGTAGGTGTTGTGACCTCCACTCTACATCAGAAGATGAGATATCCAGTGAAGGGAAAGATCGTCACTGTTTATGGGGAGGAAGAATATATGGTCAGTCATGTGAATACATTTAAGTATGTTGAAATGGAAGGTGAATATGTTGAGACTCCTTGCTAGACATTTGAAGTAGTTCCTTGGGTCGTTCCTGCTACCGAAGCTCCTCCTGTTGTTAAAAGAGTTCCTGTAGTTACCAGAGTACCTCCTATAATGGCCTCCCTCAAAGATGCCAGAGTTGTGGTTGAAGAAGGTGGTTGTACTATTTGGGGTCAGCTTCCTGACAATCCTTACAAGTCTGACAAGTTTGGTTTGGGTTTCACTATAGAGTCCCAGAAGGCTGTTCGTCGTGCTCGTGCTATTTGTATCACCAATCAAGGAATCATGAAAGATCAAATCAATGTTGTGGGTGACTATAATGAAGACTACAACCTGGATGATTGGATCTTTCATACTGTGAGTGATGGGCTCAACAATTGGAAGACCAAAGACGTTATTCCTATCTCCTTTAGTCAGGAGTAAATACTATTACTGTGTTGTTATTTTTAAGTTTGTAATTTTGAACAATTAGACTTTTAAGCCTTGTGCCTTACCCGGGGCACAATGGTATGCTTGTTTCGGGATATCATTTCATTTGCATACTTCATTCAATAAAAATCAATGGACGTTTCGTTTTCGTAAATATTGTGCTCCTTGTCTTTCTTTAATTTTTATTTTTGTTTATCAGCTATGTGTTCTTACACACACCCACATCACTAAAATGCAGATCCTCATCCACTCTGGATCCTGTTGATAACAGTTCTACTATTGTCAATTATAATTTCGAGAATCCGATCTATCAAGCTGAAGATGGAAAGGAGGAAGATTGTGAAATACATGTAGAGCTTGCTAGGTTGTTACAACAAGAAGAGAAAGCTATACAGCCACATGAAGAGCCAATCGAAGTTGTGAATCTGGGAACTAAAGAGAACAGGAAAGAGGTCAAGATAGGGGCTGAATTAGAGGATGATGTTAAGAGCCGACTAATTCAGATGTTACGTGATTATGTGGAAATCTTTGCTTGGTCCTATGAGGATATGCCAGGATTGGATAAAATATTGTGGTTCATCGTTTACCAGTAAAAGAAGATTGTCGTCCAAAGAAACAGAAGGTTCGTCGCATGCGTCCTGAAATGTCAGAAAAGATTAAATCAGAGGTGATGAAACAGTTTGATGCAGGGTTTTTAGCTGTGACTTCTTATCCTCAGTGGGTTGAAAATGTGGTACCAGTACCTAAGAAAGATGGTAAGGTACGTATGTGTGTAGATTATAGGGATTTGAACAAGGCCAACCCCAAAGATGACTTTCCACTTCCTCATATTGATGTTCTGGTAGACAACACTGCTCAACATAAGGTATTCTCCTTCATGGATGGTTTCTCTGGTTACAATCAAATCAAGATGGCACCTGAAGATATGGAGAAGACTACGTTTGTTACACAGTGGGGCACCTTTTGTTATAAAGTAACGCCATTTGGTTTGAAGAACGTCGGGGAAACGTATCAGCGTGCTATGGTGGCTTTGTTTCACGATATGATTCATCATGAGATAGAGGTATATGTGGATGATATGATAGCCAGGTCCCAGAATGAAGAACAACACCTTGATCATCTGCATAAGCTGTTTGAAAGGTTGAAGAAATACAAGCTCAGATTGAACCCAAATAAGTGTACTTTTGGAGTTAGGTCTGGTAAACTCCTGGGTTTCATTGTCAGTGGAAAATGTATTGAAGTGGATCCTGCAAAAGTGAAAGCTATACAAGAAATGCCAGCTCCCCGTACTGAAAAGGAAGTTAGAGGTTTCTTGGGACGACTAAATTACATTGCAAGATTTATTTCCCAGTTAACCGCTACCTGTGAGCCAATCTTCAAGTTGTTGAAGAAAGATCAGGTAATGGAATGGAATGATGAGTGCCAGACAACCTTTGATGAAATCAAGAGATATCTTCTAGAACCTCCAATTTTGATGCCACCAGTTGATGGAAGACCCTTGATTATGTACTTAACAATATTAGACAACTCAATGGGGTGTGTATTGGGACAACATGACGAGTCTGGTCGAAAAGAGCAGGCAATATACTACTGATCAATGATCTTTAGTTGTAATTTTCAAGCCGTTTTCGTTGTCCTTTGCGTATAATTTCGTTTGCTTGAAGTATTTCGTTCATGTTTTCGTCGTAGTTTTCTTAATGTAGCATGCAAGTTTAGTTTTAGTCTTTTTATCTATTTTTATCGTTGGTATGTGTTATGTGGTTGTTTTGTGATGTGTTTTCAGGTTAACATCTAATCGGTTGTTCGAAGCTCTCGAAAAGATGATCCGAGTGTGAAAAATAACAGCAAAATAGGATATCAGAAGCACAACACAGGTGCCAGTGTTGTACAACACGGTCCGTGTTGTGAAGGCCTTTTGAAGAGGGAGTCAATGGAAGAAAAGGAGGAAACCAGTGTTATGACACGGGTGCCCGTGTTGTACAACACGGCCCGTGTCATGGCATCTGAAGAAAAGGATTTTTTGAGAAGACTCAGAGGCACAACACGGGTGCCCGTGTTGCACAACACGGCCCGTGTTGTGAAAACCAGAAAAAACCTGATATTTTTTATTCTGCTGCGTTATTTTCAGAGGGCATTCTGGACATTTCACGGTGTTTTAGAAGACTGATATATATTAGATGATTAAGACTGAAATAGAGGACTTTTTGGATTTGGGGATTTTGGGATTGAACGATAACAGGAGAAGAAGGATTGATCAAGAGCGGAAGCGATTGACGATCCAACCGATTCTACGTTAATTGTAATGTCTCTATATTATTGCTCAGTTTTTATTTTTGTTATGAACATGAGTGGCTAAACCCCCCAATGCCAGGGGGGTGTCCCTGATTTGCTTTATGTAATGACAATTTGAATTCTTAATTTTGAGATTGTGCGTTTAAATCTGTTTCTTTATTTTATGCAACGTGCTTAATGCTTTATCTTTGTTGGAAAATTGGATAATTGATCGTAGTTAGGATTTGGTCTGACCAACCATCCTAAATTTGTTGCATAATTTTTATCACGGTAAATATTACTGAGGAATTGGAATATTCTGTGAAAACCATTTTTATGTCAGAATTATTGCTTGATATTCTTCCTTGCCCATTGAGGAATCAAGGTCGAGGAAGAATACCAAAGGTTTTTCTCTAAAGGAATTTTGGAAAAAAATTATTGAACATAGGAAAGATACTTTTTGAAGTATGTCATTGTAAAATTGAGAAATTATTAAGTCATTGCATTGCAAATTATACACCGTCCCTGGCATTATTCTCATATTTGTGCAATCTCTGTTTTCGTTTTCGTTTTAGTAACTTTAATTCTTTTTCATCTAAAAACAAACTATCAACCAAAACTTTTGCCCAATTGAAATCAATTCATTAAAACTTATTTCGGTACGCAGTCCTTGAGATCGATATTTGGGATAACTCCCTTCTATTACTACATCGGTAAAAATAGTACACTTGTGTTGCACCCCAAAATTTGCCCTCACAAAACAAAACTTTGTGTGCTAAGAAGGTTCACAAGGTTCACAAGACCTTTCATGAGGCTCATGAAGTTTACAAGACACTTTATGAGGTTCACAAGGTTCACAATGCATACAAGACCCTTCAGGAGGTTCATGAAGTCTACAAGACACTTTATGAGGTTCACAAGGTTCACAAGACCTTCCATGAGGGTCACAAGGTTCACAAAACATTTTATGATGGTTCACAAGGTTCACAAAATTCACAAATGGTCAGAAGATTTGACAACTCCCTCAGACAATGCACCTCCTAAGCAGTGCATCCAAAACTAGGGTTTTGACTTTAATCAGGCTAAATAGGATTTCCAAGACTTCAAGTGAGCTTCATAACACCTTATATGTGTTTAAGAACCCCCATGACAAGTTTCAAGACTTTTCTCAAAGGTTTGCTCAGTCAGATGATCATATAAGTCAAAATCAGTCAAAGCAGTTAAAAAGTCAAACTGAGGTCAACTGTGGTCAAACCAAAGTCAAACTTCATGATTTTTTGTCAACATCAATTATATGAAGTAAAGCTCATCATTTGATCAAGGTTTGATCATGATTCATCAAGGAGATTTCAGATCATCAAGAATCAGAGGTTTCTAAATTAGGGTTTCCTCAGTAAAAGTCATCTGAACTTTGACCAGCCATAACTTTCACATGCTTCATCACCAAGTCTCCATCCAAAGCTCATTTTGAAGGAAATTGAATTCTCTACAACTTTGTGTCTCACAAGCCAAGCCCAAAAATGCTTCATTTGGAAGGTATGAGCTAAGACATTATAGGTCCTTTTAAAAGTCAACAAAAAGTCAACAACTTCAAAAGGGCATAACTTGAGAATGGTAAGTGATATGGAAATGAAACCAGTGGGGTTGGTTATAGGACTCTTCAAGCTTTCCAAAATGTCCAATAACACCCTCATAGCATTAAAATTGAAGGATGTGTGCCCTTGCAAAGTTGGGAAATTTTAGGGAAGTTTATGAAGCAAATGGAGGTTTAAAACCAAATTTTGCTAAGTGGGCTAAACTTTTAATGACCCAAAGCAATCCATGACATCATGCACGAAAATTCTTTGATATTTTCATAATTTTTATTTTATTTAATTAATTTATTATGATTTTTTATACTAAAAATCATTTTAAATTTAAATAAAATATTAAATGTGAAGATTTAAAATTATTTTTGATTCTAGAAGGTCATGAATTCAATATGGATCAAATTGATACAAAGATAATGTTGATTGGCTTGAAATAGAAGGTGTTCATACAAGAATATTTGAATTTTAAAGCCTTATCGTTTTCAATCTTTTTGGATCAAATCTTTCAAACAATGACCAAGTTTTCTGACCTAAATTCATCACTCTATAAGTACATGACATAACCCTACTCATTGGACACGAAATTCAGCTTCCCAAGAGTAAGTTTGCATTTTCAAAAACCTCTCCAAAACTCAAATTCGGTTTCCCTTCTACAAGACATTTGAAGGTATTCTAAAGACATAGCAATGATCCTTGGACATCTTTGAATCGAAACCAATCACTACATTGCATCATAGCATGATATATTAAGAAATCCGAACCGTTTTTGTTCACTTTCGATTTTTTCTTGTTCTTGCATTTTCATGTAATATTAATCAAGTTTGACTATTGGTTTGTGTTTAGATAAGTGCAAGGATGAATTCTGGGCAATTGAATTGATGATTTAGTGGCTGAATCGTGAAACACCATTCTTAGGGTTTCGGCCAAGGTTTAGGGTTTCCTGATTTATGGAACATAAATGGATTCTAAAACCATAGAACGATTCGAATGAACCTCTGGATCATATTTATAGGTTTAATTTTATGAAATTTTATGGTTTTGTTGATCATTGGATTTCGTAGGTTTTGCTGCAACTTAAATTTCGCAGGAAATGTTGTAGGAAAATTCGCAGCAAAAGTTGCAGGGCTTGAGGAAGAAGATGATCTTCTGCGCGCGTGTTTCATAATTCAAAAATTTGTTTAAAAATATTATGCATTGTTTCTGTTTTATTTCACAAGCATGGTGCTTGTCCCAGTGGTAAAGGGTGCGCGTATAATGCTTATAGGCAGGGGTTCGAATCCTGGCTTCACCACCTTTTTCTTATTTTTTCCAGATAATTAGCAACCTTAATATATTATATATTATAGTCATCACATTAACAGGTGCGCTCTCCCAGCTGGAATGGTTAACGTGTTTGTGTGATGTTTGAAGGTCCTGGGTTCGATCCCCCCAGGCCTTTTGGTTTTGTTTATTTTTCATGATTTTTCAGGAACAATGCACAAAAGCAACTTCTCTCCCTTCCTTAGCATCAGGCGCGCGCCTGGCCTGGTGGTGTTGCTGTTGGTCTTGAGATTTCAAAGCCTAGGGCCTGGGTTCAAATCCCAGCCCCAGGTAAGTTTTTTAATTTTGTTTTATTTATTTTATTAATTGTTTATTAGTGAATATTATTTATATGATTAATATGTAAATACTATATGTTATGAATAATAATAATATTTTCTAAAATTATTTTCTTTTTATTAATATGTATATATATAATTTATTTGTATAATTAGATTAATATTTAATATTTAACATTTTTGCATATAAAACCTAATTTATTTTTATAAACCCTAAAAAAACATATTTTTCTCAAACCCTAATTTTTCTTCTTCTATTTATTTAATACTATTATTTGTATATATTATATTCATAACTTCATTAAAATTCTTAATTTAATTTTTATTAATGTATAAATTATTTATAATTTAAATTTTTGTATATAAATATGTTTAAAAATTAAAATTAAAATTCTTAATTTATTTTTATAATATGTAAATATGACATAAATTGTTTATTTTTAATTTTGTATGTAAATAATTTTTTATAGTTAAAAGTTGTAATTTTAATTTTATAATTATAATATGTTCATAATTAATTTAATTTTATAATGTGCATATAATTTTAAATTTTATAATAATTGTTCATATTTTCTTATTAACCTTAAAAATTGTTTATTATAATACTCTTGTTTATATCATTATTATTATTAATTATATTCTTATGATATTTATTTGTTACTAACCTCATTTATCTTTAAATTGTTATTATTATTATTTTCACTAACCCAATTATTATTATTATTATTATTTTGCTTATTTATTTAAATTGCTTTTATTATTATTATGTAATTGCTCCTTGGTGTAATATTTATTTATAATGTTTATTATTTATATTTTATGCTATGGTTAGTAAATAGGGAGTGTAACATGTATGTTTATTTAAAATTAATTTAGATCACTTAATTTGAAAGATAAATATTAAATTGTACACTCACACACGTAAGTCGATCTTTGATCGCCATCTCACTTCCTTAGGGATACCTCTCATGTTGCCTAAAACAAAAGGTCAAGTAGGGTGTATAAAGCAAAAGTCCCTCAAAATAAAGTCATCTAGTCCCTTAACAGATAAAAGATCAGGTCCCTTCGAATGTTGCCTTCATAATGATCTTGTCCCTTTCGAATAAAGATGATAGTCCCTCCAAAATTGTTTATACACCCCACAGTTGCCTAAATAACAGATGTCCCTTACTTGTCCCATCACATCTAAAGTAATGACTACCTATTCCTTAATAATAGGGATAGTCTTACCATTTAAAGGATTCAAGAACAGAAAAGACTTAAAACTTAGGGTAGGTTCCTCTTAGATACTTGCTCACTCTTCAAAACTTTTTCAAACACTTCACAATTTCAAACAAAAATTTTCAAAACAAAGGTTTATACGCATCCGTACATGGGTCATTATAAACACTTAAGAAAATTTCTATTCACACACTTCACATTTTCAAAAACATTTTAAAGTGAGCTAAGTAACTAAGAGCCCATGGATAACCATGGATGTAAAGGGTGCTAACACCTTCCCTTTACATCACCTACCCCCCGGACCCAAAAATCTTTTTAAAAGGTCTTTCCTGTTCTTTTATGCCTTTCCTTTGAATAAAATAAAAGTCGGTGACGACTCTTGCTATCCGCAACATAACTAAAGTCAGTTCTCCCACCGTGTTACAGAACTGGCGACTCTGCTGGGGATTTAATATTAAAGAGGGGTACCCTTAGGAATTAGATCACTTTAAAATTATTTGCCTTGTTTGCTTTATACTTTACTTGTTGGGTGCTCTTATGTGTGAAAGATCCTAACCCGGATCTAGTGTACCTTAGGTAAATGGCAATAGACCAAGGAAACTGTACGGCGTATACCGATATGGTTGATCTGGTGGCCATAGTTAGTGTGACTTCTTGGTTGGTGCTTATGTTCCTTAAGTCAAGTTGAGGATAATATGAGGCTGCCATATGTTGTCAATGCACTAACTAACTTTTAGAACCCTAGTTATCCCATCTTGGCCTTTAGAAAAGTAGTGAGATAACCGGCTTTGGTGCAGACTGAAGTTGGTTGATACTCGATGCTACGCTCATTGAGATTCTAAACTTGGAGGATTTTGGTTAGCAAGTAAGTTGCCTACTGAACAACCACCCTTGTGAAGGATCAATGATTTTGAGATCCCTTAGAACATGGTTACTTTTATAGGACAGGATGAACCAACTAACTTCAGGGGAGGGTACTTACCTTTAAACCTCATGCAAGCCTTTAAAATTAGGGCTATTGTGTGACTTGTTTGTGTGTGCCACATGTTTGTGATTGAGCATAACATCATAGCATCATCATGCATCATAAGCATAGCATTTTCACTAACCATTTCAAGGACCAAAGGATTTATCTTTGTTCTTTGTTGCAGGTCATGGCTTCTGCTCGTAGAAACACCATCAGGATCAACTTTATGGGCATACCTGCTAAGCTTAAAGAGTTGGTTTCTCAAGTGTCTGATCACTCCCAGTTCATCAAGAGACATGGTCACCTATTGGATCTAGTCACTTCAGGGTTCAATGAAGACATGATGAGTGTTCTGTTTCAGTTCTTTGATCCTAAGCACCATTGTTTCACATTCCCTGACTATCAACTGGTTCCAACCATGGAAGAATTCTCTAAACTTCTGGGCATACCTGTTCTTGATCAGAAACCATTCACAGGCTTGGAAAAAGAGCTTAAACCTGAGGTTATTGCTGCAGCTCTACATCTGAAGAAGTCTGACATTGTTCTAGAAACGAGAAGCGGAGTCAAAGGTGTTCTTGCTAAGGTGTTGATAGAGAAGGCTCAAATGTTCTTGAAAGCTATGAGCTATGATGCTTTTGAGGAGATCTTAGCCTTGCTGATTTATGGCTTAGTGTTGTTCCCCAATCCTGATCAGTTCATAGATGTTCATGCCATCAACATATTCCTGAGTCACAATCCAGTGCCTACATTGCTTGGAGACATTCTGCATTCTCTTCACACCCGTACTACAAGGGCAAGAGGAACTTTGATGTGTTGCATACCTTTGCTATCTAGGTGGTTTATTTCTCATCTTCCTCGCTCAGTAATGAAGAATGAGCAAGGGTTCAGGTGGTCCAAGAGGATCATGTCACTCTCGCATTCAGATATTCACTGGTGCTCCAGATCTATGGAGAATGTCACCATCATTGATCGTTGTGGGGAGTTTCCTAATGTGCCACTTCTAGGCATAAGAGGAGGCATCACTTACAACCCCTCTCTAGCTTTACGACAGTTTGGTTACGCTCGGAGTGATGGTCCACATGACATGTTGATTCAGGGCATTGTGTTTGATTACGACAATGATCTTCAAGGTTACCGTCAGAGATTCATACGAGCATGGGGGAAAGTGAACAAGGTTGACAGCAAGACTCTGGAGCCTAAGTACACTATTCCAATGGAGGCTTATCTCAGATGGGTACGATCTCGTGCTCAGACTCTCATGATGCCATATCCTGCTATCCTGCCAGTTACCATGGAACCTGTTGCTGAAAGAGATACTGCTTATACCATCCTTCACCCAGACATGCCTACTGACATGGAAGACTTACAGAGATCCTGGATCCAATTGAAGGAGCAAAGGGATACTTTTGAGGCTCATTACAAAGCAAGCCAAGAAAGAATCCTGGAACTGACAAAGCAACTTCACGAGGAACGGAATCTCAACTCATACCTCAACACAAAAAGGAAGCGTCCATGGGAGAATTAAAACCCCATCTCTTGTATTTATTTCATTTCATTTCTTGTAAGCCCAAGAGGCAAAACAAATTTGTTACTAATAAAAGTTTACCTTCTTGTTTGTTTAAGCAAATTTAAATCCTGCGGTCCTTGAAAACATTGCATATGCATTCACATATCATCTCATTGCATCACAGGTTTATAATTGTGCACAGGTTTCTTATCTTCTCGCTGTTTATTTCAGCAATGGCTCTTGAACAAACAGTTAAGGATCTCCAGGCACAAAATGCACAGTTCCAAGAGCTGATCCTGAATCTGACCAAGGGGCAGGATGAATTGAAGACACTGCTGGCCA
Source organism: Lathyrus aphaca (assembly GCA_963966055.1). NCBI lineage: Eukaryota > Viridiplantae > Streptophyta > Magnoliopsida > Fabales > Fabaceae > Lathyrus > Lathyrus aphaca. The sequence goes on along the minus strand of OZ014522.1, from coordinate 504,908,242 downwards.
AAAAGACTAAGAAGACCAGAAGGTCAGGTGGCCTGATCAACATGGGAAGAAGGTTCAAAGGTCTTGCCAAGACCAAAGAACCAGTTGAAGACTATGAATCTGAAGAGTCTGAAAAAGAGGGAGGCAGTCTCCACAACACTATGGGGGACTCCGATTCTGAGGCTAATTACTATCATGATCCTAATGAAGACAAATTCAAGAGGCTGGTGGATAGAATGGATGCTATGGAGTTGCAGAAGTCTTATGGGCTGGATTTTGAAGATTTGAGTCTGATATTTGGGGTAGTCATACCCATTGGTTTCAAGGTTCCTACCTTTTTTGTTTATGATGGGGTCTCTTGTCCCAAGCTGCATCTGAGGTCTTATGTCAGAAGAATCCAACCTCATACTGCTGATAAGAAGTTGTGGATCCATTTCTTCCAAGAGAGCTTATCTGGAGCTCAATTGGAATGGTATTATCAGTTGGAGAGTGTCAACATCAGGGATTGGAATGATCTTGCTGAAGCTTTCTATAAGCAGTATCAATACAATGCTGATTTAGCTCCCACTCGCATGCAGCTGCAAAGCATGTCTATGGGTGCCAAAGAAAGTTTTAAGGAGTATGCTCAGAAGTGGAGAGACTTGGCTGGAAGAGTACAACCTCCTCTAACTGATAGAGAGTTGGTTGATATGTTTATGTGTACGTTGAATGGTCCTTTTTACAGTCATCTCATTGGAAGCTCATCATCTGGCTTCACTGAGTTGATAATGACAGGAGAGCGTGTGGAAAATGGTATAAAGAGTGGCAAGATTCAAGTGGGTACTTCTTCATCAGGTACTGCAAAGAAGCCTCCCACTGGGAAGAAAGAGTCAAATGCTGTTTATGGTCAGCCTGATCGTAACAGAAGACATCAGTCTGTGAGTGCAGTTCATATTTCAAATCCAACTCCTACAACACCAGAGCAGCCACATGGCAACCAACAGAGGGCTAGAAGGCAGTTCACTAAGATCAACATGTCAATGGCTCAGGCATTGCAACATTTGTTGAAGGCTGAACTTATTACTCTGAAAGAGGCTCCTCAGAATCCCAATGTTACCTCACCCAGGTACAATCCCAATGCACGATGTGCATATCATTCAAACTGTCAGGGACATGATACTAATAGTTGCTGGGTCTTGAAGAACAAAATCCAAGATATGATTGAGGCTGGAGAAATTGAGTTTGACCCTCCGGGTACTCCAAATGTGATCACTGCTCCCATGCCAAATCATGAGAAGACTGTCAATGCAATTGATGAAGATTTACATATTTATTCAGTTGCAGAGTTGACCACACCATTGTCTGTTATCAAGAAGAAGGTAGTACAAGCTGGGTTCTTTCCAGGTTGTCGTGAAGATTGTTTGTATTGTACCTATAAGCCGGATAGTTGCTGGAGATTGAGAGATGGAATTCAACGTCTCATGGATAAATACACCATAGTGTTTGAGAGGACTCCATCTTCTGTAGAGAGTATGGTGGACCATATTACTAAAGGTAGGAAGACTGAAGAGGTTGATATGGTTGATAAAGTACCGGTAAGGATCACTTCAAAAGGTCCTGTTAAAATCACTCATAAGGGTCCAATTAAGATTACTGCTGAAGGCCCTGTGAAGATTGTTGCTGAAGCTAGAGTGGCTCCTCTGGTCATTACCACTCCTGGTCCTATTCCGTATACGTCTGATAAAGCTGTGCCTTGGCACTATGGGTCTGATGTTTATATCCATGGTGTTAAGCAGGAACCCTTAGCTGATATGCCTGTTGATGTTGATAATATTGCTGGATCTAGTAAGATCACACGAAGCGGAAGAGTCTTCTCTCCTCCAGTTACTTCCAAGAATGCAGTTACTCCAGCTGCTACCTCCACTACTGATGCTCGGGGCAAAGGTCCTGTTATTGAACATATACCTACTGATGTGCCAGTTGCTGATGATCTTGCTAAGTAGATGGAAGAAGTATTGAAAATAATCCGCAAGAGTGATTACGACATTGTTGATCAATTGGGACATACTCCCTCCAAGATTTCCATGTTGTCCTTGTTGTTATGTTCTGAGGCTCATGCCAAAGCTCTGATCAAGTTTCTGAAGACTGCTCATGTACCCAATGCGATTTCTGTTGACCAGTTTGAGAATTGTGTTGCCCACCTGACCTATGATAATGGGTTAGGTTTCTCTGATGCTGATTTGACTCCGGCCAAGAGGGATCATAACAGGGCTCTGCATATCTCAATTGAATGCAGGGGCACTACCCTGTCACATGTATTGATAGACAATGGTTCCTCTCTGAATGTGTTGCCCAAAGAGGTCCTGAATAAGCTGAGTCTTGAAGATGTTGTGCTGAAGCCCAGTAATATAGTGGTAAAGGCTTTTGATGGTTCTAGAAGAGTGGTGCATGGAGAAATTGATCTCCCAATCAAAGTTGGTTCTCAGATTTTCAATGTTACTTTTTATGTCATGGATATTTGTCTGTCGTATTCTTGTTTGCTGGGACGTCCCTGGATCCATGGGGCAGGTGCTGTAACCTCTACATTACATCAGAAATTGAGATATCCGGTAGAAGGAAAAGTTGTTACTGTCTATGGAGAGGAAGAATATTTTGTCAGCCATGTGAACACCTTCAAGTATCTGGAAGTGGAAGGTGAATATGTTGAAACTCCGTGTCAGACATTTGAAGTGGTTCCTTGGGTGGTTAATGATTATGAAGCTCCTCCTGTTGTCAAGAAAGTTCCTGTGGTCACCAGAGTACCTCCAACAATGGCCTCCCTTAAAGATGCTAGAGCTGTGGTGGATGAAGGTGGTTGTACTATTTGGGGTCAGCTTCCTGATATCCCATACAAGTCTGACAAATTTGGTTTGGGTTTCACTGCAGAGTCTCAGAAGGCTGTTCGTCGTGCTCGTGCTGTTCGTATCACCAATCAAGGGGTTATGAAAGATCAGATCAATGTTGTGGGTGACTATGATGAAGGCTACAACTTGGATGCTTGGATTTTTCCTACTGTGGGTGCTGGGCTCAACAACTGGAAAGCTGAAGATGTTATCCCTATCTCCTTTAGTCAGGAGTAAATACTATTACTGTGTTGTTGCTTTTTAAGTTTGTAATTTCTTGAACAATTAAAACTCTCAAGCCTTGTGCCTTACCCGGGGCACAATGGTGTGCTTGTTACGGGACGTCATTTCATTTGCATACTTCATTCAATAAAATCAGAGGACGTTTCGTTTTCGTAAATATTGTGTTCCTTGTCTTTCTTTTATTTTATTTTTTACATTTATCAGCTATGTGTTCTTACACACACCCACATCACTAAAATGCAGATCCTCATCCACTCTGGATCCTATTGATAACAGTTCTACTATTGCCAATTATAATTTCGAGAATCCGATCTATCAAACTGAAGACGGAAATGAGGACGATTGTGAAGTACCTGTAGAGCTTGCTAGGTTATTACAACAAGAAGAGAAAGCTATACAGCCACATGAAGAGCTAGTCGAAGTTGTGAATCTGGGAACTGAAGAAAACAGGAAAGAAGTCAAGATAGGGGCTGAATTAGAGGATAGTGTCAAGAGCAGATTGATTCAGATGTTACGTGACTATGTGGAGATCTTTGCTTGGTCTTACGAAGATATGCCAGGGTTGGATACAGACATTGTGGTTCACTGTTTACCAGTGAAAGAAAATTGTCGTCCAAAGAAGCAGAAGGTTCGTCGCATGCGTCCTGAAATGTCAGAAAAGATCAAAGCAGAGGTAATGAAACAGTTTAATGCAGGGTTCTTAGCAGTGACTTCTTATCCTCAGTGGGTTGCAAATGTGGTGCCGGTACCTAAGAAAGATGGTAAGGTACGTATGTGTGTAGACTACAGAGATTTGAACAAGGCCAACCCTAAAGATGACTTTCCACTTCCTCATATTGATGTTCTGGTAGACAACACTGCTCAGCATAAGGTATTCTCCTTTATGGATGGTTTCTCTGGTTACAATCAAATCAAGATGGCTCCTGAAGATATGGAGAAGACAACATTTGTTACACAGTGGGGGAACTTTTGCTATAAGGTGATGCCCTTTGGTTTGAAGAATGCAGGGGCAACATATCAGCGTGCTATGGTGGCTTTGTTTCATGATATGATTCATCATGAGATATAAGTGTATGTGGATGATATGATAGCCAGGTCTCAGAATGAAGAACAACATCTTGATCATTTGCATAAATTGTTTGAGAGGTTGAAGAAATACAAGTTGAGACTGAACCCAAACAAGTGCACTTTTGGAGTTAGGTCTGGTAAACTCCTGGGTTTTGTAGTCAGTGGAAAAGGTATTGAAGTAGATCCCGCAAAAGTGAAAGCTATACGGGAGATGCCAGCTCCCCGTACTGAGAAGGAGGTTAGAGGTTTCTTGGGACGATTGAATTACATCGCAAGATTTATTTCCCAATTAACTGCCATCTGTGAGCCAATCTTTAAGTTGCTGAAGAAAGACCAAGTGATGGAATGGAATGATGAGTGCCAGACCGCCTTTGATGAAATCAAGAGATATCTTCTAGAACCTCCAATTTTGATGCCACCAGTTGATGGAAGACCCTTGATTATGTACTTAACAGTGTTAGACAACTCAATGGGGTGTGTTTTGGGGAAACATGACGAGTCTGGTCGAAAAGAGCAGGCAATATACTACCTTAGCAAAAAGTTTACCGACTGTGAAACAAGATACTCACTGCTCGAGAAAACTTGCTGCGCTTTGGCATGGGCTGCTCGCCGACTAAGACAGTATATGTTGACCCATACTACCTTGTTGATTTCAAAGATGGATCCAATCAAGTACATATTTGAGAAACCTGCTCTCTCCGGAAGAATTGCAAGATGGCAAATGATCTTGACAGAATATGATATACAGTATACTACTCAGAAGGCCATTAAAGGAAGTGTTGTGGCTGACCATTTGGCTCACCAAGCAGTAGATGATTACCAGTCAATGAGTTTTAAGTTCCCGGATGAAGACATTATGATTATTACTAAAGAACCTGGACAATATGACGGACCTGAACAAGGATCCCGATGGACTATGGTTTTTGATGGTGCTTCCAATGCACTTGGTAATGGGGTTGGTGTTGTGATTAGTTCCCCTGAAGGTTGTCATACCCCGATTACTGCCAGACTTTGTTTCTATTGTACCAATAACATGGCTGAATATGAGGCATGTATCCTGGGTATCAAAGTTGCCATTGATATGAAGATTCAGTTCCTAGATGTGTATGGAGATTCAGCCCTGGTAGTAAGTCAGATCAAAGGAGATTGGGATACCAAGCATGATAACCTCATACCTTACAGAGAGCATGTGTTGTCTTTGATCCCACATTTCAAAGAGATTACCTTTGGACATATTCCACGAAGAGAGAATCAGTTGGCAGATGCTTTAGCCACCATGGCATCCATGTTTGAAATCAGTTGGGATGATGAAGCTCCCAAAATTACCATTGATAGATTTGAAAAGCCTGCATACTGCAATGAGATTGGCACTGAAGAAACAGAGGAGAAGCCTTGGTTCTACGAAGTGAAAAGATATCTTGAAGCTCAGGAATTCCCTGAGGGGGCATCTGTCAAAGATAGGAAGTTCTTGAGAAGGTTTTCTGCTAAGTTCTTTTTAAGTAATGGGATTTTGTACAAGCGCAATCATGATTCAACTATGCTTCGTTGTGTGGATAAGAAGGAAGCAACAGAGATTATGGAAGATATGCATGATGGGATCTTTGGCACTCATTCTAGTGGTCATACTATGGCAAAGAAGATATTGAGAGCAGGTTACTATTGGTCTACCATGGAAGCTGATTGCTATCAACACTCCAGAACGTGTCATAAGTGTCAAATTTATGCTGATAAAGTACATATACCTCCATCACCCTTGAATGTGTTGACTGCTCCTTGGCCTTTTGCCATGTGGGGCATTGATATGATTGGTGAGATCAAGCCTACTGCTTCTAATGGGCATCGTTTCATCCTGGTTGCTATTGATTACTTCACGAAGTGGGTGGAGGCAGCTTCATTTGCATCTGTTACTAAGAATGTTGTAGCTCGATTCATTAAGAATAATCTCATATGTAGGTATGGCATCCCTGAAAAGATTATTACTGACAATGGCTCTAATCTGAACAACACTATGATAACTGATCTCTGCATGCAGTTCAAGATTAAGCATCACAACTCTTCTCCGTATCGTCCAAAGATGAATGGGGCAGTTGAAGCTGCTAATAAGAACATCAAGAAGATTGTACAGAAGATGACTATTACTTATAAGGATTGGCATGAGATGTTACCATTTGCTCTTCATGGTTATCGTACTACAATGCGTACTTCAACAGGGGCAACCCCATTCTCCTTAGTTTATGGTATGGAAGCAGTTCTGCCCATTGAAGTTCAGATTCCCTCCTTAAGAATTATGAAGGATGCAGGCTTGGATGAAGATGAGTGGATTCAGACTCGACTTGACCAGATAAATTTGATTGATGAGAAGAGGCTAGCAGCAGTTTGTCATGGCCAGATGTACCAGAAACGAATGATCAAAGCTTTTAACAAGAAGGTTAAACCTAAGGTATATCAGGCTGGTGACTTGGTAATCAAGCGTATCATATTACCACAAGGTGATCCTAGGGGCAAATGGACTCCTACATATGAAGGACCATTTGTAGTCAAGACAGTATTCTCAGGAGGTGCCATGATACTTACTACTATGGATGGTGAAGACTTCCCACAGCCTGTAAACGCAGACATAGTTAAAAAATACTACGCATAAAGAAAGACCCGCTAGGTTGACAGGCCTAGGCAAAAATAAGGGCATCCCGACAAACCAAAAGGGTTTGGGCAAAAATTAGGGATATATATGAAAAGATGTACACCCGGCAAGTCGAAAACCTGAAAAGGCGGCTTGGGCAAAAAAGGGTATCCCGGTGGATTGAAAACCTGAAAGGGCAATCCAGGCAAAAGTTAGGGATTAAAGCGTATGACTATGTCTCGTTTGGATCACCCATGAAACTGCAACCAGTTGTGTTACTCACTCAACGCTCAAACAGATAAAGCTCAATCCAATCGTTTCCGTCTCAACAGCAGAAGATGAGATACTTGAAGATAATGGCAATAGTAGAATTGGAACTCAATAAGGATTATTTCCCACATAGCTGATTCTCCTTGTTTTGTAAAAAAAAAACTCCATGACAAAGTCCTCTTACTAGGGTTTATGTCTCCTTGTACAAACTTACCCATGTATGGGTCACTTTTTGATATAAATAAAACTCCATTTTTGAATCCAGATTTACTTTTACCCTATTTACATAGGCGAAACGTCCATTGGTTGTGTTTGAATGTATGTATGCTTTTGAATATGATTGATGTTTACCAGAAATGCATGTATGCTTAATATGATTGATGTTTACCAGAAATACATGTATGCTTAATATGATTGATGTTTACCAAAAATGCATGAAAATGCAGTAATAGTATTTACTAAGGACGAACGAGGGAAGGATTCCAACGAAGCTTCACCAGGTTCACTCTTACAAGACAGTTACAAATCCCCAGTAGGGCAAATCCATCTTCATGAAGTACTTCAAGTCACATCTCCCCTGGAATTTATATCCATCTCTTTTATCCTCATACGGATATTCGGGAATTTATTTTCCAATAGGAGTACGACGAACGAAGACGGGAGGTTATGTATACCCTACTATCAAACGAAGACGAGAGGTTATATATACCTTGCTATCCCCAGCAGACGGGAGGTTATGTATACCCTATCATCAAACAAGACGGGAACAAGTTCCTTATATTTTTCAGCAATGGATCGGGATTTATTTTCCCTGGCCAGCAGTTGTTATACGAAGATATCCAGACACTTCAGGAAGCATCATGTCATACATACATCATTTACATCATACCATACATATACATAGATACATAATACATCACTTAAGTGCATCATATCATACATGCATACATAATGCATAAACTAATGTTACCATACGGGATGCTACCTTGTTTTCAGGTTAATTCTCCAGCAGATGAATGTCATCAACAAATTGTGACTATTGGGCCATTGTTCATCTTCTCAAAAGTTATCATTTCCTCAGGACTGCTTTATCCTCCTGAAAGCATATTATCATTCCCTCAGGACTGCTTTATCCTCCTGAAAGCACATTATTACCTCGGGACGTTGTTTATCTTCCTGAAGCTATCATCACTTCCTCAGGATGTTGTTATCCTCCTGAAAGTTATCAATCCCTCAGGACTGCTTTATCCTCCTGAAAGCATATTATTACCTTGGGCCGTTGTTTATCTTCCCAAAGGTTATATCATTACCTCAGGACTGCTTTATCCTCCTGAAAGCATATTATTACCCTGGGCCGTTGTTTATCTTCCCAAAGGTTATATCATTACCTCAGGACTGCTTTATCCTCCTGAAAGCATATTATTACCCTGGGCCGTTGTTTATCTTCCCAAAGGTTACCACTTCCTCAGGACGTTGTTTATCTTCCTGAAAGCTATCACCCCTACCTCAGAATGTTGTTTATCCTTCTGAAAGCTATTACCACCACCTCGGGACGTTGTTTATCTTCCTGAAAGCTATCATTATACCTTCATATTTTGGACTGCTTTATCCTCCAAGAAATGTATCTGAAGAATTTGAATCCAAGTGGCATCTTTAAGCCCACTCAAGCATATTCAACCAGTCATCCATACTACCCTACGCACCGGTGAGTGCAAAGTTTTGGGCTTTTGTGTTCAATCCCCTTCAACCTTCCAGGTCACGACTGGCAAATATACCAATCTAACCCCTCAGGTTACAGAAAATTGAACAGGGGCAGCTGTTGCACCCCAAAATTTGCCCTCACAAAACAAAACTTTGTGTGCTAAGAAGGTTCATAAGGTTCACAAGACCTTTCATGAGGCTCATGAAGTTTACAAGACACTTTATGAGGTTCACAAGGTTCACAATGCATACAAGACCCTTCAGGAGGTTCATGAAGTCTACAAGACACTTTATGAGGTTCACAAGGTTCACAAGACCTTCCATGAGGGTCACAAGGTTCACAAAACATTTTATGATGGTTCACAAAATTCACAAATGGTCAGAAGATTTGACAACTCCCTCAGACAATGCACCTCCTAAGCAGTGCATCCAAAACTAGGGTTTTGACTTTAATCAGGCTAAATAGGATTTCCAAGACTTCAAGTGAGCTTCGTAACACCTTATATGTGTTTAAGAACCCCCATGACAAGTTTCAAGACTTTTCTCAAAGGTTTGCTCAGTCAGATGATCATATAAGTCAAAATCAGTCAAAGCAGTTAAAAAGTCAAACTGAGGTCAACTGTGGTCAAACCAAAGTCAAACTTCATGATTTTTTGTCAACATCAAGTATATGAAGTAAAGCTCATCATTTGATCAAGGGTTGATCATGATTCATCAAGGAGATTTCAGATCATCAAGAATCAGAGGTTTCTAAATTAGGGTTTCCTCAGTAAAAGTCAACTGAACTTTGACCAGCCATAACTTTCACATGCTTCATCACCAAGTCTCCATCCAAAGCTCATTTTTAAGGAAATTGAATTCTCTACAACTTTGTGTCTCACAAGCCAATCCCAAAAATGCTTCATTTGGAAGGTATGAGCTAAGACATTATAGGTCCTTTTAAAAGTCAACAAAAAGTCAACAACTTCAAAAGGGAATAACTTGAGAATGGTAAGTGATATGGACATGAAACCAGTGGGGTTGGTTAGAGGACTCTTCAAGCTTTCCAAAATGTCCAAGAACACCCTCATAGCATTAAAATTGAAGGATGTGTGCCCTTGCAAAGTTGGGAAATTTTAGGGAAGTTTATGAAGCAAATGGAGGTTTAAAACCAAATTTTGCTAAGTGGGCTAAACTTTTAATGACCCAAAGCAATCCATGACATCATGCACGAAAATTATTTGATATTTTCATAATTTTTATTTTATTTAATTAATTTATTATGATTTTTTATACTAAAAATCATTTTAAATTTAAATAAAATATTAAATGTGAAGATTTAAAATTATTTTTGATTCTAGATGGTCATGAATTCAATATGGATCAAATTGATACAAAGATAATGTTGATTGGCTTGAAATAGAAGGTGTTCATACAAGAATATTTGAATTTTAAAGCCTTATCTTTTTCAATCTTTTTGGATCAAATCTTTCAAACAATGACCAAGTTTTCTGACCTAAATTCATCACTCTATAAGTACATGACATAACCCTACTCATTGGACACGAAATTCATCTTCCCAAGAGTAAGTTTGCATTTTCAAAAACCTCTCCAAAACTCAAATTCGGTTTCCCTTCTACAAGACATTTGAAGGTATTCTAAAGACATAGCAATGATCCTTGGACATCTTTGAATCGAAACCAATCACTACATTGCATCATAGCATGATATATTAAGAAATCCGAACCGTTTTTGTTCACTTTCGATTTTTTCTTGTTCTTGCATTTTCATGTAATATTAATCAAGTTTGACTATTGGTTTGTGTTTAGATAAGTGCAAGGATGAATTCTGGGCAATTGAATTGATGATTTAGTGGCTGAATCGTGAAACACCATTCTTAGGGTTTCGGCTAAGGTTTAGGGTTTCCTGATTTATGGAACATAAATGGATTCTAAAACCATAGAACGATTCGAATGAACCTCTGGATCATATTTATAGGTTTAATTTTATGAAATTTTATGGTTTTGTTGATCATTGGATTTCGTAGGTTTTGCTGCAACTTAAATTTCGCAGGAAATGTTGTAGGAAAATTCGCAGCAAAAGTTGCAGGGCTTGAGGAAGAAGATGATCTTCTGCGCGCGTGTTTCATAATTCAAAAATTTGTTTAAAAATATTATGCATTGTTTCTGTTTTATTTCACAAGCATGGCGCTTGTCCCAGTGGTAAAGGGTGCGCGTATAATGCTTATAGGCAGGGGTTCGAATCCTGGCTTCACCACCTTTTTCTTATTTTTTCCAGATAATTAGCAACCTTAATATATTATATATTATAGTCATCACATTAACAGGTGCGCTCTCCCAGCTGGAATGGTTAACGTGTTTGTGTGATGTTTGAAGGTCCTGGGTTCGATCCTCCCAGGCCTTTTGGTTTTGTTTATTTTTCATGATTTTTCAGGAACAATGCACAAAAGCAACTTCTCTCCCTTCCTTAGCATCAGGCGTGCGCCTGGCCTGGTGGTGTTGCTGTTGGTCTTGAGATTTCAAAGCCTAGGGCCTGGGTTCAAATCCCAGCACCAGGTAAGTTTTTTAATTTTGTTTTATTTATTTTATTAATTGTTTATTAGTGAATATTATTTATATGATTAATATGTAAATACTATATGTTATGAATAATAATAATATTTTCTAAAATTATTTTCTTTTTATTAATATGTATATATATATAATTTATTTGTATAATTAGATTAATATTTAATATTTAACATTTTTGCATATAAAACCTAATTTATTTTTATAAACCCTAAAAAACATATTTTTCTCAAACCCTAATTTTTCTTCTTCTATTTATTTAATACTATTATTTGTATATATTATATTCATAACTTCATTAAAATTCTTAATTTAATTTTTATTAATGTATAAATTATTTATAATTTAAATTTTTGTATATAAATATGTTTAAAAATTAAAATTAAAATTCTTAATTTATTTTTATAATATGTAAATATGACATAAATTGTTTATTTTTAATTTTGCATGTAAATAATTTTTTATAGTTAAAAGTTGTAATTTTAATTTTATAATTATAATATGTTCATAATTAATTTAATTTTATAATGTGCATATAATTTTAAATTTTATAATAATTGTTCATATTTTCTTATTAACCTTAAAAATTGTTTATTATAATACTCTTGTTTATATCATTATTATTATTAATTATATTCTTATGATATTTATTTGTTACTAACCCCATTTATCTTTAAATTGTTATTATTATTATTTTCACTAACCCAATTATTATTATTATTATTTTGCTTATTTATTTAAATTGCTTTTATTATTATTATGTAATTGCTCCTTGGTGTAATATTTATTTATAATGTTTATTATTTATATTTTATGCTATGGTTAGTAAATAGGGAGTGTAACATGTATGTTTATTTAAAATTAATTTAGATCACTTAATTTGAAAGATAAATATTAAATTGTACACTCACACACGTAAGTCGATCTTTGATCGCCATCTCACTTCCTTAGGGATACCTCTCATGTTGCCTAAAACAAAAGGTCAAGTAGGGTGTATAAAGCAAAAGTCCCTCAAAATAAAGTCATCTAGTCCCTTAACAGATAAAAGATCAGGTCCCTTCGAATGTTGCCTTCATAATGATCTTGTCCCTTTCGAATAAAGATGATAGTCCCTCTAAAATTGCTTATACACCCCACAGTTGCCTAAATAACAGATGTCCCTTACTTGTCCCATCACATCCAAGGTAATGACTACTTATTCCTTAATAATAGGGATAGTCTTACCATTTAAAGGATTCAAGAACAGAAAAGACTTAAAACTTAGGGTAGGTTCCTCTTAGATACTTGCTCACTCTTCAAAACTTTTTCAAACACTTCACAATTTCAAACAAAAATTTTCAAAACAAAGGTTTATATGCATCCGTACATGGGTCATTATAAACACTTAAGAAAATTTCTATTCACACACTTCACATTTTCAAAAACATTTTAAAGTGAGCTAAGTAACTAAGAGCCCATGGATAACCATGGATGTAAAGGGTGCTAACACCTTCCCTTTACATAACCTACCCCCCGGACCCAAAAATCTTTTTAAAAGGTCTTTCCTGTTCTTTTATGCCTTTCCTTTGGATAAAATAAAAGTCGGTGGCGACTCTTGCTATCCGCAACATAACTAAAGTCAGTTCTCCCACCTTGTTACAACTTGCTATTTTTCCGATCAAGTTTTTGGCACCGTTGCCGGGGACTGCCAAAGAACTAAGTTGTCTTGTATTATATCAATTGGAATTTTGTTGCTCTGCGACTAAAATTTTATTGTTTTCTCTGTATATCATTTTAGTGTTATTGAAATTTTGTTTTCTAACTTGTGTCTAACTGTTTATGCGAGGTCTGGCCTCATCTAAATTTTCTTTTGACACAGAACCAGAAAGAGCTTTGCACGAGAGACGCTGCAAGGCAAGAGTTGATAGACTGGCTAAAACTGGTTCAAGTGTCCCGAATAAGGAGACGGAGGACTATATATCTGTGCACTCTGAGCATAGTGACTCTGACTCAGACAGAGAAACTGATCCAGGATTTGATAACATGGCAGGGAATCAACCTGCTGCAGAGAGACTTTTAGGGGACTATGGAGGGGCAAATGCTCAACCTAACAGGATGACTATTGTTAATCAACCGGTGAATGTAGCACACTTCCAGTTGCATCCATCCACTATCCGCCAGTTAGAGAGCAAGCATTTCTCCGAAAGAATCGATGAGGATGCAAATAAGCATCTTCAGAGATTCCTCACCACCACCACCACTTCTTTGAAGATCGAAGGTCATTCAGAGGAGGCAAAACGACTTGTGATGTTTCCATTCACACTTACCGATGATGCAGAATAGTGGTTCTACTCTCTTCCAGCGGCGAGTATCACAACATGGCAAGAGATGGAAACAACGTTCCTTAATGAATATTTTCCTGCTTCAGTGTTCATCCGGAAGAGATATGATATAGTCAATTTTAAACAAAAAGAGGGTGAATCACTTGGAGATGCGTATAAAAGATTCAAAAGGTGTTTGACCGCGTGTCCTACTCATAATATGGACGCGACCGAGCAAATGCAAAACTTTGTGAATGGGTTGCGACTCAAGACAAAACAACTTATTGATACTGCTGCAGGTGGCTCAACAAATTTCTCAACAACCACTGGTATCAAAAGAATCATAGAAGCCATTGCTTCCAATGAACACCTTGAATTATATGATCGCACAGTGAGTCAACCAGATGGGAAAATTGATTTAAAGATGACAGAGCAGGTTGTGAAAATGGAAGATCAAATTGCTGCAGAAGTTGAAAGAAGGGTAAAGAAGATGATTCTTGGAACACAAACAGTAGCTCAGGTGGAACCTATTCAAGTGGTGATTTGCGAGATCTGTTGTGGACCACACTTCGCCATGCACTGTTTGGCAACTCAAGAACAGGTTGAACAAATTAATATGTTGAGGCAGAACAATCCATATGCCAACACGTATAATCCGGGGTGGAAAAATCACCCCAATTTCTCTTGGAAAGATCAACAAGGGAACATCCAAAAATCAGTTCAAGGCCAACAACAATATCAGCCCCAGCAGCAACAATATCAGCCCCAGCAACAACAATATCAGCCACCAGTTCCAAGAAAAGATGATTGGGAAATCGCCATTGAAAAGATGGCAGCTCACAATTGTCAATTCCAAGAAGAAACAAGGAGTAACTTCAAGAATACTGGAGCCTCTATCAAGAACCTTGAAGTGCAAATGAGCCAAATTGCCCAACACCTCGCCATTCCACAAACTCCAGGGACTCTTCCAAGTGCTACTGTAACAAATCCAAGAGATAATCACAAAGTCAATGCAGTCACAACACGAAGAGGTAAAGTTATTGAGGAGGTGAAAGAAAATTCTGAAAGTGAAAATCAAATGATTGAAGTGGAACTGGAAATCAAAGAGAATGAAGTTGTTGATAAAGAAAAATAAGTTACCCCAGCATCGGACATCAAAGAAAAAGCGGTTGAACCAAAACCGGTGATCAAACTTCTGTATCCAATAAGAAACAAGAAGAAAGGACAGCAAGAAAAGAATTTTGAGAAATTCCTTGAGTTGTTCAAGAAGCTGGAGCTGAATATTCCATTACTTGAAGCACTTGAGCAAATGCCCACTTATGCCAAATTCATGAAAGATATCATTGCTAAAAAGAGGACCATGAGAGCTGAACCTATTATTCTAACCGAAACTTGTAGTGCTATTTTGCAGGGACTAAAGATTCCGGTGAAGAAAAAAGATAGAGGAGCTGTCACCATTCCATGCACCATCGGTGACCGGTCATTCAAGAGAGCTCTCATTGACTTGGGAGTGAGCATCAGTTTAATGCCTTTATCCATCTACAAAAAGTTGGGTATTGGTGCTGTTCAAGATACTCGGATGACTCTCCAATTCGCGGACCATTCTGTGAAGCGGCCATATGGAGTTGTCCATGATGTCCTGGTTAGAGTGGACAAATTTGTGTTTCCGGTTGACTTTGTGATCCTTGAAATGCCTGAAGATGAAGAAATTCCTTTGATTTTGGGGAGACCTTTCTTAGAAAACGGGAGAGTCATGATAGATATGGAAGGTGGAACACTCACTTTGAAAGTGTACGATGAAGAGTTGAAAATTGATGTTAGGAACACTTTGAAGTATAAAGATGATGTGGGCACTAGTAGTAACATACAAGTGTTAGAACAAGTGGAAGCTAGTGAGCATTTAGAGAGTGTATCCCAATTGCCTCTAGAAAGGGTACTGAGTATGTCTATTTTTGAAGATGATAAGGAAGTTGAAAGTAGTGATATGGAAGTGGTAGCTATGCTTGAAACTCAACCTATCCTGAAAAGAGTTAGAATGCACCGGTGGGAAGAGTTAAGACAACCTATAATGGTTGATGAAGGCAAAGACAAGCCAAAGATATCAGAATTGAAGCAACTACCCGAGAATCTCAAATATGTCTTTCTTGACACGGAGGGAAAATGTCCTGCTATTATTAGCGCTAATTTGAAAAGTGTGCAAGAGGACAAGTTAATTGGAGTCCTTAAGAAATTTAAGGGAGCAATTGGGTGGAAGATTGAAGACCTTAAAGGTATAAGTCCTACGGTGTGCATGCACAAAATACTTATGGAAGAAGATCACAAACCGGTCGTGCAGCCCCAAAGGAGATTGAACCCGGTGATGAAGGAGGTAGTGCGAAAAGAAGTTGTTAAGCTATTGGATGCGGGATTGATCTATCCTATATCCAATAGTGCTTGGGTGAGTCCGGTACATGTGGTACCCAAAAAGGGAGGAACAACTGTTATAACTAATGAAAAAAATGAGTTGATTCCTACTAGAACTGTTACTGGATGGAGAGTTTGCATTGATTATAGAAGATTGAACTTGGCTACGAGAAAAGACCATTTTCCGTTGCCATTCATTGACCAAATGTTGGAAAGACTAGCGGGACATGATTACTACTGTTTTTTAGATGGTTACTCCGGATACAATCAAATTGCTGTTGCACCGGAAGACCAAGAGAAGACGGCTTTTACATGTCCCTATGGCATTTTTGCTTATAGAAGGATGCCATTTGGGCTATGTAATGCCCCCGCTACATTCCAAAGATGCATGACATCCATTTTTGCGGACATGTTAGAAAAGCACATGGAAGTGTTCATGGATGATTTCTCCGTGTTCGGATCCTCATTTGATCACTGTTTATCTAACCTTTCACTTGTTTTGCAGCGATGTCAAGAAAGTAATTTAATCTTGAACTGGGAAAAATGTAATTTCATGGTACGAGAAGGCATTGTTCTTGGTCACAAGATCTCACAAAAAGGGATCGAAGTTGATCAAGCGAAAGTGGAAGTGATCTCGAAGCTACCACCACCGATTAATGAGAAAGGTATAAGAAGCTTCTTAGGACATGCGGGTTTTTACCGCAGGTTCATAAGGGACTTCTCGAAGATAGCTAAACCTTTAACTACTCTGTTGGTTAAAGATAAGGCTTTTGTGTTCGATAAGGAGTGCACCGATGCTTTTGAAACACTTAAAAAAGAATTAGTGTCGGCACCTATTGTTATCGCTCCAGATTGGTCCCTACCCTTTGAAATTATGTGCGATGCTAGTGATATTGCGGTAGGGGCTATTCTTGGACAGCGAAGAGGAAAATTGCTTCATGTGATTTATTATGCTAGTCACGTTTTGAACCCCGCACAAATAAATTATGCAACTACCAAGAAGGAGTTGCTAGCTGTGGTGTATGCCTTCGACAAATTCAGGCAATATCTGTAGGGTTCAAAAGAGATTGTTTACACTGACCATGTTGCTTTGAAATATCTTTTTGCTAAGCAGGATTCAAAGCCCAGGCTCTTGAGGTGGATTTTACTTCTCCAGGAGTTCGATGTCGAGATCCGCGACAAAAAAGGGTGTGAAAACACTATTGCAGATCATCTTTCTCGGATGTCACCAATTGAGGAGACCAAAGAGTAGCGCCCAATAAAGGATGAGTTTGCTGACGAACACATCCTAGCTGTTATTGGGGTGCCTTGGTTTGCAGATTATGCAAACTACCTTGTTGGCGGTATTATACCTGACGATTTTGATTCTAACAAAAGGAAAAAGTTTGTTCATGACTGCAGGTTTTACTTATGGGACGATCCGTTTCTCTACAAAAGAGGAGTGGATGGCCTAGTCAGAAGGTGTGTACCCGACGAAGAGCAAAAAGATGTGTTGAAAGCATGTCACGACTCTGAGTATGGTGGACACTTCAGTGGTGATAGGACATCAGCTAAAGTCCTTTAATCCGGACTATACTAGCCATCTTTATTTAAGGATGCTCAAGAGTTAGTGAAAGAGTGTGACAGATGTCAGAGGACTGGGAATATATCAAAAAGAAACCAGATGCCCCAGAACTCTATGCTAGAGGTTGAGTTATTCGATGTATGGGGGATAGACTTCATGGGGCCGTTTCCACCGTCATTCGGAAAAAACTATATTTTGGTTGCGGTGGACTATGTGTCCAAATGGGTAGAGGCTGTTGCATTGCCCACCAACGATGCAAAGGTTGTGGTGAGATTCCTGAAAGAGAATATTTTTGCAAGGTTTGGTGTTCCGAGAGAATTGATAAGCGACGAAGGAACACATTTCCTGAATCACCTCATGGAGAAGCTTCTGCAAAAGTACAATGTTAAACACCGGATAGCTACTCCATACCACCCCCAAACAAGCGGCCAAGTTGAGGTGTCAAATAGACAACTAAAACAAATTCTGGAAAAAACAGTGAATTCGTCTAGAAAGGATTGGTCGATTAAGTTGGATGATGCTTTATGGGCGTATCGAACGGCTTTCAAAACGCCTATCGGTATGTCACCATATCAACTGGTATACGGAAAGGCATGTCACCTACCATTGGAACTTGAACATAAGGCTTTTTGGGCGTCAAAGTATCTTAATATGGATTTGTCAAAAGCTAGAAGTTCGAGGATTCTTCAACTTCATGAGTTAGAAGAATTCAAGAATCGGGCGTATGAGAATGCTAAGGTTTACAAAGAGCAAACAAAAAAATGGCATGACAAGAGGATTCAAAGAAAAGAGTTTTGGGAAAGACAACTGGTCCTTCTGTACAATTCAAGGTTGAAGCTATTTCCAAGAAAGTTACGGTCTAAATGGTCGGGACCTTTTGTTGTTCACAAGGTATTTCCTCACGGAGCGGTCGAAATTAAAAATCAGACCAATGGAGATATTTTCAAGGTGAACGGGCAGAGATTAAAGCCCTACTTCAAAGGCCAAACTACTGGTGATGTGAATGTCATTCGTCTTACTCAGTAGGATGACGGACCGTCAAGCCATGCGACGTTAAACGCAGCGCTAAGTGGGAGGCAACCCATGATTTTATCATTCTTACTTTTGTTTGTTTCAGTTTTTGTAGGTTGTGTGTTTTTATACATCACTAGTTCTGCTAAGGAAAGAGGGAGGTTGGTTAGTCGGGCAAGAAAAATCAAGAAAGCCAGGAAAATCAGGGCCCTGACACGGGTGCCCGTGTCCCATGACACGGTGTAACACGGTGGGGGAACTGACTTTAGTTATGTTACGGATAGCAAGAGTCGCCACCGACTTTTATTTTATCCAAAGGAAAGGGCATAAAAGAACAGGAAAGACCTTAAAAGATTTTTGGGTTCGGGGGGTAGGTTATGTAAAGGGAAGGTGTTAGCACCCTTTACATCCATGGTTATCCATGGGCTCTTAGTTACTTAGCTCACTTTAAAATGTTTTTGAAATGTGAAGTGTGTGAATAAAAATTTCCTTAAGAGTTTGATAATGATCCATGTAAGGATGCGTAAAAAACCTTTATTTGGAAAATTGTTTGAAATGTGTAAAGTGTTGGAAATTGTTTTGAAAAGTGAGCAAGTATCTAAGAGGAACCTACCCTAAGTTTTAAGTCTTTTCTGTTCTTGAATCCTTTAAATGGTAAGACTATCCCTATTATTAAGGAATAGGTAGTCATTACCTTGGATGTGAGGGACAAGTGAAGGGACATTGTTATTTAGGCAACTGTGGGGTGTATAAGCAATTTTGAAGGGACTATCATCTTTATTCGAAAGGGACAAGATCATTACGAAGGCAACATTCGAAAGGGACTTGATCTTTCATTTGTTAAGGGACTAGATGACTTTATTTTGAGGGACTTTTGCTTTATACACCCTACTTGACCTTTTTGATTAGGCAACATGAGAGGTATCCCTAAGGAAGTGAGATGGCGATCAAAGATCGACTTACGTGTGTGAGTGTACAATTTTAATATTTATCTTTAAATTTAAATGATCTAAATTAATTTTAGATATACAAACATGTTTACACTCCCTATTTACTAACCATATCATAAAATATAAACAATAAACATTATTACTAAATATTACACCAAGGAGCAATTACATAATAATAATTAAGCAAAAATTAAATATAATAAGCAAAATAAATAAATAATTATAATTGGGTTAGTGAAAATAATAATAATAAAAATAATACCAAATTAAGTGGGGTTAGTAATAAATAAATATCACAAGAATATAATTAATAATAATAATGAAATAAACAAGAATATTGTAATAATTAAAAAAAAAATCAATTTTATAAACAATTATTATTTAATATTAAAATATAAACAATTATACTAATTATTATAAAATTTTTAAGTTATGTGCAAATTATAAAAATTAAGTTAATTATGAAAATATTATGAAAATAAAATTATAATTATAAAATTAATCTAACAGTTTTTAACTATTTTTAAACATATAATAAAAATTATTTACATACTAAATTAAATTCTAAACAATTCATAGAATATTTACATATTATAAAAATAAATTAAGAATTTTAATTTTTTAAGCAAGATTTAAATTATAAATGAATTAAATTAAAAATTAGGGTTTGAAAATTATTAGGGTTTTAGATACAAAAATATTAGAATTTTAAGTTAATTACATCATACTGATTTAATTATTAAATAAATACATACATATTAATAAAAGAAATTAGTTTTAGAAAATATTATTTTTTTTTTAGAAAATTTTCAGAACATATAATGTTTACATATTAATTTAAATCTATTTACATTTTAAACATAATTATATTTAATAATAAAACAATTAATAAAATAAATATACAAAAACAAAATTAAAAAAAACTTACCTGGGCTGGGAATTGAACCCAGCCCCTCTTGCTTTCAAGAACTCAAAGCCAGCAACAGCAACCACTAGGCCAACGCGCGCCTGATGCTAAGGAAAGGAGGGAAATTGGTTTTGTGTCTTATTCCTGAAATATCATGGAAAAATAAAATAACACAAAAAGGCCTGGGGGGAATCGAACCCGGGACCTTCACAATGCACACAAACACACTTTCCATTCCAGCCGGGAGGGCGCATCTGTCCATATGGTGACTATAATACATAATATATGAAGTTTCATTGTTAAACTGGAAAAATAAGAAAAAATTGCTGAGGCCAGGATTCGATCCCTGGACCTAAGCCTTGTACGCGCATCCTCTAGCCAACTGAGCCAGCCACCAACTGTGAAATAATATCAAAACAAAACAAACAAATATTATATCCAATTTTTAAAATATGAAATTCGCGCCAGGGGATCATCTTCTTCCTCCAGCCCTGCGAAATTTGCTGCGAATCTTGCTACAACATTTCCTGCGAAATTCAAATTGCAGCAAAACCTATGAATCCTAACTATCATCAAAACAGTGAAATTACATCAAATTAAAAGCACAGACAAGGTCTAGAGATTGATTTGAATCGATTCATGGTTTTAGAATTCGTTTATACTGGATGAATTAGAAAACCCTAAAGCTCAACCGAAACCCTAAAAATGGTGGATTTCGTTCTAGGTGATAGAACTTCACAAAACCTGCCCAGAAACAATCTATAACACATCAAAAACACAAAGCATTAGTCAAAATTCATTAAGAACCAGTCATTGTTTAGAATCAAAAATCAAAGAATCCATGAATGTGATGAATCGGATTATGCATATGAGGGTGATTTTGATGCTTTTGATGGCAGGGATTGGTTTAAGGATGTCCAAGGAATCATTCCATGTCTTAAAAATACCTTCAAATGCCTTGTATAGTGGAAACCGAATTTGAAGTTTTGTGAGATTTTTGAAAATATGAACTTACTCTTGGGAGGCTGAAAATCGTGTGCAATGCATAGGGTTGTGTTGTCTACTTATAGTACAATGGAACTAGGTCAAAAAAATTGATTGTTGTGTGGAAGATTTGGATCAATGAGATTGAAAAAGATTCAAGCTTAAATTTCAAATATTCTTGAATAAACCCTTTCTATTTCAAGCCAATCACCATAATTTTTATATCAATTTGATCCAATCAATCTTTATGACTTTCTAGAAGCACAATCTCATTTAAATATTTGATTTTTCTATTTTATTTTAATTTAAAATGATTTTAAATGAATAAAATCAAAATAAATAAAATAAAATGATAAAAAATCTGAATAATTGAGATTTGGGTCGTGCATGAAGTATTGGTATGGATTGGATCATCATATGGCAAGCCCATTTAGAAAAAATTGGTTTTAAACCTCCATTTTCTTCATAAACCAACCAAAAATTTCCCAACTTTGCAAGGGCACATATCCTTCAATTTTAATGCTATGAGGGTGTTCTTGGACATTTTGGAAAGCTTGAAGAGTTCTCTAACCAACCCCACTGGTTTCATGTCCATATAATTTACCATTCTCAAGTTATTCCCTTTTGAAGTTGTTGACTTTTTGTTGACTTTCAAAAGGACCTATAATGTCTTAGCTTATACCTTCCAAATGAAGCATTTTTGGGCTTGGCTTATGAGACACAAAGTTGTAGATAATTCAATTTCCTTCAAAATTAGCTTTGGATGGAAAATTGGTGATGAAGCATGTGAAAGTTATGGCTGGTCAAAGTTCAGTTGACTTTTCCTAAAGAAACCCTAATTTAGAAACCTCTGATTCTTGATGATCTGAAATCTCCTAGATGAATCATGATCAACCCTTGATCAAATGATGAATTTTACTTCATATACTTGATGTGTCAAAAAATCATAAAGTTTGACTTTGGTTTGACCACAGTTGACCTCAGTTTGACTTTTTAACTGCTTTGACTGATTTTGACTTATCTGATTATTTGACTGAGCAAACCTTTGAGAAAAGTCTTGAAACTTGTCATGGGGATTCTTAAACATATATAAGATGTTATGAAGCTCCCTTGAAGTCTTGGAAATCCATTTAGCCTGATTAAAGTCAAAACCCTAGTTTTGGATGCACTGCTTAGGAGGTGCATTGTCTGAGGGAATTGTCAAATCTTCTGACCAATTGTGAACTTTGTGAACCTTGTGAACCTCATAAGATGTCTTGTGAACCTCATGGGAAGTCTTGTGAATCTTGTGAACCTTGTGAACCTCATAAAGTGTCTTGTAAACTTCATGAAAGGTCTTGTGAACCTTGTGAACCTCATAAAGTGTCTTGTAAACTTCATGAACCTCATGAAAGGTCTTGTGAACCTTGTGAACCTTCTTAGCACACAAAGTCTTGTATTGTGAGGGCAAATTTTGGGGTGCAACACACGGCCCGTGTCAGGAGGATGGAACCTAATTGTGATTTTTGAGAAATGCAGGGGTGCAACACGGGTGCCCGTGTTGTGCAACACGGCCCGTGTTGCAATGTCTGAGTAGTCTTTGTTTTTGAAGGTTTTTTTTGAGAAATGCAGGGGTGCAACACGGGTGCCCGTGTTGTGCAACACGGGTGCCCGTGTTGTGCAACACGGCCCGTGTTGCAATGTCTGAGCAGTCCTTGATTTCATACAATTTGTTTTGCAATACAGGGGCCTGACACGGGTGCCTGTGTTGTGAAACACGGCCCGTGTCAGGCGTGCGAGCAGTTATATTTTTGAAATTTTTCATCTTCCCACTTTTTAATACCATGGGGCCCACGTTTTTATTCTCTTAATTTATCATTATTGGCTTCATTACCACTCATTTCTCCTAATCATTCATCTTCTACAAACTTCATCCCCTAAAAACCCTAACCTCCATTTTTTCTTCTTCACAAAAGCTTCCATTTCTCCAACACCCACTCACTAAAACACCATACTCCTTTCACGAAAAGTGTTCTCCTTGCCTCCATTGTCACTTCTACGGTGACGGATTTCACTAATCCCTCTGTCAAATTGTGTGTCTATTTTTGCAGGTAATAACAATGCCTCCTCGCAGAGATACCGGAAAGAATGTGGCCGAGTCTTCTCGCCCCCGTAAGCGAGCACACCGAATGCCTAATGCCCACAGCATTTTATTTGAGAATCCGGAGCACCAAGTCAAATACTCAAAGTTGGTAAGGCGTAAGTTGATACCGGCTAGGTATATGTGTAATGATACTCTTGAAAATCTAGGGCTTAAATTTGAGGTACATAGAATGTTTCACAATATTGGAATGCTCAATTTTATGCTTTATGAAGCGCCGAATTTCGAGCGCATAACATTGGAATTTTTGAGTTCTTTGCAATTTCAGCTTAAGCACAGGTGGACCGGGTCAGATACAGAGTACTACGGTACTTTGAAGTTTCGCCTTTTTGACACTGATCATGTGTTGTCGGTTGCTGATTTGGGAAAGATGTTAGATCTTCCAATCTACGGGCCTGGTGCACCGTCGAGTACATTTGTTGCAGGAGAATTCTGGAGAGATATCACCGGCAGTACCGACTATGTCGCATCAGCGGCGAAGGCTTCGGGGATTCATAACCCATGCTTTAGGTATGCTCAGAAGGGGTTGGCTTATACCCTTTTCTGCCGAGGCGATAACACAGGAGTAGCTACGCAAAGAGAGTTGTACTTTCTATATGGTATGGCTAATAATGAGCTGATTAACGTTGCGGCCTTTGCAGCAGACCACCTCAAACGGGTAGCCAATGCTGCTTTTGGTGAGATCTCTGTAGGAGGGATGATAACGCAGATAGCTGAAAAAATTGGTTATGGTGAGAGGTTTCTTGAAGTACCTTCAGTGGAAGGTAAGAACAAAATTGATTTAGACACCCTAACCAACCAAGGTATGATTAAGAGCTTTCATAATTACTACTTTGTGCTTACCCGTAATCGGCATTTGATATCTTTGCCTGCTCCTAATTTGATTACCATAGACAATAGAGCTAATTGGTTGTATGAGGACCCTATGCAGGGCGGCAACGATCCGTTTGATGAATATTTTTCAGGTGAGGAGGATGAGGGGTACCAAGCTGAGGAGGTCCCTGTTTAAACTGCCGACGGCTCAGCAAATCAGGAAACTGGTCAGTGGAGCTTGACCAAGGAAGAATGGGATGAAATGATAAGAGAACAGACCCAGCAAGGGGACCTCATCGATGAGTTGCATGAGTGGATGCAGCAGATGAGGTTGCATGGATTTCCCCCGGCTCAGTGATGGTTGTGAGTTCCCTCCGACATTGGTTCTTCAACAGTGTGGACACTGTTGAGTTCTAGTGTGAGGGGTTTAGTTTTCATGTTTTCCTTTTGTTTTGTTTTTATTTGTGTTTATTTCTAGTAGTGTCGGCTTGAAAATTATAGTTATAAGTTATTTGAAAAAACACCCCTGAGTTGACCTGTTGAGTTGTTGCGAGTGAATAATGAGAAAGTATATAGGATTTGAGTGAAAAGAAACCCGATGAGTAAAAATGAAATTTTTTGATGTTTAGGTATAACACGAACATATTGAGTCTCTTGTATTAGGAACGAGTCCGACGTGTAGATTCGTGCCATGGTACTTTGATCTGAGAAGTACACCTGAAGTAGTTTCTACTGACATATCTGGCTTTATCTATAATAATTGTGTGTGCAGAGTTGATCAAAAAGAGAAAAAGGCTTGAAGGCACCGAAAAAAAAATATGAATAAAAACATTAGAACGATCGATCCTTCTAAGTTGGGTAGCCCTCACCCGGTTATTCAACCTAACGGCGGTTGAACATAAATGTTTCCCTTAAGGGACAAAGAAATATCGGTGCCAACAAAAAAAGAAGATCAATTTTGTACACACAGTGAAAATCATAAGAAGCCTTAAAAAGGATTGTCCGAATGAAAAGGGTGGAAAATCGAAACATAAGACCTAAGCCCGAAGCATAGTCGAAGAGGTTACCGAAAAGGAGATTCAGGTCCGGGGTTTTCCGCGGTTTAGTGTTTGTGTGATACCTTTACAGAGAGAGAAGTACCAAAAGAACTTGTTGGGTGACTTGGAACAAAAATCCACGTATGAGTATCGTAATTCATCTCGCTAGTGTTTGAATGTGTAAATGCAGGATCTTTGCTTGAGGTCAAGCAAAAGTTCAAGTTCGGGGGAGTTTGATCAGTGATCTTTAGTTGTAATTTTCAAGCCGTTTTCGTTGTCCTTTGCGTATAATTTCGTTTGTTTGAAGTATTTCGTTCATGTTTTCGTCGTAGTTTTCTTAATGTAGCATGCAAGTTTAGTTTTGGTCTTTTTATCTATTTTTATCGTTGGTATGTGTTATGTGGTTGTTTTGTGATGTGTTTTCAGGTTAACATCTAATAGGTTATTCGAAGCTCTCGAAAAGATGATCCGAGTGTGAAAAATAACAGCAAAATAGGATATCAGAAGCACAACACGGGTGCCAGTGTTGTACAACACGGCCCGTGTTGTGAAGGCCTTTTGAAGAGGGAGTCAATGGAAGAAAAGGAGGAAACCAGTGTTATGACACGGGTGCCCGTGTTGTACAACACGGCCCGTGTCATGGCATTTGAAGAAAAGGATTTTTTGAGAAGACTCAGAGACACAACACGGGTGCCCGTGTTGCACAACACGGCCCGTGTTGTGAAAACCAGAAAAAACCTGATATTTTTTATGCTGCTGCGTTATTTTCAGAGGGAATTCTGGACATTTCATGGTGTTTTAGAAGACTGATATATATTAGATGATTAAGACTGAAATAGAGGACTTTTTGGATTTGGTGATTTTGGGATTGAACGATAACAGGAGAAGAAGGATTGATCAAGAGCGGAAGCGATTGACGATCCAACCGATTCTACGTTAATTGTAATGTCTCTATATTATTGCTCAGTTTTTATTTTTGTTATGAACATGAGTGGCTAAACCCCCCAATGCCAGGGGGGTGTCCCTGATTTGCTTTATGTAATGACAATTTGAATTCTTAATTTTGAGATTGTGCGTTTAAATCTGTTTCTTTATTTTATGCAACGTGCTTAATGCTTTATCTTTGTTGGAAAATTGGATAATTGATCGTAGTTAGGATTTGGTCTGACCAACCATCCTAACTTTGTTGCATAATTTTTATCACGGTAAATATTACTGAGGAATTGGAATATCCTGTGAAAACCATTTTTATGTCAGAATTATTGCTTGATATTCTTCCTTGCCCATTGAGGAATCAAGGTCGAGGAAGAATACCAAAGGTTTTTCTCTAAAGGAATTTTGGAAAAACATTATTGAACATAGGAAAGATACTTTTTGAAGCATGTCTCTGTAAAATTGAGAAATTATTAAGTCATTGCATTGCAAATTATACACCGTCCCTGGCATTATTCTCATATTTGTGCAATCTCTGTTTTCGTTTACGTTTTAGTAACTTTAATTCTTTTTCATCTAAAAACAAACTATCAACCAAAACATTTGTCCAATTGAAATCAATTCATTAAAACTTATTTCGGTACACAGTCCTTGAGATCGATATTTGGGATAACTCCCTTCTATTACTACATCGGTAAAAATAGTACACTTGCTATTTTTCCGATCAACTACCTTAGCAAAAAGTTTACCGACTATGAAACAAGATACTCACTGCTCGAGAAAACTTGCTGCGCTTTGGCATGGGCTGCTCACCGACTAAGACAATATATGTTGACTCATACTACCTTGTTAATTTCAAAGGTGGATCCAATCAATTACATATTCGAGAAACCTGCTCTCTCCGGACGAATAGCAAGATGGCAAATGATCTTAACAGAATATGATATATAGTACACTACTCAGAAAGCCATTAAAGGAAGTGTTGTGGCTGATCATTTGGCTCATCAAGCAGTAGATGATTATCAGTCAATGAGTTTTGAGTTCCCTGATGAAGACATTATGATTATAACCAAAGAACCTGGACAATATGACGGACCTGAACAAGGATCCCGATGGACTATGGTTTTTGATGGAGCTTCTAATGCACTTGGTAATGGTGTTGGTGTTGTGATCATTTCCCCTGAAGGTTGTCATACCCCGATTACTGCAAGACTGTTTCTATTGTACCAATAACATGGCTGAGTATGAGGCATGTATCCTGGGCATCAAAACTGCCATTGACATGAAGATTCAATTCTTGGACGTATACGGAGATTCAGCCCTGGTGGTGAGTCAGATTAAAGGAGATTGGGATACCAAGCATGAAAATCTCATTCCTTACAGAGAGCAGGTGTTGTCTTTGATCCCATATTTTGAAGAAATTACCTTTGGACATATTCCACGAAGAGAAAATCAGTTGGCAGATGCACTAGCCACCATGGCATCTATGTTTGAGATTAGTTGGGATGATGAAGCTCCCAAGATTACTATTGATAGATTTGAGAAGCCTGCATACTGCAATGAGATTGATACTGAAGAAGCAGAGGGGAAGCCTTGGTTCTATGAAGTGAAAAGATATCTTGAAACTCAGGAGTTCCCTGAAGGGGCATCTGTCAAAGATAAGAAGTTTCTGAGGAGGTTTTCTGCTAAGTTCTTTTTGAGTAATGGAATTATGTACAAGCGCAATCATGATTCAACTTTGCTTCGCTGTGTGGATAAGAAGGAAGCAACAGAGATTATGGAAGACATGCATGATGGGATCTTTGGCACTCATTCTAGTGGTCATACCATGGCAAAGAAGATATTGAGAGCAGGTTACTATTGGTCTACCATGGAAGCTGACTGCTATCAACATTCCAGAACATGTCACAAGTGCCAAATCTATGCTGATAAAGTGCATATACCTCCAGCTCCATTGAATGTGTTAACTGCTCCTTGGCCTTTTGCCATGTGGGGCATTGATATGATTGGTGAGATCAAGCCTACTGCTTCTAATGGGCATCGTTTCATCCTGGTTGCAATTGATTACTTTACAAAGTGGGTGGAGGCAGCCTCATTTGCATCTGTTACTAAGAGTGTGGTGGCTCGATTCATTAAGAACAATATTATATGTAGGTATGGCATCCCTGAAAGGATTATTACTGACAATGGCTCTAATCTGAACAACATTATAATTACTGATCTCTGCACGCAGTTCAAGATTAAGCATCACAACTCTTCTCCGTATCGTCCGAAGATGAATGGGGCAGTAGAAGCTGCTAATAAGAACATTAAGAAGATTCTACAGAAGATGACTGTCACTTATAAAGATTGGCATGGGATGTTACCATTTTCTCTTCATGGTTATCGTACTACAATACGCACTTCAACAGGGGCAACCCCATTCTCCTTAGTCTATGGTATGGAAGCAGTTCTGCCCATTGAAGTTCAGATACCCTCCTTAAGAATCATGAAGGATGCAGGCTTGGATGAAGATGAGTGGATTCAGACTCGACTTGACCAGATAAATTTGATTGAGGAGAAGATGTTGGCAGCTGTTTGTCATGGTCAGATGTACCAGAAACGGATGATCAAGGCTTTCAATAAGAAGGTTAAGCCAAAGGTATATCAGGCTGGTGACTTGGTAATCAAGTGTATCATACTACCACAGGGTGATCCTAGGGGCAAGTGGACTCCTACTTATGAAGGTCCATTTGTGGTCAAAAGAGTATTCTCAGGAGGTGCCATAATACTTACTACTATGGACGATAAAGACTTCCCACAGCCCGTAAACGCAGACATAGTTAAAAAAATACTACGCATAAAAAGAGACCCTCTAGGTTGACTGGCCTAGGCAAAAATAAGGGCATCCCGGCGAACAAAAAGGGTTCGGGAAAAAATTAGGGATATATATATAAAAAAATGTACACCCGGCAAGTTGAAAACCTGAAAAGGCGGCTTGGGCAAAAAAGGGTATCCCGGTGAATTGAAAACCTG
Organism: Lathyrus aphaca; assembly: GCA_963966055.1. Lineage (NCBI taxonomy): Eukaryota > Viridiplantae > Streptophyta > Magnoliopsida > Fabales > Fabaceae > Lathyrus > Lathyrus aphaca. Next base: position 504,878,876 of record OZ014522.1, on the reverse strand, counting down.
AAAGGGCAATCCAGGCAAAAGTTAGGGATTAAAGCGTATGACTATGTCTCGTTTGGATCACTCATATAGCCCCAACTAGTTGTGCTACTTAACTCAAGCTCGAACAGATAAAGCTCAATCCAATCGTTTCCGTGTTAACAGCAGAAGATGAGATACTTGAAGATAATGGCAATAGTAGAATTGAAACTCAATAGGATTATTTTTCACATAGCTGTTTTCTTTGTTTTGTAAAAAATTTACAACGAATTCCTCTTACTAGGATTTCTGTCTCCTTGTACAAACTCGCCTATATATAGGTCACTTTGTAATATAAATAAAATTCCATCTTTGAATCCATATTTACTTTTACCCTATTTACATAAACGAAAGCGTCCATTGGTTGTGTTTGAATGTATGTATGCTTTTGAATATGATTGATGTTTACCAAAAATGCATGAAATGCAGTAATAGTATTTACTAAGGACGAACAAGGGTAGTAGTTCAACGAAGCTTTGCCGGTTCATCCCCACAAGACAACTACAAATCCCTAGTAGAGCAAATCTATCTTTATAGATACTTCAAGTTACATCTCCCCTTGAATTTATGTCCATCTCTTTTATCCTCAGTCGGGATACTCAGGAACCCATTCTTCCAATAGAAGTACGACGAATGAAGACGGGAGGTTATAAATACTATACTATCAAACGAAACGGGAACGAGGTTCTCGTATTCTTCAGCAATGAATCGAGATTTATTTTCCCTAGCCAACAGTTGTTATACAAAGATATCCAGACGCTTCAGGCTGCATAATTCATACATACATCATTTACATCATACCATAGCATATTCATAAATGCATAATACATTTAATTAGATGCACCATGCCATGCATACATACATATTGCATAAATTAACCTTTTCTTTGCAGGATAGTTACATGCAGATAAAACAACATCAGCAATCCACAACAGGTCAGAAAAGATCTATACATTACTCAAGATGTTCTTGGATATTAGGCAAACGGTATGTACAAAGATCCATTCCCTAGTTCAGGATATTTTCAAAAGATATTCTTTTGTCCTCGGATAGTAGGCAAACGGTCTGTACAAAGATCTATTCCCTAGTCCAGGATATTTTCAGAAGATTTAATCTATTTGTTCTTGGATATTAGGCAAACGGTCTGTACAAAGATCTATTCCCTAGTCCAGGATACTTTCAGAAGATTTAATCTATTTGTTCTTGGATAGTAGGTAAACGGTATGTACAAAGATCCATTCCCTAGTTCAAGATATTTACAGAAGAATTAATCCTGATATTCTTTTGTCCTTGGAGAATAGGCAAACGGTCTGTACAAAGATCCATTCCCTAGTCCAGGATATTTTCAGGAGACTTAATCCTGATACTCTTTTGTCCTTGGATATTAGGCAGACGGTCTGTACAAAGATCCATTCCCTAGTCCAGGATATTTTCAGAAGATTTAATCTATTTGTTCTTGGATAATAGGCAAACGGTCTGTACAAAGATCTATTCCCTAGTCCAGGATATTTTCAGAAGATTTAATCTATTTGTTCTTGGATAGTAGGCAAACGGTCTGTACAAAGATCCATTCCCTAGTTCAAGATATTTTCAGAAGAATTAATCCTGATATTCTTTTGTCCTTGGAGAGTAGGCAAACGGTCTATACAAAGATCCATTCCCTAATCTAGGATATTTCCAAAAGAGATAATCGTCACGAAGATTTATTTATACTGGTCTATTCAACAATTCAAACCATGTTGCATAAACGATTCAGAGACGGCCTATACGAAGACCTAGTACTGATATCCAGTATCAACATCAAGATATATTATCACCTCCTGATATTATGGATGGCATCTATAAGCCCATCTCCAGTTCTTCCAAGTGGCATCTTCAAGCCCACTTAAGCATATACAACTAATCATCAGTGTTACTTTACGCACCGGCGAGTGCAAATTTTTGGGCTTTTGTGTTCAATCCCCTTCAACCTTCTAGGTCACGAATGGCACATATATCAATCTAACCCCTCAGGTTTCAGAAAATTGAACAGGGGCAGCTGTTGCACCCCAAAATTTTCCCTCACCAAGACAAGACATTGTGTACTAAGAGGTTCACAAGGTTCACAAGGTTCACAAGACATCTCATGAGGTTCACAAGATTCACAAAGTTCACAATTAGTCAGAAAGTTTGACAATTCCCTCAGACAATGCATCCCCCTAAGCAATGCATCTTAAACTAGGATTTTGACTTTCATCATGCTAAATGGACTTCCAAGGCTTCAAGTGAGTTTCATATCATCTTATATGGGTTCAAGAATCCCCATGCCAAGTTTCAAGACTTTCTCAAAAGATTTGCTCAGTCAGATGATCAGATAGGTTAAAATCAGTCAAGGCAGTTAAAAAGTCAAACTGAGGTCAACTGTGGTCAAACCAAAGTCAAACTTCATGATTTTTTGCCAACATCAAGTATATGAAGTAAATTTCATCATTTGATCAAGGGTTGATCATGATTCATCAAGGAGATTTCAGATCATCAAGAATCAGGAGTTTCTATATTAGGGTTTTCACAGGTAAAGTCAACTGAACTTTGACCAGCTATAACTTTCACATGCTTCATCAAACATTTTCCATCCGAAGCTCATTTTGAAGGAAATTGAATTCTCTACAACTTTGTGTCTCACAAGCCAAGCCCAAAAATGCTTCATTTGGAAGGTATGAGCTAAGACATTATAGGTCCTTTTAAAAGTCAACAAAAAGTCAACAACTTCCAAAGAGCATAACTTGAGAATGGAAAAAGATATGGACATGAGACCAAAGAGGTTGGTTATAGGACTCTCTAAGCTTTCTAAAATGTCCAAGAACACCTTCATAGCATTAAAATTGAAGGACTTGTGCCCTTGCAAAGTTTGGAAATTTTTGAGAGGTTTATGAAGCAAATGGGGTCTTAAAACCATAATTCACCAAATGGGCTTGTTTTTTTATGATCCAAACACTTCCATGACATCATGCACGAATTAAAATTTATTTATTCATAATTTTATTCATTTTATTTTATTTATTATGATTTTTTATGTTAAAAATCATTTTAAATTAAAATAAAATATAAAAGGATGGATATTTGATTTGATTTTGGTTCTAGAAGGTCTTAATATTCATTTAAAAGTGATTGGTACCATATAATTTCAGATCATACAAATATAGCAAGGTAAGATCAAAGAAATTCAATTTTTAAAGACAAATCTTTTTCAATCTCCATAGGTCCAAAAGTCCAAAGGAGTGATCTATTTTTTGACCTAATTCTGATGTATCATATATATACAACATTAAGCAATGCATTGGACACGAATTTGCAGCCTCAAACAACACATTCAAACTTCAAAAATTCATCCAAAAAGCTTGATTCAGATTCCTTTCTAGAGGTCATTCCAAAGCATTTTGAAGGTTGAAATAAGTTCCCTGAACATCATTGAGTGTAACTTGATCATCACATTGCTCCATAACATCACATATTGACAAACCCGATCCAAACTTTCTTCATATTTTTTGATTTTTCGTTATTGATCATTCACACATTATTAATGAGTTTTGTTTACTGATTTGTGTTTAGTGAAGGTTTGTGATGAATTCTGGGTGATTGGATTGAAGAAACCATGGCTGAATCGTAGGATGCCATTTTAGGGTTCATAACCTTCAAATTAGGGTTTCACGATTAAGTGAATATAAATGAATTTTAAAATCGTAAATCAATTGCAAATGTTGTTTGGATTATACTCATGTGATTAATTTAATGAAACTGTACGTAAATGATAGTGTATGGGTTTCGTAGGGTTTCCTGCAGGTTGAAAATTCGCAGGAAAAGTGGCAACAAGATTCGCAGGTAATTTCGCAAGTCAGGAGGTTGAAGAAGAAGTAGCTTGGCGCGAAAATCTGAATTCAAAATTTAGACTGTTTTTATACTAAGTATTTGTTATTCTATTATCAATTAGAGCGCGTAGCTCAGCTGGTTTTGGAGAAGCGCCTTTGAAGCCAATGACCAGGGTTCGATCCCTATGTTATCCTTTTTGTTCAAAATTCCTTTTGTTTTAATAGGTTTTCTATATTATGACTAAGACTCATCCTATGGACACGCTGCACACGCAACTCAGTTGGTTGGCTAGTGCTGGTGGAAGCTGGGAGACCTGGGTTCGACCCCAGGCTCCAGCAGGTAAGTTTTTACCTCTTTTTTTTATTTCATTATTTTTATGTTTTAATATAATTAAAGTTATTAATATTATTTAAACTTTTCTCTAATATGTAAAAATCAATGATTTTCTTTATAAAAAAATATTGATAATTCAAATTTTATGTTTCTAAATATTTTGTGAATAAACATTAATTTTTTTATTTATGTATTTATATTTTTGTAATTAATATTTTTAAATATATAAATCCTAATTTTCTTTTCTTAAATATGTAAACCCTAATTTTTTTTTTTAAAATTTCTAACCCTAATCTCTAATTCTAATCTCTAACCCTAATTTTTTATTTAATTTTAAATATTAAACTTAATTAATTTTTCTAATATCTAATTAAATAATTAATCTTGTTTTTTGTAAATAATTATATTGTTTATTATTACTATTATAATTACTTTCTTTTCTCTTAAAAAATTCTTCAAAAATTATTTGTTTAACTTAAAAATGTTCTTTTAAATTCTATATATTTTTGTATATTTGTGTTAACCTCTTCCTCTTATGATTATTTTTTATTGCTAACCCATTCTAATTATATTTTATTTATTACGTATTTATTATTAATTATTTCTATTATAATGTAATTGCGAAAGCCTTGTAATAGTCGTAGTTTATTATTGTTCTATTGTTTATAAATGTTTTTGCCATGGTTAGTAACTATAGGGAGTCATAACATGTTTGTAAATTAAAATTAATTTAGAATAACTAATTTAATAAGATAAATATATGAATATGGACACTCACACACGTAAGTCGATCTTTGATCGCCATCTCTCACTTTCTAAGGTTATCCCTCATGTTGCCTAACTATAAGGTCAAGTAAGGTGTCTTAAAGCAAAGTCCCCTTTCATAAAATATCATCAAGTCCCTTTAAGATTATAAGATCAAGTCCCTTCAATGTTGCCTACGGTAAATGATATTGTCCCTTCGAATAAAAGATGATAAGTCCCTATGAATTGCTAAAGACACCTTGCAGTTGCCTAAAATTCATATGTCCCTTCACATCCCTTATTACATCCAAGGTAATGACTACCTATTCCTTAATAATAGGGATAGTTTTACCATGGAAAGAACATATAAGAACAATAAAGATTTAATATAGGGTAGGTTCCTCTTAAGTACTTGTTCACCTTTTCAAAAATACTCTTTTACACTTCACATTTCAAACAAATTTTCAAAACAAAGTCTTTATATACATCCATACGAGGATCATTATAAAGTACTTAGAAAATTTTAATCACACACTACACTTTTCAAAACAATTTAAAGTGAGCTAAGTAACTAAGAGCCCATGGATAACCATGGATATAAAGGGTGCTAACACCTTCCCTTTGTATAACCTACCCCCCGAACTCAAAATCTTTTTAAGGTCTTTCCTGTTCTTTTATGCCTTTCCTTTTGGATAAAATAAAAGTCCGTGGCGACTCTTGCTATCCGCAACATAACTAAAGTCAGTTCTCCCACCGTGTTACAATATGTTATAACTATCATATATGCATTCATTCTTGCCAACATCATGGGCCATTCTTTATGGTTTACATGACCTAGGAAGGATGTACAAACTGAGTTCAACTTAATTGATATGTTTGTAGTAGCAGATGGATTTGAGTTCAACTTAATTAATATCCATTGATAGTTTACAATTGCAGGATATATTGTGCATAGGATATATTATGCTTCTGTTATGTGTGAAAATCACAAGTCTACCGTTTAAACCGGAATCAGTTACACAAAAAATGATATCAAGAACTTTCAACACAAGTAAAAAAGTGATAATATCTTTGAATCAAAAATTCTGTTACAAACTGATAATTCAGTTTCAAAAATCCAATACAACTGATACCAATTGGAAATTATAAACAGAAACAAAATTCGGGGAAAAGGAAATTACACTAGGAAAAATCCAATACAAATTTTCAACAGAGATTTATAACAGAAATGATCAGAAGAAGAAACATAAAAAAACTAACAAACTCTAACAAACTCTAAAAGACCCTCAGGAAATCTTCCATATAAGAATGAGATTGCTGCATAACCAAAAACTTCTTCTTCATTCATCCTTCAACTTCTTCTTCCTTCATCTCCTACATTCACTCTCCACCATTTCTTCCATTTTTCTGATTCATTCATTCAACCTCTCAACTGTTCACTCTTCATCAAGCATGCATAAGAACTTCTAACAAACTCAACAAGAAACACGTCTTCAATATCCTAGCTTCTTCAATCTCTGATTTCTCTCACCATTGATCTTCTATAAATCCTCAACCTCCATCACTAATAAAACGAACCTTCGACTAACAATCTTCATCTTCTTGTCATTTTTCTTTTCGGATACTTCTTCATCACCTTCTCCAATCTCTCATTCTCCCTCACATTCGACAAACTTCGTCAATCCATTTTCACCATCATCAACCTCTCTCCAATCGGCACCTTCGCTCTAATATCTTCACAACTCTCATAATCATCAATCTACTAAACCTGCAAATCACATCGACAACAAGAACTTCGTTGCAGAATGCATCATTCAAATAACAATAACACGTTCAAAAAATCATGGCAACAATCATCAGAGAAAGGGAAGAAACCTAAAATTATTGCGTAACGAGAAAAACTGCAAATTTTAATCTAGGATTATACCGCGATCCATCGCATCTTCATCACTCTCGATCAATAATACATCTTCATCCATCGTCAATGGCCTGCAAGTTCCATCATACATTGAATCAAAAACAATAATCGCGGCAACAACAAGAAGAAACAGAAGAAAAAGAAGAAAAAGAGAAAGATCGCGCGGAAGAAGAATAAGATCAAATCGTAACGATTTTCGTACCTGAATAATTCACGTGTTCCATCACACGAGTTTATCTTCATCGTGTCACCTTCGTACATCTTCGTTGCGCGAGTTCGTCTTCATCGCGTCACATTCGGTCATCTTCATCGCGCATGTTCATCATCATCTTCGTCACCACAACGATCATGACAAACTCGATTGAAGGTGTGAATCTTATTTATTGCAATTCCTTTTTCTTTGAGTTTCTGGAGGGCCTCAATCCTTAGATTTAGGATGAATTAGGTTGTTTTAGTTGAGGATTTTAGATGAGGAAAGGAAAGTAGTTGGAGTGTGTTAACGGTGGTGGCGCGTTTTAGAGAACTTTATCGGAGGAAATCCATCGCGGAGGTGGCTAAGGTTTGTGGGATTGAGAAGATGAACTTGTATATACGGTCCACCATAGTAACCACGCACCCTAGTGTCTTAGGCTTTCATCATAATCATTATCATCAGCTGAAAATCCAATGGTTGCAATTGATCTTCCAGGTCAACTAAGTTGACCAAGCTCATAATATGGACTGCCAGGCCCTAGTGCATTTTGGGCTTAGTCCCAAACGTTATTCGCATCCCACTTTTTAAACCCATTGCATTTTTAACTGAATTTTTACTTCTAATTCACCCCCTGAGTTCTTTTAATTTTCTTTTACAAAATCAACTTAAAAAAATAGTTTTCCTCAATAAAAAATTCCAAAAAATTTAATAACATTTTGACATAATAAAAAAAATATAGTTTGTATTTTTTAAATTCTTTTTCTGACTTTTTTGGCATTTATTTCGATTTTATGCTTTATATGCATTTTAATATTGTTTTGCAATTTTACACCTTTATTCATTTGTTCCTATTTTTGCTTACTCATATTAATTTCACTTACTAACAATTTTTTTTGTTGTGCAAGGTATTATTCGAGGGTCATGCTTACGGATTCAGATTATTTTCATTATGCTTTGATTGTATTTTTTTATGGTTTTATGCTTTGTGATGTAATAGTTAGAATACTTTTATGCTTGATACCTATAACTAGTGTAGAAAAAGATAAAATGAAGCGTTAGAAAACTAAATTTCAAAAAGGGAAGAAAAAGAGATATTCGATCCAACGTCGAATAATTTCAAAACAAAAATAAATAAACAAGTTTCATAGGATTTTAGGACTTCCCACGATTACACCTTCGATCCACTCCAATAAACCAAAGCACAAACCTTGTATGTCATGAACCATAAGTCGCGTGTCTCAACACCGCGCAATCGACCCACCCCATCATTCATTCCTTTCACGATTCGTCATACGTTCTTACCCACCGTGACATAGGAGGGCCATATTCACTATTACTTTTTGTACTCTCTTTTAGGTTTAGTATACACTTAAGTAGTTTTCAGCTCAAATTCATTAACCATAGGATTCACCTTTGAACATAATCATTTAGGGTAAGTCTAGTTCCCTTAGATTTTTCCTTTTGTAACTTGAGTCTCACTTCTCATCTTTAAATAAAAAATAAAAAAACATTTAATAATGAAAATGTGTACAATACGCCACGAGCCTTAAGCCATATGGGAAATGATTAGTGGAGGTCTCCTCCACTCTTCTAGAATACTTTACAAACGTCCAATTAGGGGCGACCTTGGAAAGTATTCGCCTCTGTATCATAGTCTTTAGTGTTGTACATACAGTAAAAATCAAAATCAAAACACTTCTTCTAAAAGACAATAAACAAAGACGCCACGTCTTCTCTTCTCATCTCCCATTCTTTGCGGACGATTATGACTTGTCTCAACGGTTCGACAACTACACGGTAACACCCTCGATTCAGTGAGCCGATAACACCTGAGTTATAGCTATGGCAACGTTATCCTAAAAAACACAAACAAAGTTCCCAACCTTAGTTAGACGAACTACGACGACTCTGATCCTCATTTTCCTGATGAGGTACGTAGGCAGTGGGGTATGGCCCATTCGAGCACATTCTTTATTTTCCATATATTTCCCCTTTTCTTTCCATTTTCTTTCCAGTTCCCTTTCTCATTTTAGTTCCAGTTCCAGTTGGTAATTCTTTCGTTCAACAACATCTTATTTCTCACCCTTTGAAATAGACTAACAAGTGTGGATCCCATCGGGTACGGCGGACGATCTAGGGTGCTAATACCTTCCCAGTTCGTAACCGACTTCCGAACCTAGATCTTTGGTTCACAGGACATTGTCCTTTCCTTCTTCCTTAGGTTTGTGAAACATTACCTTTCCCGTTCATTCAGGATAAAAATGCCTGGCTGGTGACTCTACCTTTTCCGCACCACTTTCGCGTTTGTACTAGGATGAAAATCCTGGGAGCGACACCGCCAATTAACAACGAAGGCAAATTTGATTTCAATAACTATGAGCTCAAGACGAATGGAGATGTATGGGCTATGTGGAATACATTTTTCTGTTTCGAAACAAAAGTTATGATCAAGTTGGAAACAACGATTTAAATATCGGTCGAAGATATTGTGAAGATGTTGAAGCATCCATCTGGGTATTTAAATTTAATGTTTGATTTTATTTTAATATCACCTATGTAATTTTGATTTTATGTTATAAATGATAGTTTTATTTTGTCAAAATACAACTTTCTAATTTTCTGCTTTTGTATCTCTTTCTAAATGTTAAGGAGATGCATCTACGAATTTTTTTTGGAAATGCATCTCCGGATAAAAAGTCACACTCCTAAGGCGTCACTTAGAATTGGCCTGAGATGTGTGTTTGAGGTGCGTCCAAAGATGTATCTTCGAAATATGAAGGCAATTTAGTATTTTTCACGTGGCACCCTAATAATATATATGGTACATTAAAAAAATCCATTCTATTAAACTCTTATTTGAAAATATAACTTCTTTTTTTAAATTCATCTTTTTGGGAACGGTCTATTCAACCCCCTCCCTCTAGACCATTTGAGTCCATATTATCCTCCAACACACTTACTTGCAACCAATAAAAAATAAGACAATTTGAATTAACATTTAGATAATTTGTAATACAATTTGGAGACCAGTCCTTTAAGTAGCCGAATTATAATTTTTGGACTGCATTCATGTTGTAATACCCAAATTACCCCACAAAATTATTTATAAAATCAGAGTAAAATTTTGATCAAAACTATTTGAGTGTCACAATTCAAACTCTAAAAACCATACTTTGGCTCACTGATACGTTTATAAGAAAATTGTTCAACATGCAATAACAAATATTTTAAAAGAAAACTCAACATCATTATCCAATTACAAAATGTTTTTCTTTTGAAACAAGTAAATAAACAATTGCAACATCATCCTGACACCCAAAGCAACGTATCAGAGCCGACATCCTAAAGACGTGAAGTACACCTACTTCACTAACCACCACTCGAATTATCCTGCTCACCTACATGTTACCAACATAAGGGTAACATTCAAACAGAAGGGTGAGATACTTACATCACAAAGAGTAATATAATAAGAACTATCAAGTATCATAATTAGACATCACTTCTCATCGACTACCACACAATCACATCATATCCAAAACAACATCATACACACCAACATCATATACAACAACAACATCATACACACCAACATAAAATACAACAACAACAATCATGCAATGAGACTCTACTTGACTCTATGCATGTGGTACCATACTCCGATCTCTATTTCAAGATCCAATTCTCGTTGGAACTCTCGACCCCTCTTTCATGGTCCAGTATGACCCATATTTCATGACCACACCCATCATCCCCTATTTCATGGTCCAGTATGATCCCTATTTCATGATCACACCCTCGACCCCTATTTCATGGCCACGAACGATCCCTATTTCATGACCGCACCAACAACACTATGATCCCACTCGGATCCAACCATTATACCCTACCTTGGTATAATGTTCCAACCATGCAACATGTCATGCAACACCAATGACATACATGCATAAATACACAACCACATTATACAACTCAACAACATCATCATACAACGATTCACCACAACAACTAGCTATCATCAACATCATTCACATTTTAGTATATAACCACATAAATCAACTTCAACCACCACAACCACAAATACAACATATACAACAATATATTACATATACATGTATCAACACACAATAATATGTAACTTATCACAACAACAACAACTCATGAGAACAACAACAAATCCAATAAACATACTAAATTATGTTCATTTTCGAGTTATATAAATTATATCTACAAATACATGTATAACTCTCTTCTCGCTGTCTTAATCCATATTACTCAAATTCCTAAACATTACTAAGTTAATTAGATAACTTTATGGAATTTTTCGGAATTAAAAATCAACATTTTTCGCTCCAGGTCTCGCTCAGTGAGGGTGATTGCTCGCTAAGCGAGCAACTCTCTATATTCTAACTCTTCCAAAGTCCCACTTGCTCGCTAAGTAAGCTCTGCGATTCTTGCAGTTCTCCCTTTTGCGTTCTATACTCAACTCACTACGATTTCCTGCATCAAAATCCACTTATACAACCAGACGATTATAGAATTCATCATTTTATCATCTAATTCATATAATTATCTTATAACAACATCAATTTATCAACAACTCAACTAAAACCCTACTCAATCACCAAACCTCAACTTCTAATCATCAACTTACCCAATTACCATTATAAAACCCTTAGGAGACGGAAGAATCCCACCCTTACCTTGGTTTTGACGAGAAATTCCTCTTCCTCACGGATTCTCCTTCACCTTCTAGCCCTTTCCTTCTTCTTCTCTCACTCTTCTCAAATTCACGATCGTTCTCTTTTCACCAAAACACGATCCCTTTTTCTTTCTTACAGCTTAACCCCTTTGTCCAACTTAGGAACTTCCTCAATTACTCCCCAGCAATTCTACCAAATGACCACTTTACCCCTTACCTCATTTTATTCCAATTATTTAATTTATCCAATAATAATCTTATTATCCACCATAATAAAATTCTTAAATTAATATTATACTCAATAATATATTATTCTTCCATACACCAAACATCATAATCCTATTAAAATAAATAAATATAATTTTTGGGGCGTTACAACTCTCCCCCGCTAAAAAGGTTTTCGTCCTCAAAAACTTACCTTATGCAAAAGGATTCGGATACGACTCTCGCATCCTGCTCTCTAATTCCCAATTCATGTGCCCACCAACAGCTCCTCCCCAAACCACATTCACAAGGAAAGTCTCCTTGCCTCTCAACTGCTTTACCTCCCGATCTTCAATTTGTTCTGGTAATGCTTCAATCGTAAGATTATCTCTTACCTCAACTTCATCCATCAGTATCACATGTGACGAATCCGAAAATACTTCCGAAGCTGCAAAACATGAAACACATCATGCAAATTGGACAATCTCGGGGGCAATGCTACTCTATAAGCAACAAGTCCGACTCTTGTCGAAATCTGATACAGTCCAATAAACTTAGGAGTAAGCTTTCTCGACTTCAAAGCTCGTCCGAAACCGGTCACCGGAGTGACCCTAAAAAATACATGATCTCCTTCTTGAAACTCAAGATCTTTTCTTCTCTTGTCATGGTAACTCTTCTGCCTCATGCCAACACTCTCACCTGACTCATGCCAACACAAAGGTGTCCTACATCTTCGGCCATACAAAGCTTCAAATGGCGCCATTCCAATACTGGAATGATAACTGTTGTTATAAGTAAACTATATCAACGACAAGTGACTATCCCAAGCACCCCTTGTTCCAGCACACAAGTCCTCAATAGATCTTCTAAAGATTGTATCGTCCTATCTGTCTGTCCATCAGTCTAAGGATGATAAGCTGGACTCAACTTCAACTTCGAACCTAATGCCTCTTGCAAACTCTCCCAAAATATTGAAGTAAACCGCAGATCTCTATCCGACACAATATTGAATGGTATCCCATGCAACTTCACTATCACACCGACATATATCTCTGTCAATCTCTATAAAGAATAAGTGATACCAATAAATATAAAATACACTAACTTAGTCAACCTATCTGCGATCACCCAAATGGAATCATGCCCTCTTGGAGTAGTAGGTAACCCCGTAACAAAGTCCATCAATATATTATCCCATTTCCACTCGGGAATATCCAACGGTTGCATCAAACCAGCAGGTCTCTAATGTTCCACTTTTGACTTCTGACAAGTCAAACACGCATACACAAACTGAGCCACATCACGCTTCATACCAAGCCACCAAAAAATCTTCTTCAGATCCTGATACATTTTCGTCGCTCCTGGATGAATACTCAATGTAACATGGTAAGAGAACTGACTTGGTCGTTTTTGTTTACAAAAACTATGTTGCTGATAGCAAGAGTCACCACCGACTTTTATTTTATCCAATAAAGAAAGGTATAAAAGAACAGGAAATACCTTTGAAAAATATTTGAGTTCGGGGGATAAGTTATACAAAGGGAAGATGTTAGCACCCTTTGTATCCATGGGTTTCCATGGGCTCTTAACTGCTTAGCTCACTTTATTTTCTTTGTTTGAAAAGTGTAGTGTGTGTTTAGAAAAATATTTTAAAAGTTTAACTTTGTAATAATTCTCGTACGAATGTATACAAAGTGTTTACTGTTTAAAAATATTTGAAAATTTGAGGTGTGGAAAGTATTTTGAAAGATGGTGAGCAGTCACTTAAGAACTACTTATCCTAAATTGTAAGGTCTTTCTTGTTATTTCGTTTCTTTAGGGATAGAACTGTCCTTACTATTAGTTAATAATTAGTCTTATCCTTGGATTTGAAGGGACAGGCGTAGGGTCATCGTATGGTCATAGAAGGCAACCTTGTAAAGGTGTCTTAGCAATTCGAAGGGACTATCATCATTTTTTGTAGGGTCGTCGAGGGACGAGATCATTTATTCGAAGGAAACTTGAAGAGACAACGAGGGACTATGATCTTTATATCGTAGGGACTTGATGATTTTTATTCATAGGCAAACTTGCTAAGATACCCCTATATTCGAAGGACTTGACCATTTTGTAAGGCAACAAGAGGAGAAACCCTAGGGGTGTATGTGTGAGAAGTGTGTTGTATTCAATTACGTCAATCTTAGAAATTAGGGTTATCTAAATCCGTTTATTTTGTTCACATACATTCTTTTCACACCCTATGTTTACTAACCACGCAATTAATAATTTACGAAATTTAAAAGCGGAAAGTAAACCTAGACTATTACATCATGGGGGGATACATGTTTGAAATTAGGGGAGTGTGGAAAGTAAAAGTGCGAAAAATTAAACCCTAATTAAACTATTACAATCCAAGAGCAGATACATAATAATAAAAAAATGCAAGAAAAGAAATCTACGTTATTACATAAGTCACACATCCTATATAATTTTTCTAATAAGATTAAATAGCACAATAAAATAAAGAAAACTAGGAAAATATTTCTTTAAAATCTTAAAATCTAAGTTAATAATTTTTATGATGATTAATTTAATAAGAAAGGAGATTAAAATAATTAAGAGAAATTAATTAACATTTTATTATTAAAAATAATTTTGTGTCAAAAATATTAATTATTTAGGATTATGTCAAAATATTAGATAAATTAGGGTTATAAAAAATTAAAATTTAATTAAGTCCTAATTACTATATAAAAATTTGATTAAAAAAAACCTAAAACTAATTTTTTGTAAAAAATAAATTAATTAGTCAAGAAAAGAAATAAATAGGTTAATTAGAAAAATTTTGAGTTTTTTTTATATATTAAAAGAATGAAAATGTTTAATTGGTTAGTTAATTAAAATTAGGAAAAAAAGAAAAAAATAATAAAACAAAATAAATTAAGAAAAAAGAAAGAAAATGGTAAAAAAAAGGGTTGGAGGCCCAGATCAAACCCAGGACCTCCCCCTCCCAATACGCGCTCCCTTCCACTGGGCTATATGCACCTGTGTTGCAAATAAACAAAAAAGACAAATTATAAAATAAAGCAAATATTTGAAATATGAAACACGCGTGCATTCATCATCTTCTTCCTTCGTCCGTCCACAAAACTTTTACCTACGGTTTTTCCGTAGCTAGAGCCTATAGTGATTGTTTTGTCCGTCACTATAGCACCTGCGTTTTTCAAAACATCAAGGCAAGCATAATAAATACGATTTAAAGGTGTAGATAAACTATATATCATCCTATGAGTCCATTAAAGTCCTTAATTTGGTTCGAAATCGTCTCTAATTAGAATTCCCAAAATTGAGGCCGCAAACCCTAGCCATGGTGAATTGCTAAACATGCATCGAAACTTCAATCAAACCATCCAGATAGCTTCTAAACATAAACACAAACAACACACAATCAAATCATGTTTATTATGCATATATAATCGAAATCAAAAATTAAAAAAAAACAAGTAAAAAACGAATTCGGTTTGTCAGATTTATGATGATGACGATGATGATGATGATGATGATGATGATGATGGATACATGTTCTAAAGATCCTCAAGAATGAATTGAGACCTTCAAAACTTCTTGAAAGTGGTTGTGAGTCTAAAACCGAATGTGACTTTTCTTTGGATTTTTTGAAGTTTGATAAGGGTTCTTTGGCTCAAAATTTCGTCCCCTCTGCATCTGACTTTGTTGTTTGTTTATAGAAGAGTGAATTAGGTTAAAAAGTTTGGGCTTTTGTGTTGGATTTGAGATTGATTGGAAGTGAAGAAAGGAGGTTTCTATTTTGGTCAAAATTTGATTTTAAGACATTCTCTTTTGGTTTACACGAAATTGGGATCCAAATTATGATCATAAACATCAAGATCTAATCCCAAAATAAGCCTAAGATCAAATATTTGATTTTTCAATATTTATTTTAGCTAAAATTGATTTTAAATAAATTAAATCCAATATAATATTAAATAAATATAAAAAATCAGATATTATACTTATGGGTCGTGAATTATCTTATGATCAAGTTTGGGTTAGAAAAATATGGGCCCATTTGGAAAAAAAACTTGAGTTTTGGTCATTACTTGCTTTATACACCTCCTTAAATTCACCTAACTTCAACAATTCATAACTCTCTCAATTTTTATCCCATGGATGTGTTCTTTGACTTTTTAAAAGCTTAGAGTGTCCTATAACTACTCCTTTTGGTCCCATGTCCATTTGATCTTCCATTTTCAAGTTATGAGCTTTTGAAAAAGTTGACTTTTTGTTGACTTTTAAAAGGACCTGTAATGTCTTTGCTCATATCTCTCAAATGAAGCATTTTTGGCCTTGGCTTGTGAGACACAAAGTTGTAGGTAATTGAATTTCCTTCAAAATTAGATTTGGATGGGAAATATTTTATGAAGAATGTGGAAGTTATGGATGGTCAAAGTACAATTGACTTTTCCTGCAAAAACCCTAATTTAGTAACTTCGTTCTTGATGAATATGGGACACCAGCAATTCCACTTGAGGCTTTAGAAGTCCAATTTACCTTGGGAAACTCAAAACCCTAATTTAAGATCCATTACTTAGGTGGAGGCTTTGTCTGATGAAACCTGGAATTCCTTTGAGTAATCGAGGATCTTGTGACCATTAGGAGACCTCTTGAAACATATTGTCTTGAATATGTGAGGAACATTTTTGGGGTACAACAATTGCCCCTGTTCAATTTTCTGAAACCTGAGGAGTTAGATTGGCATGTACGCCGTTTGTGACCAGAAGGTGGAAGAGGATTGAACACTTAAAGCCCAAAAATTTGCACTCGTTGGTGCACAAAGTAGTACTGTTGGTTGATTGTATTGCTTGAATATGCCTAAAGATGCCATTCGAAGTAACTGGAGATGGGCTTATAGATGCCATCCAAAGTATTTGTTGATATGAGTATTAGAATGTGTCTACGCTTGACTCTATCTGAATGTTGTCACTGAACTAAGTATCAGAACTAGATCTTCATCTCGACAGTCTCTGAATTGTCCCCGTAACATATCCTAAAATAAGTATCAGAACTGGATTTTCATTTCGATTGTCTCTGTACTGTCTCTGGAAAATACCTTGAACTAAGTATCAGAACTAGATCTTCGTTTCGATCGTCTCTGGGAAAATGTCTTAAATTAAGCGTCAGAACTAGATCTTTGTTTCGATCGTCTCTGAACTGCTTCTGGAAAGTATCCTGAACTAAGTATCAGGACTAGATCTTCGTCTTGATCGTCTCTGAACTGTCTCTAGGAGTTAATAATGTTTATCTTACCGTGAACTATCCTGAAAAGGAAAGGTTAGTTTTATGCGAGGTCATTTGATGTATGCATGCATGGCATGACTTTCTTAATATAAATGAGAATGTCGTATGCATTATGGATGTGTATGCCATGATGTACTTAGGATCTTCCGTTTTTCGTTCGTCGCACTTCTTATTGAAAGATTAAATTCCTGAATACCCTGACTGGGGATAAAAGAGACGGACATTCCCCGGAGAGACTTAACCGACCAAGTGTTAATTCTTCTGGAGATATCAGGCTTTGAGAGAAATATGTCTGGGACTTTGTAGAGCTGGAAGTACCAAAATCTATTTGGAACACTTCGCTGAAATAAATCCATAAAAATCACTCTGTCGGGATGATCATGCGAAGATCGGTTGGATATGAACTTTGATGGGGATTCCTACCTCCAAGATTCCTTAGTAAATGCTATTATTGTAATTTTATATTATTTTATATGTATTTTTGGTAAACATCAATCATATTCAAAAGCATATATACATTCAAACATTATCAATGGACGTTTACGCTTAAGTAAAACGAAAAAAGTAAAGCTGAGTTTGAAAATAGAATTGTATTAATCTTGAAAGTGGCCTATGAACAGGAAAGTTTGAACAAAGAGAGATAAATTCTAGTAAGAGGAAATCGTCGTATGAAATTTAAAAGAGTATAGAAAACAAGAAAAAAAAACTATGTGTAAATGATCCCATCAGGTTTCAACTCTGCTATTGCCATTATCTTCAAGTATCTCATCTTTTACTGTCAGAAGAGAAATGATTGGACTGATTTGCACCTGTTTGAGCTTGATATGGATAGCACAACTAGTTGAAGTTACATGGGTGATCCAACGAGACATAGGTGTACACTTTAATCCCTAACTTTTGACTGGACCGCCCTTTCAGGTTTTCAGTTCACCGATATACCTTTTTTTGCCCAAGCCGCCTTTTCAGGTTTTCGACTTTCCGGGTGTACAATTTATATATATATATATATATATATATATATATATCCCTAATTTTTTCCCGAACCCTTTTGGTTCACCGGGATGCCCTTTTATTGACTATGTTTGCGTTCACAGGTTGTTGGAAGTCTTCACCATCCATAGTAGTAAGTATCATAGCGCCTCCAGAAAACACCCTTTTGACTACAAATTACCCTTCATACGTGGGAGTCCATTTTCCCCTGGGATCACCCTGTGGTAATATAATACGCTTGATTACCAAATCGCCATCCTGGTATATTTGATGCTTGACTTTCTTATTAAAGGCTTTAATCATACGCTTCTGATACATCTAACCATGACAAACAACTGCAAGCCTCTTTTTATCAATCAAGTTTATCTGGTCAAGTCGAATCTGAACCCATTCATCTTTGTCTAAGTCTGCATCTTTTATAATTCTCGAAGAAGGAATTTGAACTTCCACGGGTAATACTACTTCCATACCATAGACAAGAGAGAATGGGGTTGCCCCCGTTGAGGTACGTATTGTGGTACGATAACCATGGAGAGAAAATGGTAACATCTCGTGCCAATATTTGTATGTCACTGTCATCTTCTTCAAGATCTTCTTAATATTCTTGTTGGCGGCTTCCACTATGCCGTTAATCTTTGGTCGATATGGAGAAGAATTGTAATGTTTAATCTTGAACTGCGTGCAGAGTTCAATAATCATAATGTTTCTCAGGTTAGTACCATTGTTTATGATAATCCTTTCAGGGATGCCATATTTACATATAATATTATGCTTGATGAACTAGGACACAACATTATTGGTAACAAAAGCGAACGAGGCTGCCTCTACCCACTTCGTAAAGTAATCAATAACAACCAGAATGAAAAGATGTCCATTGGAAGCGGTAAGTTTGATCTCACCAATCATATCAATTCCCCACATTGAAAAAGGCCAAGAGCAGTCTGAACATTCAACGGAACTAGAGGCACATGTACTTTATCAGCATAGATCTGGCACTTGTGACAAGTTTTGGAGTGCTGATAGCGAACAACTTCCATGGGAGACCAGTAGTAACCCGCTCTCAAAATTTTCTTAGCCATAGTATGCCCAATAGAATGAGTACCAAAGATTCCATCGTGCATGTCTTCCATAATCTCTTTTGCTTCCTTCTTGTCCATACAGCGAAGCAAAGCCGAATCGTGATTGCGCTTGTACAAAATTACATTACTCAGGAAAAACTTGGCAGAAAATCTCCTTAGAAACTTCTTGTCATTAATAGATGCCCCTTCAGGATATTTCTGAGCTTCGAGATATCTTTTTACTTCGTGGAACCAAGGTTTTTCTTCCACTCCCTTAGTATCAACCTTATAACAATATGTCGGCTCATCTAATCAATCAATAGTAATTCTAGGAGCTTCATTGTCCCAACTGATTTCGAACATAGATGACATAGTGGCTAATGCATCTGCCAATTGATTCTCTTCTCGTGGAATATGTTCGAAAGTGATCTCTTCAAAGTATGGAATCAAAGCCAACACATGCTCTCGATAAGGAATGAGATTTGGATGCTTTGTATCTCATTCTCCTTTAATCTGACTGACTACCAGGGCTGAGTCCCATATACATTCAAGAATTGGATCTTCATCTCAATGGCAGCCGTGATACCCATGATACACGCTTCATATTCAGCCATATGGTTGGTACAATTAAAACAAAGTCTTGCAGTAAACGGCGTACAACAACCCTCAGGAGAGATAATCATGAAGGGGCATAAAACACAAGGAAGGGGGGGTTGGAATAGGGTTTTCTTAACAACTTAAAACTAACTTCTATGACAAGTTGATTTATCTTGGTTCGTTTGAACTCAAACTACATCCAGTCCACCCGCCAAGGTGATTTTGCCTCTATCACTGAGGTCTTAATCCACTATTCAATATATAGATACAATCACAATGACCTACTGTCAAAGTCTTCTTGAGTCTACTGACTAACTAGCCACTCAAGGAAAATCACTTTAATAATAAACAATAATGTAACTAGTATGCTTCTAATAAGCTTTTGATGTTACAGAGTTTTGGAGCAATAATACAATATAAGAAAGAGTAATTCGTTAGCGTCACTTCAATCTTCAAAATCATTCCTTTATATAGGCTTGAATAAAGTGACTGTTGGGAACAACTTGAGCCTATTTTGGATATAAATTATTATCATAAATTCCTTCCAAAACAAGAGATACTTTTCTTCACCATTAATTGATATATTCTTTAATTAATGCCTTTAATATGAGAATCATCATCTTTTAGACACAAATCAGAGAGAATTAAATCTTGATACGCAGCCAATAAATCATGTCTTTAATGATGGATTCTTCAATAAATGTATCTTCTATATAGGGCTCAATGTATCTTCTAATTAAGCACATCTTCCTTTCAATAACTTCCTTTTCTACAACTTCTACACATATCAAAGAAAGTTATTTTCAGTATGTATTAGAACTTCTATTCTTGCATAATAATAATTGTTATCATCAAAACTCTTAGAGGTTTAGAACCAGAATTGTTCTAACAATATCCCCCTTTTTGATGATGACAAAACATTTATTTAGATTTTAAGAATAAAATTTAATAGGATTAGAAGAACTCCCTTTGGTTAATTTAATTCATAGATTTCCATTAGAGGTTCCTTCAGAAGTTTTATCCTTCAGAAGTTTTATCAGCTTTAACTCCCCCCGAGTTGGTTACTTGACCTGTTTCTATTTTAGAATCATAACTCAAACAGTTTTATTAGAATATATATGTTAGAGGTTAATCTTGATAACTGCTATAGATAAAAATCTTCTACGTTTCTCCCCCTTTTTGTCATAATCAAAAAGTAAAGATGCAGAAGGAAAAACAAAAAGAGTTAAGAAGCAAAACGAAACAAGTTTTCATTAATCAGGGGCATAGCCAAAAAGAAACAACCAGTAGTAATTAAACAGATAAGATAATGAGAAGATAAAACTAAAAGTTAACAGAAAATCAGGGTAGGGGATTCATCTTAGTAACTAATGCTTCCAGAAGAGACTTGATTTCAGAAGAAGATTCCACTTGCTTGCCAATCGTAGTCTTCAGTTCAGCATTAGTTTCATCCTGTTTGTCCAATCTTTGCTTGACCATTTCATTCTCCTTTTTCAATTCTTCTAGAGTCTTCAACACAAGAGATGTTGGTAGAGGTTCTTCAGTTGTTGTAGCAGCTTGATTTCCAGAATTTGCATCAGTTGATGGTGGTGGAACAGAGTCAACTTCCTGAGCTTCATCAGAAGGAACTAAAACCATCTGAAGTTCAGAGTATGATTCCAGAGGTTCTGATTCAGTCCAGGGTTTGTTATCCAGAAGGAATGGCTTGTTCTTTTCAATGTTGGAGACGGCTGCTTTGAGGTACTCACAGAAGTTCTGATGAGCGATATCATAGCAGACATCCTTCAGCCTTTTGGCCTCAACATTGAACCATTTTCTGAATGTAGCCCAAAGAAAATCAGAAGCTGCTGGATTAGGAAGCTCTGAGCAAGCAACTTTCAGATCCTCTAACTTGATTTTCATTTCTGCTTCAAAGGTAAGCAGTAGTGCATCAATGTCTGTTTTGGTTGGTTTTGGTTTTGGGGCCGGAATGGCAGTTTTGTTGGAAACAGAAGATAATTTTTGGAGAGCTGCTATGTTAATGGATGTTCTAAGAGGATTTTTTGGCTCAGATTCTTCTGGAGGTGAGTCTGGTATTGTTATGAATGTTGGTGAGTTTGGTGGGGTTGATTCATAAGAGGACGGAGAGCTTTCTCTAATGGGTGAAAGATCAAAAACTAGGGCATGGCCATCAGCATTCAGAGGATGGAAAATGCTAGGTGGGTTTGTTTCAAAGGTTTGAATAGGTGGAATTTGTTGTGATTCAGGAGGTTGGAATGCGTCAATATCAGAAAGAACGTTTTGGAGATCAGTGTGTGTTTCAACGGATTGGGAACGGTCTATATCAGAGAGTGGTGTTGGATCAATGGGTATATCAAAATCAGATAGATTTTGTGGTTGATGAGTTTCATGTTCAGGTGGGTATAGTGAAGATAAGATAGAGGAAACAGCAGAAGTTGTGGGTATCATAGAGGGAACTTGGTTAGAAACAGTTATGGGTTCAGAAGATGGGATGGGTTCAGAAGGTGGGATGGGTTCAGAAGGAATTGGGTCAGAAGGAGGTGGGTCAGAAGAAGTTGGTTCATACATGACCACTTTTACTGCTTCTACCACAGAAACGAAATCAGGAGTAGAGGAAGAAGTGTTACCTGTCTTTTTGATCGTTTTAGAGACCTTCTAAGAAGTTCCTTCCCCAGCTTTCCTTTTCTTGCTCCTTGTTGATGCAACTTCTAGAGCTGGTTGATTGAGTTCCTCTGGTTTGAACATGGGATCCACACCATCTTGTTTGCAAGAATCTAAATATCTGACCACAACCTCTGGAGGTGTGTCAGCAGAGAATAATGGGAAGTTCTGTAGAGGAATCTTCCTTGTTGTGTTGACCTCCCTGGAGTACAAGATTGAGTCCTTCTTGATAGAGGTGATGAATTTCATTTTCTTGAGATTCTTAGCGTTGAGGGGCTTTCCAACATCAGGTTCTAGAAGTTCTACCTGCTTAGCTTCAATCAGATAGTCCCCCAATTTGTTTTCATTGAGGATATCATAAATTAAGCGTCCTAGAGGTATCCAGTCCCTCTTGGTCTTTTCTCCTTCTCTTGTTTCTTTGATACTATTCTTCAGATGGTTGAATAATGAATGGGCTAGGTTTACCTTCTTCTTCTTGGCAATGAAATAAAGCAAGAACTGCTGATCCATGTTGATGTAGTCAGGGGAGTTGGTTGATTTTCTATGACAAATGCTACCAAGGATGATCTTAGCCCATATTCTGAGATGATCCTTCAGATCCTTAATTTTGTTAGAGGGTTGCCCATTTGTGAAAATTTCTTTTGCTATCAGTTTTGTGTCTGATAGTTTATCCATCTCACTGCACTTTATCCCGTTTCCATCAGATTCAATAAGTCTTGCAATATGGTCTTCTGAGATGATTATTCTTTTCCCCAAAACATAAGAAGTAACGTGAGAATTTGAGGCGCTTGCAAAAACCCAGAATTCTTTAACCAGCTTGGGGAAGACTGGTCCCATAAGGCGATCAAAGTATTTTTCCCAGCCTTGAGCTTTGACGGTGGGAAGCAAATCGAAACCGTTCTCTTTTAAACTATCAAAG
This sequence comes from Lathyrus aphaca, assembly GCA_963966055.1. NCBI lineage: Eukaryota > Viridiplantae > Streptophyta > Magnoliopsida > Fabales > Fabaceae > Lathyrus > Lathyrus aphaca. Next base: position 504,855,401 of record OZ014522.1, on the reverse strand, counting down.
TCCACGAACAGTTCACACAAGAATTCAAGCTTTTCACTGGATGTGAGAAGAGTTTTTACTGGAGAAACATGTAGCACATCTGTTGATGAATCATTTGGTGGTTGATAGGTGGAAGACATAGTTACTAAGATGAGGGTTTAGGATTTCTAAAAAATTTCAGAGAAGAAGAATAGATGAAGGTAAAAAAAAATTGAGCGTAAAATAACAATGAAGGTAAAAGTGAAAAGTGAATGTAAAAGAGTATTTATATAGGAAAAATTTCATTTAAGATAACGAGCAATTAGTGGAAAATATTAATTTAAAAAACATAATGATGGAAAGTAATAAATGCAGCTGACAAAAGGGAAGGCGTAAAGATCTTGGAACAATTACCAAAAAGATTTTTGCCTCTATTGTGTCAAGTCAGCCTTTTCAGTTTCCCAGAATTTGAACAGGTGTCCTTCTGTAGAGGACAGTTGTCTAATTGCATGTTCTGTCATTTTTCAGAGTTTGGACACATATTCTGATTCTGATAGGATTCCTTAGAGCTTTGTTGACACATGTTGATGTAAAGATCTGCATGTTATTCTCTTGAACAGAAGTTCTCAGAATTAAACAGTTAGAATAAAAGAAATTATAACTTCTGAAAGAATAAACAGAGGTTTTAGTTCAGAACTTCTGAGAGATAAAAACATACGATTAAGGCATTTTCATTATGGACATAATTTCATACTAAGGTTGGTTAGAATGAAATTAAATCTATCTTCAGGAAGGGGTTTTTTAAAAATGTCAGCCCATTGGTGATTTGTGTCTATGAATTTTAACATTAAGATTCCCTTCTGAGTATAGTCCCTAATGAAATGATGTTTAACTTCTATGTGTTTAGCTCTAGAGTGTAAAATTGGATTTTTAGAGAGACAGATAGCAGAAGTATTATCACAGAGGATGGGAATGTTACTCTCATAAATATTGAAGTCCTCAAGCTGATTTTTCATCCAGAGTATCTGAGTACTGCATCCAGCTGCTGCAATGTATTCAGCTTCTGCAGTTGATAATGCTATGGTTGACTGCCTTTTGCTAGACCAAGAAATTAGATTATCTCCCAAAAATTGACAACTTCCAGAAGTACTTTTTCTTTCTGTTCTGTCTCCAGCAAAATCAGCATCACAATATCCTACAAGTTTGTAATCTTTGGATCTTCTGTAGCATAGACCAAGATTAGTAGTACCTTTCAGATACCTAAAAATTCTCTTAACTGCTGTTAAGTGAGTTTCTCTAGGATCTGATTGGAATCTAGCACATAAACAAACACTGTATAGAATATCTGGTCTAGAAGCAGTTAGATAGAGGAGAGAGCCAATCATACCTCTGTAGATTTTCTGATCTACTTTCTTACTTACCTCTTCTTTCTCCAGAATACATGTAGGATGCATAGGGGTTTTAGAGATGGTACTTTCTGATAAATCAAATTTCTTCATAAGTTCTTTGACATATTTACTTTGATGAATATATGTTCCTTCTGATGTTTGATTGATTTGGATTCTCAGAAAGAACTTTAATTCTCCCATCATGCTCATTTCAAATTCTGCCAGCATAGACTTAGCAAATTCCTTTACCATAGCACTTTTAGTAGAACCAAATATTATATCGTCTACATAAATTTGGCATATCAGAATGTCGTTTTTAATGTTTTTACTGAAGAGTGTTGTATCCACTTTCCCTCTGATGAAATCATTTTCCAGAAGAAAATTGCTTAGTCTTTCATACCAAGCTCTGGGAGCTTGCTTTAGACCATATAAAGATTTTTTGAGTTTGAAGACATGTTCTGGAAATTTTGTATTTTCAAAACCAGGGGGTTGGTACACATACACTTCTTCATCAATATAACCATTTAAAAATGCACTTTTGACATCCATTTGATATAGAATGATATTATGGTTTACAGCAAATGAAATTAGAAGTCTAATAGATTCTAACCTGGCGACTGGGGCATAGGTTTCTGTGTAGTCAATTCCTTCCTGTTGACTATAACCTTGTGCAACCAGTCGTGCTTTGTTTTTGACAACTTCTCCTTGCTCATTTAGCTTGTTTCTGAATACCCACTTGGTGCCAATGATGTTGAATCCTCTGGGCCTAGGATCTAGATCCCATACATCATTTCTGGTGAATTAATTAAGTTCATCTTGCATATCCAGAATCCAATCATTTTCTGAGAGAGCTTCTTCTACAGAAGTTGGTTCAATCAGAGAGACTAGTCCCATTAGAGATTCTTCAAAGTTTCTGAATGATGATCTTGTTCTGATTGGTTCATCCTTCTTTCCCAAGATTTTGTCTTCTGGGTGATTCAACTTGCTTCTGGATAGTTTCTTCTGAGTGGGTTCTTCAGAGCTTGTTGGAGTGATTGTCTTGTTTTGTTCTATAGGTGATTGTTCTTCAGATGTTCTATTTGTAGTGATTTCAACTTCTATTTCTGCAAGAGATTCATTCTGCTTTGGTTTTTCAGAACCAATCTTATCATCAAATCTGACATAAATAGACTCTATGACTATTCGTGTTTCTGTGTTGTATACTCTGTATCCCTTTGAACGTTCAGAGTATCCTAACATATAACACTTATGTGCCTTAGAGTCAAACTTATTCAGAGGATCATTAGTATTCAGAATAAAACACTTGCACCCAAAAGGATGAAAATATGAAATGTTGGGCTTTCTGTTCTTCTACAATTCATAAGGAGTCTTTTCAAGAATAGGTCTTATAGAGATTCTATTCTGAATATAGCATGATGTATTTACTGCTTCTGCCCAAAAATGTTTAGCCATGTTAGTCTCATTGATCATGGTTCTGGCCATCTCTTGCAATGTTCTATTCTTACGTTCTACAACCCCATTTTGTTGTGGAGTTCTAGGACAAGAAAAGTCATGAGAGATATCATTTTCATTAAAGAATGATTCTAGTTTTTTGTTTTCAAATTCTCCACCATGATCACTTCTGACTTTAACAATTCTAAACTCTTTTTCATTTTGAACTTGTTTGCAGAAGTTAGAGAATACATCAATTGACTCATCCTTGTGTCTAAGGAACTTTACCCATGTCCATCTGCTGAAATCATCTACGATCACCAATCCATACTTCTTGCCACTGACTGAAGCAATTTTCACTGGTCCAAACAAGTCAATGTGCAGAAGTTCTAGTGGTCTAGAGGAAGATACACTATTTTTAGCTTTAAAGGCAGGTTTTGAAAATTTGCCTTTCTGACATGCTTTACACAGAGCTTCTGAGTTGAACTTCAAGTTTGGAAGTCCTCTGACCAGATTGAGTTTGTTAAGTTGAGATAATCTTCTCATATTAACATGTACCAATCTTTTGTGCCAGACCCATTGCTTAGTTTCCACAAACATTAGACATTTTACATTCTGATTTTTCAATTCAGAAAGTTTTATTTTATATATGTTGTTCTTTCTCTTTCCACTGAAGAGGATTGTTCCATCTTTCTGACTAACAGCTTTACAGAACTTTTGATTGAAGATTATGTCATAGCCATTATCACTTAATTGACTTATGGATAATAGATTATGCATTAATCCTTCCACTAGCAGAACATTAGAGATAGAGGGAAGATTTCCATTACCAATAGTTCCAGAGCCAATTATTTTTCCTTTTTGGTTGCCTCCAAAACCTACGTGGCCTCCGGCTTTCAATTCAAGACTTTGGAACATATGCTTTCTTCCCGTCATGTGTCGTGAGCATCCAAAGTCCAGGTACCAGGATTGGTGTTTCAGTTTTGTTGTTAAAGACATCTGCAACATACACAATCTTATCTTTCGATACCCATATTTTTCTGGGTCCTTGTTTGTTAGTTTTCACAATCTTCTGATTTATTTTAGGTTTCAAATCAGAACTTATGGAACAAGATGATTCAGTAGTATATATTAGGTCATGATTATGACCATAGGTAAAATGAGAACTTAGAGGAGTATTAACTTTTATGACAACGTCATCAATCCTTTTAAACTTCAAAGTTTCCTTTTCTTTAGTTTTCACATAGCCTATGCCTCTTCTATCATTTCTGCTAACTCCATAGATCATAGATGCAATTTTGCTTCTATCTATGCTTTTAGTTAGAAAATTTTTAAAACTATAGTCATATTGCTTTATGATACTATCAGAATTGATTAGATCTTCTAATTCAGAGTCCTTCTGAGCTTTAAGTTTTTCAAGAGAGTTTTTGCATTCAGAAATATTTTCTTTCAGCTCAGAGTTTTCTGTTTTCTGTTTTCTAACTTCTTCTAATTCAGATACCAGACTTTGTTTCATGTCTTTGTATTTGAATTGAAGCTTCTGATATTTTTCTAGAATTTCTGAGAGGCTATCTTCTAATTGAGATCTAGAAAGTTTAGAGAATACCTCTTCTGTGTCTGAGTCTGATTCTGATTCTGATGAGTGATCATCTTCTGGTATTTTAGCCATTAGTGCAATGTTAGCATGTTCATCTTCTGAATCCGACTCTGCTTCAGATGATTCAGAATCATCCCATGTTGCCATGAGACTCTTTTTCTTTTCTCTGTTGAATTTCATTCTGGGTTTCTCTTTCTGAAGTTTTGGACATTCACTCTTGTAATGTCTTGGTTCTTTGCACTCGTACCACACTACTTCTTTGCTTCTGGGTTTCCTGTGGCCAGATGTTGCTTCAGAGTGATTGCTTGTTCTTCTGGTATTTCTGAACTTCTTCTGACGATGCTTCCAGAGTTGTTGGACTCTTCTGGATAAAAGAGATAGTTCATCTTCTTCTGATGAGCATCCAGAACTTTCTTCTTCTTATGCCTGTAAAGCTTTAGAATCAAATTTGTTAGATTTAAGAGCTACAGACTTACCTTTCTTCTAGGGTTCATCTTCTTCTAGTTCTATCTCATGACTTCTCAAGGAGCTGATCAGTTCTTCTAAAGATGTTTCGTTCAGATTTTTTGATAGCTTTAGAGCAGTGACCATGGGCCTCCAAGCCTTTGGCAAGCTTCTGATGATCTTTTTTACATGATCTGTTGTTGAGTAGCCTTTGTCCAGAACTTTCAGTCCAGCTACCAGAATTTGGAACCTTGAGAACATTTTTTCAATTGTCTCATCTTCTTCCATTTTGAATGCTTCATACTTCTGGATGAGGGCCAGAGCTTTTGTCTCCTTGACTTGATTGTTGCCTTCATGTGTCATCCTCAGGGAATCAACCATGTGTTTGGCTGAGTCTCTGTTTGTAATTTTCTCATATTCTGTATATGAGATAGCACTCAGAAGTATGGTTCTAGCTTTGTGATGATTTCTGAACTCCTTCTTCTGTTGAGTTGTCATATTTTTTCTTTCAATCTTCTGACCATCTGCTCCAACAGGATGAGTGTATCCATCTGTCACCATGTCCCAAAGATCTCCATCCAGAGCTAAAAAGAAACTTTCCAGAACATCCTTCCAGTAGTCAAAGTTGTCACCATTGAACACCGGAGGTTTTGCATTGATCTTGTCATTTTGGTAGTCATTGTTGTTGTTGCCAGCATCTGCCATGTGTTTTAACTTCTGGATCTTTTACTGACACGGTTAAGTGTATTTCTCATAACCTAGCACTCTGATGCCAATTGAAGGGGCGTAAAACACAAGGAAGGGGGGTTGGAATTGGGTTTTCTTAACAACTTAAAACTAACTTCTATGACAAGTTGATTTATCCTGGTTCGTTTGAACTCAAACTACATCCAGTCCACCCGCCAAGGTGATTTTGCCTCTATCACTGAGGTCTTAATCCACTATTCAATATATAGATACAATCACAATGACCTACTTTCAAAGTCTTCTTGAGTCTACTGACTAACTGTAACACGGTGGGAGAACTGACTTTTCTATAAATGTTGCGGATAGCAAGAGTCGCCACCGACTTTTATTTTATCCAAAAGGAAAGGACATAAAAGAACAGGAAAGACCTTAAAAAGATTTTGAGTTCGGGGGGTAGGTTATACAAAGGGAAGGTGTTAGCACCCTTTATATCCATGGTTATCCATGGGCTCTTAGTTACTTAGCTCACTTTAAATTGTTTTGAGAAAGGTGTAGTGTGTGATTAGAAATTTTCCAAGTACTTTATAATGATCCTCGTATGGATGTATATAAAGACTTTGTTTTGAAAATTTGTTTGAAAAAGTGAAGTGTAATGAAGTATTTTGAAGAAAAGTGAGCAAGTACTTAAGAGGAACCTACCCTATGCTAAGTCTTTACTGTTCTTATATGTTCTTTCAATGGTAAGACTATCCCTATTATTAAGGAATAGGTAGTCATTACCTTGGATGTGATAAGGGACATATGAAGGGACATCTGTATTTAGGCAACTGTAAGGTGTCTTTAGCATTTTGTAAGGACTTATCATCTTTCTATTTCGAAGGGACAAGATCATTATTCCGTAGGCAACCTCAAAGGGACTTGATCTTATAATCTTAAAGGGACTTAATGATATTAATGAAGGGACTTTGCTTTAAGACACCTTACTTGACCTTATAATTAGGCAACATGAGGAGTAACCTTAGAAAATGTGAGATGGCGATCAAAGATCGACTTACGTGTGTGAGTGTTCATATTCATATATTTATCTTATTAAATTAGTTATACTAAATTAATTTTAAATCACAAACATGTTATCACTCCCTATAGTTACTAACCATGGCAAAAATATTTATAAACAATAAAATAAAGACAAAAATAAACCTACGACTATTACAAGGCTTTCGCAATTACATTATAATATAAATAATAAATATATACAATAAAGAAACTATAATTAAAATGGTTAGTAATAAAATAATTATAAGAAGAAAAGGTTAGCACAAACATACAAACATATATAGAATTTAAAAGAACATTTTAAGTTAAACAAATAATTTTTAAGAATTTTTAAGAGAAAAGAAAGTAATTATAATAATTATAATAATTTACAAAACATGATTAATTATTTAATTATATATTAGAAAACAAAATTAATTAAATTAAGTATTAAAGTTAATGAAAATTAGGATAAATAAAAATTAGGGTTTAGAACTTTATTTAAGAAGAATTAGGGTTTATAGGATAATTAGGTTTAATTTATAAAATAAATCCACTTATTTACAAAATTTATTTAATAATATGAACATCTAACAAATAAATATAAATAATTAAGTTTTTGAAAATAAAGTTTTAATTTAAAAATATGATTTTTGGTATAAAAGAAATAATATACATTTATTTTAAAATTGGTGATTTAAAGGATTAAGTAAATAAATATAAATAATATAAACAAAATAATGAAAATAAGGTAAAAAAAAACATACCTGGGGCTGGGATTCGAACCCAGACCCTAGGCTTTGCAAGCACTAGTCCAGCAGCGTGACCACCAGGCCAGGCGCGCGCTGGTGTTAGAGTTGGAGCAGCAATCATTTTATTATTAACCTGCAAAACACCAAAAAAATAAAACAAAACAAAATGGCCTGGGGGAGATTCGAACCCAGGACCATTCGTTTACAGGCAAACACACAAACCAACTGAGCCAAGCGCGTTATTTGATAATAGAATAACAAACACATATTATAAAAACAAGTTAAAATTTGAATTCAGATTTCGCGCCAAGCTGCTTCTTCTTCAACCTCCAGACTTACGAAATTACCTGCGAATTTATCCACCATATTTCCTGCGATTTTACTTGCATATGAAACCTGCCAATCTCATACCATCATCAATATGCAACGATTCATCAAATTAATTACATGGTTGTGATCCCCAACCTTCATACAGTTCATTTATGGTCTTAAAATCAATTTATATAGTCTAAATCGAAGAACCCTAAATGAGAGTCATAAACCCTAGCTATGGCCGAATTCGTTTTAGGCAGTGAAACTCCAATCAATTGATCCAGGTACGATCTAAAGCTCATCACAAACAAGAAAACAACATCAAAAATCATTAATAATGCATGAATAATTGAAATCGAAAGTTTGCAATTTCAAGAACAAAGAGGATTCGGGTTGGTCATATGAGCATGATTTGGATGATTATAATGATGCAAACATGTTCAGTGATAGTCCAGGAACGATTTGCCACCTTCAAATCACCTTAAAAGCAACAAATTTGAAGAATCTGAATTTCACTTTTGGATGAATTTTTGAAATTTGAAAGGTGTTCTTTAGGCTGCCAAAATTCGTATGTCTTACTTCTCTTATGTTGTTTATATATCACATATCAGAATTAGGTCAAAAAAATAGTTCCTCTTTTGGACTTTTGGACCTATGGAGATTGAAAAAGATTCATCTTTAAAAATTGAATTTCTTTGATCTAACCTTGCTATATTTGTATGATCTGAAATTATGTGATACCAATCACTTCTAAATGAATATTAAAACTTTCTAGAACCAAAATCAAATCAAATATTCATCCTTTTATATTTTATTTTAATTTAAAATGATTTTTAATGTAAAAAATCATAATAAATAAAATAAAATGAATAAAAATATGAATAAATAATTTTTAATTCGTGCATGATGTCATGGAAATGTTTGGATCATAAAAAAGCAAGGCCATTTGGTGAATTTTAGTTTTAAGACCCCATTTGCTTCATAAACCTCTCAAAAATTTCCCAATTTTGCAAGGGCACAAATCCCTCAATTTTAATGCTATGAAGGTGTTATTGGACATTTTGGAAAGCTTAAAGAGTCCTCTAACCAACCTCTTTGGTCTCATGTCCATATCTTTTACCATTCTCAAGTTATGCTCTTTGGAAGTTGTTGACTTTTTGTTGACTTTTAAAAGGACCTATAATGTCTTAGCTTATACCTTCCAAATGAAGCATTTTTGGGCTTGGCTTGTGAGACACAAAGTTGTAGAGAATTAAATTTCCTTCAAAATGAGCTTTGGATGGAAAAAATTTGATGAAGTATGTGAAATTTATGGCTGGTCAAAGTTCAGTTGACTTTTCCTGTGAAAACCCTAATTTAGAAACTCCTGATTCTTGATGATCTGAAATATCCTTGATGAATCATGATAAATCCTTGATCAAATGATGAATTTTACTTCATATACTTGATGTTGGCAAAAAATCATGAAGTTTGACTTTGGTTTGACCACAGTTGACCTCAGTTTGACTTTTTAACTGATTTGACTGATTTTAGCCTATATGATCATCTGACTGAGCAAACTTTTTAGGAAAGTCTTGAAACTTGACATGGGGATTCTTAAGCAAATATAGGATACTAGGAAGCTCACTTGAAGTCTTGGAAGTCCATTTAGCCTGATGAAAGTCAAAACCCTAGTTTAGGATGCCTTGCTTAGGAGGATGCATTGTCTGAGGGAATTGTCAAACTTTCTGACTAATTGTGAACCTTGTGAACCTCATGAGATGTCTTGTGAACCTTGTGAACCTCTTAGTACACAATGTCTTGTCTTGGGGAGGGAAAATTTTGGGGTGCAACAGCTGCCCCTGTTCAATTTTCTGAAACCTGAGGGATTAGATTGGTATATGTGCCAGTCGTGACCTGGAAGGTTGAATGGGATTGAACATAAAAGCCCAAAAATTTACACTCGTCGGTGCGTAAAGTAACGCTGATGATTAATTGTATATGCTTGAGTGGGCTTGAAGATGCCACTTGGAAGAACTGGAGATGGGCTTATAGATGCCATCCATAATATAAGGAGGTGATAATATCTTGATGTTGATACTGGATATCAGTACTAGGTATTTGTATAGGCCATCTCTGAATCGTTTATGCAACATGGTTTGAATTAAATGTCAGCACTAGATCTTCGTATAGATCGTCTCTGAACTATTTTGGATAATAGAAATAAATCTTCATGATGATTATCTCTTCTGGAAATATCCTGGATTAGGGAATAGATCTTAGTATAGACCGTTTGCCTACTATCCAGGAACAAAAGAATATCAGGATTAAATCTTCTGAAAAATATCCTGGACTAGGGAATAGATCTTCGTATAGACCGTTTGCCTACTATCCAAGGACAAAAGAGTATCAGGATTAAATCTTCGTGGCGATTATATCCCTTGAAAATATCCTGGATTAGGGAATAGATCTTCGTCTAGACCGTTTGCCTACTATCCAAGGACATCTTGAGTAATGATTAAGTATCAGCACTAGATCTTCGTATAGATCGTTTCTGACCTGTTGTGAATTGTTCAGAGTATTTTATCTGTATATAACCATCCTGCAAGGAAAAGGTTAGTTTATGCAATATGTATGCTTGCATGACATGGCGCATCTAAGTAAATGTATTATGCATTTATGGATATGTTATGGTATGATGGAAATGATGTATGTATGTAGCCTGAAGCGTCTGGATATCTTTGTATAGCAACTGCTGGCTAGGGAAAATAAATCCCGATTCGTTACTGAAGAATATGAGAACCTCGTTCCCGTCTTGTTTGATAGTATAGTATTTATAACCTTCCGTCTCTGTTCGTCGTTCTTCTATTGAAGGAATAAATTCCCGAGTATCCTGACTGAGGATAAAAGAGATGGACATAAATTCAAGGGGAGATGTAACTCGAAGTATCTATAAAGATAGACTTGCTCTGCTGGGGATTTGTAGTTGTCTTGTGGGGATGAACCGGAGAATCTTCGTTGAATTCCTACCTTCATTCGTCTTTAGTAAATACTATTACTGCATTTTATGCATTTCTGGTAAACATCAATCATATTCAAAAGCATACATACATTCAAACACAACCAATGGACGTTTTCGCTTATGTAAATAGGGTAAAAGTAAATCTGGATTCAAAGATGAAATTTTATTTATATTAGAAAGTGACCTATACATAGGCAAGTTTGTACAAGGAGACAGAAATCCTAGTAAGAGGAATTTGTCGTAAACTTTTTATAAAACAAAGAAAACAACTATGTGAGAAATAATCCTATTGAGTTTCAATTCCACTATTGCCATTATCTTCAAGTGTCTCATCTTCTGCCGTTGAGATGGAAACGATTGGATTGATCTTTATCTGTTCGAGCTTGAGTTAAGTAGCACAACTAGTTGGGGTTATATGGGTGATCTAACGAGACATAGTCATACGCTTTAATCCCTAACTTTTGCCTGGATTGCCTTTTCAGGTTTTCAATCCACCGGGATACCCTTTTTTGCCCAAGCCGCCCTTTCAGGTTTTCGACTTGCCGGGTGTACACTTTTATATATATATATATCCCTAATTTTTGCCCGAACCCTTTTGGTTCGCCGGGATGCCCTTATTTTTGCCGAGGTCAGTCAACCTAGCGGGTCTCTTTTTATGCGTAGTATTTTTTAACTATGTCTGCGTTTATAGGCTGTGGGAAGTCTTCACCATCCATAGTAGTAAGCATCATGGCACCTCCTGAGAATACTCTTTTGACCACAAATGGTCCTTCATATGTAGGAGTCCACTTGCCCCTAGGATCACCCTATGGTAGTATGATATGCTTGATTACCAAGTCACCAACCTGATATACCTTTTGCTTAACCTTCTTATTGAAAGCCTTGATCATTCGTTTCTGGTACATCTGGCCATGACAAACAGCTGCCAGTCTTTTCTCATCAATCAAATTTATCTGGTCGAGTCTGAATCCACTCATCTTCATCCAAGCCTGCATCCTTCATGATTCTTAAGGAAGGGATCTGAACTTCAATGGGCAGAACTGCTTCCATACCATAGACTAAGGAGAATGGGGTTGCCCCTGTTGAAGTGCGTATTGTAGTACGATAACCATGAAGAGCAAATGGTAACATCTTGTGCCAATCTTTGTAAGTGACAGTCATCTTCTGTAGAATCTTCTTAATGTTCTTATTAGCAGCTTCTACTGCCCCGTTCATCTTCGGACGATACGGAGAAGAGTTGTGATGCTTAATCTTGAACTACGTGCAGAGATCAGTAATCATAGTGTTGTTCAGATTAGAGCCATTATCTGTGATAATTCTTTCAGGGATGCCATACCTACATATGAGATTATTCTTAATGAATCGAGCCACAACATTCTTGGTAACAGATGCAAATGAGGCTGCCTCCACCCACTTTGTAAAGTAATCAATGGCAACGAAGATGAAACGATGCCCATTAGAAGCAGTAGGCTTGATCTCACCAATCATATCAATGCCCCACATGGCAAAAGGCCAAGGAGCAGTCAACACATTCAATGGAACTGGAGGTATATGCACCTTATCAGCATAAATCTGACATTTGTGACATGTTTTAGAATGTTGATAGCATTCAGCTTCCATGGTAGACCAATAGTAACCTGCTCTCAATATCTTCTTTGCCATGGTATGACCACTAGAATGAGTGCCAAAGATCCCATCATTCATGTCTTCCATAATCTTTGTTGCTTCCTTCTTATCCACACAACGAAGCAAAGTTGAGTCATGATTACGCTTGTACAAAATTCCATTACTTAAAAGGAACTTAGCTGAAAACCTCCTCAGAAACTTCTTATCTTTGACAGATGCCCCTTCAGGGAATTCCTGATCTTCAAGATATCTTTTTACTTCATAGAACCAAGGCTTTTCCTCTCCTTCTTCAGTATCAATCTCATTGCAGTATGCAGGCTTCTCAAATCTGTCAATAGTAATCTTGGGAGCTTCATCATCCCAACTAATCTCAAACATAGATGCCATGGTGGCTAATGAATCTGCCAACTGATTCTCTCCTCGTGGAATATGTCCAAAGGTAATCTCTTCAAAATATGGGATCAAAGACAACACATGCTCTCTGTAAGGAATGAGATTCTCATGCTTGGTATCCCAATCCCCTTTAATCTGACTCACTACCAGGGCTGAATCTCCATATACGTCCAGGAACTGAATCTTCATATAAATGGCAGCTTTGATGCCCAGGATACATGCCTCATATTCAGCCATGTTATTGGTACAATAGAAACAAAGTCTTGCAGTAATCGGGGTATGACAACCTTCAGGGGAAATGATCACAACACCAACACCATTACCAAGTGCATTAGAAGCTTCATCAAAAACCATAGTCCATCGGGATCCTTGTTCAGGTCCGTCATATTGTCCAGGTTCTTTGGTAATAATCATAATGTCTTCATCAGGGAATTTAAAACTCATTGACTGATAATCATCCACTGCTTGATGAGCCAAATGATCAGCTACCACACTACCCTTAATGGCCTTCTGAGTAGTGTAATGTATATTATATTCTGTTAAGATCATTTGCCATCTTGCTATTCGTCCGGAGAGAGCAGGTTTCTCGAATATGTACTTGATTGGATCCATCTTCGAAATCAATAAAGTAGTATGAGTCAACATATACTGTCTTAGTCGGCGAGCAGCCCATGCCAAAGCGCAGCAAGTTTTCTCGAGCAGTGAGTATCTTGTTTCACAGTCGGTAAACATTTTGCTAAGGTAGTATATTGCCTGCTCTTTTCGACCAGATTCGTCATGTTGCCCCAACACACACCCCATTGAGTTATTTAATACTGTTAAGTACATGATCAAGGGTCTTCCATCAACTGGTGGCATCAAAAATGGAGATTCTAGGAGATATCTTTTGATTTCATCAAAGGCTGTCTGGCACTCATCATTCCACTCCATCACCTGATCTTTCTACAACAACTTGAAGATTGGTTCACAGGTAGCAGTTAATTGGGAAATAAATCTTGCAATGTAATTTAGTCGTCCCAAGAAACCTTTAACTTCCTTCTCAGTACGGGGAGCTGGCATCTCTTGTATGCCTTTTACTTTTGCAGGATCTACTTCAATACCTTTTCCACTGACAATGAAACCCATGAGTTTACCAGATCTAACTCCAAAAGTACATTTGTTTGGGTTCAGTCTCAACTTGTATTTCTTCAACCTTTCAAACAGCTTATGCAGATGATCAAGGTGTTGCTCTTCATTTTGGGACCTGGCTATCATATCATCCACATATACTTCTATCTCATGATGAATCATATCATGAAACAAAGCCACCATAGCACGCTGATATGTTGCCCCGACGTTCTTTAAACCAAATGGCATCACTTTATAACAAAAAGTACCCCACTGTGTAACAAATGTAGTCTTCTCCATATCTTCAGGTGCCATCTTGATTTGATTGTAACCAGAGAAACCATCCATGAAAGAGAATACTTTATGATGAGCAGTGTTGTCTACCAGAACATCAATATGAGGAAGTGGAAAATCATCTTTAGGGCTGGCCTTGTTCAAATCCCTGTAATCTACACACATATGTACCTTACCATCTTTCTTAGGTATTGGTACTACATTTGCAACCCATTGAGGATAAGAAGTCACAGCTAAGAACCCCACATCAAACTGTTTCATCACCTCTGCTTTAATCTTTTATGACATTTCAGGACGCATGCGACGAACCTTCTGCTTCTTTGGACGACAATCTTCTTTTACTTGTAAACGGTGAACCACAATGTCTGTATCCAATCCTGGCATATCTTCATAGGACCAAGCACATATTTCCACATAATCACGTAACATCTGAATTAGTCTGCTCTTAACACCATCTTCTAGTTCAGCCCCTATCTTGACCTCTTTCCTGTTTTCTTCCGTTCCCAGATTCACAACTTCGATTGGCTCTTCATGTGGCTGTATAGCTTTCTCTTCTTGTTGTAATAACCTAGCAAGCTCTACAGGTACCTCACAATCTTCCTCCTTTCCATCTTCAGCTTGATAGATCGGATTCTCGAAATTATAATTGGCAATAGTAGAACTGTTATAAACAGGATCCAGAGTGGATGAGGATCTGCATTTTAGTGATGTGGGTGTGTGTAAGAACACATAGCTGATAAAATAAAATAAATAAATAAAAGACAAAGAGCGCAATATTTACGAAAACGAAACGTCCATTGATTTTTATTGAATGAAGTATGCAAATGAAATGACATCCCGAAACAAGCATACCATTGTGCCCCGGGTAAGGCACAAGGCTTTAAAAAGTTTAATTGTTCAAAATTACAAACTTAAAAATAACAACACAGTAATAGTATTTACTCCTGACTAAAGGAGATAGGAATAACGTCTTCGGTCTTCCAGTTGTTGAGCCCATCACCCATAGTAGGAAAGATCCAATCATCCAGGTTGTAGTCTTCATTACAATCACCCACAACATTGATTTGATCTCTCATGATCCCTTGATTCGTGATACGAACAGCACGAGCACGACGAACAGCTTTCTGGGACTCTGCAGTGAAACCCAAACCAAACTTGTCAGACTTGTAAGGGATGTCAGGAAGCTGACCCCAAATAGTACAACCACCTTCTTCAACCACAGCTCTAGCGTCTTTAAGGGAGTCCATTGTAGGAGGCACTCTGGTGACCACAGGAACTCTTTTAACAATAGGAGGAGCTTCAATAGCAGGAACGACCCAAGGAACTACTTCAAATGTCTGGCAAGGAGTCTCAACATATTCACCTTCCACTTCAACATACTTAAATGTATTCACATGACTGACCATATATTCTTCCTCTCCATAAACAGTGACAATCTTTCCCTTCACTGGATATCTCAACTTTTGATGTAGAGTGGAGGTCACAGCACCTGCCCCGTGGATCCAGGGGCGCCCAAGCAAACAGGAGTACGCAGGACGAATATCCATTACATAGAAGGTAGAATTGAAGACTTGAGAGCCTACTTTAATTGGGAGGTCTATTTCTCCATGCACCACTCTTCTTGAACCATCAAAGGCCCTCACCACTATATTGCTTGGTCTTAACACAACATCTTCAGGACTGAGCTTGTTCAGAACCTCTTTGGGAAGTACATTCAATGAAGAACCATTTTCTATCAACACATGAGACAAGGTAGTGCCCCTACATTCAATGGAGATATGAAAAGCTCTGTTATGGTTTCTCCCGGCAGGAGTCAAGTCAGCATCAGAAAAGCCTAACCCATTATCATAAGTCAGATATGCAACACAATTTTCAAATTGATCCACAGAAATTTCATTTGGTACATGAGCAGTCTTTAAGAACTTGATTAAGGCCTTAGCATGAGCCTCAGAACACAGCAACAAAGATAACATGGAGATTTTGGAGGGAGTATGCCCCAACTGGTCAACAATATCATAATCACTTTTACGAATGATCTTCAGCACTTCTTCCATCTGTTCAGAAAGATTTTCAGCAGCCGGTGTCTCAGTTTGCATAGGTTCAACCACAGGACCTTTGCCCCGAGCATCAGTACTTGGTTCAGAAGTGGAGGTAGTAGTTGGAGTAACTGCACTTTTGGAGGTAGCCGGAGGAGAGAAAATTCTTCCACTCCTGGTGATCTTACTAGATCCGGAAATATTATCAACATCAAGGTTATTATCAGTAACATGTGTATCAGTCAGAGGTTCTTGCTTGACACCATGGATGTAAACATCAGAACCATAATTCCAGGGTATAGCCTTATCAGAAGTATAAAGAACAGGACCAGGAGTGGTAATAATCATGGGAGGCACTCTAACTTCAGCAACAGTCTTCACCAGGCCTTCAGCAGTAATCTTGATAGGTCCTTTATGAGTGATCTTGACAGGTCCCTTGGAGGTAATCTTCACTGGCACTTTATCAACCATGTCCACATCTTCAACCTTCGTACCTCGAGTTAGATGTTCACACATACTTTCCACAGAAGGTGTCCTCTCAAACAATATAGTGTAATTGTCCATGAGGCGTTGAATATCATCTTTTAACTTCCAGCAGCTATCAGGTTTGTAAGCACAATAAAAACAGTCTTCATTGCAACCTGGAAAGAATCCAGCCTGTACCAACTTCTTCTTGATAATAGATATGGGAGTAGTCACATCTGCTACTGAGGAAACATATGAAACTTCATCAACAGCATTAACAGTTTTCTCATGATTGGGCATGGGAGCAGTAATCACATTTGGAGTCTCAGGAGGGTCAAATTCAATCTCTCCAGCTTCAATCATATCTTGAATCTTGTTTTTCAATATCCAGCAATTGTTGGTATCATGTCCCGGACAATTAGAATGATAGGCACATCGTGCATTAGGATTGTATCGAGGAGAGGAAGTATTAGGATTCTGAGGAGGGTCCTTCAAAGTAATGAGTTCCCCTTTCAACATGTGTTGCAAGGCTTGGGCCAGTGACATGTTGATCTTGGTGAACTGTCTTCTAGGCTTCTGTTGATTGTTTTGTGGCAACTCTAGTGCTGCAGGAGTAGGATTGGAGATGTGAACTGCTCCCACATATTGGTGACTTCTGTTACGATTAGGTTGACCATACACAACATTAGACTCCTTCTTTCCACTAGGGGGCTTCTTTGCAGTGCTTGATGAAGAGGCACCCACCTGTATCTTACCACTTCTTATACCACTCTCCACACGCTCTCCAGTCATTATCAGCTCAGTGAAACCAGATGATGAGCTTCCAATGAGGTGACTATAGAAAGGACCATTCAGCGTACTCATAAACATATCCACCAGTTCCCGGTCATTCAGAGGAGGTTGAACTCTGCCAGCCAGGTCTCTCCATTTCTGGGCATACTCCTTGAAATTTTCCTTAGCACCCATTGACATGCTTTGGAGCTGCATGCGAGTAGGTGCTAAATCAACATTGTATTGGTATTGCCTATAGAAGGCCTCAGCAAGATCATTCCAATCACGAATATTGACACTTTCCAATTGATAGTACCATTCCAGTTGAGCTCCAGACAAGCTCTCTTGGAAGAAGTGAATCCATAACTTCTTATCGGCAGTATATGGTTGAATCCTCCGGACATAGGACCTTAGATGCAACTTAGGACATGAGACACCATCATACACCACAAAAGTAGGAACCTTGAAACCAATAGGAATAACCACTCCAGATACTAAACTCAGATCTTCAAAATCCAGTCCAGAAGATTTTTGTAACTCCATAGCATTCATTTTATCTACCAGCATCTTGTACTTATCCTCACTAGGGTCATGATAATAGTTTGCTTCAGAATCAGAATCTCCCACAGTATCATGGAGACTACCTCCCTCTTTCTCAGAATTTTCAGACTCAGAATCCTCAACCTGTTCCTTGGTCTTGACAGGACCTCTGAACCTTCTTCTCAGATTAATAAGGCCTCCTAATCTTCTAGCCTTCTTATTCTTCTTAGCCAACAGTGTCTTCAACTCATCTTGTCCCTTGGACAAGTTCAGAATCAACTCTTGGAATTGTGCATTCTGAGCCTGGAGATCTTTGACAGTTTGTTCAAGAGCCATTTCTGCTGAAATAAACAGCGAGAAGATAAGATACCTGTACATAAGAAACCTGTGATGCAATGATATGGTATGTAAATGTGTATGCAATGTTTTCAAGGACCGCAAGATTTAAATTTGTTTAAACAATCAAAAAGGTAAACTTTTATTAGTAACCAATAAACTTGTTTGCCTCTTAGGCTTACAACAAAAATGAAATGAATACAAATAATGGGGTTTTAAGTCTCCCATGGACGTTTCCTCTTTGTGTTGAGGTATGAGTTGAGATTCCGCTCCTCGTGAAGTTATTTTATTAGCTCCAGGATTCTTTCTTGACTTGCTTTGTAATGAGTCTCAAAAGTATCTCTTTGCTCCTTCAACTGGATCCAGGACCTTTGTAAATCCTCCATGTCAGTGGGCATGTCTGGATGAAGAATGATATAAGAAGTATCTCCTTCAGCAACAGGCTCCATTGTAACTGGCAGGATAGCAGGATATGGCATCATAAGAGTCTGAGCACGAGATCGCACCCATCTGAGATAAGGTTCCATAGGAATGGTGTACTTTGGTTCTAGAGTCTTGCTGTCAACCTTGTTCACTTTACCCCATGCTCGTATAAACCTTTGACGGTAACCTTGCAGATCGTTGTCGTAGTCGAACACAATACCCTGAATAAGCATGTCATGAGGACCATCACTCCGAGCATAACCAAACTGACGTAGAGCTAAGGAAGGATTGTAGGTAATTCCCCCTCTTATACCAAGAAGTGGCACATTAGGGAACTCCCCACAACGGTCAATGATAGTAACATTCTCCATAGATCTAGAGCACCAATAAATATCTGAATGTGAAAGTGACATAATCCTCTTAGACCACCTGAACCCTTATTCATTCTTCATCACTGATCGAGGAAGGTGAGAAATAAACCACCTAGACAATAGAGGTATACAACACATAAGAGTTCCTCGTGCCTTCGTAGTACGGGTATGAAGAGAGTGTAAGATGTCTCCAAGTAATGTAGGCACTGGATTATGAGTCAGAAATATGTTGATGGCATGTACGTCTATGAACTGATCTGGATTGGGGAACAACACTAAGCCATAAATCAATAGGGCTAAGATCTCCTCAAAAGCATCATAACTCATAGCCTTCAAGAACACTTGAGCTTTCTCCATCAATACCTTGGCAAGGATACCCTTAACTCCACTTCTCGTTTCCAGGACAATGTCTGATTTCTTCAAATGTAGGGATGCAGCAATGACTTCAGGTTTAGGCTCTTTTTCCAAGCCTGTGAAGGGTTTCTGATCAAGGATAGGTATACCCAATAGCTTGGAGAACTCTTCCATTGTAGGAACCAGCTGATAGTCGGGGAATGTGAAACAGTGATGTTTAGGGTCAAAGAACTGAAACAGAACCCTCATCATGTCTTCATTGAACCCTGAAGTGACTAGATTCAGTAGGTGACCATGCTTCTTAATGAACTGGGAGTTTTCAGAAACTTGAGAGACCAATTCCTTAAGCTTAGGAGGTATTCCTACAAAGTTTATCCGGATAGTATTCCTACGAGCAGAAGCCATGACCTGCAACAAAGAACAAAGATAAATCCTTTGGTCCTTGAAATGGTTAGTGAAAATGCTATGCTTATGATGCATGATAATTCTATGATGTTATGCTCAATCACAAACATGTGGCACACACAAACAAGTCACACAATAGCCCTAGGTTTGAAGGCTTGCATGAGGTTTAAAGGTAAGTACCCTCCCCTGAAGTTTAGTTGGTTCATCCTGTCCTATAAAGTAACCAGGTTCTAAGGGATCTCAATATCATTGATCCTTCACAAGGGTGGTTGTTCAGTAGGCAACTTACTTGCCAACCAAAACCCTCCAAGTTTAGAATCTCAATGAGTGTAGCATCGAGTATCAATCAACTTCAGTCTTCACCAAAGCCGGTTATCTCACTACTTTCTAAAGGCAAAGATGGGATGACTAGGGTTCTAAAAGTTAGTTAGTGTATTGACAACATATGACAGCCTCATATTATCCTCAACTTGCTTAAGGAACATAAGCACCAACCAAGAAGTCACACTAACTATGGCCACCAGATCAACCATATCGGTATACGCCGTACAGTTTCCTTGGTCTATTGCCATTTACCTAAGGTACACTAGATCCGGGTTAGGATCTTTCACACATAAGAGCACCCAACAAGTAAAGTAAAGCAAACAAAGCAAACAAGTTTAAAATGATCTAATTCCTAAGGGTACCCCTCTTTTATTAAATCCCCAGCAGAGTTGCCAGTTCTGTAACACGGTGGAAGAACTGACTTTTCTATAAATGTTGCGGATAGCAAGAGTCGCCGCCGACTTTTATTTTATCCAAAAGGAAAGGACATAAAATAACAGGAAAGACCTTAAAAAGATTTTGAGTTCGGGGGGTAGGTTATACAAAGGGAATGTGTTAGCACCCTTTATATCCATGGTTATCCATGGGCTCTTAGTTACTTAGCTCACTTTAAATTGTTTTGAGAAAGGTGTAGTGTGTGATTAGAAATTTTCCAAGTACTTTATAATGATCCTCGTATGGATGTATATAAAGACTTTGTTTTGAAAATTTGTTTGAAAAAGTGAAGTGTAATGAAGTATTTTGAAGAAAAGTGAGCAAGTACTTAAGAGGAACCTACCCTATGCTAAGTCTTTACTGTTCTTATATGTTCTTTCAATGGTAAGACTATCCCTATTATTAAGGAATAGGTAGTCATTACCTTGGATGTGATAAGGGACATATGAAGGGACATCTGTATTTAGGCAACTGTAAGGTGTCTTTAGCATTTTGTAGGGACTTATCATCTTTCTATTTCGAAGGGACAAAATCATTATTCCGTAGGCAACCTCAAAGGGACTTGATCTTATAATCTTAAAGGGACTTGATGATATTAATGAAGGGACTTTGCTTTAAGACACCTTACTTGACCTTATAATTAGGCAACATGAGGAGTAACCTTAGAAAATGTGAGATGGCGATCAAAGATCGACTTACGTGTGTGAGTGTTCATATTCATATATTTATCTTATTAAATTAGTTATACTAAATTAATTTTAAATCACAAACATGTTATCACTCCCTATAGTTACTAACCATGGCAAAAATATTTATAAACAATAAAATAAAGACAAAAATAAACCTACGACTATTACAAGGCTTTCGCAATTACATTATAATATAAATAATAAATATATACAATAAAGAAACTATAATTAAAATGGTTAGTAATAAAATAATTATAAGAAGAAAAGGTTAGCACAAACATACAAACATATATAGAATTTAAAAGAACATTTTAAGTTAAACAAATAATTTTTAAGAATTTTTAAGAGAAAAGAAAGTAATTATAATAATTATAATAATTTACAAAACATGATTAATTATTTAATTATATATTAGAAAACAAAATTAATTAAATTAAGTATTAAAGTTAATGAAAATTGGGATAAATAAAAATTAGGGTTTAGAACTTTATTTAAGAAGAATTAGGGTTTATAGGATAATTAGGTTTAATTTATAAAATAAATCCACTTATTTACAAAATTTATTTAATAATATGAACATCTAACAAATAAATATAAATAATTAAGTTTTTGAAAATAAAGTTTTAATTTAAAAATATGATTTTTGGTATAAAAGAAATAATATACATTTATTTTAAAATTGGTGATTTAAAGGATTAAGTAAATAAATATAAATAATATAAACAAAATAATGAAAATAAGGTAAAAAAAACATACCTGGGGCTGGGATTCGAACCCAGACCCTAGGCTTTGCAAGCACTAGTCCAGCAGCGTGACCACCAGGCCAGGCGCGCGCTGGTGTTAGAGTTGGAGCAGCAACCATTTTATTATTAACCTGCAAAACACCAAAAAAATAAAACAAAACAAAATGGCCTGGGGGAGATTCGAACCCAGGACCATTCGTTTACAGGCAAACACACAAACCAACTGAGCCAAGCGCGTTATTTGATAATAGAATAACAAACACATATTATAAAAACAAGTTAAAATTTGAATTCAGATTTCGCGCCAAGCTGCTTCTTCTTCAACCTCCAGACTTACGAAATTACCTGCGAATTTATCCACCATATTTCCTGCGATTTTACTTGCATATGAAACCTGCCAATCTCATACCATCATCAATATGCAACGATTCATCAAATTAATTACATGGTTGTGATCCCCAACCTTCATACAGTTCATTTATGGTCTTAAAATCAATTTATATAGTCTAAATCGAAGAACCCTAAATGAGAGTCATAAACCCTAGCTATGGCCGAATTCGTTTTAGGCAGTGAAACTCCAATCAATTGATCCAGGTACGATCTAAAGCTCATCACAAACAAGAAAACAACATCAAAAATCATTAATAATGCATGAATAATTGAAATCGAAAGTTTGCAATTTCAAGAACAAAGAGGATTCGGGTTGGTCATATGAGCATGATTTGGATGATTATAATGATGCAAACATGTTCAGTGATAGTCCAGGAACGATTTGCCACCTTCAAATCACCTTAAAAGCAACAAATTTGAAGAATCTGAATTTCACTTTTGGATGAATTTTTGAAATTTGAAAGGTGTTCTTTAGGCTGCCAAAATTCGTATGTCTTGCTTCTCTTATGTTGTTTATATATCACATATCAGAATTAGGTCAAAAAAATAGTTCCTCTTTTGGACTTTTGGACCTATGGAGATTGAAAAAGATTCATCTTTAAAAATTGAATTTCTTTGATCTAACCTTGCTATATTTGTATGATCTGAAAT
Source organism: Lathyrus aphaca (assembly GCA_963966055.1). Taxonomy (NCBI): domain Eukaryota; kingdom Viridiplantae; phylum Streptophyta; class Magnoliopsida; order Fabales; family Fabaceae; genus Lathyrus; species Lathyrus aphaca. Next base: position 504,832,443 of record OZ014522.1, on the reverse strand, counting down.
TATGTGATACCAATCACTTCTAAATGAATATTAAAACTTTCTAGAACCAAAATCAAATCAAATATTCATCCTTTTATATTTTATTTTAATTTAAAATGATTTTTAATGTAAAAAATCATAATAAATAAAATAAAATGAATAAAAATATGAATAAATAATTTTTAATTCGTGCATGATGTCATGGAAATGTTTGGATCATAAAAAAGCAAGGCCATTTGGTGAATTTTAGTTTTAAGACCCCATTTGCTTCATAAACCTCTCAAAAATTTCCCAATTTTGCAAGGGCACAAATCCCTCAATTTTAATGCTATGAAGGTGTTATTGGACATTTTGGAAAGCTTAAAGAGTCCTCTAACCAACCTCTTTGGTCTCATGTCCATATCTTTTACCATTCTCAAGTTATGCTCTTTGGAAGTTGTTGACTTTTTGTTGACTTTTAAAAGGACCTATAATGTCTTAGCTTATACCTTCCAAATGAAGCATTTTTGGGCTTGGCTTGTGAGACACAAAGTTGTAGAGAATTAAATTTCCTTCAAAATGAGCTTTGGATGGAAAAAATTTGATGAAGTATGTGAAATTTATGGCTGGTCAAAGTTCAGTTGACTTTTCCTGTGAAAACCCTAATTTAGAAACTCCTGATTCTTGATGATCTGAAATATCCTTGATGAATCATGATAAATCCTTGATCAAATGATGAATTTTACTTCATATACTTGATGTTGGCAAAAAATCATGAAGTTTGACTTTGGTTTGACCACAGTTGACCTCAGTTTGACTTTTTAACTGATTTGACTGATTTTAGCCTATATGATCATCTGACTGAGCAAACTTTTTAGGAAAGTCTTGAAACTTGACATGGGGATTCTTAAGCAAATATAGGATACTAGGAAGCTCACTTGAAGTCTTGGAAGTCCATTTAGCCTGATGAAAGTCAAAACCCTAGTTTAGGATGCCTTGCTTAGGAGGATGCATTGTCTGAGGGAATTGTCAAACTTTCTGACTAATTGTGAACCTTGTGAACCTCATGAGATGTCTTGTGAACCTTGTGAACCTCTTAGTACACAATGTCTTGTCTTGGGGAGGGAAAATTTTGGGGTGCAACAGCTGCCCCTGTTCAATTTTCTGAAACCTGAGGGATTAGATTGGTATATGTGCCAGTCGTGACCTGGAAGGTTGAATGGGATTGAACATAAAAGTCCAAAAATTTACACTCGTCGGTGCGTAAAGTAACGCTGATGATTAATTGTATATGCTTGAGTGGGCTTGAAGATGCCACTTGGAAGAACTGGAGATGGGCTTATAGATGCCATCCATAATATAAGGAGGTGATAATATCTTGATGTTGATACTGGATATCAGTACTAGGTATTTGTATAGGCCATCTCTGAATCGTTTATGCAACATGGTTTGAATTAAATGTCAGCACTAGATCTTCGTATAGATCGTCTCTGAACTATTTTGGATAATAGAAATAAATCTTCATGATGATTATCTCTTCTGGAAATATCCTGGATTAGGGAATAGATCTTAGTATAGACCGTTTGCCTACTATCCAGGAACAAAAGAATATCAGGATTAAATCTTCTGAAAAATATCCTGGACTAGGGAATAGATCTTCGTATAGACCGTTTGCCTACTATCCAAGGACAAAAGAGTATCAGGATTAAATCTTCGTGGCGATTATATCCCTTGAAAATATCCTGGATTAGGGAATAGATCTTCGTATAGACCGTTTGCCTACTATCCAAGGACATCTTGAGTAATGATTAAGTATCAGCACTAGATCTTCGTATAGATCGTTTCTGACCTGTTGTGAATTGTTCAGAGTATTTTATCTGTATATAACCATCCTGCAAGGAAAAGGTTAGTTTATGCAATATGTATGCTTGCATGACATGGCGCATCTAAGTAAATGTATTATGCATTTATGGATATGTTATGGTATGATGGAAATGATGTATGTATGTAGCCTGAAGCGTCTGGATATCTTTGTATAGCAACTGCTGGCTAGGGAAAATAAATCCCGATTCGTTACTGAAGAATATGAGAACCTCGTTCCCGTCTTGTTTGATAGTATAGTATTTATAACCTTCCGTCTCTGTTCGTCGTTCTTCTATTGAAGGAATAAATTCCCGAGTATCCTGACTGAGGATAAAAGAGATGGACATAAATTCAAGGGGAGATGTAACTCGAAGTATCTATAAAGATAGACTTGCTCTGCTGGGGATTTGTAGTTGTCTTGTGGGGATGAACCGGAGAATCTTCGTTGAATTCCTACCTTCATTCGTCTTTAGTAAATACTATTACTGCATTTTATGCATTTCTGGTAAACATCAATCATATTCAAAAGCATACATACATTCAAACACAACCAATGGACGTTTTCGCTTATGTAAATAGGGTAAAAGTAAATCTGGATTCAAAGATGAAATTTTATTTATATTAGAAAGTGACCTATACATAGGCAAGTTTGTACAAGGAGACAGAAATCCTAGTAAGAGGAATTTGTCGTAAACTTTTTATAAAACAAAGAAAACAACTATGTGAGAAATAATCCTATTGAGTTTCAATTCCACTATTGCCATTATCTTCAAGTGTCTCATCTTCTGCCGTTGAGATGGAAACGATTGGATTGATCTTTATCTGTTCGAGCTTGAGTTAAGTAGCACAACTAGTTGGGGTTATATGGGTGATCTAACGAGACATAGTCATACGCTTTAATCCCTAACTTTTGCCTGGATTGCCTTTTCAGGTTTTCAATCCACCGGGATACCCTTTTTTGCCCAAGCCGCCCTTTCAGGTTTTCGACTTGCCGGGTGTACACTTTTATATATATATATATCCCTAATTTTTGCCCGAACCCTTTTGGTTCGCCGGGATGCCCTTATTTTTGCCGAGGTCAGTCAACCTAGCGGGTCTCTTTTTATGCGTAGTATTTTTTAACTATGTCTGCGTTTATAGGCTGTGGGAAGTCTTCACCATCCATAGTAGTAAGCATCATGGCACCTCCTGAGAATACTCTTTTGACCACAAATGGTCCTTCATATGTAGGAGTCCACTTGCCCCTAGGATCACCCTATGGTAGTATGATATGCTTGATTACCAAGTCACCAACCTGATATACCTTTTGCTTAACCTTCTTATTGAAAGCCTTGATCATTCGTTTCTGGTACATCTGGCCATGACAAACAGCTGCCAGTCTTTTCTCATCAATCAAATTTATCTGGTCGAGTCTGAATCCACTCATCTTCATCCAAGCCTGCATCCTTCATGATTCTTAAGGAAGGGATCTGAACTTCAATGGGCAGAACTGCTTCCATACCATAGACTAAGGAGAATGGGGTTGCCCCTGTTGAAGTGCGTATTGTAGTACGATAACCATGAAGAGCAAATGGTAACATCTTGTGCCAATCTTTGTAAGTGACAGTCATCTTCTGTAGAATCTTCTTAATGTTCTTATTAGCAGCTTCTACTGCCCCGTTCATCTTCGGACGATACGGAGAAGAGTTGTGATGCTTAATCTTGAACTACGTGCAGAGATCAGTAATCATAGTGTTGTTCAGATTAGAGCCATTATCTGTGATAATTCTTTCAGGGATGCCATACCTACATATGAGATTATTCTTAATGAATCGAGCCACAACATTCTTGGTAACAGATGCAAATGAGGCTGCCTCCACCCACTTTGTAAAGTAATCAATGGCAACGAAGATGAAACGATGCCCATTAGAAGCAGTAGGCTTGATCTCACCAATCATATCAATGCCCCACATGGCAAAAGGCCAAGGAGCAGTCAACACATTCAATGGAACTGGAGGTATATGCACCTTATCAGCATAAATCTGACATTTGTGACATGTTTTAGAATGTTGATAGCATTCAGCTTCCATGGTAGACCAATAGTAACCTGCTCTCAATATCTTCTTTGCCATGGTATGACCACTAGAATGAGTGCCAAAGATCCCATCATTCATGTCTTCCATAATCTTTGTTGCTTCCTTCTTATCCACACAACGAAGCAAAGTTGAGTCATGATTACGCTTGTACAAAATTCCATTACTTAAAAGGAACTTAGCTGAAAACCTCCTCAGAAACTTCTTATCTTTGACAGATGCCCCTTCAGGGAATTCCTGATCTTCAAGATATCTTTTTACTTCATAGAACCAAGGCTTTTCCTCTCCTTCTTCAGTATCAATCTCATTGCAGTATGCAGGCTTCTCAAATCTGTCAATAGTAATCTTGGGAGCTTCATCATCCCAACTAATCTCAAACATAGATGCCATGGTGGCTAATGAATCTGCCAACTGATTCTCTCCTCGTGGAATATGTCCAAAGGTAATCTCTTCAAAATATGGGATCAAAGACAACACATGCTCTCTGTAAGGAATGAGATTCTCATGCTTGGTATCCCAATCCCCTTTAATCTGACTCACTACCAGGGCTGAATCTCCATATACGTCCAGGAACTGAATCTTCATATAAATGGCAGCTTTGATGCCCAGGATACATGCCTCATATTCAGCCATGTTATTGGTACAATAGAAACAAAGTCTTGCAGTAATCGGGGTATGACAACCTTCAGGGGAAATGATCACAACACCAACACCATTACCAAGTGCATTAGAAGCTTCATCAAAAACCATAGTCCATCGGGATCCTTGTTCAGGTCCGTCATATTGTCCAGGTTCTTTGGTAATAATCATAATGTCTTCATCAGGGAATTTAAAACTCATTGACTGATAATCATCCACTGCTTGATGAGCCAAATGATCAGCTACCACACTACCCTTAATGGCCTTCTGAGTAGTGTAATGTATATTATATTCTGTTAAGATCATTTGCCATCTTGCTATTCGTCCGGAGAGAGCAGGTTTCTCGAATATGTACTTGATTGGATCCATCTTCGAAATCAATAAAGTAGTATGAGTCAACATATACTGTCTTAGTCGGCGAGCAGCCCATGCCAAAGCGCAGCAATTTTTCTCGAGCAGTGAGTATCTTGTTTCACAGTCGGTAAACATTTTGCTAAGGTAGTATATTGCCTGCTCTTTTCGACCAGATTCGTCATGTTGCCCCAACACACACCCCATTGAGTTATTTAATACTGTTAAGTACATGATCAAGGGTCTTCCATCAACTGGTGGCATCAAAAATGGAGATTCTAGGAGATATCTTTTGATTTCATCAAAGGCTGTCTGGCACTCATCATTCCACTCCATCACCTGATCTTTCTACAACAACTTGAAGATTGGTTCACAGGTAGCAGTTAATTGGGAAATAAATCTTGCAATGTAATTTAGTCGTCCCAAGAAACCTTTAACTTCCTTCTCAATACGGGGAGCTGGCATCTCTTGTATGCCTTTTACTTTTGCAGGATCTACTTCAATACCTTTTCCACTGACAATGAAACCCATGAGTTTACCAGATCTAACTCCAAAAGTACATTTGTTTGGGTTCAGTCTCAACTTGTATTTCTTCAACCTTTCAAACAGCTTATGCAGATGATCAAGGTGTTGCTCTTCATTTTGGGACCTGGCTATCATATCATCCACATATACTTCTATCTCATGATGAATCATATCATGAAACAAAGCCACCATAGCACGCTGATATGTTGCCCCGACGTTCTTTAAACCAAATGGCATCACTTTATAACAAAAAGTACCCCACTGTGTAACAAATGTAGTCTTCTCCATATCTTCAGGTGCCATCTTGATTTGATTGTAACCAGAGAAACCATCCATGAAAGAGAATACTTTATGATGAGCAGTGTTGTCTACCAGAACATCAATATGAGGAAGTGGAAAATCATCTTTAGGGCTGGCCTTGTTCAAATCCCTGTAATCTACACACATATGTACCTTACCATCTTTCTTAGGTATTGGTACTACATTTGCAACCCATTGAGGATAAGAAGTCACAGCTAAGAACCCCACATCAAACTGTTTCATCACCTCTGCTTTAATCTTTTATGACATTTCAGGACGCATGCGACGAACCTTCTGCTTCTTTGGACGACAATCTTCTTTTACTTGTAAACGGTGAACCACAATGTTTGTATCCAATCCTGGCATATCTTCATAGGACCAAGCACATATTTCCACATAATCACGTAACATCTGAATTAGTCTGCTCTTAACACCATATTCTAGTTCAGCCCCTATCTTGACCTCTTTCCTGTTTTCTTCCGTTCCCAGATTCACAACTTCGATTGGCTCTTCATGTGGCTGTATAGCTTTCTCTTCTTGTTGTAATAACCTAGCAAGCTCTACAGGTACCTCACAATCTTCCTCCTTTCCATCTTCAGCTTGATAGATCGGATTCTCGAAATTATAATTGGCAATAGTAGAACTGTTATAAACAGGATCCAGAGTGGATGAGGATCTGCATTTTAGTGATGTGGGTGTGTGTAAGAACACATAGCTGATAAAATAAAATAAATAAATAAAAGACAAAGAGCGCAATATTTACGAAAACGAAACGTCCATTGATTTTTATTGAATGAAGTATGCAAATGAAATGACATCCCGAAACAAGCATACCATTGTGCCCCGGGTAAGGCACAAGGCTTTAAAAAGTTTAATTGTTCAAAATTACAAACTTAAAAATAACAACACAGTAATAGTATTTACTCCTGACTAAAGGAGATAGGAATAACGTCTTCGGTCTTCCAGTTGTTGAGCCCATCACCCATAGTAGGAAAGATCCAATCATCCAGGTTGTAGTCTTCATTACAATCACCCACAACATTGATTTGATCTCTCATGATCCCTTGATTCGTGATACGAACAGCACGAGCACGACGAACAGCTTTCTGGGACTCTGCAGTGAAACCCAAACCAAACTTGTCAGACTTGTAAGGGATGTCAGGAAGCTGACCCCAAATAGTACAACCACCTTCTTCAACCACAGCTCTAGCGTCTTTAAGGGAGTCCATTGTAGGAGGCACTCTGGTGACCACAGGAACTCTTTTAACAATAGGAGGAGCTTCAATAGCAGGAACGACCCAAGGAACTACTTCAAATGTCTGGCAAGGAGTCTCAACATATTCACCTTCCACTTCAACATACTTAAATGTATTCACATGACTGACCATATATTCTTCCTCTCCATAAACAGTGACAATCTTTCCCTTCACTGGATATCTCAACTTTTGATGTAGAGTGGAGGTCACAGCACCTGCCCCGTGGATCCAGGGGCGCCCAAGCAAACAGGAGTACGCAGGACGAATATCCATTACATAGAAGGTAGAATTGAAGACTTGAGAGCCTACTTTAATTGGGAGGTCTATTTCTCCATGCACCACTCTTCTTGAACCATCAAAGGCCCTCACCACTATATTGCTTGGTCTTAACACAACATCTTCAGGACTGAGCTTGTTCAGAACCTCTTTGGGAAGTACATTCAATGAAGAACCATTTTCTATCAACACATGAGACAAGGTAGTGCCCCTACATTCAATGGAGATATGAAAAGCTCTGTTATGGTTTCTCCCGGCAGGAGTCAAGTCAGCATCAGAAAAGCCTAACCCATTATCATAAGTCAGATATGCAACACAATTTTCAAATTGATCCACAGAAATTTCATTTGGTACATGAGCAGTCTTTAAGAACTTGATTAAGGCCTTAGCATGAGCCTCAGAACACAGCAACAAAGATAACATGGAGATTTTGGAGGGAGTATGCCCCAACTGGTCAACAATATCATAATCACTTTTACGAATGATCTTCAGCACTTCTTCCATCTGTTCAGAAAGATTTTCAGCAGCCGGTGTCTCAGTTTGCATAGGTTCAACCACAGGACCTTTGCCCCGAGCATCAGTACTTGGTTCAGAAGTGGAGGTAGTAGTTGGAGTAACTGCACTTTTGGAGGTAGCCGGAGGAGAGAAAATTCTTCCACTCCTGGTGATCTTACTAGATCCGGAAATATTATCAACATCAAGGTTATTATCAGTAACATGTGTATCAGTCAGAGGTTCTTGCTTGACACCATGGATGTAAACATCAGAACCATAATTCCAGGGTATAGCCTTATCAGAAGTATAAAGAACAGGACCAGGAGTGGTAATAATCATGGGAGGCACTCTAACTTCAGCAACAGTCTTCACCAGGCCTTCAGCAGTAATCTTGATAGGTCCTTTATGAGTGATCTTGACAGGTCCCTTGGAGGTAATCTTCACTGGCACTTTATCAACCATGTCCACATCTTCAACCTTCGTACCTCGAGTTAGATGTTCACACATACTTTCCACAGAAGGTGTCCTCTCAAACAATATAGTGTAATTGTCCATGAGGCGTTGAATATCATCTTTTAACTTCCAGCAGCTATCAGGTTTGTAAGCACAATAAAAACAGTCTTCATTGCAACCTGGAAAGAATCCAGCCTGTACCAACTTCTTCTTGATAATAGATATGGGAGTAGTCACATCTGCTACTGAGGAAACATATGAAACTTCATCAACAGCATTAACAGTTTTCTCATGATTGGGCATGGGAGCAGTAATCACATTTGGAGTCTCAGGAGGGTCAAATTCAATCTCTCCAGCTTCAATCATATCTTGAATCTTGTTTTTCAATATCCAGCAATTGTTGGTATCATGTCCCGGACAATTAGAATGATAGGCACATCGTGCATTAGGATTGTATCGAGGAGAGGAAGTATTAGGATTCTGAGGAGGGTCCTTCAAAGTAATGAGTTCCCCTTTCAACATGTGTTGCAAGGCTTGGGCCAGTGACATGTTGATCTTGGTGAACTGTCTTCTAGGCTTCTGTTGATTGTTTTGTGGCAACTCTAGTGCTGCAGGAGTAGGATTGGAGATGTGAACTGCTCCCACATATTGGTGACTTCTGTTACGATTAGGTTGACCATACACAACATTAGACTCCTTCTTTCCACTAGGGGGCTTCTTTGCAGTGCTTGATGAAGAGGCACCCACCTGTATCTTACCACTTCTTATACCACTCTCCACACGCTCTCCAGTCATTATCAGCTCAGTGAAACCAGATGATGAGCTTCCAATGAGGTGACTATAGAAAGGACCATTCAGCGTACTCATAAACATATCCACCAGTTCCCGGTCATTCAGAGGAGGTTGAACTCTGCCAGCCAGGTCTCTCCATTTCTGGGCATACTCCTTGAAATTTTCCTTAGCACCCATTGACATGCTTTGGAGCTGCATGCGAGTAGGTGCTAAATCAACATTGTATTGGTATTGCCTATAGAAGGCCTCAGCAAGATCATTCCAATCACGAATATTGACACTTTCCAATTGATAGTACCATTCCAGTTGAGCTCCAGACAAGCTCTCTTGGAAGAAGTGAATCCATAACTTCTTATCGGCAGTATATGGTTGAATCCTCCGGACATAGGACCTTAGATGCAACTTAGGACATGAGACACCATCATACACCACAAAAGTAGGAACCTTGAAACCAATAGGAATAACCACTCCAGATACTAAACTCAGATCTTCAAAATCCAGTCCAGAAGATTTTTGTAACTCCATAGCATTCATTTTATCTACCAGCATCTTGTACTTATCCTCACTAGGGTCATGATAATAGTTTGCTTCAGAATCAGAATCTCCCATAGTATCATGGAGACTACCTCCCTCTTTCTCAGAATTTTCAGACTCAGAATCCTCAACCTGTTCCTTGGTCTTGACAGGACCTCTGAACCTTCTTCTCAGATTAATAAGGCCTCCTAATCTTCTAGCCTTCTTATTCTTCTTAGCCAACAGTGTCTTCAACTCATCTTGTCCCTTGGACAAGTTCAGAATCAACTCTTGGAATTGTGCATTCTGAGCCTGGAGATCTTTGACAGTTTGTTCAAGAGCCATTTCTGCTGAAATAAACAGCGAGAAGATAAGATACCTGTACATAAGAAACCTGTGATGCAATGATATGGTATGTAAATGTGTATGCAATGTTTTCAAGGACCGCAAGATTTAAATTTGTTTAAACAATCAAAAAGGTAAACTTTTATTAGTAACCAATAAACTTGTTTGCCTCTTAGGCTTACAACAAAAATGAAATGAATACAAATAATGGGGTTTTAAGTCTCCCATGGACGTTTCCTCTTTGTGTTGAGGTATGAGTTGAGATTCCGCTCCTCGTGAAGTTATTTTATTAGCTCCAGGATTCTTTCTTGACTTGCTTTGTAATGAGTCTCAAAAGTATCTCTTTGCTCCTTCAACTGGATCCAGGACCTTTGTAAATCCTCCATGTCAGTGGGCATGTCTGGATGAAGAATGATATAAGAAGTATCTCCTTCAGCAACAGGCTCCATTGTAACTGGCAGGATAGCAGGATATGGCATCATAAGAGTCTGAGCACGAGATCGCACCCATCTGAGATAAGGTTCCATAGGAATGGTGTACTTTGGTTCTAGAGTCTTGCTGTCAACCTTGTTCACTTTACCCCATGCTCGTATAAACCTTTGACGGTAACCTTGCAGATCGTTGTCGTAGTCGAACACAATACCCTGAATAAGCATGTCATGAGGACCATCACTCCGAGCATAACCAAACTGACGTAGAGCTAAGGAAGGATTGTAGGTAATTCCCCCTCTTATACCAAGAAGTGGCACATTAGGGAACTCCCCACAACGGTCAATGATAGTAACATTCTCCATAGATCTAGAGCACCAATAAATATCTGAATGTGAAAGTGACATAATCCTCTTAGACCACCTGAACCCTTATTCATTCTTCATCACTGATCGAGGAAGGTGAGAAATAAACCACCTAGACAATAGAGGTATACAACACATAAGAGTTCCTCGTGCCTTCGTAGTACGGGTATGAAGAGAGTGTAAGATGTCTCCAAGTAATGTAGGCACTGGATTATGAGTCAGAAATATGTTGATGGCATGTACGTCTATGAACTGATCTGGATTGGGGAACAACACTAAGCCATAAATCAATAGGGCTAAGATCTCCTCAAAAGCATCATAACTCATAGCCTTCAAGAACACTTGAGCTTTCTCCATCAATACCTTGGCAAGGATACCCTTAACTCCACTTCTCGTTTCCAGGACAATGTCTGATTTCTTCAAATGTAGGGATGCAGCAATGACTTCAGGTTTAGGCTCTTTTTCCAAGCCTGTGAAGGGTTTCTGATCAAGGATAGGTATACCCAATAGCTTGGAGAACTCTTCCATTGTAGGAACCAGCTGATAGTCGGGGAATGTGAAACAGTGATGTTTAGGGTCAAAGAACTGAAACAGAACCCTCATCATGTCTTCATTGAACCCTGAAGTGACTAGATTCAGTAGGTGACCATGCTTCTTAATGAACTGGGAGTTTTCAGAAACTTGAGAGACCAATTCCTTAAGCTTAGGAGGTATTCCTACAAAGTTTATCCGGATAGTATTCCTACGAGCAGAAGCCATGACCTGCAACAAAGAACAAAGATAAATCCTTTGGTCCTTGAAATGGTTAGTGAAAATGCTATGCTTATGATGCATGATAATTCTATGATGTTATGCTCAATCACAAACATGTGGCACACACAAACAAGTCACACAATAGCCCTAGGTTTGAAGGCTTGCATGAGGTTTAAAGGTAAGTACCCTCCCCTGAAGTTTAGTTGGTTCATCCTGTCCTATAAAGTAACCAGGTTCTAAGGGATCTCAATATCATTGATCCTTCACAAGGGTGGTTGTTCAGTAGGCAACTTACTTGCCAACCAAAACCCTCCAAGTTTAGAATCTCAATGAGTGTAGCATCGAGTATCAATCAACTTCAGTCTTCACCAAAGCCGGTTATCTCACTACTTTCTAAAGGCAAAGATGGGATGACTAGGGTTCTAAAAGTTAGTTAGTGTATTGACAACATATGACAGCCTCATATTATCCTCAACTTGCTTAAGGAACATAAGCACCAACCAAGAAGTCACACTAACTATGGCCACCAGATCAACCATATCGGTATACGCCGTACAGTTTCCTTGGTCTATTGCCATTTACCTAAGGTACACTAGATCCGGGTTAGGATCTTTCACACATAAGAGCACCCAACAAGTAAAGTAAAGCAAACAAAGCAAACAAGTTTAAAATGATCTAATTCCTAAGGGTACCCCTCTTTTATTAAATCCCCAGCAGAGTTGCCAGTTCTGTAACACGGTGGAAGAACTGACTTTTCTATAAATGTTGCGGATAGCAAGAGTCGCCGCCGACTTTTATTTTATCCAAAAGGAAAGGACATAAAATAACAGGAAAGACCTTAAAAAGATTTTGAGTTCGGGGGGTAGGTTATACAAAGGGAATGTGTTAGCACCCTTTATATCCATGGTTATCCATGGGCTCTTAGTTACTTAGCTCACTTTAAATTGTTTTGAGAAAGGTGTAGTGTGTGATTAGAAATTTTCCAAGTACTTTATAATGATCCTCGTATGGATGTATATAAAGACTTTGTTTTGAAAATTTGTTTGAAAAAGTGAAGTGTAATGAAGTATTTTGAAGAAAAGTGAGCAAGTACTTAAGAGGAACCTACCCTATGCTAAGTCTTTACTGTTCTTATATGTTCTTTCAATGGTAAGACTATCCCTATTATTAAGGAATAGGTAGTCATTACCTTGGATGTGATAAGGGACATATGAAGGGACATTTGTATTTAGGCAACTGTAAGGTGTCTTTAGCATTTCGTAAGGACTTATCATCTTTCTATTTCGAAGGGACAAGATCATTATTCCGTAGGCAACCTCAAAGGGACTTGATCTTATAATCTTAAAGGGACTTGATGATATTAATGAAGGGACTTTGCTTTAAGACACCTTACTTGACCTTATAATTAGGCAACATGAGGAGTAACCTTAGAAAATGTGAGATGGCGATCAAAGATCGACTTACGTGTGTGAGTGTTCATATTCATATATTTATCTTATTAAATTAGTTATACTAAATTAATTTTAAATCACAAACATGTTATCACTCCCTATAGTTACTAACCATGGCAAAAATATTTATAAACAATAAAATAAAGAAAAAATAAACCTACGACTATTACAAGGCTTTCGCAATTACATTATAATATAAATAATAAATATATACAATAAAGAAACTATAATTAAAATGCTTAGTAATAAAATAATTATAAGAAGAAAAGGTTAGCATAAACATACAAACATATATAGAATTTAAAAGAACATTTTAAGTTAAACAAATAATTTTTAAGAATTTTTAAGAGAAAAGAAAGTAATTATAATAATTATAATAATTTACAAAACATGATTAATTATTTAATTATATATTAGAAACTAAATTAATTAAATTAAGTATTAAAGTTAATGAAAATTAGGGTAAATAAAAATTAGGGTTTAGAACTTTATTTAAGAAGAATTAGGGTTTATAGGATAATTAGGTTTAATTTATAAAATAAATCCACTTATTTACAAAATTTATTTAATAATATGAACATCTAACAAATAAATATAAATAATTAAGTTTTTGAAAATAAAGTTTTAATTTAAAAATATGATTTTTGGTATAAAAGAAATAATATACATTTATTTTAAAATTGGTGATTTAAAGGATTAAGTAAATAAATATAAATAATATAAACAAAATAATGAAAATAAGGTAAAAAAAACATACCTGGGGCTGGGATTCGAACCCAGGCCCTAGGCTTTGCAAGCACTAGTCCAGCAGCGTGACCACCAGGCCAGGCGCGCGCTGGTGTTAGAGTTGGAGCAGCAACCATTTTATTATTAACCTGCAAAACACCAAAAAAATAAAACAAAACAAAATGGTCTGGGGGGGATTCGAACCCAGGACCATTCGTTTACAGGCAAACACACAAACCAACTGAGCCAAGTGCGTTATTTGATAATAGAATAACAAACACATATTATAAAAACAAGTTAAAATTTGAATTCAGATTTCGCGCCAAGCTGCTTCTTCTTCAACCTCCAGACTTACGAAATTACCTGCGAATTTATCCACCATATTTCCTGCGATTTTACTTGCATATGAAACCTGCCAATCTCATACCATCATCAATATGCAACGATTCATCAAATTAATTACATGGTTGTGATCCCCAACCTTCATACAGTTCATTTATGGTCTTAAAATCAATTTATATAGTCTAAATCGAAGAACCCTAAATGAGAGTCATAAACCCTAGCTATGGCCGAATTCGTTTTAGGCAGTGAAACTCCAATCAATTGATCCAGGTACGATCTAAAGCTCATCACAAACAAGAAAACAACATCAAAAATCATTAATAATGCATGAATAATTGAAATCGAAAGTTTGCAATTTCAAGAACAAAGAGGATTCGGGTTGGTCATATGAGCATGATTTGGATGATTATAATGATGCAAACATGTTCAGTGATAGTCTAGGAACGATTTGCCACCTTCAAATCACCTTAAAAGCAACAAATTTGAAGAATCCGAATTTCACTTTTGGATGAATTTTTGAAATTTGAAAGGTGTTCTTTAGGCTGCCAAAATTCGTATGTCTTGCTTCTCTTATGTTGTTTATATATCACATATCAGAATTAGGTCAAAAAAATAGTTCCTCTTTTGGACTTTTGGACCTATGGAGATTGAAAAAGATTCATTTTTAAAAATTGAATTTCTTTGATCTAACCTTGCTATATTTGTATGATCTGAAATTATGTGATACCAATCACTTCTAAATGAATATTAAAACTTTCTAGAACCAAAATCAAATCAAATATTCATCCTTTTATATTTTATTTAAATTTAAAATGATTTTTAATGTAAAAAATCATAATAAATAAAATAAAATGAATAAAAATATGAATAAATAATTTTTAATTTGTGCATGATGCCATGGAAGTGTTTGGATCATAAAAAAGCAAGCCCATTTGGTGAATTTTAGTTTTAAGACCCCATTTGCTTCATAAACCTCTCAAATATTTCCCAACTTTGCAAGGGCACAAATCCCTCAATTTTAATGCTATGAAGGTGTTATTGGACATTTTGGAAAGCTTAAAGAGTCCTCTAACCAACCTCTTTGGTCTCATGTCCATATCTTTTACCATTCTCAAGTTATGCTCTTTGGAAGTTGTTGACTTTTTGTTGACTTTTAAAAGGACCTATAATGTCTTAGCTCATACCTTCCAAATGAAGCATTTTTGGGCTTGGCTTGTGAGACACAAAGTTGTAGAGAATTCAATTTCCTTCAAAATGAGCTTTGGATGGAAAAAATTTGATGAAGCATGTGAAAGTTATGGCTGGTCAAAGTTCAGTTGACTTTTCCTATGAAAACCCTAATTTAGAAACTCCTGATTCTTGATGATCTGGAATATCCTTGATGAATCATGATCAATCCTTGATCAAATGATGAATTTTACTTCATATACTTGATGTTGGCAAAAAATCATGAAGTTTGACTTTGGTTTGACCACAGTTGACCTCAGTTTGACTTTTTAACTGCTTTGACTGATTTTAGCCTATCTGATCATCTGACTGAGCAAACTTTTTAGGAAAGTCTTGAAACTTGACATGGGGATTCTTAAACACATATAGGATACTATGAAGCTCACTTGAAGTCTTGGAAGTCCATTTATCCTGATGAAAGTCAAAACCCTAGTTTAGGATGCCTTGCTTAGGAGGATGCATTGTCTGAGGGAATTGTCAAACTTTCTGACTAATTGTGAACCTTGTGAACCTCATGAGATGTCTTGTGAACCTTGTGAACCTTGTGAACCTCTTAGTACACAATGTCTTGTCTTGGGGAGGGCAAATTTTGGGGTGCAACACTAACTAGCCACTCAAGGAAAATCACTTTAATAATAAACAATAATGTAACTAGTATGCTTCTAATAAGCTTTTGATGTTACCGAGTTTTGGAGCAATAATACAATATAAGAAAGAGTAATTCGTTAGCGTCACTTCAATCTTCAAAATCATTCCTTTATATAGGCTTGAATAAAGTGACCATTGGGAACAACTTGAGCCTGTTTTGGATATAAATTATTATCATAAATTCCTTCCAAAACAAGAGATACTTGTCTTCACCATTAATTGATATATTCTTTAATTAATACCTTTAATATGAGAATCATCTTCTTCTAGACACAAATCATAGAGAATTAAATCTTGATACGCAGCCAATAAATTATGTCTTTAATGATGGATTCTTCAATAAATGTATCTTCTATATAGGGCTCAATGTATCTTCTAATTAAGCACGTCTTCCTTTCAATAACTTCCTTTTCTACAACTTCTACACATATCAAAGAAAGTTATTTTCAGTATGTATTAGAACTTCTATTCTTGCATAATAATAATTGTTATCATTAAAACTCTTAGAGGTTTAGAACCAGAATTGTTCTAACAAATCACAACACTAATACCATTTCCAAGTGAATTAGAAGCTCCATCAAAAACCATAGTCCATCGGGATCCTTGTTTAGGTCCTTCATACGGGCTAAGTTCTTTATGATCAATAACAAGCATAATATCTTCATCTGGAAACTCAAAATTCATAGACTGGTCATCCATTGCTTGATGAGCCAAATGATCAGCTACCACACTTCCCTTAATTGCCTTTTGAGTAGTGTATTAGATGTCATATTTTGTCAAAATCATTTACCATCTCACTATTCGTCCGGAGAGAGCAAGTTTCTTAAATATGTACTTGATAGGATCCATCTTCGAAATCAATAAAGTGGTATGAGTCAACATATACTGTCTTAGTCGGCGAGCAGCCCATGCCAAAGCGCAACAAGTTTTCTCGAGAAGTGAGTATCTTGTTTCGCAGTCGGTAAACTTTTTGCTAAGGTAGTATATTGCTTGCTTTTTTCGACCAGACTCGTCATGTTTCCCCAACACACACCCCATTGAATTTTCTAACACTGTCAGTTACATAATCAAGGGTCTTTCCGCAACTGGTGGCATCAATGTTGGTGGTTCTTGGAGATATTTCTTGATCTCATCAAAAGCTATATGGAATTCGTCGTTCCATTCTATCACTTGATCTTTCTTTAGTAATTTGAAGATTGGCTCACAAGTAGCGGTTAATTAGAAAATAAATATTGTAATGTAGTTCAGGCGTCCCAAGAAACCTCTAACTTCTTTCTCAGTACGGGGAGCGGACATGTCTTGTATGGATTTTACCTTTGCAGTGTTAACTTCAATACCTTTACCACTGACAATGAAACCCAAAAGTTTACCAGATCTAACTCCAAAGGTACATTTGTTTGGATTCAATCTCATATTGTATTTCTTCAACCTCTTGAACAGCTTGTGTAGATGATCAAGATGTTCTTCTTCAGTCTGGGATCTGGCTATCATGTCATCAACATATACCTCTATCTCGTGATGAATCATATCATGGAACAAAGCTACCATAGCATGCTGATATGTTGCCTCAATGTTCTTCAAACCAAATGGCATTACTTTGTAACAAAAGGCACCCCACTGTGTGACAAACGTAGTCTTCTCCATATCTTCGGGCGCCATCTTAATCAGATTATAACCATAGAAACCATCCATAAAAGAGAATACCTTATGTTGAGCAATGTTGTCTACCAGAACATCAATATGTGGAAGCGAAAAATCATCTTTGGGGCTGGCATTGTTCAAATCCCTGTAATCCACACACATGCGTACTTTACCATCTTTCTTAGGCACCGGTACCACATTTTCAACCCATTGAGGAAAAGAAGTGACATCTAAGAACCCTGCCTCAAAATTTTTCATTACTTCAGCTTTAATTTTTCTTAACATTTCAGGACGCATACAATGAACTTTCTGCTTTATCGGACGACAACCTTCCTTCATCGGTAGACGGTGAACTATAATATCAGTATCAAGCCCCGACATATCTTCATAAGACCAAGCACATATTTCCACGTAATCATGTAGCATCTGAATTAACCTGTTCTTAACCCTGTCTTCTAATTCATCACCTATCTTTATCTCTTTCTTATCTTTCTCAATACCCAGATTCACAACTTCAATTGATTCTTCATGCGGCTGTATAACTTTCTCTTCTTCCTGTAGCAACCGAGCAAGCTCTACAGGCACTTCACAATATTCCTCATTTCCATCCTTGGCTTGGTAGATTGGATTCTCGAAGTTATAATTGGCAATAGCATAACTGTTATGAATGGGATCCAAAGTGGATGAGGATCTGCAGTTTAGTGATGTGGGTGTGTGTAAGAACACATAGCTTTTTTGATAAAGAAAAATAAAAGAAAGATAAAGAGCGCAATATTTACAAAAGCAAAAAACGTCCATTGATTTTATTGAATGAAAATATGCAAATGAAATGACATCCCTAACAAGCATACTATTGTGCCCCAGGCAAGGCACAAGGTTTAAAATTTTTAATTGTTCAAATTACAAAACCAAAACAAGAAAAGACAAAATAGCATTTACTCCTGACTAAAGGAGATATGAATAACATCTTCAGTCTTCCAATTGTTGAGCCCACTGCCAATGGTAGGAAAGATCCAATTGTCTATGTTGCAGTCATCATCAGAGTCTTCCACAACATTGACTTGATCTTTCTGAACTCCCTTGTTGGTGATACGAATAGCACGAGCACGATGAATAACCTTCTGAGCCTCTGTAGTAAAACCCAAACCAAACTTGTCTGATTTGTAAGGAATGTCAGGAAGCTGACCCCAAATAGTACAACCACCTTCTTTAACCACAACTTTAGCATCTTTCAGGGAGGCCATTGTAGGAGTTGTTCTAGAAACAACAGGAACTTGGTTAACAACAGGATTAGTCTGAGGAACCATTTCAAATGTCTGACAAGGAGTCTCAACAAATTCACCGTCCATCTCAACATACTTGAAAGTACTCACATGACTGACCATGTACTCTTCTTCATCATAGACAGTGACAATCTTTCTGTTCACTGGATATTTCAACTTCTGGTGTAAGGTAGAGGTTACAAATCCTGCCCCATGTATCCAAGGGCGCCCAAGCAAGCAGGAATAGGCAGGACGAATATCCATCACATAGAAAGTAGAGTCAAAGACTTGAGAACCTACTTTGATTGGAAGATCGACTTCTCCGTGCACCATTCTTCTTGAACCATCAAAGGCTCTCACTACCACGTTACTAGGTATTAGCACAACATCTTCATAGTTGAGCTTGTCATGAACAGCCTTTGGTAACACATTTAACGAGGAACCATTATCCACCAACACATGAGACAGAGTAATGCCCCTACACTCAATAGAGACGTGCAGAGCTTTGTTGTGGTTTCTTCCAGCAGGAGATAAATTAGCATCAGAAAAGCCTAAGCCATTTCCAATAGTCAAATTAGCAACACAATTTTCAAACTGGTCCACAGAGATTTCGTGCGGTACGTGCGCATATTTTAGAAATTTCACCAAATCCTTAGCATGGGCCTGAGAGCATAATAACAGAGATATCATAGAGATCTTGGAGGGAGTGTGTCCCAACTATTCAACAATATTGTAATCACTCTTGCGGATGATCTTGAGAACTTCTTCCATCTGCTTAGAGAGATCTTCAGTAGCCGGTGTTTTAACCTGAACAGGTTCAATCACTGGTCCTTTGCCTCGATCTTCAACACTTGGCCCAGAGTTGGAGATATGAACTGCAACAGCAGCAGTCGTTGAAGTGCATTCTGGAGAGAAAATCCTTCCACTTCGAGTAACTTTACTAGTGCCAATAATATTTTCGACATCAGGATTAGTATCTTCAACAGGTATATCAATTAAAGGCTCTTGCTTGACACCATGGATATAAACATCAACACCATAATTCCAAGGGATAGCCTTGTCAGAAGAATATGGAAATGGAACGGGAGTAGTAATAATCAGGGGAGCCACTTTTGGCTCCGCAGTAATCTTCACGGGACCCTTAGAAGTGATCCTTACAGGAGTTTTAGTAACCATAGACACATCTTCAAGCTTCATTCCGTGAGACAAACTTTCACATAAACTCCCTATAGAAGAGCTCTTCTCAAATAGTATAATATGATTGTCTATCAAATGTCGAATACCTTCTTTCAGCTTCCAACAACCATTGGATTGAGAGGCACAATAATAGCAATCTTAAATGCAGCCTGGAAATAAACCGGCTTACAACAGCTTCTTCTTAACAATTTCTAAAGGAGTAGTCAAATCAGCCACAATAGAAACATAAGAACCATCATTAACAACATTAACAGTATTCTCATGTTTGGGCATAGGAGCAGTAATCACATTAGGAGTCTCAGGAGGATCAAACTCAATTTCTCCAGCATCAATCATATCCTGAATTTTATTCTTCAATGCCCAACAATTATTAGTATCACGTCTGGAGCAGTTGGAGTGATATGCTCACCTTGCATTGGAATTATAGCGAGGAGAGGAAGTATTGGGATTCCAAGGAGGGTCCCTCAAGGTAATCAACTCTCCTTTCAACATGTGTTGCAGTGCCTGAGCTAACGACATATTGATCTTGGTAAATTGTCTCTTAGGTGCACCTTGCTTGTAGAAGGCTTCAGCAAGATCATTCCAGGTATGAATATTGGTACTCTCAAGTAGGTAGTACCATTCTATTTAAGCTCT
Organism: Lathyrus aphaca; assembly: GCA_963966055.1. NCBI lineage: Eukaryota > Viridiplantae > Streptophyta > Magnoliopsida > Fabales > Fabaceae > Lathyrus > Lathyrus aphaca. Next base: position 504,811,928 of record OZ014522.1, on the reverse strand, counting down.
AGATAAACATTCTTGGAAGAAGTGTATCCACAACTTTCTATCAGCAGTATGTGGCTGGATCCTTCGAACATAGGACCTCAAGTGCAGCTTTGGACATGAAACACCATCATATACCACAAAAGTAGGAACTTTGAACCCAAGAGGAATGACAACTCCAGAAATCAGACTGAAATCTTCAAAATCCAAACCAGGTGTTTTCTGCAACTCCATGGCATTCAAACGGTCTTCCAGTAATTTGTATTTCTCATCACCGGTCGAAACATAGTAATAATTCTCCTCTTGATCAGAATTCCCAACAGTACCATGTTGACTATCTTCTTCTTTCGTAGAATCTTCATCTCCAGGATTTTCAACCTCATCATCTGTCTTGATTGGACCTTTGAACCTCCTACCCAGATTGATGAAGCCAACTGGTTTTCTGGTCTTCTTCTTCTTGGTCAGGAGTGCCTTCAACTCTACTTGTCCCTTGGACAAGTTCAGGATCATCTCTTGAAATTGGGCATTCTGAGCTTGAAGATCTTTGATAGACTGTTCAAGAGCCATTTCTGCTGAAATAAATAGCAAGAAGATAAGAAACCTGTTATGCAATGGTATGGTATGTAGATGCATATGCAATGTTTTCAAGGACCGGGTAAGATTTGAATTTGTTAAAGGAAAACAAGAACAAAAAAAATTATTAGTAGGTTTTTAAAATATAATTGCCCTTTGGGCTTACAATGGAGGGAAAATATGAAAAGGTACAAAGGAAATAAACATATGAGACTCAACTCTCCCATGGACGCTTCCTCTTTGTGTTGAGATATGTATTGAGGTTCTGCTCTTCGTGAAGTTGCTTTGTCAGCTCCAACACTTTCTCTTTGCTAGCATTGAACTGAGCCTCAAAGGTATCCCTTTGCTCCTTCAGTTGGATCTAAGACTTCTGCGGATCTTCCATATCAGTAGGCATGTCAGGGTGAAGAATGGTGTATGGAACATATCCTTCAACAATAGGCTTAACAATCACCGGTAGAATAACATGATATGGCATCATAAGAGTCTAGGCACGAGACCACACCCATCTGAGGTAAGGTTCCATAGGGATGGAGTATTTTGGTTCCAGAGTATTGTTGTCAATCGTATTTACCATGCTCCAAGCTCGTATAAACCGTTGACGGTAACCTTGTAGATCGTTGTTATAATCGAACACAATACCTTGAATAATCATATCATGAGGACCATCACTCCGAGCATAGCCAAACTGTCGTAGTTCTAAAGAAGGATTATAAGTAATACCTCCCCTTATGCCAAGGAATGGCACATTAGGGAACTCTCCACAACGGTCAATGATAGTGATGTTTTCCATATATAGGGAACACCAATGAATATCTGAATGAGAGAGTGAAATTATTCTTCTAGACCACCTCAATCCTTGTTCATTCTTCATCACAGATCGAGGAAGGTGTGAAATAAACCACCTTGATAGTAGAGGTACACAACACATCAGAGTTCCTCGCGCCTTCATAGTACGAGTGTGAAGAGAGTGTAAGATATGTCCAAGCAAGGTAGGCACAAGATTGTGAGTCAGAAATATGTTAATGGCGGGCACATCTATGAATTGGTCTGGATTAGGGAACAACACCAAACCATAAATTAACAAGGCCAATATCTCCTCAAAAGCGTCGTAACTCACAGCATCCAAGAACACCTAAGCTCTCTCTATCAATACTTTATCAAGAATATCCTTAACTCCACTTCTTGTTTCCAGTACAATGTCTGACTTTTTCAGATGTAAGGCTACTGCAATAATTTATGGTTTAGGCTTCTTCTCTAAGTCTGTGAATGGTTTCTGATCAAGAATAGGCACACCGAGTAGTTTGGAGAATTCTTCCATTGTGGGCACCAACTGATAATCGGGAAATATGAAGCAGTGATGTTTAGGATTAAAGAACTGGAACAAAACACTCATCATGTCTTCATTAAACCCTGAAGTAACCAAAACCAGTAGATGACCATGCTTTTTCATGAATGAGAGTTATCAATAACTTTTGAGACCAATTCTTTCAGCTTGGAAGGTATTCTTACAAAGTTGATCCGGATAGTGTTCCTACAAGCAGAAGCCATAACCCGCAACAAAGAACAAAGATAAATCATTTGGCCCTTGAAATGGTTAGTGAAAATGCTATGTTATGATGTCATGATGTTATGATGTCATGTTCAAACACGCATATGGCAAACACAAACAAGTCACACAATGGCCTTAGGTTTAAAGGCTTACATGAAGTTCATAGGTAAGTACCCTCCCCACTGAAGTTTAGTTGGTTCAACCTGTCCTAGCAATAGTAACCGAGTTCTAAGGGATCTCAATATCATTGATTCTTTTCAAAGGTTGTTGTTCAATATGGCAACTGACTTGCCAACCAAAACATCCCAAGATTAGAATCTCAATAAGCGTAGCATCGAGTATTAACCAACTTTAGACTTCACCAAAGTCGGTTATCTCACTACCTTCTAATGGCCAAGTTGGGTCAATTAGGGTTCTAAAGGGTAGTTAGTGTTAATGACACCATATGGAAGCCTGTTATTATCCTCATCTAACTTGAAGAACATCAAAACCAACCAAGATGTCACACTAACTATAGCCACCAGATCAACCATATCAGTATACGCCATACAGTTTCCTTAGTTTATTGCTACTTACCTAAGGTACACTAGATCCGGGTTAGGATCTTTCTCACAGTAGCTCCACAACAAGTACCCTTAAGAATAAAGCAATCAATTCAAACAAGTAAAGTGTCTTAACTCTAAGGTAACCCCTCTTTTAATTAGTACTCCCCATCAGAGTCGCCATTTCTGTAACACGGTGGGAGAACTGACTTGGTCGTTTTTGTATACAAAAACTATGTTGCGGATAGCAAGAGTCGCCACCGACTTTTATTTTATCCAATAAAGAAAGGTATAAAAGAACAGGAAAGACCTTTGAAAAATATTTGAGTTCGGGGGGTAAGTTATACAAAGGGAAGGTGTTAGCACCCTTTGTATCCATGGTTATCCATGGGCTCTTAACTGCTTAACTCACTTTATTTTCTTTATTTGAAAAGTGTCGTGTGTGTTTAGAAAAATATTTTAGAAGTTTAACTTTGTAATGATTCTCGTACGAATGTATACAAAGTGTTTACTGTTTAAAAATATTTGAAAATGTGAGGTGTGGAAAGTATTTTGAAAGATGGTGAACAAGCACTTAAGAACTACTTATCTTAAATTGTAAGGACTTTCTTGTTATTTCGTTTCTTTAGGGATAGAACTGTCCTTACTATTAGTTAGTAAGTATTCTTATCCTTGGATTTGAAGGGACAGACGTAGGGTCATTGTATGGTCATAGAAGGCAACCTTGTAAAGGTGTCTTAGCAATTCAAAGGGACTATCATCATTTTTCGTAGGGTTATCGAGGGACAAGATCATTTATTTGAAGGCAACTCGAAGGCACAATGAGGGACTATGATCTTTATATCATAGGGACTTGATGATTTTCATTCGTATACAACCTTGCTAAGATACCCCTATATTCGAGGGACTTGACCATTTTGTAAGGTAACAAGAAGAGAAACCCAAGGGGTGTATGTGTGATAAGTGTGTTGTATATAATTACTTTAATCTTAGAAATTAGGGTTATCTAAATTCGTTTATTTTGTTCACATACATTCTTTTCACACCCTACGTTTACTAACCATGCAATTAATAATTCACGAAATTTAAAAGCGGAAAGTAAACCTAGATTATTACATCATCAGGGGGGATACATGTTTGAAATTAGGGGGTGTGGAAAGTAAAAGTGCGGAAAATTAAACCCTAATTAAACTATTACAATCCATGAGCAGATACATAATAATAAAAAATGTAAGGAAAAAATTCTACGTTATTACATAAGTCGCACATCTTATACAATTTTTCTAATAAGATTAAATAGCACAATAAAATAAAGAAAACTAGGAAAATATTTCTTTAAAATCTTAAAATCTAAATTAACAATTTTTATGATGATTAATTTAATAAGAAAGGTGATTAAAATAATTAAGAGAAATTAATAACATTTTATTATTAAAAATAATTTTGTGTCAAAATTATTAATTATTTAGGATTATGTCAAAATATTAGATAAATTAGGGTTAGAAAAAATTAAAATTTAATTAAGTCCTAATTACTATGTTAAATAAAAATTTGATTAGTCAAGAAAAGAAATAAATAGGTTAATTAGAAAAAATTTATGAGTTTTTTTTTTATATATTAAAAGAATGAAAATTTTTAATTGGTTAGTTAATTAAAATTAGGAAAAAAAGAAATAAATAATGAAACAAAATAAATTAAGAAAAAGAAAGAAAATGGTAAAAAAAATAAGGGTTGGAGGCCTAGATCGAACCTAGGACCTCCCCCTCCCAATACACGTTCCCTTCCACTGAGCTACATGCACATGCGTTGCAAATAAACAAAATAGAAAAATTATAAAATAAAGCAAATATTTGAAATATGTAACACGCGCGCATTCATCATCTTCTTCCTCCGTCCGTCCACAAAACCTTTACCTACGGTTTTTCCGTAGCTAGAGCTTATAATGAAGGTTTTGTCCGTCACTATAGCACCTGCGTTTTTCAAAACATCAAGGCAAGCATAATCAATATGATTTAAAGGTGTAGATAAACTATATATCATCCTATGAGTCCATTAAAGTCCTTAATTTGGTTCGAAATCGTCTCTAATTAGAATTCCCAAAATTGAGGTCGCAAACCCTAGTCATGGTGAATTGCTAAACCTACATCGAAACTTCAATCAAACCATCCAGATAGCTTCTAAACATCAACACAAACAACAATACACAATCAAATCATGTTTATTATGCATATATAATCGAAATTGAAAATAAATAAATAAACAAGTAAAAAACGAATTTAGTTTGTGTTATTTATGATGTTTTTGATGATGATGATAATGATGGATACATGTTCTAAAGATCCTCAGGAATGAATTGAGACCTTCAAAACTTCTTGAAAGTGGTTGTGAGTGTAAAACCAAATATGACTTTTCTTTGGATTTTTTGAAGTTTGGTAAGGGTTCTTTGGCTCAAAATTTGATCCCCTCTGCATCTGACTTTGTTGTTTGTTTATGGAAGAGTGAATTAGGTTAAAAAGTTTGGGCTTTTGTGTTGGATTTGAGATTGCTTGGAAGTGAAGAAAGGAGGTTTCTATTTTGGTCAAAATTTGATTTTAAGACATTCTCTTTTGGTTTGCACGAAATTGGGATCCAAATTATGATCATAAACATCAAGATCTAATCCCAAAATAAACCTAAGATCAAATATTTGATTTTTCAATATTTATTTTAATTAAAATTGATTTTAAATAAATTAAATCTAATATAATATAAAATAAATATAAAATTTCAGATATTATGACTTATGGGTCGTGAATTATCTTATGATCAAGTTTGGGTTAGAAAAATATGGGCCCATTTGGAAAAAACTTGAGTTTTGGTCATTATTTGCTTTATACACCTCCTTAAATTTACCTAACTTCAACAATGCATAAATCTCTCAATTTTTATTCCATGGATGTGTTCTTAGACTTTTTAGAAATCTTATAGTGTCCTCTAACTACTCCTTTTGGTCTCATGTCCATTTGATCTTCCATTTTCAAGTTATGAGCATTCGAAAAAGTTGACTTTTGTTGACTTTTAAAAGGACCTGTAATGTCTTGGCTCATATCTCTCAAATGAAACATTTTTGGCCTTGGCTTGTGAGACACAGAGTTGTATGGAATTGAATTTCCTTTAAAATGAGTCTTGTATGGGAAATTTTTGATGAAGCATATGAAAGTTATGGCTGATCAAAGTACAGTTGACTTTTCCTGCAAAAACCCTAATTTAGTAACTTCTGGTTCTTTATGAATTTGAGGTTTCCTTAATTAATCATGATCAACCATTGATCAAATGATGAATCTTACTTCATAATCTTGATTTTGACCAAAAATCTTGGAGTTTGACTGTATGTTGACCATAGTTGACTTTTTGACCAAGTTAGTTGATTTTTGATCATCTGAGAATCTGACTGACCTAACTTGTAGGGTAAGCCTTGAAACTTGAAATGAGGATCCTTTGAAGTATATGAGATACTATGAAGTCCACTTGAGGCTTTAGAAGTCCAATATACCTTGGGAAACTCAAAACCCAAATTTAAGATCCATTGCTTAGGAGGAGGCTTTGTCTGATGAAACCTGGAATTCCTTTGAGTAATTGAGGATCTTGTGACCATTAGGAGACCTCTTGAAACATATTGTCTTGAATATATGAGGGAAAATTTTGGGGTACAACACTCAACCCACTCTTATGCCCTTTTTCCAGAATCATTATCTTCAATTCAAGATCATCAGGAATACAAATACGATCCCGAAATCTGAGTACTCCCTGGTCATCAACTCGAAAATCATTATTTCCAACTCATTTGTCATTAACCAGCAAGTCCACTAGTTTCACATATGACTTCTAACTCTCCCGAACAGGATCAAGAAAATCATTATTAACTTTCAGCATTCCTAACATCACACTATGAGGTGTCTGTTCACAAACCAAACTCATATCTCTGAATTGTTCAATTAACTCCAACTCTCTAACCATCATAGCTGCCATATGAAATGTCTTCCGACTCAAGGCATCAACTACAACATTAGCCTTACCAAGATGATAATTCAAACTAAAGTCATAATCCTTCAGAAATTCTAACCAACGTCTCTGCCTCATATTCAGATCTTTACGATCAAATAGATATTTCAAACTCTTATGATCACTAAACACCTCAAACCTCGAACCATACAGATAATGTCTCCAAATCTTTAATACAAAAACCGCAGCTGCTAACTCTAAATCGTGAGTAGGATAATTCCTTTCATGAGTCCTCAACTGTCGTGAAACATACGCTTCCACCTGACCATCTTGCATCAATACTCCACCTAAACCCATCAAAGAAGCATCAAAATAAACCACAAATGGTTTATCTGCTTTCGGAAAAATCAAAATTGGGGCAGTAGTCAACTTCTTCTTCAGCTCAATGAAACTCTTCTCACACTGATAATGCCATACAAATGCTTTGTTCTTACAAGTTAATTGGGTCAACGGAAGTGCCAATTTTGAAAATCCTTCAACAAATCTTCGATAGTAACCAACTAGTCCCAAGAAACTTTTAATATTCGTCACTGACTTAGGAGTCTCACATTGTAGCATTGCATCTACTTTGGATGGATCCATGACAATTCCCTTTTTCGAAATCACATGGCCAAGAAAACTCACCTCTTTCAACCAGAATTCATACTTCGATAGTTTAGCATACAATTTCTACTCTTTCAACACTTGCAACACAGTCCACAAATGTTCAACATACTCCTCTTCTGACTTGGAATAAATCAGAAAGTCATCTATAAAAACAACAACAAATTGGTCCAAATACTCATGGAAAATTTGATTCATATACTCCATGAATACGCCAGGTGCATTAGTAGCTCCAAATGGCATCACTACATATTCATAGTGTCTATACCGATTCCTAAAAGTATTCTTCTGAATATCTTCACCTTTCACTCTTATCTGGTGATAACCCGATCGCAAATCGATCTTACTAAACAGACGAGTACCAACCAACTGATCCATCAGATCATCTATCCTCAGAAGGGGATACTTATTCTTAATTTTCACCTTATTCAGTTGCCTGTAGTCAATACACAACCTTATTCTACCATCTTTCTTCTTAACCAACAATATCGGTGCTCCCCACGGCGATACACTCGGTCTCACAAATTTCTTTTCTAACAGTTCTTCTAACTATTTCTTCAACTCGGATAACTCGTAGGCCGACATACGATACGGTGCCATCGAAATAGGTCTTGTTCATGGCACTAGATCAATACTGAACTATACCTCTCTCTCTGGCGGCACATCCACAACATCATCTGGAAACACTTCCAGAAAATCCCTCACCACTTGAAATTCATTAATTGCCATATCATTCTCCACCAATAATGATGCAAACAACACCAAAACTTACGCTTCCTCATTCATAAGGCCTTACAATTCTTGAGCAGACAAATTACCAGCTTCCTCATCCTCTTCACCAGGAGTAAGAAACTGAACCGACTTACTGAAATAATTAATATGAACATGGTTGTACTCCAACCAATTCATATCTAGAATTACATCCAAACCTCCCAACATAAAACAAATCATATTTACACCAAATTCCTTACCATAAATCAATAACGGACAGTTCAAACATACGAGAGAAGTAGTTAACGACCCATCAACAGGAGTCTCAATAACCATATCTCCTTTCATCAGAGAAACAACAAGTCCTAATCTCCTCACACAATCAAGAGAAATAAAACAGTGTGTAGCACCTGTGTCAATCATAGCAATCAATAGAACACTATTAATATGACAAATACCTCTGATCAAACAGTCCTCCCTGAAAGTCTGTGTTATTGTCAAAGCGAACACCTTTCCTCCAGTTACAGCTTTCTTAGGCTTCTGGAAATGTGTACTGATGTGACCTTGCTCCCTGCAATTGTAGTAAGTACCCATATTTGTCTCGAACTCAACAATCAAGTGTCCAGGCTGACCATACTTGAAACATATCTTCACATCACTCGTGCACTCACCGACACGATGACCCATCTCACCACATCTAAAGCACTTTAGTGAAGCAGGAGCACCTCCCCCACTTGGCCTTTTACCTTCATTTCGTTTCTGCTTACCCTTATCAGCATGATCTGCATAAGGTTTTCCATGATTCATTTTTTGTTTCCCTCTTCTCTCCGCCAAGCCTTTAAAATGCTCAGATCAAACCTTGTTGTCTTCCTCAAATATCCTACAGTAATCCACCAAATCCTAAAATCTACGGATCCTCTGATAACTAATTTCCTGCTTATTCTTAAGCCTCAAACCATTCTCGAATTTGATAAATTTCGATAACTCAGCAGTTGCCTCACTATAATAAGGATAAAACTTTGCCAAATCAGTGAACTTTGCAGCATACTCAGTCACGGACATACTACCTTGATTCAGCTCTATAAACTCGATTTCCTTCTTTCCCCGAACATCTTCAGGAAAATACTTCCTCAGAAGTTCCCTCTTGAACAATGCCCGAGTGACCGTCTCTCCAGACACATCCAACCGTTGACGAGTGCCAACCCACCAATCATCAGCTTCAGCTACCAATCTGTGTGCACCCAACCACACCTTACTTCCTTTTGAGCATTCCATCACTCTGAAGATCCTCTCGATCTCCTTAAGCCAATCTTGTGCTCCATTAGGGTTATACTTCCCCTTGAATGTAGCAGGATCATTCTTTCTGAATTCATCACTCTCGTGATCCCCAACATTCATCAGATTTTGCACAACATGTGCCATCGCTTGCATAGCGGAGACAAGTGCAACATCGTTTCTTCCAGCCATTCTAAATCTGTTACACACAACAATAATCCAATAATGATTTAGAATCAACAACAACGACAACGCTCAACAGTTAACAATAATACAACAACTCAACGACTCACGACTCAACGAATCAACTACTTGGTCAGACAGACCGACCTACTTTTATACCAATTTGTAACACCCAAACTATCCCACGGAAATATTTATAAAATCAGAGTAAAATTTTCATCAAAACTATTTGAGTGTCACAAAAACCACACTTTGGATCACTGATACGTTTATAAGAAAATTGTTCAACATGCAGCGAAAAATATTTTAAAAGAAAACTCAACATCATTATCCAATTACAAAATGTTTTTCTTTTGAAACAAGTAAATAAACAATTGCAACGTCGTTCCGACACCCAAAGTGACGTATCAGGGCCGACATCCTAAAGACGTGAAGTACACCTACTTCATTGACCACCCCTCGACTTATCCTGCTCACCTGCACATTACCGACATATGGGTAACATTCAAACAGAAGGGGTGAGATAATTACATCATAAAGAGTAATATAATAAGAACTAGCAAGTATCATAATTAGACACCACTTCTCATCGACTATCACACAATCACGTTATATCCACAACAACATCATACACACCAACATCATATACAACAACATCATACACACCAACATAAAATACAACAACAACAACAATCATGCAATGAAACTCTACTTGACTCTATGCATGCGGTACCATACTCCGATCTCTATTTCAAGACCCAGTTCCCATCGGAACTCTCGACCCTCTTTCAGGGTCCAGTATGACCCCTATTTCATGATCACACCCATCGACCCCTATTTCATGGTCCAGTATGATCCATATTTCATAATCACACCCTCGGCCCCTATTTCATGGCTACGCGCGATCCCTATTTCATGATCGCACTAAAAACACAATGATCCCACTCGGATCCAACCATTATACCCTGCCTTGGTATATTGTTCCAACCATGCAACATGTCATGCAACACCAATGACATACATAAATACACAACCACATTATACAACTCAACAACCACTACGCCAAAATAGGCTTTTAATAGTGCATCTTAGACAACGCCTTAATATGAAAGCGCTGCTAAAGGTTAAAATTAAAATAAAACGCGGAAAATGTTCTAAAAAAAGAGCTGCTAAAAGTCATACCTTAGACAACGCTTTCTGAAAAGCGATGTCTAATGTAGACCTTAGATGGTGCTTTCAAAAAGCGCTTTTAAAGGTATATCTTAGACAGCGCTTTTGAGGAAAGTGTTGTCTAAGGTTTTTTATTTTAAAAAATAAATAAAATCAAAAGCGCTGTCTAAGGTAGACCTTAGACAGCGCTTTTGAAAAGAGTTGTTTAAGGGCTACATTAGACAGCGCTTTCCACAAAAGCGTTGTCTAAGGTCTAATTAAATGAAATACTTAGAAACTCAGAATCATATTTTCATTATTTTCCTCTTTCTTCTCCCCTGCGAACGCGTTACTTCTACAGTGAAAACCCTAAGGAAACTCCATTTTTCTTTCTGAAACCTCCATTAACGTTGTTGGTGAAGGTGTTCATCCATTAACGCCGCTCGGGAAACCTCCATTAACGCCGCCGATCTTGAAGTTACTGAGTTCGGGTGTTCGGGAAACCTCCATTTTTCTTTTCTTGAAGTTACTGACTTCGTCCTCTACTTCGTGAAGGTACATTTTTGTTGTAGTGAATGTCATTGTTATGTTATTGTTATGTTAGGGCAATGTCATTGAAATGTATTTTGATAAATATGATTTTGTAAAGAATAGTGAAAATAGGCAATGTCAATGTTCATTATGTTAGGGCAAATATTTTGTGAAGAATAGTGAAAATAGTGAAAATAGGCAAATATTGAATATGTTAGGGCAAATATTTCTTTGATAAATATGATTTTGTGAGAATAGTGAAAGTATTGATTATGTTAGGGCAATGCCAACGTTGTTATGATTCTGTAAAGAATAGTGAAAAATCAGATTATGTATCTCTATTTTCGTTTGGATTTTACGTTATGTATATGAAATGTCGTTTGGATTTACGTTGTTTATGAGTGAAAATATGTATCTCTTATAAGTAGGAAAACCATGGATAAAACATGGATCTGTGCTGATCGATTGTCCAAAGAGTACGAGAATGGGGTTGCGGAATTCGTTAAGTTTGATGTTCAACACGTTAAAAACCCCAGACGGATGAAATGTCCTTGATTGCATTGTTGTTATATTGGTAAGGTTGATGCAGATGGATTAAAATCACATTTACTGAGGCATGGAATTGATCAAAGTTATCAGTGCTGGAAATTTCATGGTGAGAAAATTAACGAGAATGTTGAACCGAGTGGGAAAAGTAATACGACCTATGCTTCAGACGACAAAGACATAGAAACATATGATTCTGATCGGGTTGAAGAGATTGTAGAAGCACTTGAAGAAGATCTTCATGATTGTCCTGAAATGTTTGAGAGATTGGTAAGCGATGCAGAGAAACCGTTGTATAAACCGTTGTATCGGCATTCGGCTGATTCACCACAGTGGTCGAAGATTGATAATGATTATCCTGACTTTGGAGAAAAATCAAGAAACCTTCGCTTGGCATTATCTACTGATGGAATGAACCCGTATGGTCTTCAAAGTATCTCACATACCACATGGCATGTATGATTTATAACCTACCTCCATGGCTATGTATGAAGCGTAAGTACATGATGTTATCTATGTTAATCTCTGAGCCTAAATAACCAGGGAATGACATAGACGTATACTTGACACATTTGATCGAAGATTTAAAGATTTTGTGGGAGAACAGTGTGGAGGTTTATGATGGATATAGAAAAGAAAGTTTCAATTTGAGGCCGATGTTGTTTGGAACAATTAATGATTTTCCAGCATACGGGAATCTATCTGGGTATAGCATTAAAGGTCAACGTGCGTGTCCTGTTTGTGAAGACGAAACCGATACGATTCGATTAGAACTTTGTCAGAAGAATGTGTTTTTCGGTCATCGTAGATTCTTACATTCTAAACATCACTACCGTGGGTGGAGAAAAGTATTCAATGGAGACACCGAACAGCGTAAAGCTCCACCCGCATTGTCAGGTGACCATGTTTTTGAAAAGGTGAAAGATGTGCGTACTGAGTTTGGCAAGCCTTTTGCACATAAGGTTGTCAAATGTGGGTGGAAGAAGAGGTCGATATTTTTTGAATTTCCATATTGGAAGTCTTTGTACGTGAGACATTTTCTCGATGTTATGCATATTGAAAAAAATGTATTTGACAGTGTTATCGGTACGTTACTCAATTGGGAATGAAAACTGGATTAGCACCCGTGAAGAAAGGAAGACGAACATATCTACCACCTACTGCGTTTACTTTATCTAGAAAGGAGGAAAAAAATTGTGTAACTTTCTGAGTGAAGTTAAGGTTCAAGAAGGATACTCATCAGATATTAGAAGACTTGTGTCTATGAAAGACCTCAAGTTGAAGAGTTTGAAGACACATGATTGCCATGTTATAATGGAACATTTTCTACCAATAGGTATATGTTCTATTTTGCCAGAAAAAGTAAGAAGTGCCATAACTAAATTGTTTTTTTCTTTAGGTCAATCTGTAGTAAGGTGATCGATCCCGAGATCTTACCAACACTACAAAAAGAGATTGTAATTACCTTGTGTGAGATTTAAATGTATTTTCCTCCCTCTTTTTTTGACATAATGGTTCATTTATTTGTTCATCTTGTTAAAGAGACACAATTGTGTGGACCAGCTTATATGAGATGGATGTACCCTGCTGAATGGTATATGAAAATATTAAAAGGGTACGTGAAATCCCGAAGTCGACCAGAGGGTTGTATTGTTGAACAATACATTATTGAAGAAGCTGTTGAGTTTTGTAATAAATATTTGTCCAACGTTCAATCGATTGGACTCCCCAAAGCTCAGATTTTCGGAAAAAGGAAGGTAACAAATTAATTGGAAATAAAATTGTGACAGTATCAAGGGATGAACGGGATCAAGTGAATTTGTATGTTCTTCACAATGATAATGAGGTTGAGCCATATGTTGAAATGCACAAGGAAGTACTCTGAAGGTTAAATCCGCTCTTCAGATCCTGCTTCAGTAACAAAAAGGTTAAGATGTTTGGCATATGGTCCAAGTTTGCATGTGTTTTCTCATAGCGCATACACAATTAATGGATACATATTTTATACCAAAGAATAAGATGATAAGAGTACTATGCAAAATAGTGGTGTCACCGTGCTAGCTGAAGCAATGCATATATCAAATATGAAGGACTTAAACCCCAAATATTCAAATTTGTCCTATTTTGTAGTTATTAAGCACATTTGGGTGTTTGATTACGAGAAGTTTCAGATTTCCATCTTTGGTTGCAAGTGGGTAAATAGTAGTGGCATACAAATGGATAAGTATGGATTTTTGCAAGTTAATCTTACTAGGGTGGGGGTACAAAGATGAACCTTTTATTCTAGAATCTCAAGCTAAACAAGTGTTCTATGTGAATGACCCGACGAGTACAAAATGGTATATAGTGCTTTTCTCTAACAAAGTGGTTGATAATAGCGGTGTCGATCAATGTGATATTGATGTTGAGAATGATTCATGCATTATACGGAATGAGTTGAATAGAAATCAAGATGAGGATCTTATAGCGGATGAGTCATATATCAGAAATGATCATAACGAGGGAATTTGGATCAATTCATCCGTCCGCATTGCTAAGAAAAAATTAATTAATATTCCAACAAAGAAAAGAAAGAGATGTTAGTGAAAGAGGTAAATTATATTTGATATCCTTGGTTTCTTTATTTTTCATTTTCAATTGCTTTCATTCTAATTTAAATGTGTAACTTTGTAACTATAATATTGTATTCTTTTAATTGAATTACAATCTTTGTGTTGTTTCAGGACCTATGTAGATTTGAAGCAATGCTTTGGTTGGATGCAAAAGTAGTATAAGTAATGATTTGTAATATGTTTGAATTGGTACATTTGTAGTAAAAGTAGTATAGGTAATATGTACATTTGTAAGTATATATGTTTGAATTGGTACATTTGTAATTATATATGTTTGAATTGGTAATATGTACATTTGTAAGTAATATGTACATTTGTAAGTATATATGTTTGAATTGGTACATTTATAGATTTGAAGCAATGCTTTTGGTGCATAAATTGGTACATTTAAATATGCCAAATTGGATTGTTTTGAATATCCAAATTGTGATATTTTTCTGGAAAAAAATTGGTTCAAAAACAGGTCAAAATTCTGGTTGAAAAACCTGGTATAAATTGTGGTTTTAAGAAAATCATATAAAAAAATTTGTATACCTTAGACAGCGCTTTAAACAAAAAGCGTTGTCTAAGGTATACCTAAAAATGTCCAAAAAGCGCTGTCTAATGGTGGGTCTTAGACAACGCTTTTACCAGAAGCATTGTCTAAGGTATAACTTAAAATATCAAAAAGTGTTGTCTAATGGTACCATAGACAGCGCTTTTCAAATTTAAAAGAGCGTTGTCTAAACCTTTAGCAGCGCAGGTTTAGACAGCGCTTTAAAGCGCTGTCTAAGGCCAAAAAATGCGTTGTCTAAGGTCTTGTTTGGCATAGTGAACCTCATCATACAACGATTCACCATAACAACTAGCTATCATTAACATCATGCACATTTTAGCATATAACCACATAAATCAACTTCAACCACCACAACCGCAAATACAACATATACAACAACATATTACATATAAATGTATCAACACACTATAATATGTAACTTATCACAACAACAACAACTCATAACAATAACAACAAATCCAATAAACATACTAAATTATGTTCATTTTTGAGTTATACAAATTATCTCTACAAATACATGTATAACTCTCTTCTCGCTGTCTTAATCCACATTACTCTAATTCCTAAACATTATTAAGTTAATTAGATAACTTTATGGAATTTTTCGGAATTAAAAATAAACATTTTTTGCTCCAGGTCTCGCTCAACGAGGGGGATTGCTCGCTAAGCGAGCAACTCTCTGTATTCTGACTCTTCCAAAGTCTCACTTGCTCGCTAAGTGAGATATGTGATTCTCGTTGTTCTCCCTTCTATGTTCTGCACTCAACTCACTATGATTTCCTGCATCAAAATCTACTTTTACAGCCAGACAATTATAGAATTCACCATTTTATCATCTAATTCATATAATTATCTTATAACAACATCAATTTATCAACAACTCAACCAAAACCCTACTCAATCACCAAACCCCAACTAATAATCATCAACTTACCCAATTCCCATTATAAAACCTTTAGGAGACGGAAGAATCTCACCCTTACCTTGGTTTTGACGAGAAATTCCTCTTCCCCGCGGATTCTTCTTCATGTTCTAGCCCTTTCCTTCTTCTTCTCTCACTCTTCTCAAATTCACGATCGTTCTCTTTTCACCAAAGACATGATCCTTTTTTCCTTCTTACAACTTAACCCATTAGTCTAACTTAGGAACTTCCTCAATTACCCACCACTAATTCCACCAAATGACCATTTTACCCCTTACCTCATTTTATTCCAATTTTTTAATTTATCCAATATAATCTTATTATCCACCATAAAAAAATTCTTAAATTAATATTATACTCAATAATATATTATTCTTCCACACACCAAACATCATAATCCTATTAAAATAAATAAATAGAATTTTTGGGGCATTACACATGTGACAGGAAAAAAACAATTTATCCCAATGATTATCAATGATAGACATGTATATTACCTATAATTTTAGATGATCTTGTATCTTTTGATGTCAAAATATGATAGAATTATGTTTGCAAATGAAAATTTCAAATAAAAATGCAAAAAAAAAAAAAAAAAAAAATATATATATATATATATATATATATATATATATATATATATATATATATATATATATATATATATATATATATATATATATATATATGGAAGGGCTTAAGGAATTATGTTATTAGCATGAAGAGTATCACATATGCATGGTTCAACACAAGGTAATGCATACTTTATTTTTTCATTCAAATGTACCCAAATTTCAATTGCCGGAGGATTTGTCTAACATTTATAATCCAGATAAATGTTTGCTAGCATTGGATGCATTCATGATAAAATAAGTGAATTTTTTAATCCATCATATGATACTCTTAGTCACCTGGCGCATTTCTTATTATTCCCCCTGTTTCTGGAGATACATATCTTGACGCACCATTTTTTTTCTAAATTTTGGTTGTTTCCAGAGATGGATATACGAAAGTATAAATGTTGGGAAAAACTTCAAAAAAAATCAATTCAGGGAAACTTCCGTATATGCATCTCTGGAATGTCTTGCGCTAGATTATTCCAAAGATGGATATCCGGAAGATTCTGCTATATTTTAAACCTACATGATCACTCTCCGTATTGTTGTCTTTTCTTCTTCCACACTCACCTTCACCAACCTAAAAAACTTACATCATCAATACCATTTTTCAATCCAAAACTCCAACTTTTTCGTGCAACAAATCAAAGGGAGCAGGAGAAGATTAAATTTCAAGTAAAGATTCAACTTTGTCCACTACATTGCTCACATTAATCATCAAACTTTTGTAAGAAAAAAGTAATGTTGCTTCCGGATGTACATCTACGAAACATGTTGATGATGAACACTTCCGAATGTATATCTCCAAAATAATGGTTGTTACCTTTGTTTTGTTTTGTTGTAGCAGTTTAGTAATTTTTGTTTATTTTTCTTATTCTTTACAAATAGAATGATGCACCCTGATAACATCTCAAAAGAGATAGTTTCTACATACGATGTTGCGCTGAATGTTCAAGGGGTTGTCGTGAAGACGATAGATGTTGTGAAGATGGTAGATATCGTGATAGCATGATCACATGAATTAATAGGAGTGCAACTACACTTAGTTTTGGTGTGGTTATTGGAATATCAAAAAATGGTTCGGAAAGAAGAAACGCTTTTGTAACTTTGTTGTGTGAAAGAAGCGGAATATATCAATTTCCTCTACGAAAGTTTAAAAGAGATGACACGGGTAATAGATAATGTGAATGTCCTTTTAAAATTTATGGTTACATGTTGGCTAGCAAGAAGTGGAGATTTAGTGTCATTTGTGGTTTTCATAACCATGAATTGTGCTCAAAGTTACAAGGTCATCCTAGTGTATGTCGGCTCAAATTATAAGAGAATACATGTATCAATGACATGACCTTAAATCTTGTCCAACCTAAAATTATAATGTCCACATTGAAACGGAAGGAACCCGACAATATTTCAAATATTAGGAAAGTTTATAACATTCAGTACCTTAATAACAAGGTTATTATGGAAGATAGATCAAAGATGCAACAATTGTTGAAATTGTTGGATGATAACAATTACATGTCCCGGTACCGAACTTACGCCAATGGAGTTACGGTTAAAGACATTTTTTGGACTCATCCAAAATCGATAAAGTTGTTCAACACATTTTTTATGGTGCTCATTCTTGATACTACCTACAATACCAACAAGTATAGGCTTCCATTATTTGAGATGGTTGGTGTAACCTCCACCAAGAAGACATATTCTGTTGGTTTTACTTTTTTGGAGTGCGAAAAAGAGGATAACTTTACTTGAGCTTTAGAGGTATGCCGATAACTTTTGAAAGATCAAGTTGATATTCCTAAGGCTATTGTTACGGACCGTGATACCTCCTTGATGAACGTCGTCACAAAGGAATTCCCTTCTTCTTATGAATTATTTTTTAGGTATCACATAACAAATAATGTGAGAAGTCGGGTTAAATTTGTGGTAGGTACAAAACAAGTGGCATCCAAAGATGGAAAATTGGTGAATTCTTGTGTGATTGTTGAATAGATAATGGATGCTTGGAATCGTATTATAAATTCTTCCACACAAGAATTATTATCCAATTCCTTCATTAATATTTGGAAGGTGTGTGAAAAATATATGACTTTGTTGAAATACGTTGAAAGCACCATTCTTGATAAAGTGAAAGAAAAAATAGTTTGTGCATGGATTGATAATGTCCGACACCTTGGAAACACAACCATCAATAGAGTAGAGTTGGCACACGCTACTTTGAAAATTTGGTTGGGCACTAGAAAGGGGATTTGTGCCAAGATTAGGACTCGGTGAATCTCATGATTAACAACCAACATAATGAAATACAAACAATTTTTGGTCGGAGCATAACAATTTTGAAACATCGGTTCAAAGACAACATACTTTATTATCAGTTCGTAGGCAATGTTTCTCGGGAGGGGTTGAACTATATATTTCACGAGGTTAAATGATCCAAATATGTAGGCTTGGATAGTGTCACTCCCAGGATTTTCATCCTAGTACAAATGCGAAAGTGGCACGGAAACATATGAAGAGTCGTCAGCCATGCATTTTTATCCCAAGGAAAGGGAAAGGTAATGTTGCACAAACCCGGGGAAAGGAAAGAATGAGATCTTGCGAAGAATAAAGAATGGGTAAGGGAGTCAGTTATGTGAAGGGAAAGCATTAAAACCCTTTCATGTTCGTCGTACTCGATGGGATCCATGCTTACTTGTACTACTCAAATGGTGTTGTGATCTGCTTCATTTGCTGCTAAACTGGAACTAGAAAAAGAACGGGAACGAAAATAGAAACAATGTAGGGAAAATAAAGAATTGTGCTCGAACGGGCCCTACCCCACTGCCTACGTATCTCATCGGGGATGAGAATCAGAGCGACGTAGTTCCCCTAACTAGGGATGAAAATTTGTTTGTTTATGTTTTTTTAGAGGAATAGCCAATGTTCTAGCTCAGGTGTTGTAGTCTCGCTGAATCGAGTGTGTTACCATATTGCACGAGAACATGAAGAGGTGTGTTCTTATGATGAGAGTGAATGAGATGAGAAAATAATTCCCGATGGAAAGATTTCTTTGTTTGTTTTGAAGAGTTTTAAGAGTTTTTTATTTGAAGTGTTTTTGGCGTAAGCAAGTGTATTAAAGTCTCTGACAATGGAGTGTGTACTACATACATCACTCCAAGATGGAATGAAAATGAAGCACACTAAGTATGAGGAAGACCCTCAAACTTATTTTAAATGTATAAAGCGTAAGTGCACTAACCTACATCCTCTATTAAGTGCTTTCATTGTTTTAACATGAAGACATGTTTTTTTAGTTTTCTTTGTGATACAACTTCATGCTAAAGACTTGTTCATCATGCTAGATGACTTATAACACATTCCAAGATGGAATGTTAAAAAGCATACCATGGTATAAGGATCTTGGAACATTAAGATGTATCAACCTTTATTAGGTGTTTTTTATTTGTTTTGAGATGAGAAGAGAAAACTCAAAGAGAAACAAAAGGTAAAAACTAAGGGAGACTAAGACCTTCCCCTAAAGTTATCATACTTGGTGATTCCTAAGGTTAAGTGTGGTATGAAAAGTGAAATGGAATTGAAGATGATGAAGATCCAACTACTGCTATAATGCATCATTTCTTCATTGGTGTTGAATGATGAAGATTGAGGAAGTATGATAGAGAATTCGTGCATAAATGTTGAGAGAATCAAAGAGTTTTGAAAGTAAAGTTTTGTGAAAAAATGATGAAAATGATTAAGCTTCCTTCAAATTTTGTTAGATATTGTGTTTATATGTGTGGTTAAGAGCTAACCAACTTAGTTTATAGTTACAACTCTGGTTAGGTTAATGGTGGTGGAAGCAATGCAAGGTGTGAGGTTTAATTTCAAAAATGAGAGAGATTTGTTTGTTTATGGTTGTGTTCATGTATGGAGCATTCATGGTAAGCAATGGTGTGGATTGGATATGTGATGATGGTGATGACATGATGTAGTGCATCATAGAACCTTGTCTCATAAGTTTGTTCATTTGAATTTTTTCATATTCATGTAGGGTGATACATGTATACAGGTATGTGTATGAACTTTGTCTAACCAAATGAAGTAATGGAGTGTGCCTTGGGTAATACATATGTGTGAGATGGAATCAACACCATTAAATACTTCTAAATTGGGTAGCCAAATATCAATGAAAGTGATGATGTTCCATGAATGATTTCTCCATGTTAAGTGCATGTAAAGAGATGCTTTTGAAGCCTATGGATCAAGGGCATGTAATAGAACAAGTTTGATGTTATAACCAAAGTGAATGGAGGTTTCTAAAATGCATAAAAATGACTTAGAAATCAAGTGTACAAGACTGGCTTATGGGAGTGTGAGCTTGGCCTCAGGCCTGGCCTTGGGCCTAGGGCAAATTCAGTGTGAGGCCCTCTCCTTTGAGCTCTCACATCTCCTCATACATTGATCATATGAAAAATCTCCAAACACGAAATTTGTAGAGGAGATCAAGATGAACAACTTTGATGTTCAACAAATTTTCATTTGAAGCTTGCATCATAGAGTTATTTGGCTTGTAAATTGACTGAAACATGCACACAAAGTGTTTGATGAAATTAAGGGCATCTGGCTCGCCCATGACTTGCTTGCCCAGCCAATTTGCCTTGATTTTCCTCCACTTTGATTGATTATAACTTCTTCAATTTTTATCCAATGGGGATGTTCTTGCTATGGATTTGAAGCTTAGGATGTGAAATTTTGTTGTGGCCTGGTGGATTTTTGAATTGAAGCTTGAAATTTGAGAAAGAATGGCTCAAAGTGAGGTGTCCAATTGGCCAAAAGTTGTCATATTTAGAAACCCTAAGTTTCTATTTGGGCAGTTTTATGATTTCTTGATTTTTCCATGAATCTCTTGACTTTTCTTGATCAAATATTCACCATTGAACGTATTTGACTTGTGGATCATGAACTTGGCCTCAAAAATTCATGAGTTGACTTTTTCCTTTGCACATTTGACTTTTCCCCAATTTCTTGATTCTCAAGTAACTGATCAATTGGAAACCTTCTGAAATGAACCAATGGACAATATTCCATACTTAGACACTTGATAGCATATAGAAACCCTTGAAATCAAGTTTGGACCAAAATTTTACTAGGAGACTGCTTGAATCACAAGCCCTAACTTTGATTGTTTTTGCTAGAATGAGATGAACTGTCATAACTTCTTGATGAATCCTCATCTTCAAATGACTTGAGGGATCAAATTAGATGATATTGGATGTAAGAGACACTTGAGGCTTGTTGGGAGACCCTTGGATCTTGTTATTTTGCTTTGGATGATTAATACTTTGGAAATCACCTGATCACATACCCTATGTACAACCAATGATGTATGTTTTATTTTTGTATGATTTGAATTCCATGCAATGCATGAAAGTATGGGCTAAATGATATATGAAAATGAGAGGGCAAATTTTAGGGTGTTATAGATAGCGCAAAATATGGTTTCACTATTGTGAAAACATATGGTCTCCCATGTGCTTGTGTTTTTGTAAAAAAAAATGAAATTAGGTGAGCCAATAAGAATTGATAAAGTTTACCCTCATTGGAAAAGACTAAAGTTTGATGATGATGGTTGCATAGAAGGAGGTAAATCAAATATCTCCACATATTTGAGGAAGATTTCCTTTCTGGAAACAACCAACATGAAGTCGCTTTCTCAACCGGTAAAAACAAAAGTTGCTCTGAAGAAAATGAAGCCTACACCGAATGATAAATTGACTACCCAGTCTCCCTCATATTGTTAGCATATAGACAAACTTTTTCCCGACTCACCAACTCCTAAATCTTAAAGAAGTGTCATGAAAGGACCCCACATAAGTAAACCGCCTCCGACACCGATTCCACCAAAAATGCCATTCATCGATGTCAGTTTGTATGTACAAATACATCGATTGTATCATCAATGTTAAGGGGGTGGTAATTGAGGATATCAAGCCATTTCGGCATTGCTTGATAAAGAAGAGGATAGTCATGCGCTTTCCTGTCATCAACTTATCCAAGAGTTGAAGACAAATAAATAATCGTACACACGGTTGTACAAAAAGAAAAATTCTATGTGGTCTATGAATCTCCCGTTCCTTGCTTGAGCGGTCCAACACCGGTATCGAAATGGATGACCTTCCCTGAAACGGGTCATCTAATTGCATGTGTGTCAGACCCTAATTTTTGACCCTAAGATTTTTCGCATATCATCTGCATTTGCATACAAACAAGATCACGTATTGGTTCATGTTTCTCTTTTTCAGGTGCAGGTCTTTGTCTTGCAAGAGGATCACCATGTTTAATTTCTGTCATTTGTTCATATTTTACTAACTTCTAACCAAAAAAAAAAAAAAATCAAAAAAATATGTGTTGCAGTTGCTTCTTCTTCTGTGTTGCAGGATTTCAAGGAAAGTGCTGTGATTCCAATTCAGATGCGGTTGTTCAGTCACGATTCGATTCAGATGGACGTTTGACCTAATCCTGGTCAAACTATCAAAAGATTGTTCAACTGCAAGTTGTGTGTGTGCCAGTGAATTTTTCTCAGACTGTGCGTGTTCAAAAGTTCAAGTTGTCATGTGTTGGAAATCATCAGTTATCAGGCAGTGTTTTGTGCGAAGTTTGGTCTGAATCTTCAATGATTTGTCAGTTCATCAGTGGTTGGTTTGTGGATTTATTTTCCTCAAATAATCTGGGCAATTTTTAGAGGATTCAAGTGGTTGTGGCTCAATGCTATGAGTTGTTCAGCGGTTTAGTGATGACTGTGTGCAAGGAAAATCAAAAGTTGTGGGCCAAAATCACCATTTTCATATCCATTATCCATTTTTTCGATTAAATCATTTCTTTTCTTATCCATTTCATTCCTTTTTTTTTTATTCAATTCACACAAAAATTCCAAATTACCATTTTTCTCTCGATTATTCATATATTACACCATCATCCCTTTTTCGATTAAACCATTCATTAATCATTTTTTGGTTATCCGATTATTTTCCATTTATTCTTTTTGTTAATTTCCACTATTCATTTACTAAACCAATTTCATTTTTTTGTTAATTTCAATTTCATTATCATTTTATCCATTTCTATCAAAAATTATCAAATTATCTCAATTCATTTTCAATTTCCAATATTATTTTTTTACCAAAAAAAAACAAATTAAGCCCGTGTACATTTTTTAGACTCATGGTTGTCTTTCTTAAGCCTATCCAAACCAAACTTTATCCCAAAAGCCAATTCATCCAAAGTCCAACAAGTTCATACAGCACCAAGCCAAATAAGGCCTCGCGTGACATCTCTGGCCCACTAATTTTCCCAGCCTTCCAAGTAGCTTCACAGCTTACCAGTCACGCCGTACACCAACACGTACAAGTCTCAACTTCAGCAACAAGCCTATTCCGTATCTCACAAGTAGCCAAGTATCAGCCTGCAAAAGCAAATCCAGCCAGGCCCAACAACGCATACGCCTTCCGCAAGCCAGTCCAAGCCTCTCACGCCGAAAGCAACTTGCAAAAAACAACAGCAACAACATCACGTCAACCTATCCGCAAGTCACTTGCTTCAAGCCAGCGCACAAATAGCCATACTCCCAGCATCCAGCCAGCCTCAGCTTCGGCCTCACAATCCGTACGCGAGCCTCTAAATTCAAAGCCATATACAGCATCAAACACGCTAGCCGCACGAGCCAAAACGATCCGCACACCTGAAGCAATCCAAAACGCAATTCATCCCGCATAAAACGCAGCAAGGAAAAATTGAAATGAAAAAAGCTAACACGAGAAATTCACGGCCCAAAACGCATCTCAATTTGAATCAAAACGGCAGCATCGATTTATCACCTTCTTCCTATAAATTGGACTCGATTCCCTCTCATTTCTCAAGCTTAGAGAGCCTGGAAAAACCCTGTAGAATTAATTCCCAGAAGAATAAGCTTCAAACAAGTTTTCTTTTCATTTTCCTAAATCCGAAAAACCTCAACAAACCTCCATTCTTTTCATTTAAATTCAACCTTCAATTTCATTTTGTTATTCTTTCAAATCCCTAAATCCTTTGCATCCGAAAATCAGAGGTTAAAGAGGAAAACCAACCGAAAATGAATTGAGAGAGAGATAGCGAAGGGAGAAGAACGAAATCGCGGAGAGAGAGATTCGCCGTTTTTGTTTAAGTGTTGAAGGTGAGCCGCTGTGTGTCGCCGCTGTGTTCTTCGTTGTGTGTTAAAGAAGAAGAAGCAAGGATCCTGCGTTTTGATGTTTATAGTTTGGTCTTATTTTTTGTTTGGGCCTTAGTGCCTTCATTCATTTTTATTTGCTGTCACCACCTCACCATGCGGATCCATCTTTCTCTTCCCTCCTTTGATTTTCTTTTTATTTTATTCTATTAGTTTCTAGTTTTTTTAAAAAGGCATAGTTATTAATTCTTCTTTTTTTTTGATGAAAAAAACTTTTATATAGAAAAGTCTTGCTAAGAAGAGTTTTTTTTAGGAAAAGCTTTAGAAAATATTTTAGAAAACAATTAGATAAATATTTTAGGAAGTTTCTTTTTTAGAAAAGAATTTTTTAGAAAATGATTTGAAAAAATATTTCTATTTCTTTTTTATGGATTCTTTTGGATCCATTTCTGATTCATCTTTTTTTTTTTCTTTTTGGTTGATGAGATCTCGGATTCGCGATTGTTGATTTCCGATCGATTTAATCTTCATTATTTCAAATCTATGGATGAATGATCATTTGGATCATTCTCCATACTTTGAGATCGTGATAGGTTGTCTTTCGAGAAATTCAACGATAATCTCGATTAAGATTAGACCGTTCTCTTTCTTTTAGTGTGGCATGTTTTCGGAGAACGATCCATTATATCGTTTCTCTAACATGTATTAACACAAATATTTTCCACTTTAATTAGTGGTGGCCGGCCTCATTTGTAGGGTAATTACTCCGTAAATTACTCGGCGATTGCTTAACATAGACCTACAGTTGTCCCGATTCGGAATGCGATCCACTTGGATCCGGTTGCCTCGACTTTATTTTTCTTTTCGTGGTTGTGCTTGATTAAGTTCATCATACCACCTTATATTGTAAATATTATAATGTGAATATACTAACATTTAATTAAATCTCTCGCACCTTATCCTTTTACTTTAAATCTCTCGTTCTCTACCTCTCTTATTATGCTTCTATATTCATTCATCATATTGCTTATTGTATATATTATTGTTGCTTGTTATTTTTCATTTGTCCATTTGGACACGAAGATATTAATAAAGGACTAAACATCTAAAAAATTGGTGACTTTTAATTTCGGACTATGGTTACTATCCCTAGCTTGAGACTTGGAGTTTCGGACCTAGATTCTAGGATCATCCCTTTGCTCATTTGTTATGGATTGAATACTTTGGCTCCGGTTAAATTCGCTTGATTATGAAGATGGAAATCCAATTGTCTCAAGATGCTTGCCATTCGGTTTGATCATTTCTTCCTTTAAGCTTTTATTTTCAAGTTTTAGGATAGTCCCTTCATCTTTTCCCATCTTCTTCAATTTTCAAATCTCCTTCCTATTTTCAAAACTTTCTTTGTTTTCTAACTTCAAACATTTTCTCAATTAAACCTTGACTTCGGTCATGTGCTTTTACCTTTTCATTTCATTTCTTTAATAAATTCTAAACCACATAAGCATATCGAAACTTTTTCTCAAAAACTTTAAAACTTTCACAACTCATTCAATTGTTTTTGTGCCCTCGTGCACGTTTCTTTTAACCTTTTTTTATGTTTAGATATGATTTATCCTTTCTAGCGGAATTATTCGCTAAAGGATGACGACTTATCTTTACATTTTAAAATCAATTCAACTCATTTGCCTTTTCACAATTTGTACCACGAACTACGGGGTTTTGATCTCGCATTGCACTCTGTGGGTACGTAGGCATGAGACGTTCGTCTCTTCAAACACCAAAATCTTAAAAAACATTCTTCTTCTCATCTCCTCAATCTTTTTTCAAGCAAACCATTTCAAACCAAAAATGCAGTAAACATTTCAAAGGGTTCCCGTGGAGTACCACGGACAAGTCGGGTGCTTAAAACCTTCCCGATTTGTAACCAATCCCCGTACCCATTCTCTGTTTGATTCTTTGAGCTTTTTAGCTTTTGAGATTCATTAAGGTTTTGTTCGTTCATTTTCCTTTTTCCATTTGGAAATAAATAAAAGTGCGGTGGCGACTCTGTGTATATTGAGTGAAGTTAATCAATAGCTTACACTCATGATTTTACCGCTACAATGTGCATATGATAGGGTGTGCATTGACCTAACACGTATGGATTTTCGGAAGCGTTTTTTCCACTCCGCATTGCACCACCCAAAAATTCAAATGAGCGCATCATGTAAATTGGATGGCTTTCTAAATCAAATCATTTTGTTCAAGTGAAACCGGGATGCCCCATACCACCTACATCACCGGAATGGACGAGTCATTCAACCGCAAATGCGGAGACGTGGTCAGATCATTTTATGGAAAGAATGCATGAATTCTGGAGATTGAACAACAATCAAAAGGAATCAAATGCAAAAAAAAATACAAAGGGTTACCACCAATAGATTTACCTGGAGAGATTAGTTTTGATTCGTTTTGAATTCTTGTATAATCGAACAATTAATTGTAAATTTTTTAAGTGCAATATAATAGTCAATTTTTGTTCATATTTCTTGTTTATGCGCCTTTTATGCACTCACATATCGATATGCTCTTAAGCACTTATGCAATTACATATATGTTGTTCTGATTTGAAAATTTGTCAGCAATTTTTTTGTAGATATATCTACAGAAGTATCTAACGTTCTAGAGATATATCTCCAGAGCCAAAACATTTACATTCATTCCATGAATATATCTCCGGAAGCAGATGACCAGACAATGGTTGGTCCATATTCATCTAGGTTTTCTATAAAATTGAGGCTTCATGTGTTATCTTTCACACAAACACAAATATGTCTCAATTGTGTGATATCAAGATCCGTTGGTATGTCGCAAGTGTCTCCTACACCAACGACAAAACACCCTGACGTACTTTCAAACTCATCTATTTTACCTCGCTTGACGATATCATCGACGAAATTAACTATCTCCTACCTTACAACGACATAAGAAAGGTGCAGAAGCTCGAATACCATTTGTCTTCGGTTGACAACAAAGGGAATGTCGTGTTCACCAAATTTCAGCTCAAGAATGGAGACGATGTGGCAAACATATTTTAATTTCGAAGAGAAAATTCCGGTCGAATTGGAGGCGACTGTAGGAAGAACGGTCGATGACATCTTGAAGATGTGTGGGCGTCCACCGGGTTATTGAAATTTAGTATTTAATTTTCTGTCGAAATCATCAATGTAATGTCGATTTAATTTTATGAATGTTGAATTTATGGTTGATATGTTCATTTGTTGAGATATTGTCTCTGGTTTTATTTCGTAAGTATGCATACGAAAAATATTTGTAGATCTATCAATGGAATTAATCATAAATAACATTAAAAAATATGCTTCCGGATATACATCTTCATGCGTGGTGCCTAAGAACCACAAGAGATGGGGTAAGAAATACTCTAAAATAATTTAGTGTATTGTGGTATTTTTTTTAGTTGGATCGTGTCCGTGTTTCAATATTCAAACAATGTGAAAGAGTATCTTCAAATTTGTATAGAATTTGAGAGAATTAATAAGGATGCAATGACCATTCTTTAAATAAAAAAAGGGTTAAATGTTGTTTCCCCCTGCCATATGAGCGAGATTCAGTTCATCCCCCCTTAAGAAAAAAAAATTTGAACCCTCCCTCAACTTACTCAGATTCCATTTTGCCTCACCCCTATTTGCACATGTGGCTCACTTCTGGTGAGTTGGCACACTGTCTGGCTAATTACTAATGCCACGCAGGATTGTTTTAGGGTTATTGTAGAATTAGGAAATTGTTTCTTTATTTTACCCCCTAACGAAGCTAGGGTTCTTAGAATTCCAAATTAGTAACCCAACAACGATGAAGAAGAAGATGCAAAGGCATTCGAAGAGGAAGAAGTCAAACGCGAGTAAGAAAAAGTCGAATGAAGCTGGTTTATCAATGCAATGTGAGAAACTGATTAAGGAAGTGGAAGAAGACGCAACAAGCAATGCCGAAGCTAAACAGGTTTGTGTTATTTCATTAGTTGTGCGTGATAATGCAATTTCTTGTTAGGTAGGTTAAAATTTATTTTGATTTATTTCAGAGCAAGCAAGTGTTTGATGTTGTCTTTCACCACGGAGGTGAGTTTGTTGTTTTGAGTGATGGAGCTACCAATTATAGGGGTGGAGTTTCGACACTTGTTTCTGGGCTACATATTGACAAGTTTACAATGGATAATGTGCATAGGTTAGTGTCTTCTTGGGGGTATTTGGTAGGGACGTATAGGACTTGGACCAAGATTATAGAGATAGATGAAAAAAAAAATCAAATTAGAAGGGATGATGATTGTTATGATTTTGCTGCCTATGCTTGTGCCACCCAAGTAGAATGGATGATGTTTGTCGAGCATAGTGTGGTTGATATAGGAGAATCAATTAGGACACCTAGGTGTGTAAATGACAATGTTGAGCTGGAGGTTTGTGAGGATGATGGTGTAGAAGGATTGAATGATAGTGAAGATGAGTGTGCAACTGCACTGGTGGATGGTTTTGAAGATATAGATGTCATTGTTCCTATAAGACAGGCTCCTACTTTGAGTGGCTTTTTAAGAGGAGGAAAAAAGAAGGATTTGGAAGAGGATGAGTATTTAAGTGATGAGCTTTTGAGCTCAGATCCTAATAACTCAGATGATGAGAAAGGGCCCAAATTTGAAAAGTATAGAAAAGAACATTTGAATAAGAATTTTAAGTTTGTGTGGGGTATGAAGTTCAATTCCATAGACGAATTTAGGGAAGCAATACGTGAATGGTCTGTTTTGAAGGGTAAGGAAATTAATTTTGTTAAAAATGAGTCTTATAGAGTAAGGGTTGAATGTAGGGCCAAGTGTGGGTTTTTAATGCTTTGCTCTATAGTGGGCCACAAGCACACTTATGCTATAAAAAGCATACAAGACCAACACACGTGCGCTAGGGTTTTGGATAACAAGTCGGCAAACTCAAGGTGGGTGGCTAAGATTGTATTGAAGAAGATGCAAACATCTCAAAATGTCAGGCTATGTGATATTACTCAGGATCTTAGGAAAAACTTTTTTGTTGGAATCACTGTAGGTAGGGCATGGAAGGCCAAATTAATTGCAAAGAAGATATTGGTAGGAGATGCAGACAAATAGTATTCAAATCTAAGGAGGTATGCAGCAGAATTACAAAGAGTTAATCCTGGTAATACTTTGGCTATAACTGTTGATAGACCAACTCCTTCACTCCAACCTAGATTTGCTGCTTTTTACTTTTGCTTTGATGGTTGCAAGAAGGGGTTCATAAATGGTTGTAGACCATTTATTGGAGTAGATGGTTGCCATTTGAAAACAAAATATAGAGGTCAGTTATTAATTTTTGTGGGGAGGGATCCAAATGATCAATACTTTCCACTAGCTTTTGGAGTGGTTGAGAATGAAACTAAAGAAATCTGGAAGTGGTTTCTTGATCTCTTGAGGAATGACATTGGACAAGACAAGAACTTTGTATTTATTTCTGATCAACAAA
Organism: Lathyrus aphaca; assembly: GCA_963966055.1. Taxonomy (NCBI): domain Eukaryota; kingdom Viridiplantae; phylum Streptophyta; class Magnoliopsida; order Fabales; family Fabaceae; genus Lathyrus; species Lathyrus aphaca. Next base: position 504,781,841 of record OZ014522.1, on the reverse strand, counting down.
AGGTTTGTATTTTATTGTATTTTTTTGTGGCAATATCTCATCTTCCAATAGAGTTTAATCTGTCTTACTATATATTTTGTAGGGATTGGTAGTTGTTTTTGAAGAGATGTATGAAAGGATTGAACATAGGTTGTGTCTTAGACACTTATATATGCAAATTTCAAGAAAAAGTTTGGAGGTGGCTCTTTGATTAGAGATCTTATGATGGGGGTTGCTAAAGCTACATACTATCAAGTTTAGTTGGTTAAGATGAATGAACTGAAACAGGTTGATCAAAGGGCATGGGCTTGGCTTATGGGTGTTCCCACTAAAACTTGGTGTAAGCATGCTTTTAGCTTTTATCCCAAATGTAATGTGCTCATGAAAAATATTGTTGAATCATTTAATGCAACCATATTAGCTGCTAGGGATAAGCCAATTTTGACTATGTTTGAATGGATTAGGAAGTACCTTATGAATAGGTGTTCCGCATCTGCTTTGAAACTTGAGAAATAGCCTCATAAGATCATGCCAATTCTTATGAAAAGACTTGACAATGAGGTTGTTTTGAGTGGCCATTGGCTTCCTACATGGGCAATGGCTGAAAAATTTCAAGTAACTCATTCTTTCAACACACAAGAATTTATAGTTGATATTTCCAAAAAATCCTACACAAGTAATTTCTGGGAGTTGGTTGGTATACCCTGTAGACATGTTATAGCAACCTTAGGTTTTAGGCAGCAGAACCCTGAGGATTTTATTGATGAATGTTACTCTAGAGAGAAATATGCACAATGCTATGGTTTTCCTGTGAGTTCTATTAATGGTCATGATATGTGGCCTGATATTGAGACAGAAGATATATTGCCCTCAATGTACAAAAAAGGACCTGGCAGGCCTAAAAAAATCAGGATTAGGGAGAGTGGTGAAGATGGTGCTAGGAGAAGACTACCTGGTGTGTCTTACAGGTGTACAAAGTGTGACAAGTTTGGTCACAATTCTCAAACTTGTAAAAGCACAAGACAAGATCCTAATGGCTTGAAGAGAAAGGTATGACTGTTGTATTTGTTTGGTTTGAACTATTGTACTTGATTGTGGTATTTGTTTGGTTTGATCTATTATGCTTGACTGTTGTTTTTGTTTGGTTTGTGACAGAAACAACACAAGCACAAGCACCAAATGAAACAAGTCAACAAGCAGAAGAAGAAGAAACAACACAAGCATAAGAAGAAACAACACAAGCAAGTCAAGTTGTACAAGCAAAAGAAAAGGTAACACAAACTACTAATTACTTTGGAGACATTACTGATGAACTCATATCCAGCCTGCCTAATGCTACTACAACTGAAGCTGAAGTCAGGCCAATCAACAAGAGAAAAGATGTCAAGCCAGTTAAGAAGAGGTCAAGTGAGAGAATCAAGCTGAAGTGGTTTCAAAAACCAATAATTGGGCCAGGTTCAAACACAGATCAATCAATACTTCTACCAGAAGAAGATGAAGGATGTTTAACACAACAAGGATCTACCTTAACTCATGCCAAGAAGAAAATGAAGAAATAGTTCAAGAGATGTGATATCTATTTTGTTTTATGTATTATGTCTTTATGTCTTTATTTTGACTTAAGCCAATGTGCTAAGAATTTTGTCTTTATGTTTTGGGGCTAATGCCATTGTCAATTATGTTTGAACAAAATGGATTATGTTATGTAATTGATATTGTCAATTCTGATATAATATTTCCAATTCTGTTATGCTATGTAATTGAATCAGACACAAATTGGATTATGCTATGAAAATGATATTGAATCAGACACAAATTGGATCAAATGATATTTCATAAACCTTTAAAAGTTACATCGCAATATCATGTTCCAAGCACAAAAACAAACAAATCTACCTTAAACCAAAAATATTGAGCTTAAAACAACCAAATCTAACTGAAACAATTTCATGTCACAGTTACATGTACTTATACACTAATGAAAACATAATACAAGACAAGAAAAATGCCATCTTCCATTGTATATTTTTCCTTTTCAAATCAGCTTTCTTCATCTTTGCTTTTCCAATCTTCTTTTCTATGAGATTAATCTTCGCCATTACCAGATCACAGTTTTTGCTAACAACTTCGGGCTTGGACATCTCCACCATGGACTGAGTAGCTAAGGCATCCCAGATGAAAAGATCACAATTATTCACTGTCTGCAAAATCAAACAGTTGTTACAACAATATCCGTAAACTCTAAAATAATCATAAAACGCTAAAATACATTCGGTTTCAAAGGATTACCCAAGATTTTCGACACTTCCAGAATTTTCGATTGTGATTTTGTATGGTTTTCGCAACAAACATCTTCATAGGAAGACAACATCCACAATACGAAACGAATGAAGCTCCATACGAATTGTGGCTTTCGGAATTATGACTTGAATCCATTTTTGGGGACGAAAAAGAAAGCTTGAGAACCTATGAAGAAGAAGAACTAAGAGGAACGAAGAACAATGAATTGGGAGAGGACCAAACAAAACGAATTGTTGGGTTAACCCTAAAACAATCCTGCGTGGCATTAGTAATTAGCCAATCAACGTGCCAACTCACCAGAAGTGAGCCACATGTGCAAATAGGGGTGCAGCAAAATGGAATCTGAGTAAGTTGAGTGGGGATTCAAAAAAAAAATCTTAATGGGGGTAAACTGAATCTCGCTCATATGGTAGGGGAAAACAACATTTAACCCAAAAAAAAAAAAAAAAAAAAAAAAAAAAAAAAAAAAAACATATATAAATGTAGTAATAGTCATTTAGTAGTCCGGTGGTAATGATCTAAAATTTCATGTATAATACAAATAATATTTAATTTGATGGACTAAAAATTCTTAAAATCTATAAATGGAAAACATGAATATTACTGTAAAAAAAGTAATATCAACCATAAGTACATCATCAATTAATCTATTGATATGTGAATTTGTAGCCTAAAAAGGTAGATTTTATAAAAATTAAACCTTAAAAGTATTTAAGAATCAGTTTAAATATAACTTACCCTTCATTTAATTCTATTGTTAACAATTAATCTCATCCAAAGGATTGATAGTATATATGTAGAGTCATAACTTAGTTAATAAAATTAATTTAGTTTGTAAATAGATTATAGTAAGAGTATTGTGATAAGGTTAGAATAGATAACAGTTAGTGATGCATGACCGAAACATATGGTAACCCCAAAACTTAGGAGTTTCCCACATTCTATTTTCTCTCTAACAGAATAATCACTTTTGAAAATAATCTCCTCCAAACATGTGTCCACTTTTACTCAGTCTTTCCGTACCCAACAGATCCATACATTAATATAGACTCTTTGTTTTCATCACACACCTTCAAAGCTCATTCATTCTGGATCTTACTTAGTTATACTTTCTTCCAACATCTTTCTCACTGGGTGGTGGAAAGAAATAGTCATAATAATGACCCTTAAGGGTGGGACAACACAGGCTTGTGCTGCATGCAAATTTCAGAGAAGAAAGTGCACAAATGAGTGCCTTTTAGCTCCCTATTTTCCTGCAGATCAACCTAAGATATTCCTTAATGTTCACAAACTGTTTGGAGTTAGCAACATTGTCAAAATACTTAAGTTTCTCGAACCAGGCCAGAAGAAACCGGCGATGGATTCTATTATCACGCAGGCGAATTATAGAGATAAGTATCCTGTGCATGGATGTTGGGAGGAGATTTGTAGGTTGCAATATCAAATATGGATGATGGAAGAAGAACTTCATGCTGTTTATCAGCAGCTTGAAATTTGTCGACAACAACAGCAGCAGCATCAGTTGCCTCATGATGATGTGACATCGCAGTTAGAATTGGGGATGGGACCGCGTTCGTCGAATGCGCTTGCGCTCTTTAATAACAATCCGCAGCCGCAGAATTACAATGCGGTGGCTGCTCCTTTGTCTGTGTCTCAGCAGCATTCTTACTCCAACAGTAATAGTGTGGATTATAATAACTCTCCTCTCTGTATGGATTCCAAGGATAATGTTACCAATCCGAATTTGTGGCTTCAGTGCCCTTACTCTAATAACAATAGCAATTCAATAACAATGCAGCCTCATCAGTTGATTGCCTCAGAGTCACAACAGCCACTCTCATCTGTTCAACAAGGAGTTGTTGAAGATAATTATGATGAAATGCATTCGTTTTTTGATACGGTTGATGATAGGCAATCATATATTTATTCTAAGGAGGCTTATGAATCAAGGTAGATTTATCATTTTATTATGACATGATTATTAAGCACATGGTAAAAGCAAAACCTGCAATACTTTTTTTCACGAACGCCCAAGATGATAATAGAGTTGCCATATATGAATATCCATAAGTTCATTCTATATGAACATCCATATATAGGTTCACTCAATCTGAGTCTTGTTTGAGGTTTGTACCTATTGGTTCAAATGTAAGTGGTTTGTTCACGTATGAATAGGTAAAATGTTAGATTTTACGAGAGTTGACACATATACCGAATGCCTTGAGGTTTTGGGTGGAGATATAATGTCTTCTTCTCTTATGGTTTAGAAGCATTGGTCTCATTGTTACTCCCGACTTCTCTTGACTCCTCTAACAAGTGGTATCAGAGTCTAGTTCGCTTATAGTAGGTGGGAACTCAATTGTTGTGAGAGAGATTGTTAACTCAAGTGTGAGTGATTGAATTCAACATCGCTTATGAAGAGATAAAATGTTGGATTTATAAGAGAGATGACTTATATACATAATGTCTTAAGGTTTTGGATGGAATATATACATTTCTCCTCTATTATAGTCCTGGGCATTGACTTCCGACTTTTCTGAACTCGCCAACAAATACAAATTCGTACAAAATGAGTTTGAAAGTTTAATATTGAAAGTAGATATAGTAGAAGTTGAGAATCATTTGCATATATATTAGGGGCAGATCAATTGACACCAATGTCTCAAACTTAAAATATGACAATGAGATAGATAAAAATTAAGGTCTTATGAAATGAAAATGCTTATTTTTTATGTTGTATATGTCTCTGCTTGCAGTTCAGAAGAATCATTGAAAGACACAAGAAAGTGCACAGAGCATGTTTCTGAGAATGAACTGAAGAGTGCTGCTGCTTGTTTCAGCCTTACCAGTGTCAACTGATCAGTACTGTTTTCCATTCCTTCTTGGATTTTTTTTGGTAATCTTGTCATAGTTGAGTTTCCAATCATGCACTTGTCAAAATATCAAATAGAAGAAGATACCTCTTCAACTGTCTATCAAATTTTGTTGGTTATATTGAGAAGGCAGCGAATAATACCTAAATAGGACACTTCCATCAATTTGTACTGATTATTTGACTGTTCTTACATGATAGATCATCATAATGTTAATTGCATAACTTTTTTGGATCACCTTTATAGAATCTCTATTAATAGTTTGGTTTATAGTATTTCTTTTTAATCTTGTGTTATACATCTAATTATTTAGTATTGTAACTAAAATGAAAAAGGATGCAAATAAAGCACCATATATCATTCAATCAGAGTATCTTACAACATTAGTGAATAAAGATCACTGTTACCGGTTGAATTTTCATTTTAGGTGAGGTGCAATTAAAGATGAGAAAACGCAGTTTTTTTTTTTTTTTTCATTTTTTAGTATGAATTATTGATGTTAAAGACCAAGTTACAATAGATTTTATATGATTACTATCCTGCACTCGCAGTGGTGTTAACTTACACAGTGATAACAAATAGATAAAATTTATATGGAATTATTTTTACATTATAATTTCGAAGGGCTATTCTGACATAAGCGGAGATCTAAAAGTTTAAAAACAAATTATGATCTAATATTTAAATACAAAGAAGCTAAGAGAGGCAAATATCTATGCTATGATCTAATATTTAAATACAAAGAAGCTAAGAGAGGCAAATATCTATGCTGACACACGCTTGAATAATCATAAAACTCTGGTGTTGTAGGAACCACAAGAAATGCATTTATGGTAAAGCCAGTGGAAGGGAGCTACTCCTTTCTTTTCGCAGTCATTACATAAAATAACCTGCAGTTATAGGTTCAATTAGAGTATACATTGGGAAAACAACACAAAATCTGAGGTTTAATATGAGACGAGAAATAAGAAAAACAGCTGACTAGCCTGAGTTTGACCCGAAAATTCGTCAGACATTTTCTCCTCAGCCAATAATGCATCTAGCATCCTAAAATAAACCTGCAATGCATTTTGATAGTTTTAGAGAGATGATTTCTTTAAAGATAAATGGACAATTCAGCTATTTCAACAGACAATTCATCTTGGGTAGCTATTTCAAACAGTCCAGCTATTTCAAACAGACAATTCATCTTGGGTAGCTAATCTTGGGTAGCTATTTCAAACAGTCCAGCTATTTCAAACAGACAATTCATCTTAGGTAGCTGCTCAAGAGTTTTCAAGTATGTGAAATGACAAAGGGATTTGAAAATGATAGATGAACTGAAACACAAAATAATTGAAAAAACAATTGCCTATGCTATCAAAATCTATGTTTCAAATAAGCTTCTAGTAAAATCCTCAATACATGTAGCAATGTATGTGATGAGACATATATAACATTACCATGGTAAAATATATTTGCAGCAATATGAAATGAACAATATATCTTAATATAGGACATGTGATGACAAATATTGACTGACCTGCATGTCTCCAAGTGACTTGCTACATATTGGGCAGGTATAGTTAAAGCAAGTATATTCCTGGAAGTCCACAACAAATGATTCAAAAGTTATATTTGTTTTTTCCAAATGATTTTTGGGAAAAAAATACGAAGTACCTGAAAACATGTTGAGTGCATCACATGACCACATGGGAGGGCTTTCACTGGAGAGCAGGATGTGAAGATATATTCATGACAGATCGGACAGTTTTCCTCTAAAGATTTCTCTCTGCATGTATGTATCATAAGAGAACGGGACATACAAGCATTGCAATTCATGCAATGAAAAAAGTCAACACCCAAACCCTTTCCAAGTCGGCATAAGTTACAAAAGGGACAGTGGTAAATTTTCCTGCTAAAAAAACGAAAGAGTTTTAGTCATGATAATTTTAAAGGGTATGCTAGATAAGGTGACGGACATGACCTCCATGTATCTGATCATTTTTCATAATAAAGAGAGAACTTGGAATACGTCAAATTAAGCCCCATTTTCAATTCTCAACATCATATCCATTACATGTTATTTTGGATGACAACAAGGTAAAAAGGTCATCCTTCCATAAGTTTCTGAAACCTGTCTTCCATAGGTATGAAAAACATTAAGATTCCATATTATTCACTTAGTCCTAGGGACTAGTTACTATTAGCTGGCCCAAGGGCATTCCATAACTAAATTTACCTACAACCTATAAAATTGCTCACTTATTTGTTTCCACCCACCTAACATTCTCACATTTTATAAAACTCTTTTTGTGTATAAAGGCCTAATTATATTATTAGTTCTAGAAATATGACTATATACACCCTTAACTATAGGAGCTCTCAATTTTTTTGAGAAATAGAGAGGGTCCCTAGCCGTCAAATATTGTCCCCCAAGAATGTTTAAGCAGTCCGTCCTAAATCCTATGGTAACTGAAACACCAATACATTTGCGATGTATTTATGTTACATATGTCATTTAACTAGTTATCATCTCCTTGATAGACTCTAACTATCTCCTCAAATTATGGTATTTATACCATAAATAAGACATTAGCATGTAAGTCTGGCACACAACTTCTCTTACACTATTGCAAAATTTTATGGGATGAGTATTTTACGAATTCCACGAATGGTTTGTTTATAAAGTCAAAAGTTTGTTTATAAAAAGACCAGTTAAGATAGATTACCTTTCATCTTCAAATAATTTGCAGATCCTGCAGTAATATTTTGCCATGGATAAATTACGGCAAGAAACTGTTGAGCATGTGGCATTGATTGGTTGAATCACCAAGCACTTCATACACATCATCATTGTAATAGATTTTCTACATATATTTATGCATTCCATCAAATATGAATTATGAAAAATTGAATTCCTTGATTCAAAAAATAAAACATAAACAGAGCACATTCTACTCTTACCTGTCAATTAAATGATCCGATACCTCATCATGGCAATGTATGCAAGCATGAAGTTCATTGCAACAGGGAGCAAAAAGCTTACAGTTTCTCTTGTAGTGTTTGCAGCCATAGATTTGTTTGAGAGGGTCCTTATAAGATGGATGTTTCCCAGGGAATTCCAGCCCATCACTTTTGATATTGACTTCCATAGAAGAAATCTTCTGACTAATAATCCAACGGCTGAAAATATGTGGAAAGCTATGTTAAAAACCTGAAGTCTATCGCTTTCATAGGCTTGGAATAGGTGAACGCCAGATGCAATTTGTCGTGCAGGAATAGTCTTCTAAAAAAATTGTATGTTAATTTCTAGCAATTAAATATCAATGGTTTGCAACATCACACTTAATTAAACCACAGACATTCATATACAACTATGAAGGATGCATTTCATACTCATGGTGTTCTATGGTTTACTGCTTTCTAATAGGGCCATGGACTCAAACATAGTACCGGTCATATCCAAGATGAAGGCTTACATGTTGATTTTTTCTAGTCACACTCCAAAAATATTTGGTTACACCCAAATAGGTTACGTAGAGTTAGCTTAAAACCTACCTGAATTAAGTTCATGTATAAAAGGTTAATTTTTTGGGTGTGGCCCGTGTGGGTGGACATTTTAGGGGTGCAACTAAAAAAAAAATCTTACATGTTTAAATGTGCAGGCCCAGTGCCACTACAGATAAACTGCAATCAGGAGGAAAACATGTAGGTGTCAAGGGCTTGACTGAAAAATAGATGTTGGTATAGAGGGAAGATTAGTTATAGAAAGAGAGTGTAGATGAGAGAGAATATAGGAGCTACAGACAAAAATGTAACAAAACGAGAGGGATATTCTGTTCAGTTTTATTCCAGCATTTAACTCCAAGAAGTGTTATTATCCCTGGTTAGGATTTTCAGCTTTTTCCTGTCTCTAGTTAGTTCTGATTTCATCTTCAACACAATACCCCTTTATAGATAGGAACTGTTTCCTATAACCTTCTAAAATTAATGATAAGGAAAACAAGCATGATTATATAACCTTGGCGTTAATAGATATTAAAATTAGCTTATTTTACATTGAAAAATACCTGTCAACTGTCTACGTCATGATTATTTTATAAAAAAAAGCAAAATAAGTTGAATCTAAGCATAATAATTGTATTGTTTACTGTCACTAAAATTGACTAGCAAAACAATTAAGGCAATACTCTTAAGTTGCTACTCAAAAATAGGAGTTGAAAAAACATAATTGTTAGCAGCCAACTAGCCAAGAACTACGTATGTTGTTTGGTATAGGTACATTATGATTTTTTATTACATCTATAACAAAAAACGTTAGGAAAATCACAAGTAAAGACCAACCTTGTAAGTAGGCTCTGTATTATGTACGACTTCTTCTGAGGATCTAGGCAAGAGTCACGAGACACCCTTCTTATTACCCTCTCCAGATCATCTTGACTCAATTTCAGAAGTCGGTCATAATGCCCAGACTTGTCAAAATCAAAATGTTGAAAAGACTGACTTGTCAAAATGCCCACTGGTTTTACTTCATTGCAGGTATGTTTCTTATTATCATGAAATTGATTTGTGCATTTTGAACATTGACTATAATTTTGTGCTGCATTATTAACCTTAACCTTGTCATCAAGATTGGAGTTAGAGAGCTCAAAACTATTGCCAATAAGATCCTTCTGCCAAAAGTTTTTGTTTTCGTTGGCCGACGATTCTTCTTGTAATTCATTAAGAACTTCTTCAGACAAATATTTGGATATAATATCAAGTGGATCAACATTTTGTAGAGGGGCGTCATTTGATCCATCTGCTGCCTTAGCTACACTGTACCCATTCCACCATTCACTTAACCACTCGTCAAACATTGTATTCTTAGTAGCCATGGACCATAAGAACATTAAAATATGCTGCTCTTCCTGTGTTAAAGATGCCATCAGCCAAGGTATCATATCTTGTAATATTTCAGCACTTATTCTTCCAAGCATGCATCCTATGATCTTCCCTTGCTCTCGGTTTGAGAAGAACTCTCTAATTATAGGCCAAATTTCTATTTCCTCACGGTTTATATGATCAGAAAGTAACTTATGCATCGATTTGCACATTTCTTGCAGCTTCTTGATTAAATGATCACGCCTTAGCATCCTCTTGACTCTTATCTTTGAATCAGTAGTAGAAACCGAAGGATGTAATTCAGACAGCCTGTCAAGAATGCGAGATATTTTACTGAAGTGTTCAACTTCATGCTTGTGATCAAAGGTGTAGGCAAGGCTAATGTTTTTGAGCTGACCTATTGCCTCCAAGGCAGGAAAAACTATCTCATCCTCTGCATCACTATGGATTTGATGTAGAAAACATATGAGATGGAACCGTTTTTGGAAATCTATAAACTCATCATGTCCCTCTAACTGAGCTGAGCCAAGAACTAGGTAATCCAAATCTTTCTTAATAGCCTTGTGAAAGAAAAATATCAGGTCAATTGGTTTTGGATCATTAAGAAAGGAAACAGAAGACAGATTTGCTGCATGAAATCTTGGATTCTGATTTAACTTCATAGCAGTGTCAGGGAAAAATATGTGCAAATTAATTCCTGTGGAGTATGGTGTCTCATATTTGTTCACATTTTTGGCTCCAGAAGATGATGAATGGGACAGACAATTCTTGCCACAACTTTTATGTGGCTGCTTGTCAGAACTTAAGAATGAAAACCCACAAGTTTCCTTCATTTTCTCAGATGAAAAAGAGTGTCTTCTTTTGAACATATACTGCAAATCCTGTCGAAACTTCTCAATTGAGGTTTTACCTGAATAACCAATGCGGAACCATTCATGTAACAATGGAGCAAAAGCTTTACTGACAGAATTATTTCCTTCCTTTATGCAATAGAGAATGGACCTGGATTCTTTTTCAGACAAGTGAACTGAGAACCAAGTTATAACGCATTTTAGTAATCCAAGTGGCATCATATGCATGCTCAAGCTTAGAAGTCTCACTTGCATTCCATTTCTGCAGTTCTTTCTAAAGATAGGAAACACCTGATAAACAATTAGGGTGTCAAAATGGAAAACATTTAAAATGTTATCATGTAGCATCCTTTAATAGAAGTTTTTTTTTTAATAAATATGGAACTAAGATATAGCCAGAAATTTGATCCTAAAAAGAAAAATATAGCAAGCCATAAATTGAACTTTTCTTTAAAAAAAGGGAGATTTATTATCTCTCTTATTTCTTGCTCTTCTTTTCCCTCAAGAGTATGAAACATTTCATTACATTGAATGTTTCAATGTTTCATAAACTAATGTGTCTGTATAACTGGATAGGTTCGTCTACTTAGGATTTTTATCTTGATAATACTTCTACGATCAAGAATGGTTTCAAACCACAATATGTAGATATTTTATCAGACTGATAAACTAAAAGGTTAAAGACCATCATCACATATTATAAATATGATGTTCTCTTGTTCCCTACTTTTCCGGGTTAAAAAAATGTGATTTACATAGAATACCTCAATTTCTTGAAAAGAAAATTGTTTGTTGACTGCTGATATAAATAATTCAAGTTTTCCGCAAAGCTTCTCAACAAATTTGTTCAAAGGCATTTCGCTTTCTGAGTTATAAAGTAACAATTGTTGTATATCCTCAATGTGACTTTCTCCAAGTAAATGTTCAGTAGGCTCGGAAAATTGGCCATGGGCCAGTTTGTTCAGTATAGGATGAAAGAATTTTTTCAGAGCATTGCTGTGATCAAAAAGTTATATTCAGAAATTGGAAAATTGAGAAGAACAATAATAAGCATTTTAGATAGAAGTTTAGCTTTGAAAATTTCAGCCTAAACAAATTAGTCAGATTCCACACACCAAAAAAAACAAGACACTGTCAGAAATATTACCTGTAGAAGATGAGGACATCAGCCAAAAATTTTAGCTGGATAAGTATTGAGTCTAAATTTTGAGAGCAGCCGGAATTTCTTATTAGATAAAGCTCTTGCTGAATTTCTTTCAAATCTTTCCTTATGGCATTATGCCAAAGATGGAGAACCTTAACCTGGTTGACATCATCTTCTGTTTCTTTATCATTCACTTTCATCTGACTTGAAACATTTTTGTAGTTACTATTGCAAGAACTCTGCCCAAAAGATTTTTCTATATGTCGGGATCCATGAGAACCTTGAAGCTCCTCACTGTTAAAATATGTCCCAGAGAATGTTTGTTTGTTGCTTCCAAGCCAAGAAACCAAAACCTTCACAATTAGATCTGAATTACTAAAAAGGCGGGGGAGTATATAATTGTTTACTCGATATTCAGTAATAAACTCTGGCTAACCTCTTGCAATGCTCTTTCCATTGGTGCAATTTCATTAAAACACTGAGTAACTTCTGCCTGTTTATCTGCTGAAAGGAAGGATACCATCCATGGCAAAACTTCCTCCAGCAACATTATAGGAACACTACATATGAATTGCCACACAAGTGAGGCTTGTTCTTTAGTAGACAAATTTTGGATCAACAGAGGAAAAACCTGAGGCAGTGAGTAAATTTAATAGTAAGTTCAATTAGAATTAAAGTTCGGTCTAACTCATGCTTACAAAACCAATTTGTAAGATGAGGTGTCACTCTATATAAACTTTTTTTAAGCTTTATCTCTAACCAATGTGGGACTTAGGATCTTCCCAATACACCCCGTCACACCCAGCACTATTGGGCTTGATGTGTGGATATTAACAGTGGGTGATCCATGATCCGGTCGATAGGCTCTGATACGATATTAGAATTAGAGTTCGGGCTAACTCATCCTTACAAAACCGGCTTGTAAAGTGAGGGGTGTCACTCTATATAAACTCTTTTCAAACTCTATCAATATTCAAGTATCTCTCTACAAATACATGCTCATGCAAAAATAAACATATTGAAGAATTTCAAAATTAAAGATGTAGGTCAGGTCCTTTCTAAGTTTTGCTTGTCTTCTTGTTTTACCCCGTCATACATTTCCTTGTTCCTGGTTTCAGACTCCTTTAACATAGAAGGTATGTGAAGCCCGATCGTTAATCCTAATTTCCACCGGCATGGTCATTTTGCAAGTAAGATTAATGTCGGTTGGACATGGTTTTTTCTTACGTCCAAGAAAACAAATGAATGATAATATTCTATGTCCCTTCCAAAACTCCGGCAAATATTACATAATTCAATCACTCTATGTTTGAAGACGTTTATTACATTTTATCCGTTAGTCAGAAGAATGAGGGCATGGGATTGTTTCATTTAAGTTATAACAGTAGTAGTAATTAGCTTTTAATTAGTGAATCCTTTATTGGCTTCAATACTTAATACATTCACCGAGAAAATTAATTACATTGTGTGTACACACAACAAATGCAAATCATCTTATATATTCAAAAGAGTGTTCATGCTAAAACTAATAGAACATCATCTTTACTAAACTGCAAGTCTTTTGCATTAATGCAGTAAAGGGTTGGGATAACTTCTCTTTTTTAGTGACATAAAAGAGCTCGACACACGCATTCCTTACAAGATAGTCAATGCATAACTTCCTATTACAAATGCATTCATTGCCATGAACTATACCCTAAAAGAATAACGGACCATCGAAAAAACTAATTATATGAAACACATGACGCAAAATTCTCATCTACAAGTGAACAAATAGGTTAAATGCGTTTAAACTGAATATAGTGGAACATGTATTTATCGCAATAAATTCAAATAAATGAAACTAAACCAACAAAAAGATTGTCAGAAAGACTAAATAACCACATTGATGCATTATGTAAAAAACTGAAACAAAGAAGAACAAAAGATGTAACTGGGTAATTTTTCTCGAAAGCAATAATAGAAAATGTTTACCTGCTCTTCTTCTTTCAGCATATGTTGGTAGATGGAGGTTTGCAAGATATCAATGCAGTACACAAGTTCTCGGAACAGCTTGGAAATATTCTCACTAGAGCCCATCAACGCATCCAAGAAGTGTAAAATAGAATCAAACAACCCATCGGTGCTACTATGCTCAAGGGAATATGTACATACAACATTTTTTACATGCGCATCCAGTGCATGGAAGATAATCTGCCAAAAATAATTTTGAAATTATATTCGTAATCCTAAACCTTAGTCTGAATCATAATCCAAGACAATGAATAATTAATACAAGTTTCTCTATAGTAATTGATTTAAGATATTTTAGCTAGTACTAACATATAGAACAATACAGTATTTCAGTTCAAATAATTATGAAATTCAAAATTAAGCTACTTAATCAGCAAAATTACTTACGAAGTTTTAACTAGGAAGTTTCAGAAACTAACCTCATCTTCTGCAGCGCAATGATACTTAAGAGCTAATCTAACAAACTGAAACCTCTGTTGAAGCTTAACAACTATTTCTCGGCAACGATCCGGATCATCTTCCAACGACGCCGTTTCAGCGAACACACGAAGCTGATCGAGTTCAGAACGCAGAGCTTTATGAAAACAAACGAACAAAAGTATAGGAGCATCGAGAAGTCGAAACTGCGAGAGAATGTCAGGAGAATCGTTGACTTTCACACCGTTTTCCTCTTCCTCTTCCTCCATATCCGACAACGACGGATCTCCGCCTCCCATCGAGAATACCGGCAGTAACAACCATCAACGGCAAGAGAGAGAAAAGGGAAGTTCTGTGTGCAGAGAAGCATTAGATTTATGTATCTCTGAACTGGCTTGGTAGCTTCGGTTTTGTAATTGTTTATTAATTTTTTTTAGAACAAGAATAAAATTAATGAAGAAATGAAAGAGACGTTGTAACCAACGGTGAGGGATTGTTTGTTAGCTCTTGGCGGTTTCAGATGATTCATTTTGATATGATATTTGAGAGAGAGAGAGGCATGAAGCGCGCCTGTTATGTGATTTAAGTAATGAGAGCGTGAAGAGGACGCGCGCTTGTTAATTAATGTGTTTGGCGCGCTGGGGTCTTCTTCGAGAAGAAAGGGGTAGATTTCGGTTTTTTATTTTTGTATATTTATTTATTTATGTGGCTTTGTCGAGTAGGTGAGGGGCCGTGGGTGGGTCTGTGTCATGGCTAAGTTCATGCTTTTTGCGGGTGAGGCTGTGTGTGAGTGAGTTTCTTGCCGGCCGGCGACACGTTGTCTTGTTCGTGTTATTTAATTACTTTAACTCTTGAGAGTTCTTTTTCATGCTGCTGCTACTATTAACCGTCCTTTTTATCTACTAATATTAAAAATCACATACATAAGTGAGATTTTTGTATTCAAGATTTCTGCTTGGTGTTCAATCAAGTATTTTTGAAACCTGTTTTGACTCGGTCTGTTGGACCGATGCGACCGAGAATCAAAGAGTATGACGCGCTGAGAAATGTTAGAAGATTATAAATCTAATTGATAAGTGTGATTCTAATTTATTGGGCAAACTAATAAATCAATGGATGTGTTTGAATCGGCGGGTTGTATTGGTTTCAATAACACATTTTGAAAAAAGTGGAAAAATATATAATTAAAATTGTTCTAGTAAAATTTGGTTAGAGCACCAAAGGTGCTAGTTCTCCCATTTCCGATCAGGGAAAGCTACGTCGTCTGTGTTGTGTAACCCTTTGGGGGATTCGAGAGTAATATTAAGATAGCAAGTCTCAAGATAATTGTGTCTTGCTTATCCCTCTGACGGGAGCCTCATTATATAGTTGTATTTGCTAAGGGAAGTCATTAAGAGAAGTCCTCAAATATGTTGATGTTGCAGGGTCTTCAATTCGTAATTATTCTTCATCATTGTTTGTCATAAAGGTTTGGTAACGACTTGCATTGATGCGTCAGAACCGTTATGACCTTTGGTTGCTTTGTGTGGTTGTGCTCGGGTGACGAACTGTGTGACAATGCTCGGCCTTATTGGAAACGGGCTTAGCAGAATGTTATATTCGGGCAACTACTCGGTCCGGGTTGTGGTAACCAATTCACTTCCTTTCTTTTTAGTAACTTAGTTCATGTTTCATGAATCTGACTTCTTAGCTCGGCTCATAATATATTTGGGTATGAACATAAGCCCCCCCGGGCTTTATTCTCGCTTCCGCGGGTATAGGGTTCAGTCATATCTGAAACCCACATGTATTATGTCGGCCTTACAACTCGGTTATTACGTGGCAAAAAGGTCATGTCTCTTTATTTCTTCTAGCATAATGATGCTTTATAGGTTATGCTCTCTTAGACTCCTTTAAATATTTCACTTTTTAAAGCCTTTTTTTTATTTCGTTTTCGATTCCAACTCCTACTTTCTTTAAACATTCAGAAAAAAAGCTTCAGCATTCTTCCCAGTCTCCTCTCAATCACATGTAACATTCTTCATTCCATTCTCAATTTTACCTTGTAACGCCATCGTATTCTTAGGTATTTCAGTAGGTTATAGTTCTTTAGGCGATATGAGTAGTTTAAGAGTGTACTTATGACTGTTTTGGAGATGAAAAAGTTGTGGGATGGGTGAATGTGGGAGATGGAGAACGCTCTAAGTCAGTGGAATTTGGGCGTGTTATAAATGAAGTCTATGGTGACATTCTCATACCTGAGAGTAATTTTTCTTATGGCTCTTCTTCCCTAGGTTTCCCAGAAGTTTCAATATCGTCCTCTACTACTTTTGATCTCGGCGTCATCAACCTTAAGCAAAGCATTGCGGATAAAGAATGAATTATTGAACTGTGATCAAGGAAACAGATGTCCTCAGCCGGATCCGAGGATGATGTCGTTTTGGATGCATGTGCCTCTGGAGAGCCGGTCTACCTTATCCGCCCAAAGGGCGTTAAAGAGGATATTTTTTACTTTTATGTTGGAGTCTTGGAAGATTTTGACATCAAGGTCCCTTTCTCTGATTTTGAATCAGAGGTGTTAAAAACTGCTAACATAGCCCCTTTCGCAACTTCGTCCTAATAATTGGAGCTTCATGAAAGCCTTTGAGATGATTTGTGAAGTTTTGGAGATCACACCCACAATGGGTTTATTCTTCTCTCTCTTTGAAGTGAAGAATGTTGATAAAGGTAGTTAGGTGCAGGTTAGTGGGATACACGGTCGTAGTTTCCTTCAACCATACTCTTATAATTACAAACACTACAAAAACCGATTTGTAAGAGTAAGAAGTGGGCCGAAATGTCCTCAAATGCTTTTCTCCTCAGACGGATTGCCCCATTTTCCCTTCTACTGGGTTGAAAATCGTATTCCCATTACTGGATTTAACCCTGATAAGCTGAGTGATTTAGAGACTTTGGTGTTAGAAATCCTTAGCTCCTTTCGCACGATGAAAGTTAAAGAGTTGTTGACTCTAGATGATGAGCAACTACTCGCCTTCCTGGGTAATTGTCTTTCTTTTGCTTTTTATATCTGAGTCAGATAAATTTTCATTTGTATGTTTTGGTTTGCAGGAACCATGACTCAAATATCTATAGCTGAGAAGAAAAGAGTAATGCATGCAGCCCGTGAGGCTCGGAAAGGTTCTGAAAGTACCACATCAAAGTCGGATATGGCAAGGTTATAGACACGGCAGACAAAGTGTACCAGGGTGACCAGCTCAAAAGCCGCTCCCAGCGGGGATAATGTAACACCCCGAATATTCCCTAACATTTTTAATAAATAAAATACACCAATCAGAGTAAAATTTCATCTTCAATTCGAGATGTTACTTTCAACCATTTTCAAAACATGCTCTTAAAGATTTTGATACATAACATGGAAGAGAAAATTTGTTTGAATTAAGTAGCTGCACAATTAAATAGAAATTTCGTCATCAAAATAAAACAACTTGAACTTTCAAAACCAAACCAACAATTTCTAAACATAACATTATAAACTAAAGTGACAAAACGACGCTCCCGACTCCCATGTTACGTATCAGAGCGGACACCACAGCCCCAACCACGACTACTCATGAGTATCTGCACGTTACAAACATAGGGTAATATTCAAACAGAATGGGTGATATTCTTAAATCAATTAAAAGAGAAACATGCTATAAATATAAGGCGTGTATCAATAAGCGCAACAACGACATATTTATCACAACAAGAATCACAATCCAACCACACATCGACAACGAACATGTCAACAACATAACATCCACATCATATAAATCAACAATAATGCATGCAAATAAGACTCCATCATAGACTCAATGCATGTGGTACCATTAATCGATCTTTATTTCATAATCCAGTTCCCGTCGGAACTCTCGACCTCTTTTCCATGGTCCAGTGTAACCCTTCTTTCATGATTACACCATCGACCCATATTTCATTGTCCAGTATGACCTTTATTTCATGATCACACCTTACATCATGATTGAACACAATCACCTCAACAACAACGACAACATGCAACAACAACGACATCAACAACAACAACAATTCATGTATATTTGTTCGCATATTAATAGTTATAGCTCAACAACACATACACAACTAAACATATATCATGTATCCACAAATTCACACTACAACTTTCAATTTTAACAAAATACACATATAACCTCTATAAACATGCTCATACCGCATCAACAACATATTAACCCTCCTAAAACATAAAACATAATTTTTCATGAATTTTAATGAATTAAAAACACATTTTCTCACTCCCAGGTCTCGCTAAGCGAGCAAGTCACTGCCTCGAAGGGGCTCAAATTTTCAACAACTCTCTAAGCGAGTAACGCGAAATTGGTAGAAAAACCATGCAATTTCTGCATTCCTCCTCTGCGGTCCTCACCTTAAATTAGTGTAAAATGTCAGTCCTAATCTCAGTTTTTCACCAGAATTTTCACAATTATCAACACCAACACAAACATACTAATCAAACTTCCTAAACTCCTCAATTTCACATCATATTCATCGATTTATTAATCATCCAATTTCACTCACATACCTAAGGACATCTACCCTAACATTCATATCATAATACCCTTAAAAGATGAAAGAGATTCCACTCTTACCTTAATTCGATGGAAAAATCTCCTCTTCTTCGCGAATTCTTGCTTCTAGCCTTTCTCCTCTTCCCTATTCTTCACGCTCTTCTCAGGATTCCACGATCAGTTTTCCACGAGAACTGATTTCCTTTTTCCAAATTCCCAACCTAACTCTTGGACCCTTACTATGGAATTCTCATTTTGCCCTCACTAATTCTTTATCTAATTATCGTACCACCCTTCCACTTAATATTCCAATTATTTATTTTAATATAATATAAATTGTCTAAACTTATATAAATTAAAATAAAATTATCACTTTACTTAACACATCATCAAACATCACAATCCACACAACACACAACAATATTCTATTTATGTAAATGAAATAATTAAATAAATAAACTGGGGCGTTACAACTCTCCCCCACTTGAATATTTTCGTCCCCGAAAATTACCTGTCATGAACATATTCAGATAAGAATCCCGCATCTTATTCTCCAATTCCCAATTCATGTTCCCATCGGCGACACCTCCCCATACTACCTTCACGAGAACAATCTATTTGCCTCTCGACTTATTCACTTCGCGATCCTCAATACGCTTGGGTAAAGCCTCAACCGTAAGGTTATCCCTTACTTCCACCTCATCCATCGGTATCACATGTGACGGATCCGGAACATACTTCTGAAGCTGTGAAACATGGAATACATCATGAAAATTTGACAATCGCGGCGACAACGCCACCCTATAAGCTTCTTCGACTTCAAAGCACGTCCAACGCCCGTTACTGGAGTAACTCTAAAAAATACATGGTCTCCCTCTTGAAATTCAAGAACCTTCATTCTCTTATCGTGATAACTCTTCTGTCTACTTTGTGAAGTCTTCATCTTCTCCCGAATCAACTTCATGGTCTCAGTGGTTTTATGAACAATCTCAGGTCCACGCATTATACTATCACCTGATTCATGCTAACACAAAGGTGTTCGACATCTTCTACCATACAATGCTTCAAAAGGTGTCATTATGATACTAGAATGATAATTGTTATTGTAAGTGAATTCAATAAATGATAAATGATTATCCCAAGCATCTCCTTATTCAAGTACACAAGCTCTCAACAAATCTTATAAAGATTGGATAGCCCTTTCTGTCTGCCCATCCGTCTGTAGATGATAAGTGGAGCTCAACCTCAACTTAGAGCCCAATACTTTTAGCAAACTCTCCCAAAATCTAGAAGTGAATCTCGGATCTCGATCCGACACAATGCTCAACAGAATCCCATGCAACTTTACAATCACTCGAATGTAAATCTCGACCAACTTCTACAAGGAAAAACTAATACCAATCGGGATAAAATGTGTTGATTTCCTTAGTCGATCAACAATTACCTAAATCGCATCATTCCCTCTCAAAGTATTAGGTAACCTGTAACAAAATCCATAGAGATATTATCCCACTTCCACTAATGGATATCCAACGGTTCCATCAAACCAACAAGTTTCTGATGTACCACCTTCGACTTGTGACAAGTCAAACAAGCGTACACAAATTGAGCTATGTCACGTTTCAATCCAGACCGCTAAAATATCTTTTTCAAATCCTGATACATTTTTGTATCTCCCGGGTGTACACTCAAACTAATTATGTGACCTTCTTCAATAATCATTCTTTTCAGTTCTGCATCTTCAGGAACACAAATTCACTCATAGAATCTCAACACACCTTGAACACGATGTCACGACACTAATAACAACAAAACTGTAAAAGACAAAGATAGAATGTAAAGAACACAGAAAGTTGTTAACCCAGGTTAGTGCAATCACACCTACTCTGGGGGCTACCAAGCCAGGAAGGAACTTCACTATCAGTAGTATCAATTCAAATATCCATAGCAAACGCCTACAGTTTGCAATCTTTTCACTTAATCCCTACTCAATGACAGTTCTACTTAGGAACTCCTAGATATGAGACCCCTCTCACTCCCTCCACAATCACAGTCAGTGATCTCAAACAACAACTCAAGGAAATCGAAGACACTCTTCAAAAAAATATTTGACCTTGCTTAAAAGCTTCAGTCAAATACAAATACTCTTGCTTAAAAGCTTCGAGTGGACAAAATAAAAAATGCACACCTAGTCCAAAACAATCATCAAAAGACAATTGCTTGGCTCACAATAAACTAACACACATACATGAAAAACTATGAATACACAATCCTTATTTTTCCACATGTTCATAATAGGGTTGAGAAGCCTTAAGTAGAAACTCCAATGGGCATTGGAGTTGTTGAACTAGTACAAATCAGAATAAATAATTCCTTAAATCAAGGAACAAAAATAGCAAGAACAAATTTTCTGCTAAAAAACTCCAAGTTGAATCCTTCTTTTCCTTCTGATAAAATTGCGCTAAAAACTCAATAATATCACATCATTAAAGACAACAGGATGCACGCAAAAAATAGGATTCACTTAGGTCTCCAGGCCCAGTCAGAGATGTCATGACATCGGTCTTGACATCCTGAAACCAAACAGTTGCACACATAAACTTCACACCTGCATAATGCTTAAATCACATGTTATAACATAGCTTATGACATCTTGAGACACACAAGAGTTTTACAATAAAATATAGCCAATCAAAACATCTACAAACTCCCCCTTTGGCAAATTTTTGGCTAAAACAATTTAAGCATTATCAGCTACAAAATAAGTCAGAAAAACAAAGCAGCAGTAGAAGCACACAAAAGGGAGGACTCCCCCTCAACAGCAGTTGTATGAGCAAGGTTGTGCACACACCAGAAAACCAACAAAAATTGTACCAGCAGGTACAACACAACAACTGCAGCATAGAAAACTAGAGAGATATTTCATCTCCCCCTCAACCTGTAAGTACCAGCCCTGCAACACACACCAGCTAACTATAGGAACCATCAGCATACAACCATACAATCTATCTAATTACTCCCCCTTTTTAGCCAGAAATTTGCCCAAACAGGATCACAATCATATAGCAAAAGAAATAGATAGAACCACAAGCTCATAAAGAGCAAACAGGCCAGGTAAATAAGAACCCCAGTAAACACAAACAATAACTTGTTCTTCACTCTCTTGATCACCATCCAAGTCATCTGCAACTTATTCTTCAGTCTACATCCTCTGACTGGACGTCCATGCTTAGTTAATTGCTACAAGCCCTCATACAGACAGATTCCCAATTTGCCTCTTAGATTTTCAAACTGATTAGCATCCAAGCCCTTTGTGAATATGTCAGTTAGTTGTAGTTCAGTAGCAACGTGCTCCAACGTAATCACTTTATCTTCCACAAGGTCTCTAATAAAAGGGTGCCTGATATCAATATGTTTTTTCCTACCATGTTGAATAGGATTTTTAGAAATATTGATAGCACTGAGATTATCATAATATAATGTCATGACATCCTGAGTGACATTATATTCAGATAACATTCGTTTCATCCAAACCAGCTAAGAACAACTGCTATCAGCGGCTATATACTCAGCCTCAGTAGTATATAAGGAGACACAATTCTGCTTTTTACTAAACTAGGAGATAAGGTTGTTACCTACAAAGAAACATCCATCAGAAGTACTTTTTCTGTCATCTGCATTTCCAGCCCAATCAACATCACAATATCCAGATAAAACAGGATCACTCCCATGAGAGTACATCATTCCATAGTCACAAGTTCCATTCACATATTTCAGAATCCTTTTAACTTGATTGATGTGGGAGACCTTAGGGTCTGATTGATATCTGGCATAAACTCCAACAACAAAAGCAATATCAGGTCTACTAGCTGTCAGATACAACAGACTGCCTATCATACTTCTATACAAGTTGTGATCAACACTTACACCTTTTTCATTTTTAGTCATCTTAAGATGGGTAGGAGCAGGTGTTCTTTTGTGACTGGAACTCTCCATTTTGAACTTCTTAACATTGTTTATGGCATATTTGCTTTAAGAGAGAAAAATGGAATCTTCCATTTGTTTAACTTGTAAGCCAAGAAAAATGTTAATTCCCCAAAAAGACTCATTTCAAATTCATATTGCATCTATCTGACAAAGTGTTGAACCATCTCTTCTGACATTCCACCGAACACTGTGTCATCCACATAGATCTGGGCAATCATGATTTTCTATCCTTCATCTTTGACAAACAGAGTTTTGGCAATGCCACCTGTAGCCATTCTTGAGAAGGAACTTTGTTAATCTTTCATACCAAGCTTTAGGGGTTTGTTTTAAACCATACAAGGCCTTTTTCAACCTGTAGACATGATCTGAGAGGTTTGGATCAACAAAACCCTTAGGTTGTTCCACATAGACTTCTTGATTCAAATATCCATTCAAGAATGCACTCTTTACATCCATTTGATACAGTTTAAACTTCAGAATGCATGCAACTCCCAGAAGTAATCGTACAGATTCAAGTCTTGCGACAGGAGCAAATGCCTCATCAAAGTCAATACCTTCAATTTGAGTATATCCTTGAGCCACAAGTCTAGCTTTATTTCTGGTTACAACCCCTTGTTCGTCAGACTTATTCTTGTACACCCATTTAGTACCAATGACATTGGTTCCTTCAGGTCTTGGTACAAGCTTCCACACTTCATTTCTTTTGAACTGTTGTAGCTCATCTTGCATAACATTAATCCAAAATTCATCAGTTAGAGCTTCTTTGACGTTTTTAGAATCAACTTTGGATACAAAGTAGGAGTTAGATACAACTTCCTTTGATCTGGTTACAACTCCACTATTGGGATCACCTATAATAAGGTCTTTAGGATAATCCGTCTGAATCATGATAAAGTGTGCCTTGTTTGCTGATTCTGGCTCAGCAACAGGTGTAGCTGGATTTGTATCATCTTCATGGTCAGTGGCTTCAAATGGAGTATCATAGAATGTTTTGATATCATATGTGACATTTGGTTCTTTGAACAAATCATCAATAACCACATTTATGGATTCCATCATGACTCTGGTTCTAGAGTTGAAAACTCTGTAGGCTCTACTGTTAGTAGAGTAACCTAAAAATATGCGTTCATCACTTTTAGGATCCATTTTTCTTCTTTGTTCTCTATCTGTCATAATGTAGCATTTACTTCCAAAAACATGAAAGTATTGGACATTAGGCTTCCATCCCTTCCAGAGCTCTTAGAGAGTGGTAGGAGTTCCCTTTCTTAGAGTGTCCCTATTATGAACATAACAGACATTGTTCATAGCTTTAGTCCAAAAGTACAGAGGAAGTTTCTTGGCATGAATCATGGCTTTGGCTGATTCCTGAATGGTTATGTTCTTTCTTTCCACAACCCCATTTTGTTGAGGAGTAATGGGGGAAGATAATTTGTGACTGATTCCTTCAGGTGAATAGAATTCAGAGAATTTTTTATTCTCAAATTCTTTACCATGATCACTTCTAATCCTGATGACACGGCTTTCCTTTTCCCTTTGTATTCTTTGACAGAGATCTTTGAACACTTCAAAGACATCAGATTTTTCTCTGACAAAGTTTATCCATGTAAATCTTGAGTAGTCATCCACCACCACATAGGCATATCTTATTCCTCCCAGACTTTCAACCTGAATAGGACCCATCAAGTCCATGTGAAGTAACTCCAAAACCTTGGAGGTTGTGAGATGTCGAACCTTCGGATGTGACATCTTGGTTTGCTTTCCTACTTGACATTCACTACACACCTTACCTTCCTCAATATGAAGCTTAGGAATTCCTCTTACTGCTTCCAAATTTATGACTCGTTTCATTCCTCTTAGGTGAAGATGACCCATCTTTTGATGCCATAACTTTACTTTATCTTCTTTAGATAGAGAGAAAACATATGTATAGTTGATGTCTTGATTCACCCAAAGATAACAATTATCTCTAGATCTGACTCCCCTCATGATCACTTCATTCTCTTCATTTGTGACAATGCATTCTGCCTTTGTGAAGTTAACCCTGAATCCTTGATCACACAATTGACTAATGCTAATTAGATTAACAGCCAAACCTTTCACCAATAGAACTCCACCAAGTTTTGGAACACCAGAACAAACTAGTTTTCCTACCCTTTGATTTCGCCTTTAGCTCCATCACCAAAGGTGACATAACTGGTGGAATGTGGTTTGATGTCAACCACTAAATATTTTATACCATTCATATGTTTAGAGCATCCACTATCAAAGTACTAATCTTCTTTAGCTGAGACTTTAAGAGATGTATGGGCTATCAATGCCACATGTTTGGGAGTCCATTGATGTTTCTTGATGACAATGCTTTGCTTAGGTTTGGGTTGTGGGTTCTGAGCAGGATATCCATGAAGTCTAAAACAGAAGACCTTTATATGACCAAACCTGCCACAGTAGTGACATTTCCATCTTTGTTACTTTCTCCTTTGTTGAGTAGGTCTTCTTGGTTCATGATGTTAAGGCACTGATTTTGACATTTGGTTGGAAGCATTATTCTTAGGCTCAAGTTTGTTGCTTTTATATAACTCATTCTTAGAGCCATTAAATCTTATCCTAGACATGTCTTTAGCACTTCTTCTTATCTGAAGAATTTCGTCAAGTTTATCAGATCCATTGTTCAACATTCAGATGGACTTGGTCATTTGATCAAGATGGAAATTCAATATAGAGACTTCATCATTCAGAAGGGATATTATTGATAGATTTTCTGTCCTTTCAGCCTCTAGAGTTGTTATGATCTCCTGTTGTTTCTCTCCTTCCTGCATCATTTATTCACATCTCATGCACAGCTTGTTATAAATATCAAAAAGTTCTTCAAATGTTATCTCATCTTCCTTGGAGTCTTCATCGGGCATACATGTCCCTGTCAAAACAATGATATGTTTAGTTGATTCTTCTTCAAAATCACTCTCAAAATCTCCATCAGACCATGTAACAGATAAGCCTTTCTTTTGCCCCCTTCAGGTAGGTAGGACATTCAGCTCCAATATGGTCAAAACCATCACACCCATGGCATTAAACTCTTCTAATTTGACTTGACGTCTCTTCAGCCTTTGTATTTGACTCAGTTGATATGTTGATGTCAGATGCAGAGTTCTTGACATTTGATCTTGAGCCAAAGTCAATCCTCTTCATGACCCTGTTGAACTGTCTTCCCATCATGGCAACACCTTCTTTCAGACTTTCCTCATTCTCCAACTCACTTATTTCTGCTACCTTATCAGTATTAGACACAAGAGCTATGCTTTTGTTCTTCTTTTCAGACACATCATTGAGTCCCATTTCAAAAGTCTGAAGGGATCCAATAAGGTCTTCTACCTTCATGTTGCAAATGTCCTGAGCTTCTTCTATAGCAGTCACCTTCACAGTGAACCTCTTAGGAAGAGATCTGAGAATTTTCCTCACAATATTTTCATCAGACATCTTTTCTCCTAATGCTCCTGAGGAATTCGCAATATCAAGAATGTTCATGTGAAAGTCATGAACAGTCTCATCTTCTTCATTCTCATATTTTCAAATTTCTTGGTAAGCATTTGAAGTCTTAACATCTTGACTTTAGAGGTGCCTTCATGAGTGGTTCTGACAATATCCCAAACTTCTTTGGCATTTTGGCAGTTATGCACAAGTATGAATATGTTTTTATCAATGCCATTGAATAAGGCATTCAGGACTTTAGAATTCCATAGTGTCAGCTCATCCTCTTCTTTGCTCAAATCATCCTCATGCTTCAGAGTTATATTGCCATCTTTATCAATGATGGTAGGATGCTCCCATCCTCTATCCGCAACTTTCCAAGTCTTCTTATTCAGAGACTTTAATAAGGAAATCATGCAAGGTTTCTAGTAATCATAGTTAGAACCATCCAGAATGGGTGGTCTGTGTCCAAATCCTTCTTCCTTGTCCACGGCACCAGAATAGTGTCCCTATATCTCACCCCGAAAAATAGGCAGGGTGCCTGCTCTGATGCCAATTGAAATTCTGGCAACAAACAAACAATGTCAAACACGATGTCACGACACTAATAACAACAAAATTGTAAAAGACAAAGACAAAATGTAAAGAACACAGAAAGTTGTTAACCCAGTTTGGTGAAATCACACCTACTCTGGGGCTACCAAGCCATGAAGGAATTTCACTATCAGTAGTATCAATTCAAAGATCCACATCAAACGCCTACAGTTTGCAATATTTTCACTTAATCCCTACCCAATGACAGTTCTACCTAGGAACTCCTAGATACAAGACCCATCTCACTCCCTCTAATTTCAAGTTAGTGATCTCAAACAACAACTCAAAGAAACCGAAGACACTCTTCAAAACAATCTTTGACCTTGCTTAAAAGCTTCAGTCAAATACAAACACTATTGCTTAAAAGCTTTGAGTGGACAAAATACAAATGCACACCTAGTCCAAAACAATCATCAAAAGACAATTGCTTGGCTCACAAGAAACTAACACACACACACACACGTGAAAAACTATGAATACACAATCCTTATTTTTCCACACGTTCACATTAGGGTTGAGCAGCCTTAAGTAGAAACTCTAATGGGCATTGGGCCTGCTGAACTTGTACAAATCAGAATAAATAATTCCTTAAATCAAGGAACAAAAATAGCAAGAACAAATGTTCTGCTAAAAAAAACTCCAAGTTGAATCCTTCTTTTCCTTCTGATAAAATTGCGCTAAAACCTCAATAAAATTGTCGCTCCCGGGATTTTCATCCTAGTACAAACGCGAAAGTGGCGCGGAAAGGTTAGAGTCGCCAACCAGACATTTTTATCCCGAAAGAATGGGAAAGGTAATGTTGCACAAACCTGAGGAAGAAGGAAAGGACAAGGTCTTGCGAACCAAAGATCTGAGTTCGGGAGTCGGTTACGACCTGGGAAGGTATTAGCACCCCAGATCGTCCGCCGTACCCGACGGGATCCACGCTTGCTTGTTTTGTTTCAAAGGGTGAGAAGAATAACTGCTGCTGAATAAAACCACTAACTGGAAATTGGAAATGAGAAAAGGAACTAAAAGAGAATGGAAAGAAAGAATGGGGAAAATTTAGGGAAAATAAAGAATGTGCTCGAACGGGCCCTACCCCGCTGCCTACGTACCTCATCAGGATAATGAGGATCAGAGTCGACGTAGTTCACCTAACTAAGGCGGGAACTATTTGTTTTTGTTTTTTATGCTGGAACTGCGTATGTCTATGCTCAGGTGTTGCAGGCTCGTCTGGTACGAGTGCATTTACCGTCTTACATGTGTGACAAGTCGTCGCGAGTTCACGTTGTGAGTGAATGAGATGAGAAGGAGAAGTTCCCGCAGGATAGTCGCTTGTTATTTGTTTTTTGTCTTTTAAGAGTTTTTGTATGAATTTGGCACAAGGAAGTGAATTCAAACTATTTTCCATGGAATGTGTACTTGCCACTACATTCCAAGATGGAATAATAGAACAAGCATACCCAGCAAGGAGAATTTATCCAAGACTGGTTTCCTAGGATTAGGGCTTAAGTTCACTGGCTTGTTGAACTTTATTAAGTGTTTTTTTGTTGCTTTTGTGAAGAAGTGTCTTTTAGGTTTTTCTTTGTGAACAACTCCTTGATGAGACTTGTGCATCATGATAAACAAGCTTACACCACTCCAAGATGGAATGAATGCAAGTGCTTCATGGAATAAGGCTATACACAAGGAATCCTTTCATTTATTTGTTAAGTGTTTTTTGGATTTTGTTTGAAGATAAGAAGAGAATGACTCAAATTGCAAAAAGAGAAAAAACTAAGGGGACTAAGACACAACCCTAAGTTATTTATATGCAAAAGGGAGATCCTAATGGTTAGTGAGGTTTTCTAGTCCTAATGAAGAAAAGGAAAAGAAGAAAAGAGTTAGAAACTAACTTACTTCCTAAGGAAGTTAAGTTGTCTCTAAAGAAAGGGAAAGCCTAAAAGAAAAGCACAAAGTGCTAAGGAAAACAAAATTAAAATGCATAAGAGATGGGAATAAAGTAATGCTTACCTCAATCTTTCCCCCTACAAAACAAAAGTTAGCATGACAATGCATATTGGAAGTAAAATCAAAGCATGAAAGCGATTAAGTACCATAAACGTCCTAGAATGGAACTAGGGTTCAAAATAAGACCTAAGTCTAAAGGTGAAGGTACCTAAAGGTTACATGACTTATAAAGTCAGTAGCTACATGCTATAGGTCCCTAAGTATGCTAGGATACCTCACAATATTAAACTATGTCAAACTATGTACAAAAAGTTCACATAAATTCACCTAAATGCAAGTTAGGGTTTATGGATGAAGTATGAATGCATATGGCTTACAAACATGAATTAATACATGAAATGAACATTAAAGTCAGTAGTGAATGCTTATTAATGAGGATTCATGAATATACAATCATGGATGCAATGGATTAGGCATATGGAGCAATGAGAAGAAGATATGAGAAGAAGATATGAGAAGAAACGAACAAAAATCGCATAAGATCGCACATGATGAAAGTTAAGGAAGAATGGCATGTGAATATGCATGAAATGATTATGGGTCAGTAGCATACAAGGTATGAGATGCAATTAGAATGCATGAATAGGCATTAATGATTTCCACATAATTCAAGTTATTATTTAGAGGAGAAGAGAAACTAGTTTAGGTTGAAGTTAATTCACATAAGTATGCACTTTGAAACACTAAAACAAACCAAATGAGTATGGTTCAAAAAGATGACCTATGACTGGAATTAAAGTCATACAAATGACCTATAATCAACTCCTAAAAGCTACCAAAAAGTGTTCCAAGAAAATGGCATGAATGCCTTCTTAACACTTAGGTTATGCGACACATAAACACATGAATCAACCTAGGATCTAGGTGACATGGAAAAATAGCAAAATGCCTTTAAAAATTATGAAATTAAATCCCTGGAATGATATAGTGATTATCTTACATGGTCTAAAAGGATTCCACAAAATTATGCACCAAAGTGCCAAAACAATTACTTGACTAGCAAGGTAGCAATGAATGATCACTCAAAAACAACTCCACAAAGTGGATCAAAAGGGGTACTAAAAGTTATGAAAAAAATTCCTAATGAGCATCAAAATGTCACAAATTACAGTGATTAATCACACACAAAAAATAGGTTTCACACCTATGGGGAAAAATCGATTTCGGTCCCTTATGCCAAAACCTCCCTCTTTGGGACAGCTTATGAACTAAAATCCAAATTAATTATTAAAACCAACCAAATCTGGAAACAAAAAATATGACAAATTAATTAAGAGGACGAGGATTACTCATGAATTTTTCCAGAATTTTATCTCACCTAAACCTATTTTTAATAATTGCGACGAAATGGGCAAAAAAGTGGATTTTGAGAGAAAGTGAAAGGAATCGATCCTAATGGTTCGTAACCTAATCCCTAAGCTCCGAAATCGACACAAATCAACATATATCACAAATAAATCCAGTGCCTCAGGTGGGAGGGCTCAATATGCACCTTAAGTTATATGATCCTAAGTCGCATACAACTAGAATGGTGCATTAAAGTAGAGAATCGAGATTACTTACTTGGTCGAAGTGCCGATTCTTTCACATAAAAGAAATCCAAAAAACTTCAAGCCAAGCCTTGTAATCTCCCATGAGCAAAATAAATGCTCATCTTCCATAATTGCTTTGTGAAGATCCCCCATAATCGAAACAAAAACAACGGCACAAAATATCATTTGAATCCAAAGGTATCCCACAAATAAAGTGGAATACCAACCAAACGACCGCCGTTAAGATCTTTGCGAGAACCTTGCACGAACTCAACAAACGCATTAGAAACCAAAAAGAGGTGCAACCGGAAGTTGCACCTATGTCTCACAACTCAAAATCAAATAGAAAGATGAATGTACGAGTCATGGACATGCATTGAAATTTACGTTTCAAAACGGGGCAGCACTTATGCTCTAACATAAACAACATGCAAACTCAAACCGGAATCGAACAAATTTACATGCAATGAATGGCAAATGATCAACAAACATATATACAAGTCAAAACAAGATCAATGCATCAAAATCGCACCAAACCGAACTTAAAAAGCCTTAAAACGAAAAAACGCGTTAAAAATCACCGACTCGGAATTGAACGAAAATCGCATGGTAACTTGCAAACGTGCCAACGGATTCAAATATGCAATCGGTTTTTAAAAATTCCGCTTGGAAGTGATACTTTTTGGTCGATTTCGTCGGCTGGCAGTAGTGAAATAGCCGAAAAAAATTGTCCGAAATCAACTAAAAAGTTTACCAATGGCTCCGGAATAATCATCAAAGTCAATTTACACTATTCACATTCGCGAAAACGCGCTACGGTTAGGAAGTTATGACCAAAACGCACTTATCGACACGCGACACATGAACAACATCAACAATTAAGCTTCAACCTATCCTATTCCGAATTTACACAATGAAACAAGCATGAATTCAAAAGTCAAGCACTTCAATCAATATCAAGTCACAATAATTAACTCTCTTAAGAATTTTATCAAACATCTAACATGCATCGATTAGTCTATGTCAATTTTAACAATCATTTCCAATTATGCACAACAACAATTATTAGGATCAATTAATCAAGCATCAATCAACAACCACATCAAGAATCAATGCACATAATCTCCATAATATGAATTCGACTTCAAAATTCAATTCAAGAAACAATGCAACAATTATTCATGAATTAAAGTTTAAGAAGCTTACCGAATGAAGAATCGACGAAGAAATTGTGAATCCGGAGGAAGTGAGACGCGATCATGAACGTTGGAGAGGAGGAGAGGCCGCGTGGCTGCCGGCGGCGGAAGATGGTGGTCGCACGGTGATGAAGTTGACCGGAGGTGGTGGTTCGTGGCGGCTCGGCTATCGGAAGCTTGATCGGAATTGTTGTGTTCTTGAGTTCTTGATGAAGTTGTTGTTGTGTTCTTGAGAAAGAATTGAGAGAATGAACTTTGATCCTTTAGAGAGAGTTTGTGAGAGTTTTTTGGTGTTTGTAAATTATGATTGAAGTTGTGAGACAAATTGTGGGTCAAAAGAATATATAGTGGAGTGTAAAATGAAAGGCAAAAGGTAGAATTTCGGCTTAAGTGAAAATAACAATATCTTCGGCAAGAAATTTCGACTCTGAGCCTTCCACAATATCGTCCGCCTCTGAATCACGGTTGCAATGCAAAAATAACGAACGTCATACAATCAAAATCGAGTGTGATCGATACGTTTAAGCTGCAAGACGTCACTGAATAAGTTGTTTTTTCGGCTTATTTGGTGTCCGCTACTCGAAAATGTGACGAGGTCAACCTCTTCGGAGCATAATCTCGACTCGACTTTGTCAGCAAAGTTGTAAAT
Organism: Lathyrus aphaca; assembly: GCA_963966055.1. Lineage (NCBI taxonomy): Eukaryota > Viridiplantae > Streptophyta > Magnoliopsida > Fabales > Fabaceae > Lathyrus > Lathyrus aphaca. The sequence goes on along the minus strand of OZ014522.1, from coordinate 504,749,420 downwards.
CTATGAGTCAGTGACCTGGTGTTAAAATCTAAGCTCAACCGGACAAACGACGAGGGAGATATGAATTTTCTCGTGAAACCACTTTCAGCCTTTTTCTTCGGTTCAGCACTTCAGTTTTGTGAAATAAACCAAAACGATAATCTTTGGAGCACCGTTCAAACTCGCATTTGTATTTGGACTTGAAGAGGATAAAATTTTTGAACCAACGCTTTAAGAACGGGTGCAATCCGATGAAAATTGACCGAGTTATGAATTTTACAAAATCTGACAGACAATGCAGTGCATCAAAGAACCTTATTGGTAATTCGCATTTTCGAGATCCTTCCACTTGGACCGAACCAAAACTGAATTCACATAATGAAGATAACATCTAAACGGAATTTTAGGCACTGAAACGACATCAATTCGATAAACGATCCAAGAGTTATGAATTTTTTAGTGTTCAAAACTCACCGGTTCAACACTGTTTTTCACTATGTCGACTCTAAAGACTCGCACATTCTGAGATCTTCTTCAAAGAATTAGTTCTCGGCCAAAACCCAAAAGTTGGAAAGGATATCAAGACAAAACTTTTGGCATATGAATCTCTCAGACATGTTGACCCAATAAGAAGTTACAAACTCTTGAATACCGCTAGCACAGTTAATCGGCGAAACCGAAATTTCAGAAACAAATAAATCCCGCCATTTTCCTTGATGAATTGACCTCCGAGCTGAACACAAAAGTTGTAGAGAATAATGAAACAGTCTAAACTATTGAGTTTCAAGCCAAAATGAGTTTCCGAGCATAAGTTACAACTTTTGCAAACCGCACCATAAAACTGATATTCAGCTTAAACTCCTCTGAATCAACCGAGAACTTTTGGCTTCTTCTGAGATTATTGTGCACGTGCCGCATGAAGAAATAAAGGCCAGTCGCAACCTGTGAAAGCTCAAATGGAGATGTATGTTCATGTATGTTTATGATGCAATTGTGATCTAAATGCAATGCAATGTATGAAAGGATATGCTAAATGGCATGAAAATGAGAGGGCAAATTTTGAGGTATTACAGCTGCCCCTATTCAATCATCTGCAGACCTGAATGAATAATTGCAACAGCTTTTAGACGTTCAAGGTATGGAGTGATTGAATATTCGAACAAAACCTGAAAATTTGCGCACTGAGGGCAACATAAATGCCATCTGCCCATTTATTTATTTATATATTTTTTGGTTTTGACCTCTGAATAGGTAACGGAGATAGAACCGGGTGGAATAGAATCAATGCAATCACTGCGACTACTGAACGAATCAAAGCCACAACGAGGGGGCCTGTTGGCGAAACAGGGCTTAACGAAACCATTAGCGGAATGGAACTTAAATCAATATGACTATTGGGCATGACCAAGCCATAAAGAGGACACACGCGACTGCTGGGCAGAACCAAGTCACGGAAGATGCCTGTTATCGGAACAGGACTTAACGCAACACCAACCGATTTGCGACTCAAATAAGATCAACCGATCTAACACTGAGATGGTATCAACCGATCCACCCCGGAAAGCAAGAATGTAATATCATCTGATTTACAACTTGAAGAGAAATGATATCGACCGATTCATAACTCAAATAAGATCAAACGATCTAACACGGAAATGGTATCAACCGATCCATTATCTTTGCACTGAAACGAGACCATTATACTTAAATGGAGACTTGAAAGGAACGAGATCGTTGTACTTAAACGAGAGCCCAAGACGCAACCGTTGTACTGAAACGGAGACGCGAAAAAATGAGACTGTTGTACTGAAACAAGACTCAAAGACGAGACCATTGTACTTAAATGGAGACTCGAAAGAAACGGGATCGTTGTACTTAAACGAGAGCCCAAGACGCAACCGTTCTACTGAAACGGAGACGCGAAAAGATGAGACTGTTGTACTGAAACAAGACTCAAAGACGAGACCATTGTACTTAAATGGAGACTCGAAAGGAACGGGATCGTTGTACTTAAACGAGAGCCCAAGACGCAACCGTTGTACTGAAACGGAGACGCGAAAAAATGAGACTGTTGTACTGAAACAAGACTCAAAGACGAGACCATTGTACTTAAATGGAGACTCGAAAGGAACGGGATCGTTGTACTTAAACGAGAGCCCAAGACGCAACTGTTGTACTGAAACGGAGACGCGAAAAAATGAGATTGTTGTACTGAAACAAAACTCAAAGACGAGACCATTGTACTTAAATGGAGACTCGAAAGGAACGGGATCGTTGTACTTAAACGAGAGCCCAAGACGCGACCGTTGTACTGAAACGGAGACGCGAAAAAATGAGACTGTTGTACTGAAACAAGACTCAACTGGGGATAACAATAAGACCTGGTAGAAGTAACCACCCTGGGAAACGAAGTTGCGTTCTGCGGGGAATACTTCAATCTGATTGGAGATGTAACGGGTCTTATGTAATATACCTCAAAACCGGCCCATGCTGGTATGCATATGTTTGGATTTATGGCGTAATGCTCCATGACGATGGAAATGCTACGCTTTGGAGGATGCAAATGTAATGATGATTACTAGATGCAAATGCAAATGCAAATGCAAAGGGGTCTCCCGATGAGGAGATAACAAATATCCCAGATGGCTTGACTGGGGAGGAACTGATGATCGCTGCATTGATCTGATTGATCCTTGTGAGGAGAAGACAACTCTGCGGGGAATGTTGTCAATGATATACCGGCTCTGAACTGCCGCCATTGCCAAAAATAAATTGGACTTTTAGATCGGAGAGCCAAGACCCTGCTGGAGAAGGGCTCTTCTTGAACTCTGATGGGGAAATGAAGACCTCCTGACTTGGCTGCGAACCGAAGGCATGACACTGCTGAGGAAGAAATTGCTGGGGAGGAATGACACTCCCTATACTGCTAAGAATTGCCCCTGTATTGAGGGGAAGTCTCTGCTTGGGGAGGACACCAACTTTTTGTTGCCTTATTGAGAGATTTCAACTTCCACCTCTACTGGGGATGATGGAGGATGTCAATGATAAAGCTTCCCACTGAAGATAAGAGCTCAAGTTGCCACTTGCTGGGGATAAGAGATAAATCCTCTCATGTTGTGAATGAGAGATGGAAGGTGTCTCATGCTGGGGATGAGAGACAATGATATCCTTCTGCTCAAGAAGTAACCTTCCATTTGCCGCACTACTGGAGAAGGGATTGTCTAATGAGACTTGCTAAGTAATTTTGATCAATGAAGTTTGATGATGAAATAACTCTTGAAGTACTGTGCTGACAAAGGCTTTGCTTCCAGCCTCTGGGTTGATAGATCGCCAACTAACCATGATTGAATAATGGTTCTCTGAAATTTTCAACTCGCCTCCGACTAAGGTCCATCGGAAGAAAATGTCTCAAGAGGATTTTACAGAAAACATGTCATACGAAATGCCTCAGTGTCTTCAAACTCTTGGAGAGATTCGTTGGATCTCGAAATAACTGCCCCAGACTGCATGGTCTGTGAAAGAAATTGTCTCGCAAGGATTCATGAAGAACTTCATATCACTGTGAGATATTCTTCCCCCGTATTTTGAACCTTGGATAGGTGCTTCTGACTTACCATCTTCGGGAGAGAGTACTTCTCATGCTCTTGGGGTGGCCTGCCCCAGGACGAGCCTTGAAGTGATCACCTCTGACTGACCGTGCTTTGAAGAAAACACCCAGACCGACTGTTCTTTGAGAGATTGGATCTCGAAGTAATTGCCCCAGTTTGGCTAAAATTTGAATGCATGCATCAGACTCATGAGAGATTTGATCTCGAAGTGATTGCCCCAGTTTGGTTGAAATTTGAATAATGCCTCCGCCTGATGGCTCTTTGAGAGATTTGTATCTCGAAGTGATTGCCCCAGCTTGGCTGAACTTTGAAGAGATTGCTCGCCATGATTTCACCAGATTAGTTGGCTCTTACCACGACTGTTGGGAAAGTCCCTATTCGATGGAGTTTTCTTGAAAAGTACACCTCGACAGATTGTCCTTCGGAAGTTTCAGACTTCTCAACTTGGCAAGATTAAGCTTCTGGACTGAGATTCCATATGTAAACTTTTATGATACCAAACAAATGTATGTAAGCAGAAAATGTTTATTTTAAGAATGAAAATTCTAATGCAACACACATGTTAATCTTGAAGTTTTACTGTAAAAAGATGTCACAAACCTTTGTGAGCGAATCACTGGTTAAGATACGACATTAATTTTTGAATAATAGAAAGCATGTACATGCAACATCAACAAAGATCTTTCAACATCACTCATAGGAGTCAGGAACGCGGTCTCGTGGTAGTACGCTCTCAAAAATAACCTTGTTTCAGTTAGGACTTTTGAGGGTTGTATCGTGGCCTGGTTCACGGTTATAGAAACAAAAGATATAGGCTCGAAGTTTATTTGTGCCCACCCATCTTCGTGATGTTCTCCATTCCTATGTTCAGCTAGCTTTCACAAGCGCTCACTTCTCAAAAAGGGTTTTGTGATGGTTGAGGAACCAATTACACTAACAGTTTAAGCACCACTCAGGTTGTTGTTGGGAGCCAGTCACCCCTATTGTCTTTTGTGTCTGTATCACACGACTTTCTTCTTATTCAAGGATCTTTCTTGTGTAATCCTTTTCGTCTTTCGCTTTTGCATTATTTTGCTTATCCCTAACTTTTGCCTGGACTGATTCTTGTGAATCTTTGATTGTGAAGTCCAGCGGGATGCCCTAATTTTTGCCTAAGTCGCTTGTTTTCAAGTTTCGACTTAGCGGGCTTTTTCATTCTTTTTTTTCCTTCTTTTTTTTTCCAACAAATCGTGTGACACTGTTTGTCTTGATGGCTTTGAAAGGGTCGTGACTGTCTCATTTTTCAGTTGATGAGGGATAACCATTGTGGTTTCCGGTCTTTGGACCTATTGATTGGGATAACCATTGTGGTTTTTGGTCATTGGACCTCTTGATTTGGTACAACGAAAGGTAATGGATCCTCATGTGTGTACTCCTTTTGAAATTTGAACGCTCGGTTAAACTAACTGACGCCTACCCTGCCCCTGGGTTAAATGCAAGGGTTTTCTTCATGCGAAAAGAAACTCCTACTTCAAGGCTCAAATGGGTTGGCGAGGGTCTATCTCCCTTATATCTTCGGTGTTTAGGATTTGAAACAATGCATGTACATCGTCAACAAGGTTTTTCTCAAAAGCACACAATTAGAGATTTTTGCGTTTTCATTTCGTCATCCTCCCTCATAGAGTTTAAACACAATAGTTGGTATTGCAATGCACATAGACAAAATCATGAGTAAATACGAATGGATTACTTCAAGAAAAACATGTGCATTTTATTATGGTTATCATTCAAAAAAACAAATAAGTTTCATGCATGCATACAAATGTTTAAACAAACAATATAAACTACAAATGAAAATGCAGTAAAGAAGCTGAACACTGCCGTCACTGAGGAGACTTGACTCCGTATGGACTTATTGCTTCTGAAGATGCCTTTGCAAATTGGGAGACCCATTTGATGAGGAGACTTCAATATGTGAGCAGACTTTCTGGCATGATAACCTTTGAGTCGATCAAATTCTGGACCTTGTCTTCACCTTTGCCTCTGAAAGACTTGCAATCTTCAATTAAAAGGCCAGGTGCCCCAGAATGATAGTCATACTTAGCATTGAAACCCCAAAGGAAACTTTGTCGGAGATGATCCTGATGCAATTAGCTCAACCACTCCGAATTTGCGTAAATGATGAAACTTGTTGCACGTACGACATCGGAATATGATCAAACTTCTTCTCAAGTTGTTTTGGACCTTACCCGTATTCTCTGCCCCTAGGATTCTCTTGGGAAGCTCCGGTCAGATGCTGACAAATGACATCTGGAGGGAAAAGGTTGATAAAGTTAATAGATAAGGTTGCTCGGAAAGATCTTGCACGATCTCCTGCCTACGTATCTCCATTGACCAATGGAGAATCAGAGCAACGTAGTTCCCCTCAGTAGGGATGAAAATAGATTCATTTCCTTGACACCACATCCAGGATTTCTATAACCAAACTCATTTGAGTCTTCACCTAGTTGACTTCCTGTTTCAACAGTTTTTGGTTCTGAAATAAAGTTTATACCTCTGCCCTGAGTGGCCTCAGCTGGGTCTTCCTTCGATTACCTCCGCCCGGAGTTGCTTCAAATATATACCTTGATGATTGTGATTCAAGTTGTCCATTCTGATGAGAAATCAAGTCAGGAAAAGAATTTGTCTCTGAACACCTGTCAAGAATGCAAGGATGTATGCAAATGCCATGTTCAATTATTTCTGAGGAATCTATCTGCTTTAATTCAAGTTTTGATACAAAAAAATCCAACAACATGATTCAGATATGTGATCCTCGGAAATAACTTAACATGTATGCAGAAATGCTATGATGTCATGTATGCAACAGACGTGTGATCAATGGTCTAATGTTGGTGTCGGTGTTGAGCAATGAGTCAAGTGTCTGAATACAACCACAATAGCAGCACCATCTTTGTATAGAACCCCATAACTGAGAACCCAATAACTGTAGAACTGGATCACATAATTGAATAGTCACTGATGGTGTTGAAGCTGAACAACGAGCCTAGTGTCTGTGGAGAGTCATAATAACAGTCACAATATCAGGGTCACCATGGTAATCACAGTAACAATCTCTCTGAATAGAAATCCCGGATCTCAGAATCAAAGAACCATATAGCACCAGATACTATCATAAAACAACACTGGCAAAGCGGGTATGTTGAAGTTTAGGGTTCCTGCAAACCTGTAAACCCCTCCCAATCTCACGGGTGTGCTACTCGGGTCAACATCACGGACTCTCAAAGCCGAATAGCAATAATACGTTCACCATTTCCGAGAAATGGCTCATGACCAAATCAGGGAATCGGTTTGGCATTATGTACTACTCAGGGAGGCCTCAGCTGAGTCCAAGGAAACAAGCATCCCTCATTGGTCCCCAGCTTCAAGCACTGAATCGAGAAACAATAGTACATTCATCCCGAAGGGTACAATACTACCGTTATACGAACAGTTTGCCTTGACTGGATTCCTATGAGAGAACCAGGTCATCCTATGTGAGTTCCTAGTGGGCCCTCGGATGCGAGTGGGTTTGCCAACAAATATGGTCTGCCACTGTCATCACTGGAGAGGGTTGTTTCCACTAAGGTTCTCAATGATCGGTCCCTTGATTGCACATAACTATCAAGGTAGCGTATTGCCCCAGAAAGATTCCGGAACCAATACATTCCCGATAAGGTCGCAAGTCAAGGTGTGGAACTCACTACTACCAACATAGCAAGATGCCATGAAGCCAAAGTGGAACCACTCTAAGTCCTAGGGTGCACTCGAGCCCCGGTTACGAGCTCATCTCATAGTAACCCCATCCCACAGAAAAAATGAAAACCAGCACAGCCAGACAGTCCAGTATAATATGATGCATGGAAAATAAATACTGAAAGCGGTAAATAAATGCGGTAAAGTAAAGTTGTAAAGTAAAACTGTAAATGAAAAACAATAAAGCTAAACTAAAGCACACAACAACAAACAGATATACACCCAACCAAACAGGCACTAGGATTGACTCTACAAGGGAAACCGGAAGAATCAGGTTAAGTCCCCAGCAGAGTCGCCAGCTGTCGCTCCCGGGATTTTCATCCTAGTACAAACGCGAAAGTGGCGCGGAAAGGTTAGAGTCGCCAGCCAGACATTTTTATCCCGAAAGAATGGGAAAGGTAATGTTGCACAAACCTGAGGAAGAAGGAAAGGACAAGGTCTTGCGAACCAAAGATCTGAGTTCGGGAGTCGGTTACGACCTGGGAAGGTATTAGCACCCCAGATCGTCCGCCGTACCCGACGGGATCCACGCTTGCTTGTTTTGTTTCAAAGGGTGAGAAGAATAACTGCTGCTGAATAAAACCACTAACTGGAAATTGGAAATGAGAAAAGGAACTAAAAGAGAATGGAAAGAAAGAATGGGGAAAATGTAGGGAAAATAAAGAATGTGCTCGAACGGGCCCTACCCCGCTGCCTACGTACCTCATCAGGATAATGAGGATCAGAGTCGACGTAGTTCACCTAACTAAGGCGGGAACTATTTGTTTTTGTTTTTTATGCTGGAACTGCGTATGTCTATGCTCAGGTGTTGCAGGCTCGTCTGGTACGAGTGCATTTACCGTCTTACATGTGTGACAAGTCGTCGCGAGTTCACGTTGTGAGTGAATGAGATGAGAAGGAGAAGTTCCCGCAGGATAGTCGCTTGTTATTTGTTTTTTGTCTTTTAAGAGTTTTTGTATGAATTTGGCACAAGGAAGTGAATTCAAACTATTTTCCATGGAATGTGTACTTGCCACTACATTCCAAGATGGAATAATAGAACAAGCATACCCAGCAAGGAGAATTTATCCAAGACTGGTTTCCTAGGATTAGGGCTTAAGTTCACTGGCTTGTTGAACTTTATTAAGTGTTTTTTTGTTGCTTTTGTGAAGAAGTGTCTTTTAGGTTTTTCTTTGTGAACAACTCCTTGATGAGACTTGTGCATCATGATAAACAAGCTTACACCACTCCAAGATGGAATGAATGCAAGTGCTTCATGGAATAAGGCTATACACAAGGAATCCTTTCATTTATTTGTTAAGTGTTTTTTGGATTTTGTTTGAAGATAAGAAGAGAATGACTCAAATTGCAAAAAGAGAAAAAACTAAGGGGACTAAGACACAACCCTAAGTTATTTATATGCAAAAGGGAGATCCTAATGGTTAGTGGGGTTTTCTAGTCCTAATGAAGAAAAGGAAAAGAAGAAAAGAGTTAGAAACTAACTTACTTCCTAAGGAAGTTAAGTTGTCTCTAAAGAAAGGGAAAGCCTAAAAGAAAAGCACAAAGTGCTAAGGAAAACAAAATTAAAATGCATAAGAGATGGGAATAAAGTAATGCTTACCTCAATCTTCCCCCCTACAAAACAAAAGTTAGCATGACAATGCATATTGGAAGTAAAATCAAAGCATGAAAGCGATTAAGTACCATAAACGTCCTAGAATGGAACTAGGGTTCAAAATAAGACCTAAGTCTAAAGGTGAAGGTACCTAAAGGTTACATGACTTCTAAAGTCAGTAGCTACATGCTATAGGTCCCTAATTATGCTAGGATACCTCACAATATCAAACTATGTCAAACTATGTACAAAAAGTTCACATAAATTCACCTAAATGCAAGTTAGGGTTTATGGATGAAGTATGAATGCATATGGCTTACAAACATGAATTAATACATGAAATGAACATTAAAGTCAGTAGTGAATGCTTATGAATGAGGATTCATGAATATACAATCATGGATGCAATGGATTAGGCATATGGAGCAATGAGAAGAAGATATGAGAAGAAGATATGAGAAGAAACGAACAAAAATCGCATAAGATCGCACATGATGAAAGTTAAGGAAGAATGGCATGTGAATATGCATGAAATGATTATGGGTCAGTAGCATACAAGGTATGAGATGCAATTAGAATGCATGAATAGGCATTAATGATTTCCACATAATTCAAGTTATTATTTAGAGGAGAAGAGAAACTAGTTTAGGTTGAAGTTAATTCACATAAGTATGCACTTTGAAACACTAAAACAAACCAAATGAGTATGGTTCAAAAAGATGACCTATGACTGGAATTAAAGTCATACAAATGACCTATAATCAACTCCTAAAATCTACCAAAAAGTGTTCCAAGAAAATGGCATGAATGCCTTCTTAACACTTAGGTTATGCGACACATAAACACATGAATCAACCTAGGATCTAGGTGACATGGAAAAATAGCAAAATGCCTTTAAAAATTATGAAATTAAATCCCTGGAATGATATAGTGATTATCTTACATGGTCTAAAAGGATTCCACAAAATTATGCACCAAAGTGCCAAAACAATTACTTGACTAGCAAGGTAGCAATGAATGATCACTCAAAAACAACTCCACAAAGTGGATCAAAAGGGGTACTAAAAGTTATGAAAAAAATTCCTAATGAGCATCAAAATGTCACAAATTACAGTGATTAATCACACACAAAAAATAGGTTTCACACCTATGGGGAAAAATCGATTTCGGTCCCTTATGCCAAAACCTCCCTCTTTGGGACAGCTTATGAACTAAAATCCAAATTAATTATTAAAACCAACCAAATCTGGAAACAAAAAATATGACAAATTAATTAAGAGGACGAGGATTACTCATGAATTTTTCCAGAATTTTATCTCACCTAAACCTATTTTTAATAATTGCGACGAAATGGGCAAAAAAGTGGATTTTGAGAGAAAGTGAAAGGAATCGATCCTAATGGTTCGTAACCTAATCCCTAAGCTCCGAAATCGACACAAATCAACATATATCACAAATAAATCCAGTGCCTCAGGTGGGAGGGCTCAATATGCACCTTAAGTTATATGATCCTAAGTCGCATACAACTAGAATGGTGCATTAAAGTAGAGAATCGAGATTACTTACTTGGTCGAAGTGCCGATTCTTTCACATAAAAGAAATCCAAAAAACTTCAAGCCAAGCCTTGTAATCTCCCATGAGCAAAATAAATGCTCATCTTCCATAATTGCTTTGTGAAGATCCCCCATAATCGAAACAAAAACAACGGCACAAAATATCATTTGAATCCAAAGGTATCCCACAAATAAAGTGGAATACCAACCAAACGACCGCCGTTAAGATCTTTGCGAGAACCTTGCACGAACTCAACAAACGCATTAGAAACCAAAAAGAGGTGCAACCGGAAGTTGCACCTATGTCTCACAACTCAAAATCAAATAGAAAGATGAATGTACGAGTCATGGACATGCATTGAAATTTACGTTTCAAAACGGGGCAGCACTTATGCTCTAACATAAACAACATGCAAACTCAAACCGGAATCGAACAAATTTACATGCAATGAATGGCAAATGATCAACAAACATATATACAAGTCAAAACAAGATCAATGCATCAAAATCGCACCAAACCGAACTTAAAAAGCCTTAAAACGAAAAAACGCGTTAAAAATCACCGACTCGAAATTGAACGAAAATCGCATGGTAACTTGCAAACGTGCCAACGGATTCAAATATGCAATCGGTTTTTAAAAATTCCGCTTGGAAGTGATACTTTTTGGCCGATTTCGTCGGCTGGCAGTAGTGAAATAACCGAAAAAAATTGTCCGAAATCAACTAAAAAGTTTACCAATGGCTCCGGAATAGTCAACAAAGTCAATTTACACTATTCACATTCGCGAAAACGCGCTACGGTTAGGAAGTTATGACCAAAACGCACTTATCGACACGCGACACATGAACAACATCAACAATTAAGCTTCAACCTATCCTATTCCGAATTTACACAATGAAACAAGCATGAATTCAAAAGTCAAGCACTTCAATCAATATCAAGTCACAATAATTAACTCTCTTAAGAATTTTATCAAACATCTAACATGCATCGATTAGTCTATGTCAATTTTAACAATCATTTCCAATTATGCACAACAACAATTATTAGGATCAATTAATCAAGCATCAATCAACAACCACATCAAGAATCAATGCACATAATCTCCATAATATGAATTCGACTTCAAAATTCAATTCAAGAAACAATGCAACAATTATTCATGAATTAAAGTTTAAGAAGCTTATCGAATGAAGAATCGACGAAGAAATTGTGAATCCGGAGGAAGTGAGACGCGATCATGAACGTTGGAGAGGAGGAGAGGCCGCGTGGCTGCCGGCGGCGGAAGATGGTGGTCGCACGGTGATGAAGTTGACCGGAGGTGGTGGTTCGTGGCGGCTCGGCTATCGGAAGCTTGATCGGAATTGTTGTGTTCTTGAGTTCTTGATGAAGTTGTTGTTGTGTTCTTGAGAAAGAATTGAGAGAATGAACTTTGATCCTTTAGAGAGAGTTTGTGAGAGTTTTTTGGTGTTTGTAAATTATGATTGAAGTTGTGAGACAAATTGTGGGTCAAAAGAATATATAGTGGAGTGTAAAATGAAAGGCAAAAGGTAGAATTTCGGCTTAAGTGAAAATAACAATATCTTCGGCAAGAAATTTCGACTCTGAGCCTTCCACAATATCGTCCGCCTCTGAATCACGGTTGCAATGCAAAAATAACGAACGTCATACAATCAAAATCGAGTGTGATCGATACGTTTAAGCTGCAAGACGTCACTGAATAAGTTGTTTTTTCGGCTTATTTGGTGTCCGCTACTCGAAAATGTGACGAGGTCAACCTCTTCGGAGCATAATCTCGACTCGACTTTGTCAGCAAAGTTGTAAATCTATGAGTCAGTGACCTGGTGTTAAAATCTAAGCTCAACCGGACAAACGACGAGGGAGATATGAATTTTCTCGTGAAACCACTTTCAGCCTTTTTCTTCGGTTCAGCACTTCAGTTTTGTGAAATAAACCAAAACGATAATCTTTGGAGCACCGTTCAAACTCGCATTTGTATTTGGACTTGAAGAGGATAAAATTTTTGAACCAACGCTTTAAGAACGGGTGCAATCCGATGAAAATTGACCGAGTTATGAATTTTACAAAATCTGACAGACAATGCAGTGCATCAAAGAACCTTATTGGTAATTCGCATTTTCGAGATCCTTCCACTTGGACCGAACCAAAACTGAATTCACATAATGAAGATAACATCTAAACGGAATTTTAGGCACTGAAACGACATCAATTCGATAAACGATCCAAGAGTTATGAATTTTTTAGTGTTCAAAACTCACCGGTTCAGCACTGTTTTTCACTATGTCGACTCTAAAGACTCGCACATTCTGAGATCTTCTTCAAAGAATTAGTTCTCGGCCAAAACCCAAAAGTTGGAAAGGATATCAAGACAGAACTTTTGGCATATGAATCTCTCAGACATGTTGACCCAATAAGAAGTTACAAACTCTTGAATACCGCTAGCACAGTTAATCGGCGAAACCGAAATTTCAGAAACAAATAAATCCCGCCATTTTCCTTGATGAATTGACCTCCGAGCTGAACACAAAAGTTGTAGAGAATAATGAAACAGTCTAAACTATTGAATTTCAAGCCAAAATGAGTTTCCGAGCATAAGTTACAACTTTTGCAAACCGCACCATAAAACTGATATTCAGCTTAAACTCCTCTGAATCAACCGAGAACTTTTGGCTTCTTCTGAGATTATTGTGCACGTGCCGCATGAAGAAATAAAGGCCAGTCACAACCTGTGAAAGCTCAAATGGAGATGTATGTTCATGTATGTTTATGATGCAATTGTGATCTAAATGCAATGCAATGTATGAAAGGATATGCTAAATGGCATGAAAATGAGAGGGCAAATTTTGAGGTATTACAAAAATCACAGCATTAAAGACAACAGAATGCACGCACAAAATAGGATTCACTTAGTTCTTCAGGCCCAGTCAGAGATGTCATGACATCGGTCTTGACATCCTGAAACCAAAGAGCTGCACACATAAACTTCACACCTGCATAATGCTTAAATCACATGTCATAACATAGCATATGACATCCTGAGACACACAAGAGTTTTACCATAAAATATAGCCAATCAAAACATCTACAGTCTCCGCCCCATATTCAGTTCCTTTTGATCAAACAGATACCTCAAGCTCTTATGATCGCTAAACACCTTGAATCTAGAAACATGAAGATAATGTCTCCAAATCTTTAGTACAAACACCATTGCGGCCAACTCCAAATCATGAGTAGAGTAATTCCTCTAATGAATCCTCAACTGACGTGATGCATAAGCCACCACTTAGTTATTCTTCATTAATACTCCTCCTAAACCCATTAGAGAAGCATCATAATACACCACAAACGGCTCATCTGGTTTAGGCAAAATCAAAACTGGAGTTGTAGTCAAATGCTTCTTTAATTCAACAAAACTCTGCTCATAATGAACATCCCATACAAACGCCTTACCTTTACCGGTTAGCTTAGTCAACGAAAAAGCTATCTTCAAAGACCCCTCAATGAATCTTTGATAATAACCAACTAATCCCAAAAAGCTTCTGATTTCGGTCACCGACTTTGAAGCTTCCCATTGTAATTATCTTAGTCGTCTCATCCTCCATCTTTCCGATCAAATCGGAACTGTATCCATCCAAGGGGGAGTGAAGGTCACGATTGTTAGTAGCAAAGAACTTGAGAGAAAGAGCTTTCAACCAAGACTTACAAAAATCGACAGCATCCATCCAAGGTTCCACAATGAAAACGAAATCAGGTCGAGGCTTAATAATGAGCCTTTTGAGGACTAAATTTGTAGGAGAGTTAGCCAAACCCCTAGCATTCCAAAAAAGATAAATCATTGAGTGGATTTAGAGAAATCCACCCTTGACCTTGTGTTGTAGGGTTTATTAGAGGTTACATCTTTCTTTTTCCTCAGAGTTTTCTTTCTAGACCTGTGGATGACTTTCTGAAAACCAGAATCTTCATCTTCAGGATTGTAGGAGAGTTAGCCAAACCCCTAGCATTCCAAAAAAGATAAATCATTGAGTGGATTTAGAGAAATCCACCCTTGTGGTGTAGGGTTTATTAGAGGTTACATCTTTCTTTTTCCTCAGAGTTTTCTTTCTAGACCTGTGGATGACTTTCTGAAAACCAGAATCTTCATCTTCAGGATTGTTTAAATCAGTCATGTTGGCCCAAGAGTGTTGAAGAAAAATGTTGTTGTCAACATTAAAGGAAGGGTTATCCAGCCCACCTTCAAAGGGCATAATTGCATCCACAAAATCCGTGTCCTCAGAACCGTCTTCATCAATTAGAGCCACATCCAGTGAGGGGATAACCGGCTGTAAAACAGGGATAGAAAATAGATTATGAACATCCACATCAAAAGGAGAATTGGGAACAAAATCCATATTATCTTGGTTGTGTGAACCAATAATGTGAACATCAGTTTGAGGTGACTTCAGGACTTCCATAGAGTTGCAAATTTCCAAATCAGCATTGAGAGCAAGTTGAGAGGTAAAGGATAGATCAATGCCATTAGCCCTATGATACTGAGCATTGCCCTTGGGGATATCAGTACCAATATTCCTAGGAACAAAAACCTGTTTATCAGTTCTTCTGTTTTTAGGGCCAGAAACATCCACCTTGGATGTAGGTTTAGGATTTTTGACATTCAACTCATCAACAACAACAGGAAACTTCTTACAATTGAGACTGCAATGACCTATTAGCTTGCACTTGTCATAAAAATCAGGGAGGTTTTCGTACTCAAGGTATACGAAAAAAGCGAAACTCGTCCTTTCCACAAGCACATTATACCTCAATTTACTTTGAAGGTTAATATCAACCAGAACCCTAGCAAAGTGACCAAAGTTTCTATCAAAAATTGACTTGTTGGTAGTGGAATCAATACAGATATGGGTGCCTACACTGCTAGCAATGGCAAACAAAATTTTCGGTGTCCAATATTCTTGAGCAAGACCAAAGATTATAATCCAAACCTGAGTCGAAGTTTGTTGTTGAATGTGGGGATTGAAGTCCCTAGACCATGCAAAAAGCTTGAGAAGACCAGGGTTGAGGTTCCAAGATCCATATGATCGCACCTTCTGAAGATCTTCGAGAGACGAAAAAGAAAACTCAAAAAACCCTTTTCCAAGTGAAATAATCCCCCACTTTTTGAGATATTTCCAAGATGTGAGAAGTTTGATGCGGAGTTCGTCGATTTTTAGCGGAGAAGAGTCTTATGGCCAGATTATCCTACCATGAAGGTTGTGCTTACAGGAGTCCACACCAGTTTGATATTCTTCTTCTAGGATTGTGATGGAAATTCTATCCCCTTTGACCACCGGCTGAGGCAACTGGCTCACCGGAATAGTGCAAACTGTTTTAAGGACTTGGGCGAAGGATTTCTTCTCACTTTTCTGGGGAAGCCGTTGAATCTTAGGTTCCGAAACATCCAAACAAAACTAAGGAATAGAGAAAGCCATGGAGGGGAGGAGGGAAAAGCATCAGCGGAGGTGACGATGGTTTACAAGTCAACGGTGGAAAGTTTCAACGGTAACATTCGATCCGTCTGTTTATTATATTAAACATATCAACTCATTATTATATTAAAAGTAAGAAACAGAGTGAGTATTAAAATATAATTACAATAAAATCTAACATATAAGAAAGTTACATGTTCTACCAATTACCACACTGCCCCTCCTTTCTCCTTGTTGTGCCACGTGGATGGCTTTCTTGCTGCTCACACAACCCTCTACATCAATTCTCTCTCTCTCTCTCTCTATCTATTTATCTATCTATCTCTCTCTCTCTCTCTATTACTCCATCCTTTGTTCTCTTCTCTACCTATTCATCTGTAGATTTTGTTGTGTAACCCTAATATTTTCATTGTCTCTCTTCAGCATCAAAGTTTCTGTTTCGGTAAGTTTATCATATTGAATTTGAGTTGGTAATATAATAATTTCGTTTTGTCTTGCTCTAATTCCAACAACGTCATTTCTCTGCCTAACCCTTTCCTCTATACTTCTTGAAGAACAGATTTTGACTGATCTACATCATAATCTAACTATTGATATCCTTTTTTCCTTATTGTTTAACTTGCATGTATATTATCAGTGTTGGTTTTAACCAAATGTGTTCTTTTAACTATTGTTGTTTGGGTGATGGTTGAAAAAATTAAGATCAAGTTTTTTATGTTTGATGGGATTTGTTTGGAGATTTTGAAGGTTTGAGATGTTTCAATGAGGTCGCGTCTGCTTCTCTATTTGTGAAACATATCGTGTAATTTGTATTTTTTTAACCATAATTATATAAAAAAATTGTTTGTTTTCTTGGTATAGAATCGATAAAATCCATATTTGTTATATTTGTATAGATATGCGTCTAATGATTTGATTTTTAGGTTTTTTTTTATATCTTCTTGTGTTGCCTACTGCTCAGATATCTGCCTTTTAATAGAACAACCTTAAGGTGAAGAACTTGATAGAAGGCAGAAGGAAGTTTTTTTTTACCTTGTAATATGTTTTCTCTCTAAATATTGACCTTTTATAGATTACTGCTTTTGTTTTTCATGATTTGTTAGATTGATAAGTTTGTTTTTGTGCATCAGAGAAAGCTTAGTTGCACGCAGAAGCAAAGGCTGCATAAGATAGTTCGGAATTATATATGTCCAAATAAAAATTTAGTTTTTTTTGGCATGTTTCACTTAGCAGATCTGTTTGTAGATGAAGAAAATGAGCTGTCAATTTTTGGAAGATCTAGAGATGCTAAGTGTTGTACATGATGAAAATACGTCAAATTTCAAAGAGAAAGCAAACCCAAATGATCTTCAAAATAGATTTGGGGATCAGGTTGTAGGAAAATCCCTTAAAACAATTGGAATTATACATGGAGGTTGATCATGAAGATGAGGAGGAAGAACTGCCTCGGAAGCTGGACACCAAGATGCTTTTTTTTTTTCAATCATTAAAATATTTATTAACAGTTCAAGAAACATTGTTCAAGAATTAAGTTTTTCAAGATTTATATTTTACTTTAGTTTGGATACTGATGATGTTCAAGAATTATACTTTTTCAATACTGTGATTAATTTTTTTTCTAATAATAAAATAATAGTTTTTTTATTAGAAGTTGTGAAATTGGTTTTCAATATTTTTATTAGAGGTTGTGAAATTGATTTTCAATATTTTTATTATTGCAAATTCTTGGTGGATCAACTAGGATGTTTTGATTGTTACACACTATGTTTGTTCTTTTTCATGTAAATTTTTCTTTTTGTGAAAAATCCTCTTATGTTTTTTTTTGTTGTCAAATCCTTCATTTGAGGTCATTTCTTGTCTAAAAGTCATTTAATCTTTTAAAGGCACAAAATCATAAATTATGATGTACTATATCATTTTCAATATAAGACTATTTTATATATTGTCAATTCAGAGACTAATTTTTTCTATGTTAACTCATAGACTAACTTTTTCTATATATTGTCAACTCATTCATCGGTAAAATCACTTTGATGTGTATAATTAATTGCAATATAAACGGAAAAATGTGACATTCAATTGAATAAGATTATAAAGTATTAATAAAAAATTGATTAAAAATAATTTTACAGGTTAAAATGATTTTTAATTTATTAATAACACTCTTTAATAACATTTTTTTTACCATTCATAGACCATTAAATAGACATGTCCCGATCACCTTCGATGTAAGTCGGTTGTTAAAGGAGTGGAAATGTTGGTTTTTAAGAGTGTTGATGGAAAATTATATGGTAAAGCATTGTGATGGAACAAGAGGATAAACATTGTGATGGGACGAGACAATTATACTAGGAGCAGGTAGACTCTTTTGGAAACATGTGATGGAGACGAGACAATTCTACTAGGAGCATGTAGACTCTTTTTGGAAACATGTGATGGAGACGAGACAATTCTACTAGGAGCATGAAGACTCTTTTGGAAACATGTGATGGAGACGAGACAATTCTACTAGGAGCATGCAGACTCTTTTGGAAACATGTGATGGAGACGAGACAATTCTACTAGGAGCATGCAGACTCTTTTGGAAACACATGATGGAGACGAGACAATTCTACTAGGAGCATGCAGACTCTTTTGGAAACATGTGATGGAGACGAGACAATTCTACTAGGAGCATGCAGACTCTTTCGGAAACATGTGATGGAGACGAGACAATTCTACTAGGAGCATGCAGACTCTTTCGGAAACATGTGATGGAGACGAGACAATTCTACTAGTAGCATGTAGACTCTTTTGGAAACATGTGATGGAGACGAGACAATTCTACTAGTAGCATGTCGACTCTTTTGGAAACATGTGATGGATGTTGAAAGTGCTGTCAACTGCTGTATTTTTCAGTTTGCAACAGCAGTAACCGGTTACCCCTCGGTGAGTAACCGGTTACCACTGCCAAAATCTGAAAAATAACAGCATTAACAGCCAATGCACTTTAGTTGTATTTTTGTGTTTTCTCTCAATTGTATCCACATTGTATAAATACTCATTGTAATTTCCAATTCCAAATTAATGCCAAATTGAATATTCATCCCCAATTACTCTCTCTACTCTAATTCTCTTTCTCTCTCAATTCATCTTCTTCCCCAATTTTATTCTCCACCATTATTACACCTTCACTTTCACAATTCTGTTTTGTTGTGTATGTTGTTCTAACATTTGGCATCAAGAGCTCCGGTTATTGATCCGATTCCGCTGCAATAATGGCTACCGTTTCCAATGATCGAATTCCCACAAATCTCCCAATTCTTGATTCGAAAAATTACGACAAATGGGCGAAACAAATGAAGGTTCTGTTTGGTTATCAAGAGGTGCTTGAGATTGTCACCAATGGAGTCACACCATTAGGGGAACAAGCTACCGACACGATTAGGGCTACACACAAAGAAGAAAAGAAGAAGGATTACAAAGCTCTATTCTTGATTCACTCTTGTGTTGATAACGACAATTTCGAGAAGGTTGGTGATTGTGAATCCGCGAAGCAAGCGTGGGAAATCTTGGAGAAAGCATATGCCGGTGCCGCGAAAGCGAAGGTGGTAAGGTTACAAACTTACAAGCGTCAATTTGAGTTAACGAAAATGGAGGACAAAGAAACGATCAACGACTACATTACGCGCATTACCCGGTTAGTCAATCAAATCAAGTCTTGTAGCGAAACGATCGTAGAGCAGAATGTTGTATCGAAGGTGTTGCGTTCGTTAACATCGCGGTTCGATAACATTGTGGTTGCCATGGAAGAATCAAAGGATCTAACGACTATGAACAAGGATGAGTTGCAAAGTTCGTTAGAGGCGCATGAGCAAAGGATGGATGAGAGATGTGTCGAAGCGAAAGCGGAGATCGCTTTGCAAGCGCGTTTGAATGAGAGGAACAAGAGGTCGAAAGGAAAATTTGTAGCTAGAGGTAAGCCAAATTTTCAGAATTTTGGTGCAAACAATTCTCAAAATTCGAAGAGTTCGATGTATGAAAAGGGTGAGAGCAGCTCCAAAGAGAGTGATCGTAGTAGTGGTTTCAAAAAGGATTGGAGTAAAGTTCAATGCTTTAGGTGCAAAAAGCTTGGACATGTTCAATCTAAGTGTTATGCTAAATTGAACAAGACTCGCGATGATGAAGCCAAGGTTGCTAGAGAAGAGGTGGAGGATGAAGACACGGTTCTAGTGATGATCACGGAGGAGAATTATGGCATTGTGGATGTTCCGGACAGCAGCTATTGTCATGACAGTTCGCGGGACAGCAGCTGTACTGTTTCGGAAAGTGGTAAAAAAATGTGTTCGGATCGAAATGCATTAGTTACCGTACGTGATGGAGTTCAAAGTAAAGATGAATGGTACTTGGATTCCGGTTGTTCAACACACATGACGGGTCGAAAGGATTGGTTTGTGCAAATCAATCAAGCGACAAAGAGTAAAGTCAAGTTTGCCGATGACACTACTTTAAGCGCGGAAGGGGTAGGAGACGTTTTGATCGGAAGGAAGAATGGAGGTTTTTTAAGGATCAAAGATGTCTTGTACATACCGGGAATTAGGTGCAATCTTTTAAGTATTGGCCAATTACTTGAAAGAGGGTACTTAATTCGGATGGAAAACAAGATGATGCGTGTTTTAGATTCAAAAGGTGTGTTGATTCTAAAAGCGCCGATGGCTGCCAATAGAACCTTTAAAGTTGAGTTAAGGGTTATGGAGCATCGTTGTTTGGCTACCGCGGTAAGTAGAGAGGAGTGGTTATGGCATTACCGTCTTGGTCACCTTAACTTTAGGGATCTTAAGATGTTGCAACAAAGTGGTATGGTAACGGGGCTGCCACATATTTGTGTTCCGACAGCATTGTGTGAGGAATGTGTGACATCCAAGCAACACAAGAATGTGTTTAGCAAGGATGCGGGTCGGAGAGCCAAAGGCCTACTTGAGGTGGTGTATTCCGATGTTTGTGCACCGATGCAAGTAGAGACTTATGGCGGCAATCGATATTTTGTTACGTTCATTGACGATTTTAGTAGGAAACTTTGGACTTATCTTATCAAGAGAAAGGATGAGGTGTTTGGAGTGTTCAAGAGTTTCAAATCCTTGGTGGAGCGTCAAAGCGGCCGGAAGCTCAAAGTTCTCAAAACGGATGGTGAAGGTGAATATACCTCTAATGAATTTGGGAATTTCTGTGATCTTGGGGGTATTGTGCGTGAGGTGGTGCCTCCATATACGCCTCAACAAAACGGGGCTGCCGAGAGGAAAAATCGTACAATAATGAACATGGTGCGTAGCATGCTTTGTGGGAAGAAGTTACCTAAGGAATTGTGGGGTGAGGCCGTATCTACAGCTACCTACTTGTTGAATAGGTGTCCTACTAAGAAGCTGCAGAATATCACACCTGAAGAGGTTTGGAGTGGTTTCAAACCTAGTGTGGTTCATTTGCGCGTTTTTGGATCGATTGCGTATCGTCACGTACCGAATCAACTTAGAAAGAAGTTAGATGATAAAGGTGAAAAGTTGATATTTGTTGGATATCATTCTACTGGGGGTTACAAACTGTTTGATGAGAAGAATCGGAAGATCGTGATAAGCCGGGACGTGCTGTTTGATGAAGTAAAAAATTCTGCAGAAACAGCGGTAACCGGTTACACACCGGGGAGTAACCGGTTATCGGAGAAAAAACAGCAGCAGCAGTTTGTTGAACTGTCTGATCCGGAGGCGTCCGATTCCGCTGTACCTGCACCTACAGCTGCTGAAAACAAGGTTGTTAATGAGGGTAGACCTGTGAGGCAAAGAGCTATGCCTCAAAGACTCCGAGACTATGAAAGGTTCTGAGATACCGAAGTGAATAACGATGGTGATTTTGTTCATTTCGCACTTATGGCCGAATCTGAACCGGTAAATGAGGAGGAAGCCTTAAGTGATCATAAATGGATATGTGCAATGAAGGAGGAACTGGAATCTATTGAGAAGAATGGTACTTGGGAGTTGGTCGATTTACCGCTTGGAAAGAAACCGATAGGTGTGCGTTGGGTCTATAAAGTTAAAGTAAATCCTAAGGGTGAAGTGATCAAGCATAAAGCTCGATTAGTGGCTAAAGGGTTCTTGCAACGTGAAGGTATAGACTATGAGGAGGTATTCGCACCGGTGGCTAGACTAGAGACTATTCGTTTGGTTGTTGGGATTGCACATAGCAACAATTGGGTGATCTACCAAATGGATGTGAAATCTGCGTTTTTGAATGGTCCTCTTGATGAGGAAGTTTATGTGGGGCAGCCACCCGGTTTCGTGATTAAAAATCAAGAGAGGAAGTATTACAAGCTACATAAGGCGTTGTATGGTTTGAAACAAGCTCCAAGAGCTTGGAACAAACGCATAGACGGCTTTCTTGTTGACATCGGTTTCAAACAATGTGTATCCGAACATGGTGTTTATGTGAGGTCGGATACGATTGATGGTGTTATCATACTTTGCTTGTATGTTGATGATCTCTTGATTACGGGAAGCAATGACAAGTGTATTTCAAGGTTCAAAGGGGAGCTCATGAGTGAGTTTGAGATGACGGACCTTGGTGTCATGAGTTACTTCCTTGGCATAGAGTTCCACAAGTCAAAAGTGGGGCTGCTTATGCATCAAAGGAGGTATGCACTTGATATCTTGAAAAAGTGTGAAATGGAGCATTGCAACGCTTCTAGTACACCTTGTGAAGCAAGATTGCAGCTGTCCAAAAGTGAGGATGAGGATGATGTAGATCCAACACTTTACCGGAGTTTGATTGGATCGTTGAGGTACTTGTGCAATACGCGACCGAATTTGGCTTTTAGTGTCGGTATTGCGAGTAGATTCATGGAGAGACCTAAGGTGTCACACTTGGCAGCGGTTAAGAGAATCCTTAGATACGTGAAAGGTACTCTTGGCTGCGGAATTCTGTTTCCCGCATCGGATATGGGACGCAAATGTACTTTACTAGGCTACACCGACTCTAATTGGTGCGGAGATAAAGATGATCGAAAATCAACGGCGGGTTACATCTTTATGTTCGGTAATACACCAATCTCTTGGTGCTCCAAGAAGGAACCGGTTGTAGCACTCTCTTCTTGTGAGGCCGAGTACATTGCGGCTTCGTTGAGTGCGTGCCAAGCTATGTGGCTTATGAATCTTATGAAGGAATTGGGATGTGGTGATGATGTTACCACACTGTTTGTGGATAATGTTTCCGCGATTAATCTTGCGAAGAATCCGATTGCACACGGAAGGAGCAAGCACATTGAGATGCGGTTTCATTACTTGAGAGAATTAGTCGGTGACAGAAAGCTTAGATTGAGCTATTGCCGAAGCGAGGACCAAGTTGCGGATTTGTTGACGAAGGGTGTGACAAATGAGGTGTTCAAGAGACTGGTGAAGAGCTTGAACATGCTGGACTTGGATCAACTAAAGTGAGGTGGTGTGTTGAAAGTGCTGTCAACTGCTGTATTTTTCAGTTTGCAACAGCAGTAACCGGTTACCCCTCGGTGAGTAACCGGTTACCACTGCCAAAATCTGAAAAATAACAGCATTAACAGCCAATGCACTTTAGTTGTATTTTTGTGTTTTCTCTCAATTGTATCCACATTGTATAAATACTCATTGTAATTTCCAATTCCAAATTAATGCCAAATTGAATATTCATCCTCAATTACTCTCTCTACTCTAATTCTCTTTCTCTCTCAATTCATCTTCTTCCCCAATTTTATTCTCCACCATTATTACACCTTCACTTTCACAATTCTGTTTTGTTGTGTATGTTGTTCTAACAATGGAGACGAGACAATTCTACTAGGAGCATGTGGACTCTTTTGGAAACATGTGATGGAGATGGGGAAAGATTGAAATTAGATTCTGATTTTTGTTTTAATAATTCATAATTATTACTCCCTTCGTCTCATAAAAATGTCTTACTGTTCTTAAGAAAATGATTGGATGAGTTGATTTTAGTGGGAAAAAAATTAATATCTTTTACTAGAATACCCCTATTAAAAGTAAGTAATAAAGTAGGTGAAAAACGTATGAAAGTTAATAAATAGGGGTATAGTAGTGAGAAAAAATAATAAATATTGTGTTGAAATTTTAAAGAGACATTTACTATAAGATATAGAAAAAATACAAATAAAACATTTTTTATGAGACCGAGAGAGTAACATCTAAAACTCTTCAAAATGTGACTGCACAGAAACCAAAATAAGAAAAACTATTTAAAAAATAAAATTAATAGATTTTAGGTATAATAATAATGATATGTTATGAATATCTGTTACCCTATTTTTTCTGAATTCTTGGGTTCTCCCCGATAGAGAGGAGTTTCAGGATCATATTGTGCTAGACGGTTGCAACCGCATATTTTCATAATTCATACTAACATAGTCTGTGTCTATTTTTGTAATAATTAATACCTATATTACTAAATCTTTAAAATTGTCTCAATTTTTTATGCAAATCTTGGACATTGTCATAAAATGAAATTAATATTATGATTGAGTTTTAAAACCATTTAATTCAATTGATTATTTTAAAGATAATTTATAATTGGAAAATATATTCCAGTAAAAAAACTGAAAAATATATTTTTCTCTAAAATTTGTGTGCAATAATTGCTTCAAATTGATCTAATTAGAAAATATATTTAAAGTTAATAAATTTGATTATAAGTCTCATATAAATTGGAATAACCTTACCATTGATTCAATTTTTTTATTTTTAAATACTGTGAAATAAAATTAATATTTATAACGGAACAATTTTAAAATTGATTCAACTTTTTTTAATTTTTAAATAATATAAAATAAAATTAATATTTATATACAATAATAATTTTACGATTGATTCAATTTTTTTAAATTATAAATCATGTCCAATTATATAAAATTGTTCATGTCCAATTATATGAAATTGTAGAAACTAAGATTGATAGATTAAAGATGAAACAAAGTGTCATATTGTGCTATAGAAGATTAGTTTTTACCGTGTCACGTGATAATGTTTAAAAACTTATTGACCATTTTTTTCTTGAAATTGTGTAACTGAACCAAAATAAATATTGACTTTCATCAATAATGAGAAATAAATGGTATCACATGATACTGCTCAAAAATTTTAATATGCACTAATTATTGAATAAGAAATTTAATTATATATAATTATTAATTGTATAATAATACTTTATTTTTTTTATAATTGTAGATAATTAATATTGAGAAATAAATTTTAAAATATTTTAATATGACATTGATAGAGTAAGAATTTAAATGATAGAAAATCAATAACAATAAATACCGAAAAAGTTAGCTTCAATTTTTTTTATAGAATCATCATAAAATCATTGTTCATTTTCTAAATTCTCTTAAAACAAGGTTTCACCCATTTATCAAATCTCTTTAGTGATTTAGTGAGTTATGTACTGTCATCACATAAGCATTTTATTGCTTTATTTATCGCCACCATTTATCATCACATAAGCATTGAAAATAATAAATAGGATAGGCTATCGAGTATTTGACATCAAATATATCTTTTGAAAGATATTTTTGACTATGAATTTTAGAATATTTCAATATATAAAGAGTTAAATTGAAGAATTTCTCCTATTAATAAGACTGCAAAAATTTATACAATTAATGCATGGTAATTGAATTCTTTAAATTTCCTTAAAATAAGTTTGAGACAAGCACTAGGTGACCAAGAAAGACAATGCTTTTGATGCCTTTCTTTTTGGAAATATTTATTTCACGCCCAAAACTTACTTCTGACATAAAATAAATATTGTGTAGGAAATATTTATTTCATTTAAAATATGAGGTGTCAGAAATAAGTTTTGGACGTGAAATATTTCTTAAAATAAATTATGAGAATATGTACCAGATTTTCAAAAAAATCTGACATAAACACATATATTTCCTACAAAATATATTGATTGAATTCCAAACAGTTTCGAAAAAAATGTTATGTCTTCTGCTCAATATTTTCAAAAACTATTGAAAATTTTGTTTTTTTATTGATTCATAAAGGGTAGTTTTTTTTTAATTTTTTTATTATAAATCGCATAAAATAAAATAAATATTTATATATGAGATAAATACATTGTTGATAAAATAGTTTAAAATAAAATATTGTTATAAATCGGACAATTTTTACGATTGATTCAATTTTTTTATTTCTAAATAGTTTAAAATAAAATTAATATTTATAAACGGAAAAAACTTTACAATTGAATCAATTTTTTTATTTCTAAATAGTGTAAAATAAAATTAATATTTATAAACGGGAAAACTTTACAATTTATTCAATTTTTTTATTTCTAAATAATATAAACTAAAATTAATATTTATAAACGTAAACAACTTTACAATTGATTCAAAAAAATTATTTCTAAATAGTGTAAAATAAAATTAATATTTATAAACGGAAACAACTTTACAATTCATTCAATTATTTTATTTTTAAATAGCGTAAAATAAAATTAATATTTGTAAACGGAAACAACTTTATAGTTGATTCAAATTTTTTACTTTTAAATAGTGTAAATAAAAATAATATTTATAAATGAAAACAACTTTACCATTGATTCTATTTTTTTGTTTCTAAATAATGTAAAATAAAATTAACATTTATAAAGGGAAACAACTTTACAATTGATTCAATTTTTTTAATTTCTAAATAGTATAAAATAAAATTTATATTTATAAACAGAAACAACTTTACAATTGATTCAATTTTTTTATTGCTAAATAGTGTAAAATAAAAATAATATTTATAAACGGGAACAATTTTATAATTGATTCAATTTTCTTCTTCTAAATATTATAAAATAAAATTAATATTTATAAACGGGAACAACTTTACAATTGATTCAATTTTTTATTATAAACTGTGTAAAATATAATTAATATTTATATACGAAAATAAATTCATTGTTGATAAAAACTATTTTTGTATATGAGAGAAAATACTATTCTTGATCACTTTGTTATGGACTCTTTCATTCACATTCACTTTGGTCCATTACAATCTCATTTTCAGTATTATTTTTTTTAAGAAAATTTCTATCTTTTAATTTCTTTCTTAAATAAAACATGTTATTATCGCTTATTTTTTATTTTATTTTATTTTTCGTTTTCAATTATTTTTTCTATTTTCTTAAAATATTTTAACATAAATTATTTAAATTTTTTTCTTCTATAACATCTATAATTATATAACTTTATGTTTCTAAATTAATCTTACTATTTATTTCTAAGGTCATTCTGACACTATTTTTACTATTTTTTTCCTTATTCATCAATTTACTATTTGAATGATTATGATACTAAATAATTAATTAATATGATTTTTCTATTTAAGACATGTTTTTATGATATTTTTAGATTAGTTTTGGATTAATTTTTGTATTTAATTCTCTTATTACCTTTTTGATTATTTTTTTTTTTTAACTTTTGGATTACCTTTTGTATTTAATTCTCTTATTATTTATTATTATTTATTTTTAGATAAAAAATTAGGATTAAACATAATAGTTCTTCCATTCCATTCGTATACAATACTTTTAAAAATATATGGCATGATTTAGTATCAAAAAGTTAATTCTGATTAAATCTTTATATTTGATAAAAATTAGGATTAAACATAATAGTTCCAATTGTATGCAATACTTCTAAAAATATATGACATGATTTAGTATCAAAAAATTAATTCTAATTAAATCTTTGTATTTGGTAAATTTATAATATTTAATCTATTAATATTCAATCTCTTTCTTGGTCTTGATTTTTTATTTTTAATCTCTTTTAATACTTATAGTTTTAGACTACATAAATATCATTAGTATTGGTATTTAAAATACTTTGTAACATAAAAAATAGTTGTTTATATATACGACATTACTGTTTTTTCACGGGTATCAACATTTTTCTATTTTTTTTACGGGTACCATATATTTTTCTAATTATACAAGTTATTATTATTTTTCAGATAAACCAATTATTTTTCTATTAAAAAATATACATTTTTCTATTAAAAAATATATATTTTTCATAATATACATTTTTCACAGGTACCAGAACTCGTGCAAACACAATCCATCAAATTTCTTAGAAACAAAATACTTATTTTTTTATAAATATCATTTTGGAACAAAATACACGCCTCCGACAGATACCCATGGAAAAACACATGTATTTTTTTCTAATTAACTTTTTTTTATATGAATAATTTCTTAATTATACATAATTTTTTTATCTATTTTCATTTCTATTTTAGATTTCATAATGTAAAACATTCAAACACTCCGACCCGTGCGAACGCACAGTTCAATTACTAATATTATTATAGAAAAATGTATCAATCTTGCCACGATTTATAATGCAATCTCACAATCACCTGTTTCAATTTAATTTGTACTATATGCTAGATTATTTGTACTACCAGCTAAAATATATACTAAAATAATTAACGTGTGCATCATACTAATTATTTGTACTACTTGTTATAAACATACAACTATTTGTACTATTATGCTAAAATGTGTACTACCGTAACCTGAATAATATTTTTGTGTATTTATTTTACTTCATATCAATCCAAATATTCAATACTTACAATACCCATATATACGTGTGAATTTTCAGTAACTTCAATAATTTATGTACGGTGATTTTGTGAAGATAAAAAATAGTTCAATGTTAGAATACCCATATATAAGTACACACATCAATGATATATATTATTTATGAATCTAAGTTTTGATACTTAAATATCAATAAACTCCTAATTAATTTATTGTATACAATATAGGCTCAAAATACATAAAATTAAAACTAAGGTATAATATATAGAAATATGTTCACAAATACCAAGAACTAGATCAATATATATAATATAATAATCTCAAAATAGATTCTCCACAACGGAATCCATGTCATCCCAAAAGTCAAGATAAGTAAGGATATCAAACTGCCCTATCCTTATCTTTACCCTTCACGAAACCCGAAGTACCTGAAATATAATCAACAAAATGGGGTGAGATAATAATATCAGTGAGTTCCATATCTTATAGATTCTCTCGGCTTTACAAGGTTCTAACCATCCTAACTCAAGTCGGGGGAAAGGGACAAGATCTTGAGTTCACATTCTCACACTATATATATGGAAACATGTTCATGAGTTCAACAACTCAAATGATCACGTAATCAGAACCGTTTCCCTTTAGACTTGTTGTTTCATGCGCCGAGAGCTCCTCTGGAATGTACGCATGATTACTTGACAAGTTTGATTCTCGTATGTAGTACAAATGGAACCTAAGGGTATAAATTTGTGATGGTTAACAGGACATGTGAAATGATGATTCGTAAGGTTGATAATATGTCCCTTATAATTTGAATCAATTTTGTATGTTAAGTAAATACAAGGATCCAAGACCTGCGTCGACTTCTAGACATAGGAGAGGACATGAAAAATGGATGCATGTTCTCTTTGTGGTCGAAGCACTAAGGTTTCGTCCAATGTTAAAGTGTACTTGCAAATACTCCCATGTTTAAGCGAGATGTGTCATGGGGTTAAAAAGTGGGTAGTTTAATTCTAAGATACAACTTAAGTGATTTTATGGTGGATATGTGATCTCTGGGGCCTTGGATTTTCCTCAATTCACCTTGTTATTCTTTGAGGAGTCTCTCTCTCTCTCTCTCTCTCTCTCTCTCTCTCTCTCTCTCTAATTCACCTTCTTATTCTTTGAGGAGCGTTTACTCTTCTCCTTATGTCGACATATATTATGGTCTAAGACATCGAGTATCCTTCTTATGATCCTCTGATCAATGATGAAATGCGTTGCTTACACCGTAGGTAGATAAATATCCTACTCTAGTTTCTAATGATTTCTCCTTGAGAGTGTTAGGGAGGATATGTTTGAGAAAGGTCTAGAATTAGGGTTAAACAAACCTTACCCTTAAAAAATTGGTTTCAAAAGGTTTTCTCAAAATCGGAGTTTTCAAAAAAGGAGCAGCGGAAATATAATAATGTATGCATTGGATTGATATCAAAAGTTACAAAATGTACTGATTGACACAATGAAATATGGAATAACGAAAATCTAAGTCAATCAATGGATTAATTAATAAAAATTCAATTTGAATGATATGTCTAAATCAAAATTTATTAATTAATGAATCAATCTCATAGTAAAGGTTACAAATAGATTTAATGAGTAAAAAAATATACCATATGACTTAGTCTAATTCATACCTACATTTATACAACAAATTAATATAAGCAAATTAAACCCCAACAACATGCAATTCTATGAAAGCGGTAAAAACCTATATAGAAAATTTAAAGGAGATATGGAAATAGAATAGTGCTTTTGTGTTTATAATGATTCAACGTGTTCTTTCTAGATTCACACCTAATTCAAACTCCTAAGAAAAGCCATTGAAATTTCACAGTCTTTCACTATTTTGACAATTTCACAATGTGCATTTAATACTATAAAGGAACGAGATGCTAAAATTAAAAACGAAATTAACAACTCTAATCTAAATCTTTAACTTTCTTGTTATGCACAACCCACACAACTAAAATTCCCAAGACTTTCACTAAATATTGAACATCCTCTAACTCATATCCAATATCCACTCCAAGAATGTGCTCCACATCAATTTGTACTTGATCTTACTGGTCTTATGTCTGGGCTTTTAGTCTATTTGAAGGAGCACAAACTCTTAAGTTCATTCCATAACAATCCCAGTTCTACCGGAGTCTTCAATGGAGAAGAAATCTTTTCTTTTTTTTCTCATCATGGATTGTCAATCCGAGCCACACCACACAATTTAAATATTGATCTAAAACTCAAAAACTTCACCAACATTAACAACAAATGAACCTTATATATGATAGATCTCACAATCCCTAAGAATTGAGAAGAAGCCAAAATATGGTAATCTTGCTAAAGGTTGAAGATGAATTCAGATGGAATTTAAAGTTATGAAAAAGTGTAGTTTGGAAGCTAAAACTCAAGTTTGGAAAATATTTCAAAGTTATGATGTGTTGGCGAATAGAGAGAGGTGTTGATTGATAGCTAGAGAGATAGACAAATAGATATATAGATAGAGATAGTATGTGTGTGTGTGTGTGTGTGTGTGTGAGAGAGAGAGAGAGAGAGAGAGATAAAGTCTGTGCGTGCG
Source organism: Lathyrus aphaca (assembly GCA_963966055.1). NCBI lineage: Eukaryota > Viridiplantae > Streptophyta > Magnoliopsida > Fabales > Fabaceae > Lathyrus > Lathyrus aphaca. The sequence continues at coordinate 504,718,208 of OZ014522.1, read as the reverse complement.
ATGGAGAGAGAGAGATGGGGTGGGGGGAATGTGCGAGTGATTTATACATGTGCTTGAGATTCAACACTAAAAATAAGTGAAAACGCCATTTTGATTCGAGTTAAAAGCATTGAGTATGATTTGAGTTGAATGAATAAATGATTTGAATCAAGAACTTATAAAAACATCTAGGCTTAAATGCATTTTTGGTCTCCCTGTTTTGGAGTTTTTTAAAATTTAGTCCCCCATTTAAAAAACCCGCTTTTTGGTCCCTAAAATTTACCTCACTTGGGATTTCGATGGCCCCCTCAACTTAGTTGTCTAATTAATGACATGGCACGTGAACTGGACTTTCACGTCATATTTTTTTAAATATTTTATTTCACAATATTTTATTTGAATATTGAAAAATAATTTTAATTTAAATAACCAATATGATTTTTTTTTATTAGTAGATTTTTTTAACTAATTAATTATTTTATAAATAAATTTTGAACAAGAAAATTTAAAATAATACTTTTGGGCCTTAGCCCAATCAATTGCAAAGTCTTTCCACCTCAATCCATTATTATTTTAATAGTCCAATTTGTTTAATCTATATAAATACCAAATTTTATTTAACATAAAACGATGTGAGACTATTACTGTTCTTGCAATTGATTCCACAAAAGTAACATTAATTAAAACATGCTTATTTAATTATAAATTGTAGAAATTATTGTCAAGAAACAAAAATATTGGAGTCCAGAGCCCATCAATATTAGAGTTCATAACTGGTAATATATTCGAGTGTAGAGCACCGACAAAAAGGACTTATTTCTTTATATTAGGAGAAAAATGAACTAGATTTCCAATCAGACAAACTTGTAATACAATCCAATTAATTGCATTCAACAATTTGGCAATCATGATGTTGCGTTACTAGTCGTATCATATACAAAACTTGACTTTCAAAAAATGACATCCACCTACCTGATTCTTATTTTTAAAAGCTAGGATTCTCAGTGAACCAACAACATCTATTTGCATCTCTGTATCAACAAACTCGAGCAAATGAATAAGTGGTGGAATTCCACCTTCCATCATGTTTTGATATACTCCAAACAGATCTATGGCCTTCAGCAAAGGGCAGCCACAACAGCTATAAGAGATAGGATGATGTACCTGCAAGGTACTCCGACGCTCTAGTAAGTTTCAGTGGAGGAGAGAAAGCAAAGCAAAAGCGTTTAGGTAAAAGTATAAGACTAAATTGAGTACCTGATCCTTCAAGGGGAATATTTATAAGACACCCTTTGATCGAAATACGTGGACGCGTGGTCCACGACCTGGTCTAACTATATCCACGAGTTTCAGAGGGGCAGTTGGTCGCGTGACAACTGCCAAGCGCGTGAGGGGGAGATCCCCAACGACTATAATTCCAACGACTATATCCTCCCCAACGGTGATATTGTCCTAGATCGCCTGTTGGGCTTCTGCTTAAAGCTGAACTGGATTGAGCCTTGTCCAACTATATAACATTTGTCAGTCCAGTCTAGAACACATCCTACATGGTAAGTCTACATATAATACTAAGGAAAAAAAACAAATTGAGTATACATATTAAATTTGCAGTAAGATTAGTAGCATCACCTGCAGCTCTATGAATGTGACTATTAATGGTAATTGAAGTTAAGCCAACTGTGTTTTCTGTGTTGGTAGTATCATTTGTTAATAATGAAGGATGCAACAAGTTGTGTTACTCTAAATTGAATGTAAGATGTAGTGAAGTAGAGATGGCAAAAGGTGTTACTACAACATTTGTTGTCTCTGACAATACTTTTTTCGGTAACATGTAAAAATTATTGCCTAAAATTCGCATAGGCAATAATTTATGGCTGTTGACAAAAATATATTTGTAACCCTTGATAATCATTTCCTAAAATACTTTTGGCAACGTTTTTAGAACAACACTCTTTTATTTTTTTGGCAACGACTGTTAACTGTGTCCTTAACTACTTTTGGGGACATTTTTAAATTGTTACATTAGTTATAATAAAATACTATATTTCTTAAATGTTGCATAAAATTTTAGCAACATCAAATTTTTGATGGTAATCTTCTCTCCAAACCTATACACACAAAAAAACCAATATTCCCCTCTAAACATTTAAAAAAAAAATTATTATAATAAATCATCTAACACATAATATAACAATATAATAGTATATTATTATATTATGTGTCAGATATCTTTGTATACTTATTATATAATCTAACATATATCTCACATTTAGAGGAAAATATTTTTTTGAATGAGTTTTTATATTTAGAACTTTTTCTATATTATTATCTAACACGTCCCACTATTTAGATGAAACTTTTTATATAAAAAAATCACTAATCTCTATCTTTGATTTATTATAAAACACTAAAAAATTACAAAAAAAAAAAAAAACAAGAGAAATATATTTCTCTCAAGTTGTCAAAATAAATATATCTAATCACATTTCATTTTATAATTATTTGATTTATAAAAAACACTAATATCTCAATTCACGTTTAAGGATTATATATATATATATATATATATATATATATATATATATATATATATATATATATATATATATATATATATATATATATATATATATATATATATATATATATATATATATATATATATATATATATTTGAAAACCAAAAAGAAAAACAAGTTAATAAAATTAACAACAAACGCAAAAAGTTATTCTCCTCCCTCTTCTCGATCTTGATCTCTCTCTGCTCACACGTTTCTTTTTATACGTTAAAAAAAGAAAACAACACTCAAATCCAATCTCACCTATCATCCTTTATCTCAACATGATTTTTTGGTCAAGAACACAAAAGGAATTAAGAACCCTAGCTGTGAAATCCATTTCATTTGGCCGAATTTAGAGCAGATTGCAACGTGATTTCAAGGGGGGAACAATTATAGCATGTGCATATAACACAATCAACAGAGAAAACGCAAAAAAGCAACAAAAATTTCCAAACCGAAGAAGTATTCCTTTGCTCTGCTTGCTCTGTTTGCTTTGCTTCTTATTTCTTAGTTGATGCCTCTTGGAATCCCTCTAGAGGTATTCCTTTTGATATTGAGCTATATTTCTCCTGTCTGTCTTCATCTGCAACTTTTAGTGGCGTGTTGGTTCAGGAGGGGTATTGCTTGTGGATCATTTTGGTTTTTGCAAGCTTTTTGATTAGGCTAGTATCCGTAGGTGGCACGTGTTGGAGACTATTGTAAACATTGTTAATGCTAATTGTATGAGAATACTATTTATCTTCATTGTATGATTCTTAATGCTCGTTGTAGTAATGATGGTTATGGGAATACTGTGTAATTTATAATAATCTTCGTTATTTGTTTTGTATTTGTAATTTGTATAGTTGATTGGAAAAATACATTTAGTATATCTGAACAAAATCGTGGATGGTTTTGTCGCCCGCGTTGCGCCGGAACTTGAATTGATGGGGCCATGCTCTAGTCTAAAAGACATGTAACAATTTAGGTTTCTTCTAATAATGTTGGTATAATATCTTTTTTTTTTTGTTTCTTGCTTTTCTGAGAAAAATGGTTTTTAATTGATTAATGATTCTTTCTTTCTTTCTCTTAATATATGTTATAAATGTAGGATTGGCTATAGTGTGATTACTGATGCAGAGGAGAAAGGGCTCATTACGCCTGACCAGGTTGGTACTTAGTAAAGATAAAAATTCATCGCATTGGTCTTTGAATGCGACGTTTCTAACTGTCGCTCCCGGGATTTTCATCCTAGTACAAACGCGAAAGTGGCGCGGAAAGGTTAGAGTCGCCAGCCAGACATTTTTATCCCGAATGAATGGGAAAGGTAATGTTGCACAAACCTGAGGAAGAAGGAAAGGACAAGGTCCTGCGAACCAAAGATCTGAGTTCGGGAGTCGGTTACGAACTGGGAAGGTATTAGCACCCCAGATCGTCCGTCGTACCCGACGGGATCCACGCTTGCTTGTTTTGTTTCAAAGGGTGAGAAGAATAACTGCTGCTGAATAAAACCGCTAACTGGAAATTGGAAATGAGAAAAGGAACTAAAAGAGAATGGAAAGAAAGAATGAGGAAAATGTAGGGAAAATAAAGAATGTGCTCGAACGGGCCCTACCCCGCTGCCTACGTACCTCATCGGGATAATGAGGATCAGAGTCGACGTAGTTCGCCTAACTAAGGCGGGAACTATTTGTTTGTGTTTTTTATGCTGGAACTGCGTATGTCTATGCTCAGGTGTTGCAGGCTCGTCTGGTACGAGTGCGTTTACCGTCTTGCATGAAAGACAAGTCGTCGCGAGTTCGCGTTGTGAGTGAATGAGATGAGAAAAAGAAGTTCCCGCAGGATAGTCGCTTGTTATTTGTTTTTGTCTTTTAAAAGAAGTGTTTTGAAGTTTGTTTGTGAACGGTCTTGTACTAAGACCTATCCATCGCGGGAAGTATTTACACCTCGCCCCGAAACAGGACGCGTATAAACACTCCGCAACAAAGTCTCGTGTCGTACAAGATTGTTCGGTTTTTATTAAGTGTTTTGTTGTTTTCTTCATGAGATGAGAAAGAATGACTCAAATTGGAAAAGGGAAAATCTAAGGGACTAAGACTCAATCCTAAGTTTGTTTATTTATTTACAAGTGGTCCTAATGGTTAGTGAGGCTTTCTAGCCTAATGGAAAAACTAGAAAACTATTAGAATTCAACTTACTTCTTAATGAAGTTAAGTTGGTTCTAAGAACAAATGGGGAAACCTATACAAGTTATAAGAACCAAATGATAAGGCAAAACAATGAAATTGAATTAAAAAATAAACTTCTAAATAAAACCATTAAAGGCATGAACTAAAAAAAATAGTCTATTTTATTTATTCTACTTCTACATGGAAATGAAACTTCAAGCCTAAGTTCTAAATCTAAGCTAAGCCTAATACTCATTCTAAAAATTTAATTGAACTAACCTAAGTCTAAATTAAATTCTATGACTAAACTTAAACTACACTATTATTTTTATATTGAACTTTATTTTCTTTTAATGGCCTAAACTAATGGGAATTATGCATAACTAGGCCTAAAACTAATATTCTAAAAAAAATTAAAACCTCTAGAAAAATTATGACAATTAAACTATAGGGTCTTATCACCATCTAAAATATTATACTAAGAGGGATTCTAAAAAATCTTATTTTTTCTATGCCTATCAATTAATTATTTCCAGCTAAGAATTAACTACTAATTCCTAAGGATTATATCACTAAAACCTAAGATAAAAGCTCCTAAAAAATCCACTAAAAATATCCTAAGAACTATTATAAATCCTCTAATTACAGAAAAAGGAATGGTTCAAAAAAGTTGCTGGAAGTTACTTAAATAAAATGAACAAAATTCAGCATAATTAAAAGAAATTCAATAAAGCTAATTAAAAGAAAAATTCAGAATTAAATCAAAAATAACAAAAATTCAGAAAATAAAAATGTCATAAATTTCTAAATTCAATTATTAATCTACTTAATTTTTTGTAGAATTTTATTATGGCTTTTCTATTTTTTGTGAATTATTTTCTAATTGTGCTAAACTAAAGAATAAAAACTCTAAAAAAGAAGAAATAAGAAAAAGGGGTGCTAGAAGTAATGTTTTAATGTTATTTTCTCTACTGGGCCTAACAGGGGAAGGTTTGAATATCAAATAAACTAAGCCCAAACGCAGAATAAGAGGGGGAGTGCATTCAGCAGCTGTTTTAAGTTATTTTTTATGATGGGCTCTGAATGGGGTACGGATAGCAACGATATTGGGCCCATTTTGCATTGGAAGCCAGGGGGAGTGCAGGGAGCAATCCTTTTATGTTGTTTTTCATGATGGGCCCAGAATGGGGGTGTGGGTATCGAAAACGACCCAAAAGTCTTGTTATTTCTCTTGACCCATGGAATTAAGAATAATATGTATATAAATCAAAAATTAATAGTTGCTTATTGAATTTTTAATGTTAATTAACTAGATTTAATTATAAGTTAATTATCATATCATACTTATGATTATAATTTAATTTAACATTTTAACTTAAGAAAATGAATTAATCTAAACTCATGATAATATTTTCTAAAACCTTAATTTTAAAAAAAAAGAATTATAACTAAGCTTATGATAAAATTTCCTAAAATCTTAATTTAAAAAAAAAAAAAATCAGTTAAACTAAACTTAAACTAATATTTTCTAAAAATCTTAATTTAAGTAGAGGAATTAAATTCTAATAATCTTATGATAAAGTTCAAATTAAAATTTTAATTTAAGAAAAAAGAAATAAACTAATCTTATTAAAATATTTTTTCTAAAATCGTAATTAAACTATAGTTTTATTATAACATTTCTTTTATAAATTCCTAACTTAGAAAATGAATTAAATTCTAATAATCTTATAAAAAAATGAAATAAACCTTAATCTAAAAAAAATATGAATTAAGCTAATAATCTGAACTAAACTATAGTCTTATTAAAAAATGAATTAAACCTTTAATTAAACTATAACCTAATTACAAAATTTAATTAAATTTGAATTAACTCTAACCTAACTACAAAATAAGCTGAAAGAACCCTAACTCCCCTTTACCTCCCTCTTCACAGCGCCGCAACCCTCTCCTTCCTCCTCTCACCTCTCGGCCGATCCACCCTCCTCATCCTCACTCGACTCACACCGCCGCGTCCTATCTCCCTCTAGCCTCACTAACAAATCTAACGAGGAACCTAAAACAAACTCATCCTAATCTAATCCCCACCGTCAACTCACACCCAAATCTCCCATTCGAAATCGGATTTCACAAACTCACAGACACTCGCAATCCAAGGACACGCCGTAAACAATTTCGCAAGAATGAGTTCGAGTTCGTACCTTACAACTTGTGGACGCGTCGACGATGACTCTGAGAATGAATCGTTATGTCGATGTTGTTACGAACTCAACAATGCTTCCAATCAGCAACCGATGAAGATGTAAGAACGAGACCGGCTCCGCCATTTGAAAGACACACAATGTTCAGGTATACTTCTTGATTTCTACCTCCTCTCGGTCCTGTTTCAATTCGCTCTGCATTCGTTTCTTCGTGATGTTGACGATGTGATTCTTGCTGTCTTCAATGATGATGCAGGTTGATGAGTGCTGCGGGTTATGAATGGCGGCTGTGCAATCCCTGATTCATTGGAGAAGGAGATTGAATGTGAGAGATTGGAGATTGGTGAGGCTGGGAGGTTGAAGAATTAGGAAGTGTTTTTGAAAATTGTGGAAGAAGCTGAAAGTGGGTGATGCTTCTGATTTATAGCTGCTTGAGGATGATTCTGGAAAGTTCTCATGTGAAGCTTCTGGAGTTTTTTCTGTTAGGATTGTTATGAATTCTGTTAGGAAGTTGGTTATGCAATTTTTGGTTTCAGTTGCAATTGGTTCACTGAAATTTGATTAGAATTGGTTATGAAATTTTGCTGTGAAGGTTATGAAATCTTGCTGAACTTTTCTTTTTTCTAGTACGACCAATAAATATGACTATACTCTCATACTCCTAATTCAGCCATCATGATTCTCAAACTGAATTTGGTCATATTGCAGGTTAAATGATGAAGCTCGCGGTGATTCGCGAGTGTGACAGGTTGTGATGCATTTGCTGGTGTTGAATCAGAGGTTCGTACACACACGGCTGAGACTGGCCCTGGAGCAGCACACTGAATCTGGACGGACAAAACGGTTTACCGAAAACTGATTGAAGCAAGATGGTCCTTATTTAGAAGGTAAATTCAATTCCTGTAGGTAATCATAGATGAGCATGTTATAGCTTTTTTTTTTGATAATAATTAGATATGAACTTAGAGTCCTGTTTTTTCTCTTCGACGATTTCCAATGGCTTTCCATAATCAAACTTTCCGTTAATGTGCATTCTTGGCTTTTCTCACAGGAATCGAAGGAAGGCTTGGCTGGCCATTAAGGTACTACAAACCCAAAAGCAGAAGTGAAAGCCTCAACCTCTATGCCACTCATACTGACATTCTTTGCGGGCTCGAGTACTAGGCACCTGGAAAGGAAGAATCCTCTACTTTGCAAGATCGTATGCGACAAGTTCACAATCAGGGATAAAGGATGATGCTGTTGTTTTATGCTGCGAAACTTTACTGTGCCATTCTCCAAATAAGGTATCCGAGCACGTTCTTCATCATATTTATATTCACATATAAATTCTCCATCCTGAAACTTATCTGGAATTTCCGTTTCTCCTTTGATCGCTTTTGACAGCATAGTCCTGACAAGAACACCAGGAATGGAATCCCATTTCGTTGGAAGTTCTCCTGTACCATGCGAAAGCGGTGCAGCCACAGCTTTGTCATAGTCGGAACAAACAAAGACGACTTAAAGTGTTCTTTGGAAAGTACTGCAACATGATCTGATGCAACTACGAAAGTTTTACTCCGCGTATCCTATTTGCAATGTTGACTGTAGCAAACGGATTATGTAGAGGTTCACCGTCAATTGTGGCAGCAAGAAGTGACTTTATGTGATTCTTTTTTCCTTGACTGTCTTGTATTTGATATGTATTTTGGACTTTGGTAGGAAGACAATATGAATCTATTGAGAAATTGGAAAACTGTGATGGGCTAGAGAATTTAATCTAAAAAGGATTAAAAGAATGATTTAATAAAGAAAAATGGATTAAAGGAACTAATATAACATAAAAATTTAACAATTAATTAATAGAAAAGAGACATGAGTCGAGAGCTTAATCTTAGAATGGATTAAAATGGGCTTGAGAATTAACCACTATCCTAACATGGATTAACAATAAAAAATTGGTTCGAAATAGAAGAGAAATGAATTCCAAAAAGGGCTTTAGATTTACAAATGAATAAATGGGCGAAGATAGAATTTGAATTTGTGTTCGGATCTTGAATAAGTTTGAGGAATGAATATGGCCATTGGCTTTGAAACTTGAATATGGTTTTAGGCAACTAGACTTTAAAAGGCGATTCACAATGGCTTATGGACGAAATGAAAGAAAACTAACAATGAACTGATGGAAACGTATCGAAAAAGAAAGATGAGAATGGAATGGAATAATCAGGAGTGGTTCATAACAATGAGAACAAAGCAATGAATGAAATCTTGATTTTATCCCAAAACCTATTTTGAATTCTTTCCACAAGTCTGTAAACATAACCACTTCTGAGCCACTGAATAATCTTCCAGATAAATTACACCCCCTTTGAATCGTCTGAACTTTAAATATGCATTGTTTAAGAAACCGTCCAGTGGCCCAAAGTAAATCTTGCAGTTGCAAACATCTTTTGATGTTTTGGCCCTAACTAGGTCAAACTCCCATCTGAATCGAAACACAACTGAACAACCGCATTTGAAGTGGAATCATCGTCCAATGAATATCCTCTATCGTTTCAATCTCTGACAGATAACGTATGAAACCCTAATTTCCCTGGGTCTTGATCACATGCCTTATGAAACAACGAAATGAACTACTATGATGTTAATGAATTGGTGAGAAATGCTGATGCATGCAAAATGATGAGCCAATAAAGGGAATATATATGGGGATAACAACAAGACCTGGTAGAAGTAACCACCCTGAGAAACGAAGTTGCGTTCTGCGGGGAATACTTCAATCTGATTGGAGATGTAACGGGTCTTATGTAATATACCTCAAAACTGGCCCATGCTGGTATGCATATGTTTGGATTTATGGCGTAATGCTCCATGACGATGGCAATGCTATGCTTTGGAGGATGCAAATGTAATGATGATTACTAGATGAAAATGCAAATGCAAATGCAAAGGGGTCTCCCGATGAGGAGACTGCAGGTAATTCCAGATAACTTGGCTGGGAAGAAACGATGATCACTGCATTGATCTAGTTCATCCTGGTGAGGAGGGAACAACTCTGCGGGGAAAGCTGTTAATAATTCACTGGCTCTGAACAGCCGCCACTGCCAAAAATAAATTGGACTTTGAGATTGGAGCGCCGAGACCCTGCTGGAGATGGACCCTTCTTGAACTCTGATGGGGAAGCTAGGACTTCCCGGGAACCAAAGACGTGACACTGCTGAGGAAGCAACTGCTGGGGAGGCAAAACACTCTTTATACTGTTGAGAATTGCCCCTGTCTGAAAGGAGACTTCTGCTTGGGGATGACACCCACTCTCTGCTACCTTGATGGGTGAAATTTCAACTTCCACCTGGCTGGGGATGACTGGAAACACCCTGGGAGATACTTGTCTCTGTTCAAACAAAAGGGAATGCCCATCCTGGATAATGATCTTTAGCTCTGTTAGCAACACCAGTACCTGTACCTGCATGAACACAATCGATAGTACCTGCAACATAGAGAATTAGTTTGGGACCTGCTTGCCCCAGGCTCATAGCATGAACCATTGTGTAGGTATCTCAACACCCTTTCAGAGCTATATTAAATGTTTCTTTTCTCCTGCACGAGTTAGAAAGCATTCAAATGTTCATAACACAATGCGAGTTACCATTTGCTAGACGTTTTCACAATCAATCAATGCTAGATGAAAAAGTAAAAACAAAGAAACAAAATAGTCAATTGACTGAAGTTGAATTCTTATTGATTTGGAAAGGTGGCCCTGAATAGGCAATACAAAGGAAGCAGTTCCCTGAAATGAGGGAACAACTAAAAGAAAACAAACTACCCTATTGGCAATGTGAGAAGTGAATCTCATCAAGTTTCAACCCAGTTATGACTCGTATGTCTTCAAGACGCTCCGCTCGCTCTGCCTCTTGAGAAAAAAGTAAGTGAACTGATCTTCAACCTTAGGATAGCCTTAACTGTAGGTAGGTCATGGATCTCGCAGATCGCAGTCGTTCGTGTTAATCCCTCTTTTGCGTGGATCGCCCTTTCAGGTTTTCAATCCACTGGGATACCCTTTTTTGCCTGAGTTGTCCGATGTGGCTTTTCAACTCAGCGGGTGTACATTTTTTTCAAGATTTCCCTAACTTTTGCCCGAGCCTTTTATTCTGTTTTTGGCTCGCCGGGATGCCCATTTTTGCCTGGATTATTATTCTGTTTTTATCCAGCGGGTCCTTTTTACACGAAGTATTTTCTTACTGCGTCTGCGTTGACAGGGGATGGAAAGTCTTCTCCGTCCATGGTTGTTAGCATCAAGGCTCCGCCTGAGAAAACCTTTTTAACCACGAACGGTCCTTCATAGTTGGGTGTCCACTTGCCCCTGTGATCGTTGAGAGGAGGAAGAATCCTTTTCAGCACTAAATCTCCTGGCATGTACCTCTGTGGTCGCACCTTCTTGTCAAAAGCCTGCTTCATTCGTCGCTGGTACAACTGTCCATGGCATACAGCTGCTAGACGCTTCTCTTCAATGAGGCTCAATTGATTATATCTGGATCGGAGCCATTCAGCTTCATCTAGCTTGATGTCCATCATCAGCCTAAATGAGGGGATTTCCACTTCGACTGGTAGAACTGCCTCCATACCATACACCAATGAGAATGGAGTTGCCCCAGTTGAAGTGCGTACGGATGTCCTGTACCCATGCAGCGCGAATGGTAGCATCTCATGCCAGTCTTTGTACGTGTAACACGGTGGGAGAACTGACTTTAGTTATGTTGCGGATAGCAAGAGTCGCCACCGACTTTTATTTTATCCAAAGGAAAGGCATAAAAGAACAGGAAAGACCTTAAGAGATATTTTTGGGTCCGGGGGGTAGGTTATGTAAAGGGAAGGTGTTAGCACCCTTTACATCCATGGTTATCCATGGGCTCTTAGTTACTTAGCTCACTTTAAAATGTTTTTGAAAATGTGAAATGTGTGAATAAAAATTTTCATAAGAGTTAATAATGATCCATGTACGGATGCGTAAAAACTTGTGTTTGAAAATTTGTTTGAAATTTGTAAAGTGTTTGAAAAAGTTTTGAATGAAGTGAGCAAGCAACTATGAGGTACCTACCCTAAAGTTTAAGTCTTTTCTGTTCTTTATCCTTTAAATGGTAAGACTATCCCTATTATTAAGGAATAGGTAGTCATTACCTTGGATGTAAGGGACATACGAGGGACATCTGTTTTGTGAAGGCAACTGTGGGGTGTATTAAGCATTTAGGAGGGACTATCATCATTATTCGAAAAGGGACTTGATCTTTAAAGGCAACCATTAGGGACTTGATGATTTTTCTTTTAAGGGACTTGCTTTATACACCCCGCTTGACCTTATGATTAGGCAACATTGAGGGATAGCCTTAGAAATGTGAGATGGCGATTAAAAATCGACTTACGTGTGTGAGTGTTTAATTTATATTTATCTTATAATTAAAGTGATCTAAATTTGATTTTAAATATAAATACATGTTTACACTCCCTAAATTACTAACCATAGCATAAAAAATTAAATAAATAAATATTTACAAAAATTTACACCAAGGAGCAATTACATAATAATTAAGCAATTAAAAATAAATAGCAAAATAAAATAAATAAATAAGCAATTATAAGTAATAAATAAATAAGCAAGAATAATTATAATAGGGGTTAGTAATAATAAAAATTAAAAATAAATAGGGTTAGTGAAATAATAATAATAAT